>JAODJX010000042.1:14440270-14467627 GCA_026776945.1 Isichthys henryi | reverse complement strand
ACTGAATTGGGGTTTTCATTAGTTGTCAGTTATAATTATCAAAATTAAAAGAAATAAACACTTGAAATATGTCAGTCTGTGTGGAATGAATGTATACATTACACAAGTTTGACCTCTTGAATGGAATTAGTGAAATAAATCAACTTTTTCAAGATATTCTAATTATATGACCAGCAGCTGTATAATGTGTTATGCCTTTTTATAAATAGTTATAGCCGTGTTTATAATATTTTATGAATGCCCACCTTGACCAAATGACACTAAAAGTAAATGAATGCTGCTTGTTCCCATTATGGGTATGACCACAATAATCAAGGTAAAATCCACAGTGAAGCCTCAGCCCTGAGATGGGAGCTAAGGTTGTAAATTCCAGAATAACGCTGAATGCAGGAAAAGAATGCAGGAGGAAAGTTGAGTAGGTGAGACAACAGAAAAGACATTATTATTAAACTGACGATATGGCACCTGCATGTCATTGATTCGGCAGGTGCAAGTTAAGGTTGCTACATCTCATGAATAGACAATATATAAAAGAAAACACCTCACACGTTCTTTTGACCCAAGAAATCAGCGTGGTTAACATCTCCAGTAACTCAATGGTAAATTTGATGGAGACTAATGCAGATACCATGCATGCCATCAAATATGGCAGCCAATGAAAATTGAAGCCTGCTTCTCCACTTTAAATCTGCATTTAGCAACACTCAAAATCTTTTATTTCCCAGTATTAAATTGCTTGTTTTTAAAGCTTTCATTGGTATAGTACAGTTAGTACCTAACTAAAATTGTACAAGAGCAAGTCAGAAAAAAATGTTGTATTTTAATTGTAATGGAAAACTGCGAAAGTTGACATCATAGTGGGTTTTTGTGGTCTTCAGGAATGGGCCCAGTCCATATGAATGAGGTGGAGTGTTCTGGATTTGAGAAGTCCATCACCGAGTGCTCCTTCAACAAGGAGTCGCTCGGCTGCAGTCACGAGGAGGATGCCGGCGTGAGGTGTAACGTCCCAGCCATGGGTTTCCAGCAGCGGGTAAGGGGCGGCCTAGCCCAGCACTACCCTTTAGGGAGTCATCATGTGACCTTATTAAAAGTGTCTCCTGTCACCCTAACACAGCTGCTTTTCATGGGTGGACACCCTCTTGTAATATCAAAAACACCACATTTGATTACCTCATGCAGCAGGCAGCATAGCATATCTGCTAGGAAGTCTTCAGAAGTGCTGCAAGAATCAAAATCATGTCAGAACATATCAATATATACTTGCTACGAATGCTGTCCATTAACTTTGGACTGTCACACAAGAAGTACACTATGTGTGCATTAAATTAAACCAACGTGAATTTGGTTATCTTTCAATACATGCCGCATTTCTCATTTTCTTATTTAAATATATATATATAACGTAGAAGAATGGGCTTCAGTCCTAGTTCTATAAGTGTCAGTGCTGGACCACAATAAAGGAAACAATCAAGTTAATAAAAAGAGCCCACACTTCAATATGGTTTTATTTAAATATATTCTATATTCAGGTAATGAAATTTATGAGTGCATATTTATGACATTCCAATGGTATGAATTTAACCGTCTTATGTCCTAGACAATTATAATTCAAATGTTTCTTATGCACTCTGCAAAAAATGAAAGAATACGCTGTGGGCAGTCTGTGGGGTAACTTACCGCATTACCATGTTCTCCGCAGCTCCGCCTCAGCGGAGGACGGAATCCGTTTGAGGGGCGGGTGGAGGTCCTGGCAGAGAGAAATGGCTCCTTGGTGTGGGGCACAATCTGCGGTGAGGGCTGGGGCACCATGGAGGCCATGGTGGTGTGTCGGCAGCTGGGCGTCGGGTTTGCCAGCCACGCCTTCCAGGTACGTAACACCTGTATGCACGGGACTCCGCTTCCCTAACGATATACTGAAGCTATTGCGCACCGCGTCAACCTTTGATGTAAACTGGATGGCAGACACACACCAGACCTAATATCCATTGAAGATTGTTTTTTAATATTTCACCTTTTCCAACCTTTTGGTTGTATTTCTTGTAATCAGAAAAATGTATATATTTCTATAAACAAAAAAACTGGGTTATGATTAATTCTAGATCCTAAATTTCCTACTGTATAAGTAAAGTATCTCTGTCTAATTGATGGAGGTCAGTAGTATCTGAGTAAATTTGGACATTGCTGTACCACTATTTATTAGTAACAACTTTCATTTTCTAGGCCTGATGGTTAATACCTTACTAGATGTGTATTTTATTACTTATTTATATACAGAGGAATAAGTTGCTTTTGTTTTTATGGTGCTAGATTGGTGGACTAATGAGTTTCTACTCAAACACAATATCAGCAACGCTCCTATTAATGACTTCAGTCAGATTTGTCAGTTTTGCATTAACAAGCCACACCATAGTTTGTGTTTTCATTGTTGAATAGGACACGTTGTGACAAAATAATGGTTTCAGATTTTGGATTATTAGTTCCAAAAACAAACGGATGCTTTGACGTTATAACAATGTGTCCCTGTGGAGATCAAGTCATAGAAAAGAATGTTTTACACAGTGCTGTTTATAATATGTATTCTTACTCCTTAGAAGACTTAAATGCAAAATAATGGAAAAACAATTGCACAAATCCAAGAATTTATTTCTTTCAGCTGTGATTTTCTCTACTGAGACCTACAGTCATCATTCCAAAATAAAAAGTATTTCATGTTTGTAGATGATGGCTCCCTAACCAGCTGTGTTATATACTTTATATAATAATAAAAAGTCCAAAGTGCCTTTTAAGGTAAATAGGGCAAGAGAGAGCACAAGTTAGACCATTTCTGTGAATATATCTATAAATCTAGTCAGTATTTGTGCATAATCTTTCATTGGGAGCTTTTTTCCCGTTTTACTTTTGGTTGCCACACGGCAGTGCTACTGCAAGTAATAATTTTAACTAAAATAGCACTGCAACTATCACTCTTACTTTTTTCTGTGTCTCCTCTTACAGTCAATGATGTGGTGAAGATTCCTCTTTCAAGGAAAAACGCAAACCCAGTTTAGTTGTCTCATTCAGTTTTGCTCTAACTTAATAAGACCATGAAATAATCATACTGGTTACTAGCTCTGTCTTGCATTCAAGCAAAAAAATGTAGGGAAATAATTCATTTCAATGACAGATAAGGATTTAATTCTACGTACCTTTGCATTTCAAAGGTATTCACAGCATAAATACAGTAAGTACATCAGAGACATCTGTATCAGCCCTGGGAAAAGATATGGAAGACTAGTGTAGCCTGGCAGATATCATCAGGGAAATATGTATGAAACCAAGAGTGAACTTCATTGCGACCATTTCCTTTTTATGTCCGGCCCATTCTAGGTAGTTTCAAGCTAAATTATGTAAATTGTAATGTCAACCATGGATGGTCGGTGCACGGATCAAAGCTTGCATGAAAATGAATACTTAGAAGAAAAAGACAACAAAAAGATTGAGAAGTACCATACTGATAAAACAGCAAACACAATATCTATCTAAAATATTTACAGGGCTTCATCATTTGGCTGTCCCAAAAAAAAAAGCAAACTTTAAACTTTTCTGCCAAGCGCTTAAGTCTGACCAGTATCCAAACCTCTACAAAAAACCTCTCTGAATTGTTCAAAACACATTAGACAATTCTATTCCAGAAGCATAATTCATGAATAATTTTATAGGCTTTTGGAGGCAGTTCAGCAATACCTTTTTCACAATATATCCAGACCCTTCGCATAAATAAATACCTTCAAATTTATTGACTGAAAGGTTTGTCAGATCTCAATTTTTTAGGAGGAAAAAAACGATGTATATTTTCCATGTCTTTTTAAAGCAGTTAATGCTCAAATGAAAATAATGTCGTATTTAATGTATCTTCTAGGCTTATCATTGTGTAGAAACAGATTTCAATTCTGCGATGGACTGGCGCCCCATCTTGGGTTATTCCCTGCTTTACGCCTGTGGTTTCTGGGATAGACTCCAGACTCCCTGTGACCCTGCTTTGGACAGGAGGGTACAGAAAACGGATGGATGGATGAGATTTAAATTAATTTCACCTTGAAATGTCACAAGGCCAAAAGAAATAATGCACATGGGAATTCCCCGAATATACTTAGATCACATTATCCTTAATTATTATTAAACACCTACAAAAGAGGTGCAGATTACCTAGAAAAGGCCAAAAGTTTAAAGCTAAAATGCTACTTTAGCGACCTTTTGTATGAAGACAAAATGTGTGATGAGTGTAGGATTTTGGATGACATTGC
This sequence comes from Isichthys henryi, assembly GCA_026776945.1. Taxonomy (NCBI): domain Eukaryota; kingdom Metazoa; phylum Chordata; class Actinopteri; order Osteoglossiformes; family Mormyridae; genus Isichthys; species Isichthys henryi. The sequence continues at coordinate 14,463,344 of JAODJX010000042.1, read as the reverse complement.
CTAAAAGGGAGTGTTAAACAAGCAAGAATTATATATTGGTCTCACCACCAGTTATGTCTGCAGGGACTAACGGCCCAAAAGTTCTGCCTTTAAATGTTCCTTTGCCATCGCTGAGACAGAAATATCAGACAAGGGCTCCCTTCCATTCTTAAATTAAGTGTTTCTGCAGACACAGAGTGCAGAAAATCAGCCCCTGACCTTTTCTCCCAAGAGAAGCTTCTGACTGCCAACAAATGAAGGACTGGGAAGTTTCTGAGCCTCTTAAACAGACAGTACATTTGCTAAAATATGAAGCAGTTGTTGTTCTGCACCAAAAAGCTTCTTTCTCATGCAGTGATACAGAGTTTGGAAGGCAAGTATTTGTATTTGATGTCCTTAAACTGTTGAAATTAACTTAAATATACCTTTCGCCAAAATTGCATCTCTATTAAAACACACCTCTGGTGAATGGAAAACCTCGTTTTTAGTCAAAAAGGAGACAACACAAGCTTGCCTGACTGCATATATAAAGAGCGCCCCCAGGTGGTAGTGTAGAATTAGTTGTATCACCATTCAGTTCATGCCACCTAGGGCTGCAGATTGTGTAACGTATTTCTGATTACTTCCCCTAAATCCAAAGCTACATACTGTTTTTGTTGAGATGTAAAGCAACACTCAATTTAGAATCACTCTATCTGTATTATTATAACAAGCTGAAAGACTTTCCAGTGCTCCAGCAAAGTTGTCAGAAAAATATAATTAGCAGACTCCTTTAGGTTGAGCGTTCTTCAAACGTAATGTAACCTCTTCTTTGGCCTTCACAGCCTCTAGGTTCAGAACTATTGATCTAGAGCAGAATTGTCTTTTGATAAGGGGCATTGTGTGCTGTGTGTAACAGTGCCATCTGGATGTGCCCACAGGAAACGTGGTACTGGCCTGGCGAGGTGAGCGCCGACAGGGTGGTGATGAGCGGAGTGAGGTGTTCAGGCACAGAAATGTCCTTATCTCACTGTCTGCATCATGGAGAATATCTCGACTGTCCGAAAGGAGGGGGCCGCTTCGCCGCTGGAGTTTCCTGCTCAGAGAGTAAAGAAAAAACATAGCTTTCCTCCAGTTCTCCAGCCCGCACCCGCAGCTGCCAGCCATGACAGGCAGTCCCAGTGGTCAGAAAGGGTTAGATAGGCAAATAAGTTTTGTAGAATTTTTTCAACTGAATTAGACCATATGTTTTTAAAAAATGCCTAAACCTGAGAAACATTTGTCCTGACTAGCATGAATGTGCTAGATTTTCAGACTAGATTCTGAGATGTTTGGTGTGGTAGCTTTCTTCAGTAATGATGCTGCATTTTCAAACTGTGATACTTCTGGTGGGTGATGTTTGGCTCTGTGGATCAGGACATTCAGATCCCATGGCTGGCAGAGTGATTTCATGGATGAGCCCTTGAGCAAGGCCGTTAACTCCAAGTGCCCCAGGGACTGCCTGACTCTGTTCTCTGATCCTCACTTGTATGCTGTTTTGCACAAAAGAATCTTCTAAATGAATAAATTATGGTAGGCAGTCGTCACCCTAGCCTCTTTGTCTTGTTTCACTCAGCGGCTCCCGATCTGGTCCTGAACCCCCAGATCGTGGAGCAGACCACCTACCTGGAAGACCGGCCCATGATGATGCTGCAGTGTGCCTATGAGGAGAACTGCCTAGCCAGAACAGCCAGCCAAGTCCCTGCCAACTCATACCGGCGTCTGCTCCGCTTCTCCTCGCAGATCCACAACAATGGCCAGTCTGACTTCCGTCCAAAGGCTAGTCGCGAATCCTGGGTCTGGCACGACTGTCACAGGCGAGCATTTCCGCCAGATCTCAATTAATCATTCTTTTAGTATTTGTAAACCAGACAGTATTTACCCTTTCTGACTGGAGCTGGCATTTAACGTCATAAATGATGGTCAAATATGAAATGCAAGTTAAATACTAGACTGGTTTTTTTGCTGACGGAAACACACATTATAATGACATGGGATGGTTTTACAGTACAGTTTGGTTCAGATGCCTTTTTCCATTCTCTCATCCCCGTGCCTTGTAATCAGCTCAGTGTTTAAATATGTGCAATGCAAACAGTCCCGAGTTGTTTGTGGTCGGTCCATCTCATTGGCTGCTTAACCCTGGCAGCGTTGCTCGATCCCAGAACCTCACGAGCCTTGAGCACTCTTTCATCATGCCCTGACAACATATGCAGTAAAAGTTCAAAACGGGCTGTTACATGGAACCTCTACAAATTATATAGTGTCATGTGTAATTTTGGATCCTTTTTGGGAGGAATGACTGGTACTCTGTTTCAAATATCTGAAATAAAAAGGGATGCTAGATGAAGAGATTAAGTAATATATGGTAACTGTAAGGACAAATTAATACTGTAATTTCCACTCACGTTAATGACAGAAGACCCTAAAGAAAGATTAGTCTTTGAGTAAAAGGCATTGCTTCCTCATGTTCTTTTCTTTATGAAAAGTTCTCACACATTTAAACGTATTAATGGAATAAACTAAAAATACTAACCGATAAGCAGTTTTTTCATCCCATGGCAGAAATTCAGTACTGAGAATGTCAATTTTACCTTAAGTAAAAAAAAAGGTTCTTTCTAAATTTCTATTACTAATGAAGTTCATTTTTAGTCCTTCCTGACGAAATTTGTTTTTTAGGCCAAAAGTTATGTTTAGAAAAACATTGCTGAGTTTATACTGACAGGAAGGTGGTATGGACACTTGATTTGTACAGAAATATTTTGGCAAACTTGAGAATAATGTAGTTAGTCAAACATCAGTATATGCTATGGTAATGAAAATGGTTAGGATTGTAAACATATTTACTCTGTCTGTATAACAATGTATAAGATATGGAAAGAGGGCCACGCTGTTTGGGTGTAATCTGTGTGGCTGGTACAATCATGTCAGGAATTGTGAACATTTTCCTAAAATGCTGCTTTAAGTGACTCGTAACTATAATTTCTGCTTCCGTAGGCATTACCACAGTATGGAAGTATTCACTCACTATGACTTGCTCAGCCTTAACGGCTCCAAGGTAGCTGAGGGACACAAAGCCAGCTTCTGTCTGGAGGATTCGGAGTGTGACGAAGGTGAGGGAGCTGCCATGTAAGATGCACTTAAAATAACTCAAGTTATTTTTGTTTTTATGCTACAACATATGGTATTTCTCTATCTTTGATAATGTACTAAATATGCTTTTTTTAATTAAACAGGTATTGAAAAGAGATATGAATGTGCAAATTTCGGTGAACAGGGTATCACTCTGGGATGCTGGGATACATACAGGCACGACATTGACTGCCAGTGGGTAGACATAACGGATGTCAAACCTGGGGATTACATATTCCAGGTAATTTTTAAACCCACTTCAATTATATAAATTCTGATTTTTTTTTGTCATTTTAAGAGCACATTACTTTGACACCCTAATTGTTTCAGTCGTCCATCTTGAAACCCACAGCAAACCATATTGGGTTAAGTATTCGTTAAGGCCATTGGTGATGTGGCATTCTCCCTTTTTCGCTTTGCATTCAGGTGGTAATTAATCCCAATTATGAGGTGGCCGAGTCAGATTACACCAACAACGTCGTGAAGTGCAGGTGCCGGTATGATGGCCACAGGATATGGATGTACAGCTGTCATATAGGTGAGATCCTCACACATATGCAAAGAGCTCTTTTTTACTGGATCTATAGTCTTATCACAATATAGACACAGTATTCACATATATATTTAGTAATTGTTTACTTGTTATATTTCATCAGAAAAAAAAATGTCAGCCTAATGGATCACACTGGGGCTCCACTGCAGCCAGCAGTGACAGGGAGCACATGCACACAAACAGCAGGATTCAAAGCACCAGCTTCATAAGGCAACAGTGCTAAAGTACTGCCCAGCACTCCAAGTGTATGAATGCTCAATGAAGCATTTCAGTTATTGTATTGTCCTTAATTACCACCTTAATTTCAGCTTAAATAAATGTCACTTCATAAGTGTGAAATAGTGTGCTAACACTAATATGTTAATACCTGCAGTATTTACACCAAAACTCTAGAGAATAGGCAGGGGGCTAGAGGTATTGAACAGTATAGGCTGGATTCAGTTTAATATGTTTATTTCTTAGAGAAAATAGCCGCATTCAAATTTAGAGCTTGCTGGTGCAGATGGCTGACTCTCACTCCAGGGTTCCTGTTTGGGGAATAAAGAGAACAGTGACAAGTTTAAAAACAGGTTTTAGTCATGGACCTGTCTGGCTCCATTCTGCAGCCATCATTTTTTATCCTTAATCATTTCTTTTGTTTTTATTGCCCGACATCCTATGGCAATGGCTTCTAAGAATTCTTTTTCAACAAAATCTTGCAAGGAAACTGTGCGGTGTCCACAATTGTGTTTTACACTTCTTATTTCATAGGTGGCTCATTCAGTTCTGAGACTGAAGATACGTTCCCAGGACTTCTAAACAACCAGGTGACCCACAGGTAAAAAGCGGACAAGACAACAAAAGGATCTACATCTTACACCCAGTGAGATGAAAAGCAGCTTAACTTCTGATTTTTTTCAGTGGTGGACAGATGCCTTTTTTTTTTTAGTCATAATAAAGTTCATGGGGGTTATTCCATATGTAAGAAGCAACTGAGAATAATTTCACTCCATTCATTTCATACATAAGTAAGCTTGCTTTGTGATAAATCGCACAAATCACAAAGTAGTTCAGGTCAAAATTCATAAGCCTTTCAGCACCACACTTCAGTAAATTAGCCACGTAATTGCCATCTTGCTGGCATCTAATAACATGCACTTTTGGTATTTTGAGGTAAAATTATTCAGTACATAAAAAGAATCCACATTCTACGTTTTTAACTTGATGAATAAACATTAGCCCAGACGTCATGGTTCCTATAAGAAAGATATTGTATGGTACTACACAGTAATATGCAAATCTGTACTACGGTTGTTCTCTCTGCCCCCTTCAGCTTTTAACACAGAACAACTTTGTAGTCAATTTCTCACTGATTCTCTGATGTGGCCATTTTCTTTAAGACCAACCAATCACCTGCTTGTCTAGAGGTCTTATAATTGTTTTCATGGGTACATCAGTCTAAGTACTAACACCTTGTGGATACAAAAAAATACCTCAGCGAATCTAGTTTCGGTTTAAAGTCTATGAAATGGGGCGTTTATTCCTGGTGACGGTACCTTCATCTTGATTTAAGATTATACTGTATGCCTGTTCATTTCATGTCACACTGTGTAAAGACTACAGAAAGTCCTTACAGACTAAACAAAAACCAAAATTACCATATGCATGACAAGTTAATCATGAATATACAATTGGCTACTTGTGCCAGTGGTTGTAATTATACAGGTTGGACCAATGTCATATCACACACAGTGCACATGGATACTTCAGCATTATACAGTACAAGTGGAAAAATCAATAGAACTCCTGTGGACAGTTAAAGTATGATTTATAAAAAGTAAAGGAGAATTTCATTTTAACTTTCCGTTGTTATTTTCTACACATGGTGAACAGTTTCCAGCAAGTCTTTAATGTAAATTATTGATGTAAATGTCAGGGATTGATTCAATTGTTTTACCATTTGTATAAACAAACCTAGAGTGTATGCAAATGTTTGATTATTGTTTTCCTTCATATTTGTAATGGTGCTATCAAACTGTGATCCTCTGTTTTACGAGGGTGCACGTTGCCGGCTGGTGAATGGTTATGTTACCTATGCTCATACTTGAATGGATAATAAAATCAATATTGTGCTTTTGCCATAATAAATAATAGAATATTAAGCAGAGAAAGGTATTGTTGAATTTATATTCTTTTTTAAACCAACCATTTTACCTGAAACTCAAATTCTGTTCAGAAGACAGCTTCTAGATTATCTGTTGCACTTTAAGAGTTATTTGATAGGTGTTTCAGTTTAAAAATCACTTATCAAATTAACTTATAGTAGCTTACTAGATGCTATTGGCTAAAACAAAGCCAGAGACTCTATCCATGGACTACCCACAAAAACATGGAGCTCCAAGGAATGTGGAGCCTTTGGTTTTAATTAGAATCTTTACCACGGACGGCACAGTGGTTAAGTACACACCGGTACAATCTTCCACTAGCGGCTCTGTCCTTCAGGTCCAGCAGTGTCTTTGCGAGGTCGCTCTCTCATACTTTGGATAAACTCTGTAAGTTTGCAAATCATACAGCATACCATATACCAGTAAACATGCTGTATGACCATTGTATTTATAGCAAATCACATTTTCATAAAAATTTGCACTAACACACAAATAGTGCCAGTCATATTTTCAAGCCAGAAGCTGCATGTCATTCAGATCACAAAAGGAGATGGGGGGGACAGCAACCTTAGATATCTGCTGAATTTATTGTGCAAAGAATGTACTACCTTGTCACTATTTTTTCATTTAAAAAAATCTTACTAACGTGGTGCAATAAAAAATCTTTAGATTTATTTTGGATCATATTAATATTTTGACAGAAAATGTAGAGTAGTAGTACAGCAATATATATAATATATATACACACACATACACACACACAAACATTGTTTTGGTAAGCAATTCACAAACACACTATGCCAAAAAGCTAAATTTAAGTGTAAAAAAATTCCACAAATATTTAAAACATCCCGAAGATACATTTTTGAATTTCTTATCTGACAACTTATCACATACCTGCACAGCTCACTGCTTTGGCTTTTGATTTGTTGATGCCTTTTGACAGTTTCCGGATTTTCAGCAGCGGATGGCAGACTGATATGGCTCTGAGTGCTACAGAGGTACAGCATAGAAAAATAACTCAATTACATCAATAGATAGCAGAGCCCTGAACTGGTTCAAACACTCTGCCTAGTTTTTTTAGAACATCCAATAGTTTATCAAGGTCTCAGAACTTTTGATAATTCTTGATAATTAGGCTGCCAACATTCAGTATTCATGCAGGTCGAGGCAATACCTGCTGACTCGCTGGAGAAAATGCCAAGGGCGTGAGTTTTATCAACCAGCTTTATCGTCAGACCTTCCTCTCTGGTGGGAGAATGATGAAATGAAATCACATGAAACCACTTCTCCTAATTAGATGTATACATATGTGGGATGAGAATTTCAATGCAAACATGATGGGATTTTAACTGCACATCACCTGAAGTCTACGAAGGCATCAAGCAGGTCATCTGTATTAAACATTGGAGGGTAACCGTATATTTCAACAACATGAGAGAATTCCTGGGGGTCAATACACACTCTCCCATAGTATGAGTAGTCATTTTTGGCCTTCTCAATGGCAAAATCCATGTCCTCCAGGTATGCCAGTATCTGCCACCGAAATATTTTGATTATTGGTTGCAAAATCAATCAAGCTTGCAGTATACATATGAATTGCCTTATTTCTTTTTATTGCAAAAACTAGAAATTTTCCAATATTGTGAAGACGTAATACTAAATACAAAACACTAACTACGACGACATATCTAACAACACATAATTCAACATGAAGTAGTAAAGTGTTATGTGAAAGAGTAATGTACCAATATGAAGTGGAGCAGTGGGTAGAATATAGAGAATGCTACAACTGTATAAAATTAATAACTGCCCTGGAGTAGATTGTGTAAAACATTTCAGGCCACAACCTCATACAAACAGGGCTAGAAACAAAGGAGCCGACCAATATAGTTTTCTTGCACTGCCCCCTGGTGGACATAACTTACAATTCTCCAAATTAACGTAAATTTGTGTGTAAGTACGAACAGTGACACCCCTTGCTTATCAACACCAAGGCAACTTGTTGCAAACGTGAGTATAAACTGGCCTTTAATAAACCCACATTCATAGTAAATGTAAATATGCGTGACAAATAATGTTAAATGTTAATTTGGAACAGTTGTGTGGCAACTCAAACCTCCTGCTGACACTGTTTAAAACCCTGTTTATCATGATACTAATAGCAAAACCCCTTCTGCCTTATACCTCTTGGGTGTAAGCTTCAGAATCATCTGCAACTTTCATCTGTGGCCTAGTTAAAACCAGAAGTGGAGCAATACTGCCACCTCCTGGACATTCATCCAAATGCATTTCCATAAAGTTAGAAGCCATCTGATCAAATGGCAGAGCCTGGCCAGTTACAGCAAATCCTTCTTTTGCGTGGAAGTACGATTCTTCTGATCCACTCGAGTTGTGTTCCACTTTAGCAGGCTGATGTGAGGCACATAAATGATTGTCACTTCCCCAGGTCTGGCCAGGCACATTTGCCACGTTCTTGGGTATTGTGTAGGTCCCATTTAATCCCCAGTTTTTGCTACATTTCGATACAGGCTTGTACTTTGTCCTCTCCCCGTGATGACCTGAGGGCAAATTTTCAAATTTTACTTTTGGAAAACCATCCTTCTCTGTGGGTAACCTGAAGAAGACAAATGAATTTTCAATATCAGTGTCTATGCTGTGTTTATAAAACATATTGCCTATGCAGTTTACTAGACGAGGGTTCAGCATGACTGACATTAGGGCTTTGCGCTATGACGATAATCTCATATATCCCAATAACGATACATATATCTCACGACTGGACCTTGTATTTATGGATTTTTTTCTACAGATCAGCTGTAGTAGCCAAGAGGATCTAGCTGCAGACGCCTGTAGAGTGGAGCTCCACTCGAAATACGTCACTTCCGCAGGAAACACATGATCTTTAAGGACAGAAAGTGGAGCTCCGGTTAGGGTTAAGGTTTATTTGTTGTAACAGAGTTGAGGTCATGTGTTTCCTGTGGAGATGACGTATTTCCGATGGAGCTCCACTCTTCAGACATCTGCAGCTGGATCCTTCTTATCCGCATTAGGCTGACATATACGTTCTTATCCGTGTCCAATCTTATCCGCAAAGGCTGCCGTGGATGCAGGTTTTTGGGGTAACCTGTAGGTCAGGTGTTCAAACCCAGGTGTGAGGACTCTTCAGCCAATCAGTCCTCTAATTAGTGACCTAATTAGGGTGTTGCGGCGAAACCCTTATCCTTTGCGGATAAGATTGGACACCCCTGCCCTAAGAGGTCTGGGAGGGAAAATATTTTCTTGCAACAGTTTTGAGTTTCCGTTGCTAATTATAACTTTACTGTGTCCGTTTAAAGTACAAAAGCAAGAATCATCGGACTAATAACCTAAACGATGCAAACATGTCCAGTTAAGGGTGCTTTAAGCATTAAACTATAGGAGACAATGCCCACTGTGAAATTTTCATTAATGTGTTTTTAAACGTATTTATAAGTAATTGCACCATGTCCCTTCAACATCAGATACTGTAAACAAGACAGCTGGGCTACACAAACATTGAAATATTAATATTAAACATTAATTAAAATTTACCCAGAAAGAAATCTGGAAAACCAAGGGGTGCTGCTTGATTTTGTTTAAAGATACATAAAGATGATATAGTTTCGGGTATACCCGCTTGATGATGCGTGTAGGGATATGCGGATCTATACTGAAATATTCCAGAAAGCGGGTACGAGTTTAAACTACGTCACCGCGGCAATGTTAATTTTAACTTCAGTTTTCCGTCCGTAATATCTTTCAGCGTTAGTAATATATTTCAGTGTGTGTACTTCACGTTCAATGTCCAGCTGTCAGTGCAAACAGTGCAACTATTAATAAATCCGTATAAAAACATATAACATTCAAGTTACATTGTGTACAACGTTCCTCACAGTTTAACGCTTAAGCCACACTTTACAGGACATGTATGTATTATTTAAGTTTATCCATGTCGTCAGGTTGCAGCAAATAGCAAGTGGGCAAGTGTAATGGGATCACAAAACTATTGCAAATGAACACAAAACTATTTCAAAAAATATTTTTCTACCCAAACCTCTTAGGGGCTTCGTGGCTGTACGAGCTACCCAAAAATCCGCAAGTCAACAGGAGAGAAGTTACAAATATAACGCAATGCACAAACAGGCAGGAGCTGATCCACAAGTGTTCACAGTACGTTTCACGTGCATAAATCGCTCCGTATTTTTGTGTGTATGATTTTTACACAACACAAAAAAATACATATTTGTGCATACTCAAATATTTGTGGATCATGGTACATATTTGTGGATTGTCTTCTGTGGGGTACAAACAATAAAGTCCAATAAAATTGCGACATCCCATGTGGTGGCGTGAAACCTTGGAAACCATCCAAATGATGAAAAGAATGTTGCCGTAAACAGTGTTTGCGACACCACGGAATAAACGATATATGAAACGATAGACGTTTATTTCCTCATCCGATATATATCGTAATATCGCACAGCCCTAGCTGATGTCACATTCCGCCTTACTCACACTCACATCTTATCTGTTTTAGTTTTGCACATAATTGCAAAACGATTGTCTACGTTACAGCGTTTGCACTTTTCCCGAAAGCTGGGCATTTCCTCTTATTTCTTTCTTGGTATTTACCACAAAATTTGCAGTTAACTGTGCCCCTGAAACCATCTGCCGTTGCCGCGAGTTTTAATGCATTCATTGTCCTCTGTTACTCTACCTTCAATTGTTTCACTATTTTCCGGAGACAACTCATCTGCTGTGCAAGCTTTACCCAGTTGTGTACAGATTAAGTCCTGCTCTCTCAATAATCTCTCCCGTAAACCGGATTTTGGCACTCCGAAGATAATTCTCTCTTTCGGAAATCCCTGAAATTGCACGTAGTGGCGAGCACTCCTAAATCTGTTAGGTATTATTCCATAGTCTCATCTGTCTTTTGATTTCTAGTAAAAAAAAAAAAAACACAAAAACGCACCGCTCAACAGTTTCGTTCAGTTTCGTGTTGCAGTGCTTGTCGGGGGCGTCCATAAAAACTTTCACGGCGCGTCGCTCCGAAATGGTCGGTAGTAGCGTCGCACACAATTCCCTGCCACTCTCCCGATTAAGTATGAGAAAAATTTAATTTTTAGTCTCTTCTGCTTCTGAAAGGGTTAAATCGGCATACAAGACAAATTCTTCTTTCCAATGCTTTCAAGATCTCGCCAGATTACTTGAATCTAGACACAATGCTGCCGGTGGTCTCAATCAAAACGCGCATTTCATCTTTCATGTTAAAGTTCAGTTTTCAATTACTTATAATGTTCTTATAGCGCATTAAGGGTCGCGCACGTCGCTCTCGCTTAAAAAAAATATTTCTCAAGGCGCGTCACATACCAACTGTCAAACTTCCTGTGTCACATACAAAACAGTCCGTGCTGCAACACACGTATTAACACATTAGCCATTATAACAGCTGATAGCTCGGTGGTAAAGTTATGTCCTGCACCTGAGGTGAGAGTTCCCTACTGCCACCTGCCACCTTCGGCCTTCTCCCACAGAGAAAGCACGCAGCGATGCATAACTCTCGGTCGTCTTATGAATCAGTCCACAAAAATGAAGGGGCAGCGGAGGAAAGAGCAGGATGCTGCATCGACAAGGGGTTGGGGTCATGGAAGGAGAGATGAGGGGCTTTCATTTCTGTCTTATAAATGAAAGTTCTCAACTGTCAAATGTAAAGCTATAACATTATAATAATTTTAAAAACTTTATTCATGAGTGGTGGGTAATTAAGCATTAAAACAGCTAGCCAGCTATACATACATCTGGTCACTTATTGGCAGATTTCAGATATAAAGCCTTATTTCCTTATTACCTTTTCCATTTGTTTTTCTGTAAAAATTGTACCAGTTCTTCGGTGATTTTATGTACAAATTCATTTTCTTGTTTTGGAGGGTAAAAGCCATTTAGAAAAGTGGACTCCAGGGTGCCTAGTCGCTACTTTCTTAGCAACAGAAAAACCTGCAAAATATGCAATTTGGTGAAGATTCTGCATTCACTGAAAACAGTAACGAAGCGTGTGGCTCAATGGGCCTATAATCGGAAGGTCGCCGGTTCAAACGCAACCGCAGCACGTCTGCGGGTCCTTGAGCGAGGCTCTTAACCCCCAGCTCCCTGAAAGAGCAAGTTGAGGGAGGCGTAAAGACAATTTCTCTATGGGGATCAATGAAGTATCTATTATTATTAGCCTTCAAAATTCGGTTTTACCAGGATTGACAACTCTCACGCATCTGGCGTGACACTCCGCTTTCAGACACTCGCGCAAAAAAAAAAAAACTTGCGGCAAATCTATATTATTACATTATGAACCTAAAATTAGCTAGCCAGCCAGCTGATCAGACTTTTTTTCGTTTGTTTTACATATCGCCTGAAACATCTAACACGTATCGTTTACGCATATTAAACTCGTTTTAAGAAGTGATCATAACAATATTTTAGTGGCTAAGCACACGTTTTTAGCCAAGGACTCAAGTTATTAGTGACTTAACTCAACTGGACGTCAAGCTGCATTCACTACATAAAGGTAAACACATCTGTACTTTTTCTATTAATGTTTAAGTTAAACTTCTTAAGTTAAACCAAGCACCGTATTTGAAGAATTAATAGCCGAACGTCGTTTACTTAAATTTTATACTTAAGAACGATGGTTATTGTATCGCACTTAGATGACAAAATAAGTCTTCATTTATTTTATTACTTTAATAAACGTAAAAACAAAGATGCAGTTATGAATATGTTAATTATATACTTCTAGGTTTTAACCTTACCTCAACTTTACTGTCGGTAAATTCCAGTTTTGTTCAAAATTGCCACCCAACTGCAAGCAGAAAACCGAAGAATTTCATTGGACAGTGAATCATATCCAAACGAATAAGACGGGTGGGAGGGATTAAGATCGGAAGTATTTCTTTGAACTTTGATTGGCTGTGAATCTTACCTAGGAAAATAAAACGACCCCTAGAGGTGGGAGGCATTAAGATCGACGGTGTCGTTACTGAAGTGTAGCAGTACTGACATCTTGTGGAGAAAACAGTTGTCATTGCGGTACATATGCTACGTTAGATTAGATTCTTGAAATACGACAAATAGGAAAAAAACGGCACGCCCTTCTGACAGGTTATTTTCTGATATTCTGGAACCTGCTAAAATAATAGATTTTATAATTACTGCATCTGTTATAGTTTCCATCTGTTTCAGTTCAAAGTTATGTTCTGTTACATATATTGTTTTGGCATAATATTTTAGATATGAATGATACATAATTAATGCAATAATCGAATATATTTATGGGGCATCACAGTGTCTAACACGAAATCAAAAGAAAAAGCTGCGTACTACTCATATGGGTATTGTGAACAGTGGTGGCTTAATGGTAATTGAAAGATTTCAGGTACGAATCCCTGACCAGCAAGTCACCACTGAGGTACCCTGAGCAAGGTACCGCCCCCAAGCACTGCTCCCCGGGCGCTGAATTAGCTGCCCCCTGCTATATCACGATGTCACATATCGGTTAAATGCAGAGGACACATTTCATTGTTGTGCACTGTGTGCTGTGGTGTGTCAACAATTACAACTAATCACTAAATTCTAAATATACCAATAAGTGAGGCTTTGCTCACAAGACCACCTACTATGCAGCTATGTGTTGGGGTGTTGTTACAAGTCACTAGTGTTTTCAGTCAGCCCTGACAAGTAATGAATTGAGACTACAGTTAATCATTCTTGCTGTGTGTAAGCTGAAATCCTTTATGAACAACATAGCAAGGAATAAAACAGGACAGATGAAACAACATCCTCGAGTGTCTGGCAGCTTGGATCATGGATGCACACTAAACAGTTGTAGCTTAGCTGGTTAAAGACTCTGAATGAAATTGTTCATGACACATCACTTCTTATTTAACAGGTATGTATTAACATGTTTTCTTGCTCAAGAACTTACAACTTAACAAAATAAGATACATTTTTTTAATCAGTTTTAAATATTTCATGATAGTCCATCCAACTATTTTCTGTAACCACTTGTCCTATCCGGGACTGCAGGGGGTCCAGAGCCAATAGATGTGAGGCAGGGAACAACCCAACCAACTCATTGCAGGGCACATATGCACACTATTCTCACCTATAGGCAATTAGGTCATTGCTCAGTGTGCTTTGGGACTGTGGGGGGGAAACTGGAGTACCCAGAGGAAACCCCACAACGACATGGAGAGAACATGTGAACTCCACACACATGGAGCCATAGTGGAGACTCTAACCCTGGTCCCAGAAGTATCAGGCAACAGTGCTAAACACTCGTTGCCTCGACGGTAGTTTTATCCAAGTACATTTTTAACTTCTAATTTTGATCTGTGAAGTACTTGAAGATTTAACAGCTGTAATTCTTCCAAATATATGAAGAAGCACAATTGGCATAATTAGTCTGCATTGTGGAGGGCTGAATGCACGTGGTGCTTTCATTACAGAACCAATAAGCTGGAGGATACCATGTCTGTTCTGGTTAAGGGGAAACCATTAGTGTATATAACAAAAGTTAAAACAATCTGTGGGCAAATTATAAGGCACCCCTACACAATATCAGGTTGGTCCCCCCTATTGGGTCCAGAGCCTCTTCAAAAGTTAATGAGTTCCATGAAACCTTTCTGCACACCACTGTTGTACCGAGCTGGTATTTTTGCACTAGTGGACTTCCTGGTAGTTTTAATGAGTGTGACCACTCTCCTCTGACCGCTCTTATTAATAAGGTGCTTTGGCCCACAGGATTGCCACTAACTATATGTTTTTTTTATTTATCAGACATTTCTCTGCAAATGGTAGACAATGTGGTAGATGAAAATCACAGGAGGGTTTCTATTACAATGAACACGTGGCACAAAGTCGTACAATGCTTAAAATCGCACATTGCGGCCTTTCGAATGCTTAGTAGCACAGTAACTGAAGGTTTTGACCCTTGGTGCATGTTATATGTGTTTAGCTGTAGCCACGATTTGCTATTTATAGGAGCAGGTTGTGTTAACGAGCAGATGGCCCCAATAAAGTGGCCACTGAGGGTAATTGTATCAGCAATGAAATGCTGGGTCTTGTAGTTACAAGTACTTGGCTTTCATGTTCTTTCTCTTAAACCTAAAACTCACTCATAAAGTTAACATTTCTATTTCTTTCTTTTTACATTTCGATCAAATCATTGTGAATTTTCAACCCAAACACCATTAAGCAAATTGAAATCATATTTATCTCCACCCTTCTACGTTATAATTCCATTTCCGCTAAGATGAATACAAGACTGAAACTTACCTTGCAGTCACTACTACAATTAGACATAGAACACATTTCAAAACTTCTGTCTTGTCTTCACTGAGGTACCCTGAGCAAGGTACCGCCCCCAAGCACTGTTCCCCAGACGCTGAATTAGCTGCCGCATTATGTCACGAAAGTCACAGATGGGTTAAATGCAGGACACATTTCATTGTGATGTGTCAACAATGACCACCAAATTCTAACACAAGAAACCTTTTTTTTTTTATTTATTTTTTATTAAGACATGTTGCCCTTTCCGCATCCTTACATCTTATGGCTGTTGCCATCACAGCCTGGATAATTAAACTCATTCATTTAAAATGAACAGTTACAGCACAAACCTCAAATAGTGGTCCTTCTTGCATGTTGCTCTATTGCAGTATTTATTTTTTGCCTTCAGCATGCAGTTGGGGATCAACACTATATCCCAGGCTGACTGTGTGCTTTTTATTTCAAGTTCATCTTGGCCTGAAGATGTATTTCACTACTGTATTAAAGGCCTACTGCTTAAAGTAACATGACATTAAGGCATACAAGAATGAGCCTATCTTTGAAGAACAGATCATCAATGCCACAAGAGCCTTCCCCCAAATAAAAACACATCTACACATATTCCTAATGTATTTTTTCAAAGAAAGTATGTGTACATATATAAATAGTCAAATATACATTTGTAATTGCATTACATCACATGTAAATGCATTATAGACACTTAAGTAAAGGTGATCTTAAGGTTTCTGTGATAGTCTCATTAATAATTTTATCCAGAACTGACCATACTCACTTTGGGAATATTTAGCAATAACATTTTAAAGAACCTCAACATTGTGTAATGCTCTATATACCTCACAACTATAATCATACATGAAAATGACATTATTGTTCTAAAGAACTGCCATGTATATATGAAAATATGGAAATACTGAATCATACATCACCAACACAAAACCTCTGAATAAGTCAATGCAGATTACACAACACTTATTTTCCTTTTTAGCGTGATTACACATGGACAGGATTATCCATTATTAGTACAAACATATGGCACAGCAGTGATTTACAAAAGAAGAGTGATATGCCTTATGGTCAGAGTCAAAGTTAAACAGCAACATAGCACTGAGGACTGAATGATATTAACTGTCAAATGGTGACAGTGTCACTAGCTTCTACCGCTGGGGTGTCAGAGTTTGTCTAGTGTGCCCTGTGTATCAGTTTTCTATACCCACTTCCTGCTTTAATTATTTTGATATTCAATAAATAATTTAAATGAATAAAATGCATATGATTCTCCCGAGGAAAAGGCGTAGAACAACCAGCAGATGCCAGCCCTACAGAATGTAAAACCATTTCACCTTTTCATAAATGTTAATCATTTACTATGTGAGAACCGTGGGCAAAGCAAAAAGGGGTGTGTATGCACATAAAGTCAACAGAGGTCATTAGATACTGTCGTTTCCCCTCCACTGGAATTCGAGATGGCTTGAAGGATGGCTGCAGAGGCCTGCTGTACCAGCACTCGAGCTGGGGTTTGGGGGAGAAAAAGCCATTTTCTGAGACACAAGGTGTTCGGTCAAGTTGGCTGCACATCTCTCAATTGGTCTGCAGGGCAAGACACAGACATGTGTTCACACACAGCCCAACAAAAAGGGAGAAGAGACCTTAAAGTAGCTCAGCAAAAGCTCAGCTGTATGATACATACCAGCCATTTAAAATATTAAAATATCTAATTGTAGTCTTAGGTGGATGACTGGCTTAAATTAAACAAATGAGGAAATGTTGGTCGGAAATAACTTTCAACTCTCAGACTGTTTGCCAGCTACCCCACTAACTCCCCAAGGATGGTACACAGTGGTCATAGGTCTTGCTCTGCTGTATCCAGCCACAGCTGGATGGTCTTGGCAGGGCTGCTTGGTTATTACTCATTTCGCAGCCATTACCACTAAATGAATCGTTTTCTTACAGTACACATTGTGGTCTGGGGTGATTAAACATGAGGGAGCGATCACCCTGTGCTGTGAATTTCCAGACCTGCTCTCTGGGGGAAGCCACACTTGTACTCTGACTGACCGTTGGATCTGCAGAGATACGGCCCGGAAACTTCCTTTTAACACTCAACACACTTCCCCGTGCACAAGCTACCAGATGGAATGGAGCCGTTTTAACATACTTCCTTAATATTACATTTTCCAACTGTAAGTGCTGCACATGCAGTTACAACAGGAACCAAAACTCCTGGGCCAAATGTATAAGCAATTGTATTGTTTTATAATGATACTAATGAACATCATTATGCAGCAAATTAGTATATATAAACAAAGATGATTATATAGAGGAATAACAGACCCATACTGTATAAATATTCTGCTTAGTGTATGTGTGTGTGTATTCTGAGAGTCCAATTAAATCACAGGTGCTCGCTTTTTTCTGGCTTTTGTGTAACTTAAATATGATTATTCTGAAACGATAAACTTAATTTTTTTTTTTTTTAAGTATTTCACAGAAAGCTAAATAAATAAAAATAAAAAGCTGAGTTAACATTTCAGTGAGACACTCATTGAAGTCCCACTTTATTGAGGGACTAATAAAGGGTTAATCTTATCTTATAATGCAGGTTGTCACTAGGCAATGTGTCTACAACCTTTTCAGATTGTTAATACCAGATTTTACTTTACAGAAACCCAATATTTTCAGGAGCCTTTCAAGACTTTTTCCTTATTCTGAAAAGCTCTGTGTAACATCAAGCATGGCTGTCTACACTTGCGTCTTCCCGATCTGTAGTACGAAGGAAGTTCTATTACAGCTGACGCGAACCAGACCACAAAACAGCACCTCCTATAAGGACGTCCGCTTTTGCACGTACGAAACAAAGACCCTCAGTGGAATTATGTGGCGGTGCACATGCAAACCGATGCTGAGCAATTGCTACATTAGACTGTCTGTCACTGTTTGAAGCGAGGAGGAGGATCAAAGTATCGTCCATACCATCTGAAATATATAACTCTCACCTCTTGTGAGTTTTATCTTCCGGAACCAGTGCTTCTGTCCTCAAAAATTGTTATTTCAACCTGGGAAACAGCAGTGTTAAGAATGAACAATGCTTCTGAGAGACATAAACGCTGAATGAGTTAATTCCCAAAAGGAAGCCCACGATAAGTACCAAGAAGACCCACAGTGTCACTGAACTGCGGTGAAGGGAGGTAGAGGGAATACAACTCAAGCGGTTTGGGACCCTCTCCAATCTCCCCTCAGTTCAGCTCCCGAGCCAAAATCAGCAGCTTAGCAGAGACGTGCTAGAGAAATAACCCAGGTCACCATGCAGCCAAAAAACAGTCGAGGAGCTGGCAGCGGCTGAATTTCAGAAATACTTCACAAATCCGGCCTTCATTGCCAGTAATTTTAACGTCAAGCCTTGTAGACTTTCGGAAAATGTATATTTTAAAGAAGTCTCACAGATTGTATGCAGATGTAACAGATTAATGTTATTTTCCTTCCATTATCACAGAGAACTATTCCTCAAGCCCATGGCTGAAGGAACAGACCCCAATTTCTAAAGAGATACAGCCATCTTAAGAGCTGGCAGAGCACTAGCAGAGTAATCAGAATCCTGACATCTAGAGGTAATCTAGGAATAGCTTTTGGTTATGAATACCTTTAAACCATCAGTGTAGTCAACAGCATTTAATCATACAATGTAACCCTGCATAGCTCCTGCATTCAGGTCAAGCAATGCTTGATGGTGTACAGGGCTCATGCGAGCCAAAATTCCTGTGGGAACTGATCCACTGATCTGACAGGTTTTCAGATTTATTATAAGGCTGTTAGGTAGCCCCTCAAAGATCCATAAAACTCCTGCGTTACTAAATCAATCTGAAGACGCAATCGACTACAATCTGCCTGCTTGTTGACAAGACTCGAGTTTAAGGGGTAGCATTGCTGAATGAATAATCATTCAAACATTCACTGATATATGCCTGTCTAAATACATAGTAGGTGTCAGAAGCTGAGAACTGGCTAACAGAAACTGACAGACATGCTGCACAACGGTCAGAGGGGTAAAAAGGATACAACTCTCAGGCCTCTTTCAATAGGGTCAGTGAGCAGCAGGCCCCGAGGTGCATAGATCTTGTCATTTTGCTCTTGGATATACTTGGCTATCTTCTTCAAAACCTGAAAGCGTAAAAAGGAAGGCAAATCTGTCAGAAAAGGAGGGGGAAAGGATGTAGGAATTTCCAACCATGTATCCAGTGCAGGGTGGTAACATGTGGTGGGCTGGAGCCCGTTCAGTGGACACCCTGGGTGAGATGACAGTCCATTGCAGGGGACACACATGTATACACAATTGACAATTCGCCGATTCACACCGGTTCAACTATCTGCATGTCCGTGTATATGGACTGCAGGAGGAAACCCTGCCAAGACAAGGAGAACATGCAAACTCCTCAAACACAAGGTGGAGGCAGGTTTCGAACATCTTACTAGCACCTTACAAAATAGTGATGGTGGTCTTGGGAAACAGGGTTTATCACTGATTTGCTTTAACAAAGACCAATTGAAACAGATGAGGTTAGTAACGGGACACAAATAGTAATTATTTCAAGAATTACCAACGTACTGAAACAGGGATGCACAACTAAACTACTATATTTTATAAGGTACAGAATCAGGACATAGCTAGAAATAATAAATGGGAAGTCAACGATGTATTATTAGGGGATACAACAACAGAGGAATAAAAATTCAGGCAAAGGCTAAAGACACAGCCTGGCTTGCAGACCTGTGTGGCCGTGCAAGTACAAGAACTACAACGAGATATGATCACACCAGTAATTTCACGGAATACATCTAAGCAAAGCTAAAGAAACTGAGCCAACAAAGTTAAACTGTAAGCTAAGAGGATATCAAGAACCCACCCACGCTCATGAGCCCGAGTCCCAGGACATTCTTAGATCCTGGCAAGCAGCATATTCAGGAAACGGCTGACCACAAGCCTGAATCTTTATTGGGATGCTGTCAGTCTTCTGAAACCAAGGTGATCGACTGAGGACTTGCCTGAATCGATGCAGTTTCCTGGTCCCTTTCCAACTGAGACACCATGACAAACCCACTGATCCGAGGAAAACATTCAGTTACTGGCTGACTTCGTACTATTGCGTAGCTGGTCACAGATAAGATTTCCATCCAAACTCACGAAACGCACCCAAAGAACCACACTTTCCTGAGTATTTGTGTCCCCAAAGGAATTAAAATTGTTCAAAATAAAGACATGAGCTTAATTAAGCATTAAGCTTCTGTCTACACTTCGGTGGGATTCAGTAAGAAGGTTTCTGTGTATCTGTGCTGTGCATCCAAGGGGTATCAATTACATACTAACTGGCACAACTTTAGCAAGATAAACATTCACTTAATCTATCCATCTTCCAAGTGTTCATCCTAGAAGAACATGCATGGAGAAGGGGTGGAATTGAAAAGCCCAACCCTGGGACTATGAGGCAACAGGCAACTACTGTGCCACTCTAAAGGAAAACAACACATATTACTACTTGAGGAAGAATGCAAGACAGGGGGGCCGCTGGAGAGCTTGGGCCCCAAGAAGGCATATCATACTGGGTTCTCAAACCACAACAACCCAATTATGCTCCAAATTTCCAATGTCACTCAGGGGCTATTGGAATAGTTTTAACTCGCCCCCCCCTTTACAGTGTCCTTGATGCAATATGACCATTTTTTTTTGCAGAAAGTGCAAATTAATAATTTACTAAAAACAAAAGGTGGAGACATTACCCTGGCACACTAAATGCTTTAACAAACAAAGCACATAACCACAGCCTTTAATGAAGTCCTACTCAGGCAGTAACATTTTAGCATCTCACATACTGTAGACGTACAAACCACACAAATATTGCCACTTTGCAGTGATATATATATATATATATATACACACACACACACACATTCTTCACCTAGATGTAATGAGTAGGAAATGAGCAAAGTTCTCCAACCTTCTCATAGTGAGTCTCCATGCACAGGAAGATGGTATATGCGGTGAGACAAGCTAAGCAGCCCTCCACATAAGACTGGCCACCCAGCTTCTCTGCTTCGGCGTACAGGTTATTCAGCATCCGCAGGGTCTCCTCGAACTGCTGCTTGTCAATCTGAAATACACACAGGCTAGAAGCTGTTACTGACTGCTGAGCATGCAAGAGAGCACTCTGGGTGATGAGAGGTGAGAAAACTGGCAAGAGGAAACAAACACTTTCAAACTGCTCACCACTGTTTCGTTTCCCATGTCACTTACGTTAATAAATACCGTGTGATGCAAAATGAAAGCCATTCCTTAAATACCATTCCTGATTCATTTACACCTGCTAACCCTTGCCATGTATTAGCTAACTTATTCCCAGAAATTACGATTGAACATCACGCAATCTTAGCTTGGCGGCATATTTAAAGCATGTTTTTACTTAGGCAATTTTTTACAGGGCACACAGCAGGCCTGGCAAATAGAAACGGTAACAGTGGTGAGTGTTGTGCGGCTCAGCAGACTAAGGCTCTGTAGCCATGACCAGAAGTTTTCCATTTCAAATCCTGTGGCTGGCAGAATGGTGCCACCACTGGGCCCTGTAACCCCAACTGCAGCAGGCGTGCCGACTAACCCTGCGCGCCGATTCCAAAACTTACCTGTCTGTGTGTCTCACGGAGAGCAAAACGCAACAGCCAAAATCTCAATTTCCCCTTGGGGATGAACAAGGTATCACTGTACTATATAAAAAGACACTTTTACATAAATGGACCCTACACAGGAAGATAAAAGGAGCAACGGAAAAAAATGACATTCTGTAGATTAAGCCAACCTGTATTGAAAACTGGGACCAGGAAACAAGGGCTTTCTGGAGTTTTTTTTTTTTTTTAATCTTGCAATGACTAGAGTCCCTAGTTTCCTTCAAAATGGAGCATCCCTCACTTGTCAGGGGAAAGCCCTTCTAGGTCTCTGGGTAAGATTTTACCCACATTTCATTCATGCCCCTGAAATTTTACAAAAAGCTCCTGTAGATGAGTGGCGTTAAGCATGTCCAGGACCCCATGCAAAGATCTTCTTTGCACTCCCCTAATCTGCCCTGAAGAAGCACTTTTGTGTGCTTGCATCTCTCCATTACACGGTGTTACACTGATGACTGTTTACTGGGCACCAAGTGTGGAAAGTATTCCTGTCACACGTTTCCAGGCCTCAGCCTTTTGTGTCTCTCGATGTAAGCTTAACTTATAACGCATCTAATGGTAACTGAGTATTACAACGCAGTATTCAAAACAAAGCAAAACATAGCACAATAATGACTGGAACTGATGCAGAACTCAGATAAAAGACAGATGTTGTATTTGTAGCGTTTGGCAAAATGTAAGTCAGTGAGAAAGCTAGTACTGGAACTGACACAGAACAAAGATAACATATAGCGTGGATGGTGTATTCGATTAATGCTCATTGAAATAAGCACTCTCTACAGGTCAGGTCTCGGGTATTATCACATCTTATACCACTGCTGGGATATTTGAGGCCACTGTGTGTGAAGCTAAATAACTGGAGACCCGACATCGTCTCACTACGTGATCTTTTCCTGGAAGGCTGCCAAGTCCATTCAGCTGAGGAATTCAATGTAGGGCTTTCTAGAATAATATACAACCCGAAAAGACTAAATGAGAAAAGGACATAAAAAGATAACACCAAATAAAAGTAATATGTAGGTAAACAGGAGATTTACGTGTGTGTGTGTGTGTATATATATCCATCCATTTTCCAAACCGCTTATCCGGGGGGTCCGGAGCCTATCCCAGAAGCAATGGGCACGAGGCAGTGAACAACCCAGGATGGGGGGCCAGCCCATCGCAGGGCACACTCACACACCATTCA
>JAODJX010000042.1:14419340-14433059 GCA_026776945.1 Isichthys henryi | reverse complement strand
GGAGGAAACCCCACGACGACATGGGGAGAACATGCAAACTCCGCACACATGTGACCCAGGCGGAGACTCGAACCTGGCTCCCAGAGGTGTGAGGCAACAGTGCTAACCACCATGCCGCCCCCACTGGAATTTCATTTCCAGTGAAGTAATGATAGAAAACACAGTACTTTATATTTATTTATACTTAACACAGAAGTACATGAGTTGAAAGAGGAACACAAAAATCGACACCTGAGTGCTATTTAAATGCTTTTTAATGTCAAATAAATATTAATGATGCATAATAAAATTGACCAGTTGAACTTCCAATTTTATTGTGTGGTTCAGGCTTAACTATTGTCAGTAAATATCCCAAAATAATAATGGTGGTAATAATAATAAATCACACTTCCTGTGCTACTGTGAAGAGTCAGTAATGCTTCTCAGTGTGTTCAGTGGTCTGTTGCAGTAAAGCGAGAGTGGGGTGAATCAGATGAGTATCATAGCGTACAACCAAGCTAATCATTTTATTTAGCCACAGTTTGTTATTAACATCTTAAATAAAGGTGTTTATAATGCAATAATTGAAAGAAAATCTATATTTACTTTATTACCTATAGATATTTCACTAATAAGTTTATACTGGATTTACAAAAGATTTATAAGCAGGGATTAACATTACTGATACGCAAGTATGTGTTGACCTTTAAAAGTGATACGATTGTAATCGATTGTAGTAACAGCGTGAATGCGTACTTATTTTATATGCATTTGCGCCGATATGACAAGAAGTTATGGTGCATTTTAACCTTTATGTGCTAATTCGTACTTCATTTGCGGAACAGAGGTTGAAATGCACGGCAATTTCTTGTAATATCGGAGCAAATGCACATAAGCGTATTTGCGCTGTTACATTAATCGATTGCCGCACGTATCACTTTTAAAGGCGAATGCGTACTTGCGTACCAGGTATGTCAATTCCTGTTTATAAGCCATACTTCAAGTATGGGCAATAACTACAGAAATAATCCCAAAGTAAAGTGTTTAGTTGGTTGATAAAAATCTGATTAAATAGCAGTGTGCGCAATGAAATGGAAATAGACCTATCCACTGAAAGCTGTTCTTACTTTTCGCATTGCGAGTGTTATGTGGGATTTATAGTGCAGTTCACTCTGAAAAGTTCACCCCAGTCACCTGAATCCCATTACTGATTCTTCTTATCCAGATGGTCAAACATTATGATTCATGGATAAAAAGAAGAATAACCAATTTTTTGCTTAAAGTATGTGATGTTCTATAACCATCCAGAGGAAAAAAAAAAACCAAGCTAACTTTGGTCTTCTACAGAATTCTCTTTGAAAAGGGAATTATTGTTGTATGCAAGAATGAATAACAAAGGTTTAATGGTGAGCACAGAGGAGAAACAATGAGGAACAGATGTGTTTCCAGTACAATGTGCATCTGTACTAAAAGAGTGTGGGCCCCTGAACCCAGGCAAGCCTGGCAATATTCCAAGGTCACTGTGTGACAGGTAAATGTGGCCTCAAGTCACTGTTCAGTGCCAAAGACTTGGCTCTTACTCCAAGTCACAAGACATTATCACAGCTGCTTTGTTCAGCTGGTCAGGAATAAGAAAGGATTTGAACTCTGAAGGTAGTTCTCATACGGAGGGACAGCAGGTTGCGTACTGCTTATGAAAATGTCCAGGTTCAGACAGAGTGCCTCAATTCTTCCAGGAAAAAGTACTTTGCAGGAATTCACGACGTAATAAACTTATTTTCTCATTACATATTTTCCTTCGCACCGTACTTTACATAAGATAAAATGCATCCTTAACAGCGATGCTGTTCACATTTTTTACTGAGATTCAGCAGGACCATAAAAACTGTATATAATTACTAAATCTCTCGTGAGTCTATTAAGCTAACTAGCCTAAACATAAGTCTGCCCAGGTAGCTATGCTATACGTACTGTATGTCTCATGGCATAATTAGAGAACGTAATAATAATGTATATTTCAACATAATCGGCACAAGATGTTCATGAATGTTTTAAATGCAATTTATAGATGACATGGACAAAATACTTCAAACACACGAACGGAGTCAAAAATCATCAGAGCGGCTAAGCTTTTTATTACGCACCCACGTCGTTATTTAAGTAGTTTCTGGCATAGCAGGCCTAGGTTTTCCCAGTGTGTGCTCAGACCGAGTGCCGTCCACTGAGATGGCGAGTGCTTGCAATCATTTTACAAGCATTCCGGTTCTCACAGGGCTTATACGAGACTTAGGGCTCGCACTGATTTTGCTCGGCAGCCTAGGAAAGACGGAGCTAGCTGAACTCTTTTAAACTGAAATCTACAACTAATAGGCCTGGACACACAACTGGAACACATTTTCAGTTTCGAATGCTATTTGAATTTTCTCGACGCTGACAATTTATTCATAGCATGTTACCTATGTTACCAAACCCGTGTTATTTTTTTAAATGCCGTATCCCTGTAACTGCAGATACCCACTTTTGGCATTTTGCACATGGTTATCATTGTCATATACAAGGGTTAGACAATGAAACTGAAAAACCTGGTTTTTAGATAACAATCCTTTATTAATATGGTTTAGCGGCCAATACAGCATTTGTTCATCTTGGGAATGACAGATAAAAGTCCTGCACAGTGGGCAGAGGGATTCTGAGCCATTGCTTTTGTAGAACAGTGGCCAGGTCACTACATGATACTGGTGGAGAAAAAGGTTTCCTGACTCGCTCCACCAAAACACCTCAAATTGGCTGAATAATATTCAGACCTGGTGACTGTGCAGACCATTGGAGATGCTCAACTTCACTTTCATGTTCATCAACCTGCTCTGTCACCAGTCCTGTTGTGTGTACGGGCGCATTATCATCCTTATAAATGCCACCATCTTCAGGGTACAATGTTTGAACCATTGGGTGAACATGGTCCTCCAGAATGGTTCGGTAATCCTTGGCAGCGACACGCCCATGTGTAGAACAAGTTGTGAGCCTAGGGAATGCCAGGGTATTTCAGTCCAAACGATCACTGATCCACTCCAGTGCCGCACTCTGGGTACGCAACAGTCTAGGTGGTGAGGCTCTTTGGAGCTTCTCCCACGCTGTAACTCTCCCACAAAAACAGTGCAGGTAGACTCATCAGAGAACAATACATGTTTCACATTGTCCCTCCCACCGAACAATTTTGGTGGAAACGGCAGTCAAGGTGCCCATTTAATTCTGCTGTGAGTTGGGCAGCTATGGTTTTACGATTTTTGGATACAATCTGGATTCTTTCTGCTTACGTCCAGAGTTACATCTGTTGGATGTGGTCCATCCTTTGTGGTGGTATGTAAACATTACCCTGGATGCTGTGGCTCTCAATACACTACAAAGACTTGCTCTCATGGTCACAGACGTGCCAGCGAGAAGTATACCAACAATTTGTCCTCTATTGAACTGATATGTTTCCCATTATGTTGTGTTGATTGCAATATTTATGTACAGCTGTACTATTGCTTTGCTAATTCAACTTTTTCACTCTGCTCTTCCTGATGGAATTTGCAGTCAGTGAAGACTGGCCACCAGGCCGTGCATAACTAGGTATGAAACCCCAAACACTATTTCAGGTGTTTCAGTTCTATTGTCCAACCCCTGTACTTTTAACATTAGCAACAATATGAGCAGCACAGTCTAATTTAATTCACTGAATTTTTAGCATGAGTTACTAAATAAGAATTCATATTTATTTACATTTCTGTGTATAACCCATTCATCTTCAGCTGGCTTTTCTTGGTGGAGATTGTGGTACTCTGCAAGTAATGTATACAAAAAATGTGCAAAGAACTTTAGAATAACAACATTGTGGACCAGTTATACTTTTGAAACGTCAAGTTTTGATTTGCCCTCTGCACCCTGTAAATAAAGGGTAGTCATAACCTTTTATATAAACATCAATACTGAAAGCAAATACAGGGTTCAGGTCAATCAAAGCCAATTAACCATTTGACGTGTGAGTTTTTCGCTTACCCTTTAAAAGCACTGCACATTATCGTTGTATTGAAAAAAAGAATCTGTGTGGTAATATATATTTTTTTACCATTCTATTATACTGTAATCAATTTTCAGCGACATTCATCTAGTAAAACACAGACCGATATCTCTCTCTTCACAGTGCCTTCATCCCTAGTGCTGTCATCTTTGTTGTTTTGCTTTTGCTGTTTGGCTATTTGTCTTATGTAGTGTTTATTTATTTTTTCAGAAAACCGTTGTTGCTTTAGGACAATGTGGTCGCTCAGTGAGTAACATTGAGGTTCTCAGTCTAGAGTGCTTACAGAAATGCTTCCCCTGCGTTAAAATTATTTTACTCATGCAGTCCAAACACATGCAGATTGATGACCTGGGGCCTGTATGACAAAGCAAGGTCTGTTGGATAGCTAGGTAACTTGTTTGATTTAAGGTACACCAGTTTACCCGGACTTTATCTTTGTTCACTTACAATTAGCCAAGACTACCTTAAATTCATTTCCTGGCTAACCCAAAAATCCAGCTTTGAAATATAGGCCCCGGCTCTCATCCTTATTAGTGTGTGTGTATTATGTTTATGTTACATAGTGGGAAACAAATGTTCCCCATAATGTAATAAAAACCTGTTATTTTACATTGTCGGGACCATTTTTCAGGTCCCCACAAAGATCTGTGGATGCAATCAAAAAACTAAAAATGCCAAAAATCATGGATAACGATTGGGTTAAGGTTGTCATGTTGGGATTAGTGTTTTCCCTATAGAAACAAATGGAGAGTCCCCACAAAGATATAATTACCAGGTCCTGCATTTGATAATTTTTTTGTTTCACCAGGCTGTTGTCTCACAATAACAGACAAACATATAAAAAACAAAAAATAACAACAACAGCAACAACAACACACTGTACCGTTCTGTAAGGACAAGTTATTTGTAAAAATATCAAGTGTCTGTCAATGGAGACTGTAAGTCACCCTTCACAGAACATTCATTAAAGAACCACATCAAAGCCAGGCTTCCTTGGGTCTTTGTGGAGCGTGGTAAAAATTTGGCCAATAACAGAGTAACAGTGGGAGGCCATCACATGACGTCAGTGGTGCTAATGAACATGAGTCTTGTTTTCCCAGAAACATTCACTTTCCCTCTCAAATTAGAGAAAACATTATGGCATTCTTTCCTTCTAAATGAGGGTGTAAATTCGATATTGTTTTTATCTTCAGAAATTATACATTGTATCACAGGTATGCGTTACCTTATGTCCGGGTTACGTTCTGTCTATATGGGCTATATGGTATAACTGCACCTATAATGTACTTGTACTGTCTAAATAGCCAAGATGCTTTGTATGAGAGAACGAACACATCAAAAATAACAACAAAAGTACAGTAAACACAATAATGCGTAACATACGTGTTTATTATAACTTTCAAGTATAGAATTAGAATTTGGTGATCAGAGGTCATTGTTGACACACCATAGCACACAGTGCACAACAACGAAATGTGTTCTCTGCATTTAACCCATATGTGACATCGTGACATAGCAGGGGGCAGCTAATTAAGCACCTGCGGAGCAGTACTTGGGGGCAGTACTTTGCTCAGAGTACCTCAGTGGTGCCTTGCTGGTCGGGGATTCGGGGATTCACCAATCTTTCAATTACAAGTGCGCTTCCCTAACCATTAATGCGTATAGGTATTATAAGTTAGATATCTACTGTACCATTATACGGCTGACAGTGCAGTCACTTTGTTTACACCAGCAACACATGATACGTTATGGGCACTTACATCTGCTGTGTCCTGTTAGCCAATCAAGATTTTTCGATTGTATTTTAACCTTATGAGAATTCAGACATATAAGCAGTTGGATGTTGTCGGGAAGGATGTCAAGTGATGCTTAACTGTATTATCAGGCTTGGGAAATTTATCATGTTAATGCACGCTCGGCTTTTGAGAACCAAATTTATAGAAAAGCATGGACAGTCCCGAGGCTACAAGTCCATCTCCAGAGATCTTAATGTTTCTGTGTCCACTGTGTGCAACACTGTAAAGAAGTTTACAGCCCATGGCACTGTAGCTAATCTCTCTGGGGGTGGACGAAAGAGAAAGATTGATGAAATGTTACAACGAAGAATTGTTCAAATGGTGGATAAAGAACCTCGATCAACTTTCAAAGAAATTCAAGCTGACCTGCAGGCACAGGGTACAACAGTGTCAGCTCATACTATCCGTCACCATCTGAATGAAAAGGGACACTATGGCAGGAGACCCAGGAGGACCTCACTGCTGACACAGAAACATGAAAAAGCCAGATTGGAGATTGCAAAAATTTACCTGTGGAAGCCACAGTCCTACTGGGAGGATGTTCTCTGGACAGATGAGACAGAAATAGAGCTTTTCGGTAAAGCACATCATTCTACTGTTTACCGAAAACAAAGAAGAAGCCTTCAAAGA
The DNA here is from genome assembly GCA_026776945.1 of Isichthys henryi. Classification (NCBI taxonomy): domain Eukaryota; kingdom Metazoa; phylum Chordata; class Actinopteri; order Osteoglossiformes; family Mormyridae; genus Isichthys; species Isichthys henryi. Next base: position 14,426,594 of record JAODJX010000042.1, on the reverse strand, counting down.
AAAGAGCACGGTTCCTACAGTCAAACATGGAGGAGGTTCGCTGATGTTTTGGGGATGCTTTGCTGCTTCAGGCACTGATAGTCTTGACTGTTTGCATGGTATTATGAAATCTGAAGACTACCAAAGAATTCTGGGGCACAATGTAGGGCCCAGTGTCAAAAAGCTGGGTCTCAGCCAGAGGTCATGGGTCTTACAGCAGGACAATGACCCAAGGCAAACTTCAAAAAGTACCCAGAAATGGTTTAAGACAAAGAGCTGGAGAGTTCTGAAGTGGCCAGCAATGAGACCAGATCTAAATCCCATAGAGCACTTGTGGAAAAGTCTAAAAACAGCAGCTGGGAGAAGGAATCCTTCAAATCTGAGAGGCCTGGAGCAGCTGGCAAAGGAAGAGTGGGCCAACATTCTAGTAGAGAGATGTACAGTAAAAGACTCATTGATTGTTACAGGGAGCAATTAAAATCACTTATTTCTTCCAAAGGATGTGCTACCAAGTATTATGCTGAGGGCAGATTTGTTTTTTTTTCCACTGCTTTTTTGTGTTGTTCCAGTGCCAACAAGAGAAATAAATATGACAATACCAAAGCATTTGTAATTGCAACAATTTTCTGGGAGAAGTGTTACGTTTTCTGACATAAATGCAGGGGTGCCAATATTTTTGGCCATTACTGTATCTTATTAATGGAACCACAGTGCTGATTGTTGGTGCTGCTTTCAACAACATATACATTAATTTTCTCCATGAATCCAGGATAAATACACCTCATACATGGCCATTGATGCCGTACTTCCGAACTTCTACGGGAGACTTATGTGCGTTTTTTTCAAGTAGAAAACATACAAAACTTTATTGGTGAATATGCATGTTTTCGGAGCCCGTCCAGATACTACGCTTCACTGGGAGTCTCATGTGTAGTTTTTTCTTAGGCAGCGTTGACTGGACAGATAGACTTGCAGTCAGATATTTTAGACCTGCCTCAAACTTCAAACTTCTCTGCACAAGACAGGATAAACTACCAATAAAATTAATGCAGTAATGATCATGACTGACGTGTTTCACATGCTGTCTGTGGGGTTGGTTTACAGTACTTACTGATTCTGTTGCATTCAGGGACACAGAAGCATTTTCTTGAAACCCAGAGTGACTGATTATTGTTTCACATGTCATTTTACACCATTTGTAAATATGGTAAATCAGGAGAATTTCTAGCTATGGAAAAGACTATCTGAAGTTTACCTGAGGCTTGACTTCGCATCTGGGCTAAAATACTGAAGACTAGGCTTAAATTATTCAGGGCTATAGCTCTGAGTGATCAGACCTAATGATGCCCATGTGACAAATAAAGTCTTTATTATTGAGTTTCCCGTTTGATTGTTTAATTCAGAGGTTCGGTGATTTTTAATAGACCAGTTTGGTAATTAGCTTGCTAATTAGCTGTGTATGTGTTTAAGATGAGCTGGTAGCTGTGAAGCAACAATCGCAGACGCTACAGCTAATGTTGTTGACTTAACTCTGAAGAAGTCCATTGATGAAGAAGAGCAGAATTTACATAAGTATCTGGCTGACTGTCATGTATGACATCATATAAATTTTGTCTTACACAATGAGACAATAGACATGGCCGATGTGTTACGGCCAGCAGAGGAGGAGTCATTGTAGTCAGAGGGCAGCAGGTAGGAAGGCAGGATCCCCTGCAGTGCTTCTTCACACATGGTTTGGCATCATCTGAAGTTAAACTGCTTCAAGAGCAGATCAAATGATAGAGAAGTACACTGCCCACCTTGAACTGGTACAATTTCTCAAGCAGCTTCCTCAGAAAGTAGAGCATGTTCTGGCCTGTCTTGCACAGCAGGGCTCTGGCCTGCAACCAAAATGGTCACATATGCGAACTTGAATTGAGAGTGTGCGAGTTAAAACTGGTCACATCTCCTAGTTCAGTGTCTTTTTTTTTTACTGAATTGGTCTCTCCTGAACTGCACCCAGGAGTATAAACATGTACATGCAGTGATGATTAAACGTGCAAAACCATGGTCTTAAATAAAGGAGATGGTCTATGGCTGATCATTTTAAAACAAACAAAATGCAAAGAACGTAGAGGAGGCAGGTGGAGAGGGACAGCCAAAGAGAGACCCCAAGTCAGACACAAGTGACGAACAGAGTTATGTTATTAAAGCTAATGTTCAGATTCATATATTTAGCGAGAACAGTAATTTACCTCCTTCACATTCGCGTATTTGACATTCGTGGATTTGGCCATTCGTGCCGAAAATGATTTGGGTCACAAAATCATAAATTAGGGTTACCATACATCCGGGTTTCCCTGCACACATCCTCTTTTTGGGCCACTGTCCAGGCATCTGGGCCGTTTTTCAAAAATTGAGGGTTTGTCCAGGTTTAGAGGTGCAAGCTATATGACCCTATGTTGCAAGTTACAGTGGAGTAGCAAGTGAAGGAAAAAGCACCAACTTTCAATATGTGGCAGTCATTCAGTATCATCACACAGCCCACGCACGGCTCATGTACACGTTTATGCACATTCCTACGTGTCGTGCTACGTGTCAACTTACAGAAACCATTGTCCTCTTTGACACTTTATTTCTGCTTTCGTGTGAACAGTGAATCGCATCAGTTGCTTGATGTTTAACAAACTTTAGCTTATGGTTTTGTAACTTTTTTTTGAAAAAGACTGTCTTTTGTGTCAGTTGTGTTTAGACTGTAAAATGAGAGTTAACTGTACAGTTACTATATGGCCTGGTTTTCATAGATGCAAATTTTTGTTTTACTGGGTAGTTAGGGAAAGTTCCTTAATATGCATGAGAGATGTGCTACCTGATTGGTCAGTGAACAAGAAAACTCATTAATTTTCTGATCTCTTCTTTGTCTGACCAATTATAGTAATCCTAAAATAAATATTAGTAATACGTAATATTTGTTCACGTAAGTGCATACTAAAAGTTTTGGCTTGGGTACGCCATGCATATTTGTCTCAGTAACCAGCCTCAGTCATGTAACTGCCCAAGTGACCCTGGAATCTCGTATTTCTTGCAGTAACTTTTAAACTTTTTATTGATGTTAATTTTATATTTTTAATAATGAGTACAAAATGTATTGCTCCCAGTGCATGCAGTAGTCACTTTGTACATACAGGGGCATAATTTTGATGGTTTGTATATTCTATAAAAATGTCTTGATAGAAAATGACAAAGTAATTTGATATGCAAAGTGTGCAGTGCTCTTTGCTTAGAAATTGGTAACAAATAGACCTTTATGTTATGGTTTATGGTTCAGGTTAGCAGACTGGAATGGGTAGCGATTAGGGATGCCTTTATTTATAATAAAAGTATCATTTGAAACATTGGTCTGAATCTGCTGCCCCTAACCTTCACTAATGTGGGTATTTCAAATCTTGAGTCACTGTCATCTGCTGGTGCGCCCAACTGAGAAAGCTTGTGGCAGCAGTGTTACCACTGGACAAGTTAGTCTGGAGCCCTGGCCAATTCTGCTGTGTTATCCACTGTTCCCGTGAATAGGTGCTTGTTGCACTTCACCACATCCATATCCTACCAGCTGGTTCCCTAGCACTGTATATGCACTGTATATAGCACTGTCCCTAGCACCCTCAACTCCTTGATGATGTTGAGCTGCAGGTGATTCTTCACTAATCCTCAATCCCCTGACTCATCCTCACTAACTATGCATACTACAATGGAGGAGGGATTGATGTGCAGGTGGAAGCCCAGTGGATCAGACCATTGTCCACATCTATGTGTGCCTGGTAGTCAAACTGTAGGGGATCCAGGTGGTCTGCGATTAGAACCTTTCGTTTCTGGGTCGGCTTCTCAGCGGTGTTCATATAGTGTCAATTAAGAGCAATTGAAAGTCCTTAAGGATGCTGGACACCTCCTTTTTCAGCAAGTGAATTAGCACCAAAGAAGCCCACAAAGCTGATTGACACATCTTCAGCACCCTGGGGCTGATTCCATTAGCTTTGCCTGTTGAGCTTCCCTAACTCTCTCCTCACCTGACCAGCAATGACACGAGAAGTGGAGTCAGAGCGGAGACTTCAGTGAAGAAGTTGTAGGAAGGTTTGAAGGTAGTGGAGAGGGGAAGGGGCAGTGAGAAGCCCCCTCAGCTGGCCCACTGGACTGCAAAGTGAGAGTTAAATTTGTCGAAGAGTAGATTCAACTCATTTGCGTTGCCTGTGTTCCTCTCTGCCACAATATTTCCAGTCTGGTGGTAGCTGGTGACAATCTTCACCTAACTCCACAGCACCATAACACTGATGTCATATAGCTTGCACTCCATGATGCACTCCATGTTTTTTCCATCTCACTGAGCACCTTCTTCTACTCTTTCTGCACCTGCTTAATCTCCTCCTTGCCCCCCCCATTGTGACTAACAGAATGTTCCAGTCTGACTCCCCTAAGTCATCATGTTCTTCTACTTCAGCACAGTACTGGTGGTAATAGCAGTGAGTGAATTATGGGCTTCTTTGTGGGTAAAAGGAGTGCCAGATTGTGGAAATATCTGGTCTAGGGTGGTGTAGCAACTTCAGCATTGGCATATAACAGGTCCAAGGTCCTATTTTTCATGTGGTACAATCGACAAACTGACCAGACCTGTTAAGGGTGAAGGAGAGTGACGCGTGACTGAAGTCCCCAGAAATTGCAATAAAAGCACTGGGATAATTGATGAAGAGTTTGCCGACCACAGAATGTATGATCTCCATTGGGAGTGCAGTCTGGCAATGGTGGGGGTGGGGTGAGGGGAGGGTACACAGTCAAAATAATGGTGTGTGAGACCTCCTGTGGCATTTAATGCAGTCCAACTGCAGATCCACATTCAAGTCATGAAACTGCATGTCTGTTGCAATGTGTTCTGGGCTGGAGTTAGCAAATCACTTAGCTCAGGTGCACCCTCTGGACACAGCAGCATGCTTTTTTAGCCTGTTACCCAGTAACCCCAAATACGATGTCGAGGTTATGATGGCATTATGTATCTAAACTCTTTTAGCGGTTAAATAGTTAAACAATTAAGCTGTATATTCTCAAACTACTCTGAACACTTTAATCTCTCTTGTCTCCAAACAATGGAAAAAAAAAATCACTGTTCTGCAGCTGACGATCCCTTAGGACTACTTGTAGAAGCACCACAAGTAAGAAGAATGAGGGGATTAGTATATGACACAGACGTGACTGGATGGCAATATGGCCAGAAGAGTTAAGCTGGCGGGGTTTGGCTCGCCAACTGTTATATAAAGCGCAATGGGTTCTAAGCATTAAGGACGTATGAAACAGAAGAGCTTACAGCAAAGCCATATGATGGACTTAGGCTGAAATAAGTGATCCCTTTAAATTCATTTAATGCCAAACAAAGTGAGACCAGATCAGCCTATGACCAGTTACTAAGCAGAGGATCGCTGATGTTACAAAGTCACACAAAATTAACTTTATGTTGCATTATTGACATTGGGTTCAGAAGCACTGACAAATAGTTCAGTCTGATGGGTACAGGGTTTAACTGTTGGATTTCATAATTGATTTATCTAAAATACATCAGATCTAAGTCATCACTTAATACATCTAAAATGATTACGGTGAATTACAAGAAATCTTTAATTATGTTTGTTCTATTATCCATAATAAATGAATTAAATAAAAACTGTTCTTAATTCCACATCATGCACATAATCTGTAGTGCCAATGGTTTTTGTACATCGTTTGCTTCAGGCAGCCTGGTAAATATTTAAAGAGTAGCATTTCTTCCCGTTAAATGTTTATTAGCTTTTTAATATCCTCTTTAGCATCATTTACTAAAAGAATGGGGTATTTCCCATTACTTCCAGCTATACTGGGCTACTGGGCCGATGTCATTTTGCACTGGCTATCTTACAGTAGGAGGCAGAAGAATATTAAATCTAGTGGCAATAAGGCATTCACTGACTTTTTTGATAAAATCTGGGGTAAAAGATATGAGTCTCTTAACCTACAGACAGGCAGGTCCTGTTAGCTTGGCAGCTAACATCACATTTACATTTAAAGCAATAGAAAACACAGTAAACCACAAATGCAAATTTCCTTTTCAGTGTTGCATCAATTTTCTGTAGCTTGAAGGGAGTAATTAATGTAACTGGGGTAAACCAGCACTAATTGTGTTTGACATTAGGCTATATGAGATCATCTTTTAGCTTTTATGCACCTCAGATCCCGGAAAATAAATTCCAGACCTAGAGGATATATCGTCTGTATAGAGATTTTGACACTGCCATCATTTCACACTATTGCACGGCACGTAGAATTGTACAACAGAAATACCTCAAACAAATCCTTAATCCCGCAATTGGAATATTGAAGTTCCTCTTAACTGGGCCTGTGTATACATACATTGTCATATTGCTAAGTTTCCATGCCCAGCAAAGTAATAAACCAATAATATTGCACCTAATGTAGTCTTTCAAATGACGAATCATCACAGCAATAACAATGTTTTAATTGGTTTTAAAACATATTACATATAAGAAACTATAGTACTGCTATTGGTGCATTATTATGGTCATATCTCAGTCACATGACAGTGCTCTTTGTAAGAGCTTGAAAAAATCCTGAATTGTAGGGTCAAGTCACTGGGGCTCAGTTCTTTACTTCCGTTTCTCTCATGATTTTTTTTCTTCTCAGCTTTACTATGACCCTCTTTCATCTTTTTTCCTTGCCTTGTTTTCATTATATGGGTTTTCCAGATTTGGTAAGTAACCTTATACCATTTAAACTACTAATTGTCAGGCATTGTTTGGGCTATATTCGAAAAGAATATGGAATATGTATACGCTTATATTTTATTATTATTATATTTTGGCTTCACATATTTGATTATACAGCTGGTCAGTGCAATAATGGATTTAATTATACCACAACTGCAAAATCTAGACCCCCTGAGTACAGTGATCCTGTGATTTGTTATTTGGAAAAGTAAACTCTTTGCTTTAGCACATTGTAACACATCATTATTTTTAAACTATGTTTATAGTTACGGAAGAACTAATGATTGTTTTAGGTTACGCACATAGCGTAACCAGAAAATCACTATACTCATAAATAAACTAATATTAAAAAGATGTACAATAAATAATTTGGCCTGTACTTCACTTAGTCATTTCCTTCCTATTTAATGATAATGATACTTTACTCGGGGGCGGCATGGTGGTGCAGTGGTTAGCACTGTTGCCTCACACCTCTGGGACCCGGGTTCGAGTCTCCGCC
>JAODJX010000042.1:14407655-14419240 GCA_026776945.1 Isichthys henryi | reverse complement strand
TGGGTACTCCGGTTTCCCCCCACAGTCCAAAAACATGCTGAGGCTAATTGGAGTTGCTAAATTGCCCATAGGTGTGACTGTGAGAGTGAATGGGTGAGTGTGCCCTGCGATGGGCTGGCCCCCCATCTTGGGTTGTTCCCTGCCTCGTGCCCATTGCTTCCGGAATAGGCTCCGGACCCCCTGCGACCCAGTAGGATAAGTGGTTTGGAAAATGGATGGATGGATGGGATGGGATGGATACTTTACTCGCCATGATCAAAAGTACATGGACGTTCTTTGGTTTTCCTGTATCCCGTCTTGCTCTCCTGTGAGACATACACACATATACAGGTGAGAACAGATTACCTATCTGGCAACCCTGGAGCATTTTTCAAGGTTATGGGCTTCGGAGTGATGTGATCAATCCACTGGTGATGTGATTGGAACCGGTAGCATTTCCATTCAAGAACACTAACGACACAAATCCTGACCAACAGAGCCACATGCATTATTGAAGCTTAAAGCCTCCAAATTTTGCCCGATCCTGATTCTAACATGCAGCCGTTCATGCATCAGCTGTTGTCCTCATCGATCACTGTATTTGCCTCGACACTATGACCTGCAAGATGCCTGTAAGAGTTTCAATGCAAAATGTAAACCTATCCATCCATCCATCCATCCATCCATCCATCCATCCACTTATAATCTTCCGCTTAAATGGGGTAAGCATAAGTCATGGGGGCAGCAGTCAGTAGGGATGCCCAGACCTCCATCTCACCAGTCACCTCCTCCAGCTCCACCAGGGGAATACCAAGGTTTTCCAAGGCTAGACCAGAGATACACTAAAGTATTGGGACACCTCCCCAGATCATTGAATTCAGGTGTTCCAATCACTTCCATAGCCACAGGTGTATAAAATCAAGCACCTAGGCATGCACATTGTGGAAAAGTCGGCAACTGTCGGTAGAGTCAATAGCTACAGACCTCCAAACTTCATGTGCCCTTCAGATTAGCTCAAGAAGACTATGCAGAGGACTTCATAGAATGGGTTTCCATGGCCGAGCAGCTGCATCCAAGTGTTACATCACGTGCAATGCAAAGCGTCAGATGCAGTGGTGTAAAGCACGCCACCACTGGACTCTTGAGTAGTGGACACGTGTTCTCTGGAGTGACAAATCATGCTTCTCTGTCTGGTAATCCGATGGGTTTGTCTGGGTTTGGCTGTTGCTAGGAGAACGGTACTTGCCTGACTGCATTGTGGCAAGTATAAAATTTGGTGGAAGGGGGATTATGGTGCGGGGTTGTTTTTCAGGGGTTGGGCTTGGCCCCTTAGTTCCAGTGAAAGGAATTCTTAATCAATTTAAATTTGGAGGAGCAGCAGCTCTCCTTCGGGCCTCTGCCAAATGTCTGAGCTCCTCACCTTGTCCCTAAGACTGAGCCCAGACACCCTGCGGAGGAAACTGATTTCTGCTGCTTGTATACATGATCTCATTCTTTTAGTCACCATCCAACACTCATGACCATAGGTGAGGGTAGAAACGCAGATCAACTGGTAAATTGAGAGCCTTCCTTTTCGGCTCAGCTCCCTCTTCACCACGATAGAACTGTACAGTGTCCGCATTACTGCCAAAGCTGCACTGATCCATCTGTTTATCTCTGCTTCCTTTTTCCTTCACTCGTGAACTAGACCCCGAGATACTTAAACTCCTCTGCTTGAGGCAGCAACTCATCCCTCACCAGGAGAGGGCAGTCCACCCATTTCTGCTTGAGAACCATGGCCTCAGACTTGGAGGTCTCATGCCTCACACTCAGCTGCAAACTGCCCCAGTGCAGGCCACAGGTCACAGCCCAATGATACCAAGCATCTGCCAAAAGCAAAGATGTGATCCCGTGGCTCATGAAGCAGACCCCTTGGCTACACCCAGAAATTCTCTCCTAAAAATGTCATGAACAGAATCGATGACAAAGTGCAGCCCTGACGGAGGCCAACACACACTGGAAGTGAGCCTGACTTACAGTACTGCTGACAATGCTAACCAAACTCTCACACCGTTTGTTCGTAGCCCGCAGCAACAGACCCCGTACCTCATACTCCTGGAGCACCTCCCACAGGACCCCCTTTTCCAAGTCCACAAAACACATGTAGACAATAATAATAAAAAACAAAAAAACAAAAAAACAAAACATTAACTCTTGAGGTTATCTTAACTTATAATCCATAATGGTTTAAAATCCATGTATGGGGTTTGCATGTTCTGCAGTGCTGTTTCCCCCTGCCCCCCCCCCCCCACACACACACACACAGTAGAAACACATGTCTGTGTGTGTGAAACCCCATCCTGAGTTATTCCCTGCCTTGCGCTCATTGATTTCAGGATATACTCTGTATCCCTACGACCCTATATAGCAGTTTTTCCCAGCCCAGTCCTCAGGAACCCAGAGACATTTCATGTTTTTGCTCCCTTCTAGCTCCCTGCCAGACAGGTAGCAAAACCATGGACTGTCTGCAGGTCCCTAAGAACCATGTTAGGAATCATTGCTGTACAGGCCAAGTGGTACAGAAAATGGATGATCGCTCGTGTCGATGTATCTGTAACCTATGCCTGTTAGTTTTCAGTGCAGGGGGCTTACTGTTCAAAGGCATAATGATTTGGAAATATTTGGTGAATGTATTTTCTTAGCATGTGTTTTAATTTCTTATCCGTCCTTCATTTATAGTTATGTAACGTAAATGCAGTCATGTAAGCTTATAGTCATGTAATGATAAAATTTGGGAGTATTTTTCAAGCCATCATACCTTATTCATACTTATTCGACAGACTGTGGTGTTAAACAGCTCATCCCGGACGATGGAGGACCTAATGAAGGCATACAGTCTCAGCAGGTTCCAGGCCTCTGCTCAGGTGTCACACATGGCCTACAGATTTACAGACATCATAAAACATTAAACTATCAATCATTCATAACACATACAGTATACTGTTTCATATTGTTACACAATCTCTTAATAAGATATACACTTGTTTTGTATCTTGCAATAATAAGATATACGGATTGGGTAGCCTTTCTTTGGTTCTGGAGGAATAGACTGATCAAAACAAAACCACGCTGATAATCCTGTCAAATGCTTATTTGTGAATCTGGAGTTCACAAACAAAATTCATGGCAATGAAAATAAATATCTTAAACAAACTAAACAAAGTGGAATCATCTCACTATTTATTCCACCCAAACCACCTAAAATTAAACAATTCAAATGTGAACCATCATTTCTCTGTTCTGATTTTATTAAGAAACAGTGTTGTTCTTTTATGTTCAATGTGGTCATGCAGTTGTATTGTAATACGTCCTTTGTAAGATTTAATATAGTGTAATTTCATTCTGAATTTTTAAATCCATGCTGCAATTATGATCCCCAAACCTCATTTTGACAAATATCTGTGTCTGGCTTAGGGGTAGCTTGTTTTTGTCCCAAAACACGATAAATCACTGAGACGTGAAGACACAATGACCTCGTGCACTTCCTTGGTTGTGCAATACCACGTCCCTTCAAAGCTAAAACATACTTTCATAGTCTAACCTCTTCTTTTTCCAGTCCATACGATTCTACGGTTTTAAACATGAGTGCTGCCTTTCAAAATGCTTGAAAGGTCTTCAGATTTCTGGGGAACACTGACATTCTGTTTGTTTAAACTTTGCGTCCCTGTGCAAACATAATGCTGTTGTTTTGTCTCTGTAGTTGTCAGTAAAGAAAGTGCTTTTAGAGCTTAGTCTTGAGACATCCCGATATTAGCAACAAATTATTGTTAGCCTTGGGTAAAATCGAAACTTGTCAGAATACAAGAAAAATGTAAAATGTTTTATTTAAAAAGCCTTCTATGTCATTAATTTATAACAGCTCATAACTGCACCCTCATAAGACTGAAAGACCTTACGGCTTGTACATTAGCTGCTTGTTGTGAAACAAACTGCAATATTTACTTTTTACTATGTGGAAAAGAGGAAGGCAACTGAAATTTTAAACAAGAGTAGTGGCCTGGTATATAACTAAAAAGTTTCAAAATACAATTTATTGTGTTTTGCATTTTAGTTTTAATTAAATTCAGTAATTTGTGCAGATACAATGGAATACAGTGTAAGCATAGCTAGAAATTTACTTTTCAGGACAAGAGGACAGCCAGTATGTCATTGAAAGAAACCAGTTCAGGATTTTAAAGAAAGAAAGCAGTGCCCTAACTCTTAGTCCTGCTCCACTATGAGAAACACGCTTTTCCCTTTTGTTTGAGAAGCCCCCTTTAAGGTTAAAAGCATGGGTCTGGATTAAATTTACAGAACCTGCACTTTTCAGTAGATCCTGTGATTAACAGATGACCTGTTAGATTAAGTGGCCAGCTACTGCCATTATGATTTGCTACAGGCTCAGATCGCTTATGCTCTACTCTAAAATTAGTGTGTGTGTTTCATGTCCACCCAAAGTCTAGGAGAGCAGAAGGAGAATGGAGGAGCTGTTTCCAGACTACATCACTGGCTCATCACCAAAATTCTCATCGTAATATCAACAAAACCTGTGACATATATGTTTTTTTTTTTTTTTAACTCTGACACTAATAACAACATATCAATCAAGATGATGGATGGAGATTTTACGGGAATTCTAACCGAATAAGCCGACAAAATTCGTGAGGCAGTTGGCCTTCGATGAACATGCACTCTGCTGTACTTATTGGTCAGCCTGCCAGCCCGTTACACAGAATAATTGACTATTTCATTACATATAGGACTGCATCTCTAAACAGACAAGAGGGGTTTCATTATGCTTTCAAGATTTCTTCAAACCTGGCAATACATCTTGGTATCTCTCTTAAACCATCCATCTTTGTATCTCACATACTTATACAGTGACCTTTCATCTACAATCACCTGGTGTAGACTCAACTGACCGTACAAGTGTGAGAAAAACAAATAAAACTCTTGTATGTTTTTGTTGTTAATCTGTTTTTAGTATAATTTTGACTTGTCTAGCAGTCAAAATTTCTCTTCTTTATTTTCTTGGGCATGGACTGTATGCCCTTATTTTTTAAGTAAAAAATGGTTTTTGTTTCTTGCCTTTCTCACAGCTGTTGTGTCCTTTAGAGGTCAAAATGAAGTCTTAGATGTGAAACCACAATTGGAAGCACAACTTAGATAGGAGCAGGATAATGAACATTTTGAAATGCCCTATTACTCTGGAATCCACTACACATTAATATGTAGTTAATTTCAATTTGGAAGAGCTCACCATATGTTTACAATATTATGTTGATTCCTGCTCTTGGCAGATCTCATTGGGCGAGAACTTCTGCTTTCCACACCCGACACATAGTCTATTCATTTTGTTTCTGAAATGATTCTGGGTAAATTTACTAAATGTGGAGCATGGGGGATTTTTAAAATCACACACAAAGGATGAGGTCTGGCCAGTACTGATGTCCAATGTGACTTAATCTAAAGTCTAAGAAATGAGTGAAAGCCGGAACTGCTGTTCCCAAATAAACAAACAACCAAATGAATGACGCATTTTGAGGCTTGGCTGGGCCTGTGTGAACCAATGCAATCATCTTTAGGCTTTCAATGTTAACAGATTTTTTTATTTATTATTTGAATAATCACCTTGGCAATTTGCTGTTACAGAAAACAATGTTATTTTGTAACATGTCATAATGGAGCTTCTAATCTTCTTGGGCACAAGATGGACACCTCAGATCGCAGCCAAAGTTGTTGAAATAAGCCACCAGAAATAGGTATCCCTACCTGCTAAGCAAATGCATTGAAAAGGCTAATTAATATGTGCTATACAATAACAATGCAGTGCAATACAATAACCCTGTTCTGCCAAACAGAAGGAATGGTACACAAGTGAAAGATAATTAGCCTCAAAACTGAGAGACAGAGTGGAAACAGAGGGAGGACAAACACTCTGGTGATTTTAATGGGAAGCTATAGCTAACAAAGAAACCATTTTCTTGGGGTTCACCATGACCAGTCAACCCCCACCTCTCCAGGCACGATATATAAATACATAGAAATGGAAAAAGAACCCATACACACCCCCTGAAAAGAAGCAGGGGAGAGTGATTGACAGACAATTGAAAAGACAAATTGTTACATTGCTTTTCACTGGGAGTGACAGGGGGCTGTTGCCTCGAGGTAATTACGGAAAAACGTGAATTAGAAGGTCGAAGGTCAGACGATCTGTCTGACCCTGAGTTTTGGGCAATCCTGAGAAAAAAAAGATTGAATTGGAACAGGCTCAAGTTCCTTGCTGACCTCTTAGCCATTTGCAACACTGGCAGCTTGGTAATGCAGAGTCTTTCTTCCTGTTGGGGATTTTTCTATCTCTCTCTTTTGTCAGTGCCCCTCCTTTAAAAAGCTTCATCCCCATGGGCCGAGGAACAGTCAGGATGCTTGTCTATTATGCAGTCACCCATATATGTTTTGATTGCTTTTCTAGACCTCAATACCAGCTTAGTAATCATTTTTCCCCCAGGTACACAGAGAACAAGACAATGTCGACCAGTTCCATGTTTATTATACAAGGTATCACATGATGCCCGTGCATTTTTATGTGTCACTCTCACTCAGATATAGGAGTCCACATAGTAGACCCAGATGCTAAGAGGTGATGGGAAAACAGAGATGAGTGACAAATGACCTGGCCTATGAATTGTGCCCCATTTATAGCCAACAGTAACAATCAAGAGGGAGAAATGTCATAGACCTCCTGAGGTAGGTAGTCATCTCTAATCGATAATTTGAAATGAATTATTCTTTAATTTACCCTTAACAAAGCAATGCAATAACAAGTAGCTCATGGGTCTGTGCTACCATAACTGTTACAACAATAATTAGCGGTGAATATGTTTTATAAAATACTTGAGGATTGATATTAAAAACTGAGAACATGTGTACGTCAATTAAAAAAAAATCGACTTTTATGGCAAAAAATAGCCATAAATAACAAGACTGATGAAACTTCAGTGCAGACGAAGGACACTTGGCAAACGGAAAAACACTCTTTCTTTTGGATGGAAATTCAATTTAAATTTACATCTTGGAATGATTTATTGCAAGATGTATGAGATGTGGAAAGGGATAATATTAAATTTATGAGCAACTCAATAAAATTTTCAATACAGATCCATTATTTTATTCTGAATAGAAACACATGCATTTTTATGTGCCTTTCTAGAGCTATAAAATTTCATAAAGACTGAAGAACATTTTACCAGTATTTGATAAGCTCTGTTTGTCAAGGGGGTTCGTTTGTTTTTAAATTTATGCTACAGCCATTTTAGTTTTAAGAATTTACAAACTTGAATAAATAAATATGTTGAAGTAATTTTGTGATGCTTTAGCATGTTGAGGTTAGGAAAATGATAAAAATATTGGTAACCTACAAGTGAATACAAACATAAATTAATTTACAGCAAATTCATGCTAAAATCATTTTATTCTTTGTCAGCATTCTACTATAACTTAAAATTCATTCCAGGGCTAAAATAAAACACTTAATCAATTAGCAATATACTATCATGCTACTTGTAGACACATCAAATATGAGGTTAGTACTGAACTGAGCATCACGGAAGGCTCACATTTATGCAGAAGTGCTATTAAAGTAAGCAAGACTAAGTGAGGGGGGACATTCATGGGTATGATGGGTAAACACCAGGCAGCATGTCATCCTCATCAACTGCGATTAGTTCCTGATGAAATCACGTTGGGAAGGCTTTGTGAGAAAGTCACAGAGTAGAAGAGATCCTGGTGTGCAGAAAGTGTCAGGAATCGATGCATTCTCATCCTCTCCCCTGTTTTCCCCAACAGCTTGTCCTTTGGCCTTTAGAACTCATTTAAAGAAGAGTCTCATCTGACCTGGTTTCTGGGACAATGTTGTGTGTAACAGAAAACTGGAGGTCTTCAAGTATATTTGTAAAGTTTTTCATGGCTGATGTAATTCTCTCAATTTAACTCAACATAATGGATGTCACTCAAACTGAGAGGATATTCTGAGGGGACTAACTTGGCTGGGGTCCGTGCCAGCAGACTTTGAGCTGACAGTTGTGTAGGATTCAACCTTAAGATGCACAGAGGAATATAACATTTGTAGTTAAATAAATCAAGATCTCTTCAGCACATAAGCTTACCTTTAAGTGTACTCCGGAGTGTGCTCAAAGTTTGTGTTCTAAAGATAGAAGGGTATGTTTCAAAGAATATTAATAACATTAAGGACAATATATAGGAAAGCATGCAAATATAATAAGATATATAAAAATGTGGGATTAAATAATGTATTTTAAAACTACACACACACACACACACAGGTTTGTAATTATATATTTTATGGGAACTCTCCATTCATTTCTATGGGGAAAACTCTAATCCCAACATGATGACCTTAACCCTACCCAGCCCTAACCTTAACCATAAGTAACCAAACAAATTATGAGACTTCTGGCATTTTTGATTGCATTCACAGATCATTGTCGAGACCTAAAAAAAATGGTCCCCACAGCGTCAAGAAACAGATTTTTATTACACTGTATGGGACATTTGGTCCCCACAATGTAATATAAACCCACACATTCCACACACATTCCAGTTACTTTTCCTGACTTCTCATATTTCTTTTTCTTGATTTATCAAAGATGAAAATTAACTACCTTAAATTGTCAAATCATAATATTACAACAATGTTCTAGATATTATTTTAACAACAAAGAAAAGTTTTAGAATTGCCAGTGTGTTTGTTCAATAGGGAAAACATATTTATCAAAGTAGTAAGTTATATACTGAACAGAAGTCAAACAAGTCTTATATATAAATTTAAATTTTTATACTTTATACTGTCATTTTCAATTGTGTAATGCCTAAAGGCAAGAATACATCCACTTTAGACAGAGAGAGATACTCAGCAAAGCCTGCTTCAGTTAAAGGCTTATCACATGCACATAGCTAGGGGTCAAACCTTGAACTTATAGTTAATCCACAGAGTTCATTTAGTATGGCAACATGAGCCACATTTACAGGATATTTATGCCTCAATGCAGCTGTGTAGACATTGCGTTGGTTGTTTATCAAACAAACACTGAGATGATTCCGCATTGCACTTGGGCCGCATGAAAGATTTGTACTGTTCATGTCTATAAAACTTGCTTATAAATACCTGCAAAATACATATATTCATTTATTTGGCTGAGGTCAGAAAACTGATATGCGTAATCTACATTAGTGCGCATTGTAGAACCCGCTTTCAGTGAAGCTAAGGGAGAGGATTTTGCCTGAAATTTGAGAAGCCCGAGCAGTAATATTACTACAGCAAGATGAGTACAAAACACAGATACTATAGTTCATGCAAAGGCGGCTGCCTGTTTGACCATGTGCTGCCCTAGGATCACAGTACCATTTTACTAGTGCTAATGTTCAATGGGGACCCTGCATTTCATCAAAAGGAGTGTGCAAATTAAAGCTTGGGCACCACCATCAGTACAGTAGTCTGAGAAACAGAAGACATTGGCGTCAGAACAGAAATGTAGGCATCTAATGATCATTGCCCTCCCCTTGTGATAACAAGGTGCATCAATACAAAAGTAGTATGGATTGTTATTTTTTTATTCCTTAAAAATTATACTAAAACTATGGCAGTTTATTTAAAATATACTCTGACTGAATGCAACACAGATATGCGTTCTTGTAGCTTCTCGCTCTGTGCTGTCGGTAAAGGATAAATAAACCACGGAATGTTTATTTTTGTGGTGAATACTGCCAGCCAGAATAAACTGAATTAATAATGACTGTCTCATATAGATACTTATGGTATCCCAAGTATGTTCAAGAGAAAAAACACATTTCCCATTTCACCCCTGGTGCTTATTTGTGCTTGTTTGAAAAAACACGTTACGGAGCACATAATTTTAGTTATTTCTACACTTATTTATTCATTTGTATACAAAATATATAAACACCTAACAGTACCAAGCTGTGTTAATATTAACACTTAGTGTTTACATATAAACAAGCCGAGTTATTTTTCAAGTCATGCATCCGCTTTCTTATGTAGCTGTTTTGAAGAACAAAATAAATGCATCACATGGCTTGTAAATGACTCTCCCAAAATGTTGTTGACTTACTTCTGAGTGATTTTTGGCACTTTCTGCTACTTTTAAGAACCCCATAAACAAGAATGCAGTGAATGCTATAATGAGGTGAGCTGGAAGAAGGGGGCACCTTGGGTCTTTATGCATTTCCCTTACACATACAAAAGGGCTAATGGTGTGGCTGCTTGTCTGGGGATCAGAGGCTGTCAGCATGCTCTTGTGTCCCATTCAGCTGTCTGGGATTTAACAGGGGGCTACAAGGCGTATCATTCAGGGCTACGGTGTGAAGGGCATGGGAATGTGTCACAGGCTCCAGGTCCTGCATTTATTCACAGCTGTGAGTTAGTGGGTCAAAGAATAAACCGCTGTTTTCGGCGAGCATGGGGAATTCATCTTCGCAGTGCTCCGTTCTGTCAATCGCTTCGTCATGCCTGCGAGGCTGCAGGTAAAAAGCAGAGGTTATGGGGCAGAGAAGTCAAAACTGAAGGGCGGTATATGGGGCCCTCAAAGTGTCATTTTATAATTAACCCCGTAAAGCATGCCAAACACTATAAAGTCACCAAACGTGCGTGGTGTCATCATAAGAAAGTGTAAAGCCAAAAAAACAGAAAATATACCAAGTAGTCCAATATTTTATTGTATTTTTGTCATTTATATTTGAATAGCATTGACAGACATGATGGCTTTGTGCCTTAATTCATTGGATCAAAAGATACGATTAAGTGAAATCACCTTTCACAAGTCCTGGTGGTATCACAACCTTTAAATATACAGTAAAAACACCTGAAAATCCAGTTGACAGTGTTCGAACTGAGAATCATTCTTTCAGTGTAACGGGGATTCTTGCTAGTGTGGTGGGTCTCACTATGGCAAACCAGAAATATCAAGAATCAGTGTATTGGATGTCGAGAGGTTATTGATGAGGACTGATAACTGTGACAACTTTGTAATTGGTGTATTTGATCAGCAGGGGGGCTTCATCCATGTGACTTGAAAAGTTGATCGAATTGACCAGCAAAACACCTTTTTTTCCGAAGAATTCTAACCAGTAGCCTGGGACTGAGGTGTAAATATTACAGCTCAACACTGCAAGGTCTGGAGTCAAGTTCTCCAGCAGCTATGCAGCATTGTTGCTGTGAGTGGCAGATATCCCTCAAGTAGGTGAGATCACTTGTACCCTCTCTGCCAAGCCTGCATTACCACACACGGTATGGAAAATACTGAAGCGTGGTGCACTTTGCCACATTTAGGAAAATATTCAGCACTTACCATCCCAGCTGGGGATGCTAGTTTTAGCTCAGGTTGAAAGCAAATCTGGAAATCCCACACCATCTGTGTATATGGAGTTTGCAGTAGAAAGACATACAGTTAGGTGAATTTTTGTCTCTAAAGTGTTTGCACTCCTCGGGGGGGGGCGGGCCGCGGGGGGGGGGGGGGGGGTGGAGGTGGGGGGGGGGGGGTGTGTGGGGGGTG
>JAODJX010000042.1:14375985-14389112 GCA_026776945.1 Isichthys henryi | reverse complement strand
TGTGTGTGTGTGTGTGTGTGTGTGTGTGTGTGTGTGTGTGTGTGTGTGTGTGTGTGTGTGTGTGTGTGTGTGTGTAATCTTACTCCTACCTCATATTTATTGCCTACATTATATTGTCAGACCTACAAATTTGTCTCACAACATTTTCTAGGCATATAATGTTGGTTTGTTAAGTGGAAATAAGGCGGCCAAGTAAGAAGGTGGGCTTTTGATTTAAGCTATGAATTACTTTTTAATTTCTTAATGTCCTCCACCTGTTGCTGTTCTATTCTTCATCGTGATTGATACACAAACATTTCTGTTGTGCAGGAGTTTCTCACTGCCTCTCTATGCTAATGAAACTGCTAATGAAACTGTTCCTTTTACAATTATTGCTATTTTTTTATATCAAAACTTCCAATCCAAAAACAACATAATTTTTGCTTCTTTCCATTGTTCCTGAGAACTGATCATGATTTAAAACATAGGATTTTGTCTTTAGGAAGAGTCATTACCCATTGCACCTCCAACAAATCAGTGTAACTTGCATTTCCTAGAGATCTGAATTGCTCAAATTTGATTAGCATTCCGTCATTCAAATTTACTACCATTTTATTTTCTTTCGGGTGTGGGATGAAGTGGGGAAAAAATAGAAATAGGATTTGGGGTAAGGTAGCTGTCAATTAAGGCGTGTGTGTATAAGTAAACAATGCCTGCATATTATTGTATAGTTGTGCATAAATAGAAACTTTATAAGCTTTTGTATAAGTCAAATCACATATAAAATATGTATTGTGTATTAAGCTTATCCCTTACAGAAAGATTAGCACGCAGACGTTTACTTACGTACACGTACGTCTTATTTGACAGCTACCTTATCCCATTAGTGTATGGGGTATGAAGCGCAATATGGGCCTGGCCTGAGCAAGAAACTACTTAGATCAGCGAAAATGAAGTTGGGTCTCTGTTTCATCTATCGTAGAATGTAAGACGATTTTAAGTCAGAGCAGAGGTTTCTTGCCGTTTCTGCTTGCCAAAGAGGTCATTAGCAAAAGTTCATTGGTGCACAGAGTGGATTTTGTTGCACTGTGGTCTGTGTGCTGACAAGAAATATAGGCTGATCAAGCTTAATAAGGATAATTGCCAATAAATCTGATTTACAGTGTCTATTGGCTTCCCAGGGGCTTTCTAATCTGCTTGGTAATTGGGAGAAATTCCTTGGAAGGTGGAAAATGGCTCTGGTTCACAAGAGGGTCAATGATCTGTACCCTGAACTACTGGAGTGTTGTAAGAGTAAGGAACTACTTGACTTATTCGTATCAGACATGGAGATTTACCGGACTCTTAATGGAGAGTTATGGTCTACAGAAAAGTACTTTGAAGACTGCGGGGTCAACTTTCACACCATTTCAGCAAAGAAGGGCAAGAGAATAAAGAGATTAGAAGGTTAAAGAGTTTAGTGAAAGATGAGGCAGATTAAGACAAATTGGAGGGAGACTGTAAAATCTGGAGACAGATTAAAGAGAAAGTAGAAGTAAGATTACAGGTTATATTGGGGAACTGAAGACAAGGTCATATATAGAAAAGCAATAAAGTGAAAGCGAATTTTGTTTAAATCTCTATTATAATGCCTATACTCCTTGTTGCATATATCAACAGCAGATCGGATATATTAAAGTGAAATTTATGGGAAAAAATAATGGGTACAATGCATTTTTCCCTTCCCTGGTGTTTCATAAGATAATCTTCTTTGTGTTCCGTCAGAGTATTTAGATGAAGGCAAATGAAGTCCACTGATCCTTTTCTAATTGCCTTATAAGAGAAAACAGCTGGTCATGTTACCCCAGGAGATGCACTGTGCAGACAGAAGCAATTTGGAGGATTCCTGTGCTGGGAATAGAGCGAGGAAGCTTGGCAGATTGGCTTTCCAAGGAGAAGACCTTATCTAGATCCCTCTTCCTCCTCCATAGCCCTGTCTGATTTCTTTACAGAGGCCCTTGTGTTGTACAGATCCACACCGACCCAGAAACAAAGTGGATACTGGATACTGCCTCTCCCCCACTTTCCCCTCTGCGTTTTCCCCCAGTATAATCTTTCCACAGTCTTTTGTGAACCTGTCCATCTGAGCTTTGCCACTGATTACCCCATGCAATCAAACTCCCTTTGTTGTTTTTCCTGACAGAATATGGCCTTTTGCCTTTCAGGATTATGTGACTTAATTCTTTTCTAAGCATGGCCCAAGATAACCTTACCATACTGAGTGATAGGCCTGCTGCTGTTTTTGTTTTTTTTTAACCACGAATAACCATAATTAAGGTTTATTTAAACAAAAAGAAAATATGGAGCCTACCTTTCACTCAAGAGGCAAGTTGTTTCAATTGTTATGCATAATGGAATCAGCCAAGTAACTAAATAATCCTTGTAATGTGCTTTAGTGAATGGATCAGTGGGTAGTACCACTGTTTTGAACATCAAAACCCTTTGTTTCCAATAATGGAAGTTCTGATAAAAGTATTTTCCCATTAATTAAAGTACAACATGAGAAATTAAGATTGTCTCGGAGAATAAGACTTTGATGGTTCCCTGCCAGGTTATAAAATAAAATATTCATAATCCATTATCGTGGCATACTGGCAAGAGTCTGGCATATGGCTTGTGTTTTGCGGATAGGAAGTCTGTGACGTGACTCTTAATGCGCAACACTGCTGGAATCCTTTTTAAGTTTTACTGTTTCTTGCCATGAATTTGCCGAATTAAAGCAATTTTCCTCTAAATCATTTTAGTTAACCTTTGCCAGTCACCCATTTATGTCTTCATATCAATTGTAAAAACCCAAACTGTGATGCAGTTAATTTACATCGTATCAATGTACTAAATAGAAAAAGAAAGAAGAGCAAAATGCTTCACAGAACACTGTAGTGCTCAGTGATATGTGTACATGTTATAGATCCATTTAGTTTTTCCCCTGGTTCAGATGTAATTTTTCATTGTCAGGTTTTTGGTTCTGGCTTTGGAACCAGCAATTTCAGGAGCATTTTAAGCACTTGGAACCAGTATGTATTTCATATGTGGTGTGTGATTAATGATTGTCAAAGAAATAATAATGAGGAAGGTTGATGTGTCTCATGGAGGTGACGTGATGATGCAACAAGGAAACATTCTCACCCTGAACACAGCTTGCTAATAATTTTCTCCTACTGATGGTTCTTTGAAGCTATGTAATTTTTACAGTAATCTGAAGGTGATATAAATGTTTGCCATGTCAGAATTGATGTTTTCTTGCTCACCAAGAGAATAGATTACTATACACTGCAAAACCTAACAGCATATCATAATGAAAGATGTAAGCCTTAGTCAATGCTCCAAAAACATCGAGGTCACTCACTCTCACGAATTATCCCAACTCAAAACTGAATTTATAGATTTGAGTGTACTTGGATTTTTGCTTCATTTCAAGTAGCCGTGATATAATACAAATTACTTGCAATGACTCGTTTTCTCTGAGTTGAATTCATATTATTACAAAATAACTGGCTTTTGTCTTTGGGATTTATTTTTTTTCAAATAAAACCTTTAAAATGTGCTGCAGTAATCCAGTAATTCTGAACATTCACGTAAAGCGCAAAGATTGGATGTTATATGAGATAATGAAACTTAACGGAAATTTTTTTGTAAAGAAAGTGTATTTAAGTTAATTTAATTAATTCATATACATTTTTAAAATTGCACATATGCATGTAAAATACTTAAAGTTTTTAGTTCAAATGATCGAACGGATTAGGTACTCAACTATATTTAATTTACTTTAACAATAAATATGAGTTAATTGTACTCAATTCCAACACATTTTTGTGTAAATTGTTAAATTTATAAACTTAAATGATTTAAGGCAGTTTCATCAACAGTTTTGAGTTGACCTAACTCATCATGTTTTACGGCGTACAAATCACTACACTTTTGAAAATAACTACTACCCAGGCACTTTCTCACTGCGGATTTCATGCTTAATAATACTAATTAATGACCGTACTGATAACACGGACCTTCAAAATGACATCACATTTACAGGCTTATAAAATAGACCTGTAAACATGACTCCCCAGAAACTTTAATCAGATCATTCATCACTAACTAATATTTTTGTATCTGGTTCTGATTTTATAGCCATCAAGACCAAGATCAAAGAAGTAAAAAGGGAGAATTCAGATCGTAAGGTGATTCTGCAGAAGAAGAAGAGGGCAATTAAACTGGGGAACATGAAGAAAAATGACCTGAGGAAACTGGTGCTTTACCTGAAGAATGGGGCTGACTGCCCCTGCCAGCAGTTGGATAACCCACAAAATACTTACCTGTTCATGGGCCGCAAGGTGGACAAGCAGTATTTGCTGACTGGTATTCACAAATGGGACAAAACCAGCAAGGAGCTGAAAAAGGCTATGAAGAAGATGAGAAATCACAAGTGTCCAGCTTTTGAGGCGGTCTTCAAATAATCAGCTTTTTGCCGATTATTGATTGTAAGAACTTGCACAACCAAAACAACCCAAAACTTTTTTTTGTCATTTTTGTCTTTTAAATATAGATATATATTTACAGATTTACCCTTGTAGAGAATTGTTCGCGTTATGTTTTTTTTTTTCTTTTCTTATTTCCCATGAATGACAGATTCACTATACAAGATCATGGTGGGTGTGGAACAGCATTTGGATCCTGTCCAGGATTACTTAGCTGATTTCTCAGCATGCATATGTGCATTTCAGTGTTTTTGTGCATGCCTACAGAATGCTTTCAAAATGTAATGATCTTGTGGGTTACTTTTCCCCCATTTTGCTGTTAAGCGTCTTATTTGAAACATTTAAAACACCGTGGTTTTCTTAAACCTCAAACAGTAGTTTACTATCAGTGAAATCATTTGTCTAGTGAATCTAGTGCCCGTTTTATCATTTACTAGCTATGACTATGTCTTTCTTAGCTTTTGTTGTCCGGCAACAAAATGACAGTAAATTGATAACTTTAAACATTAATCACTATAATCTTAAACACTAAAGAAATTATTACTGCACTATAATATTCATCAGTGTGGGTATCAAATAACATTTCCTTTTGGCCTTTTTACTTTTAATATTTTTTTAAACTTTGTATTTCTGACAACTGCCATCAAATTATGCCAGTTTACCAATGCAATAGCTACAGTATATTTAATTATTTCTATACAGTTCATCCCTATGGAGAAAATGTTTTCATACAGCAGATATTTGCATGCTATGTTCATCTTCCTGTGCATGATTATTGTAACAATCGTTATCATAGTCAGAATATGAAAGTAAAGAAAGAACTGAATTGTACTATGTATGTGGTTAATTTTAGAACATGGAGATTTGGCATGAAGGTTTCAGCTGTCTGACGTACAACATAGGAGAGATTTCAAGTACAAAGACTTATAAAAGTGGAGACTTAGTGATGGTGTAGGCCTGAATGGGTACGACTTACCAGTAACCTTATACTTCCAGCTGCGTTTGATTTCTCCAGCCAATTACAAGTCGCTCATTGCTTGTTTACAGTACAATACCCCATGCACACACATCAATTTGTGCAATAATTAGCTCATAAATGACTTGCAGGTATTTAAGCGATTTGCAGGTATTTCTTGGCTTGGCGCATTATAATCCAAAACACGTATTGCTCCAATATGTACCATTTCTAATGTTGCTTAAAATGAATTGTTGCAGCAGTTATGTTTTGTATTTCATTTGAGCACATGCACTCCCCTGGTATTATTATAAGCCTCAGACCTTTTCATAAGACCAGGGACAGCGGAATGTAAATGTTATTTGGTGCAGCCCACATGACTTTGGGGTTTGAAAGGCGCATGTCTTTCTTAAGCCATTTAATGCTTAAATACAATTCCTGTCTCTGAAATGGGTATATTACTTCAGTTTTTCTATAATGATGTAATGGTATTCTTATTTGATAACTATGAGAACAACTATAGTATGGCCTGGCTAATTGTTGTAAGGAATGTATGTACATTATGCAAAACAGCTGTGTTTTACTTTACTGTATGCAGTTTTGTTAATGATGGCAACTTAAGGATAAATAAACGGCATTCACACTATCACAACTGGTTAATGAGCCATTAATCGTATTGTACTCGACCAAGACATTTTGTCCGTTAAGTTACATTTTATCAAAAGGCATACTTGCCCACGCTTAGGTATGTTTTCCTGCATGGTGCATTTAGCTTAATTCTAAAACATACACCAGACTCTTGTGGGACATAACTAGAGCTGCAACAACTAATCAATGACGTCGATAACTGGCAATAAAAAATATCTGAAAAACGTTGTTGTTGATTGGTTGCATTTTCCGCGGCATGCTGCATAAATTGCATTTAATGACATCGTCACCTAGCAGCATTAATGCTTGTGTGTTGCACCTAGTTCATATTTCAGTTTCGCAGAACTTGCTACATTTGTCTGTGGCCACAGATGCAGCCAGCTTGGCACATATGTACAGACATAATATTCAACCAAACCAGCAGAGGGCAGATGTACTGCAACACAAGTACTGTATAAGCAGTGGACTGAAATTGGTAAACTTGGGCAGTATTATGGTAAAATGGTACAAGGTGTTTTGAAAATTCTATCAAAATACCATATTCCACATTGCAAAGTACACTCATAAGCAAGTTAAATATGGCCGAAACAGCAGGTCTTTGCTTATTTGCTATTGTCATTTTAAACAGATTCTCTACACTTTCACTTAATCATTGTGTTAGAAAGGGAGGTGACAGCATTGTATTGTCCACACAGCCTTGTCACCTGCTTCACGCATCTAATCCTTACTCCTCACACATTCATCAACCTGTACAATTTCAACCTGTACTGGATGGATCAACTGCAAATGTGAAAGCCAAAAAAAGTGTTTTTACATAAATGCAGTGATTCTAAGTTGTGACATGTAACTATATCTATTTATTTATTGCACATTTCACTTATATGTCTTAAAATGTCATTTATATAATTCATATATTTGTCTGAATATTTATATTCTATTTTTCATTTACTTTTCATTATGACCGGCACTTTCTGTGACACCACGCTGTGTAGTGTAACATATACACTAATGGTAGAGACAGAGCCCAGGAAGGACCACAGTCTGTTGCTTTTTATCCCCTGTGGGTACGATGTCTTAAATTGTTTGTACAATTTAGTTTAACATTCCCACTAAATACTAACTCCAGCTCATGTAATCCCTAAAATGTACACACAATATACTTTTGTGTGCTTTCAATGTACAATATATTGCTGCTCTGGAGAAAAAGTGAATGAGAACACATGCCTTTATCACATGGAGAGTGATTTATTCTCTAATAGGGCTGGGAGTTTTATAAAAAAAAATTACGGTATATTGATGTATTTTCAAAATGAGATATGGGATGGCTGAGTACCCTTTATATACTATTACTTTGCGTTAATTAATAGAGTCCAAATTTTAATAAAAATGAATAGAAACCTATAGTATTATTTCCTGGTTGTGAAAACTTGAGCGCTTCAGTCATGACATTGCAGAGAATCTCAGAATTCACAGCTACTTCAACATTCTGATGGTTGTTAAAGGACTGTGAGTATCAGACAGGTCCTATTAGAATAATGTGTTCAGCATCTGGCACAGTGTGTAATATTTTGCAGAACCATCCGGAGCTCAGGTAATTTTGGCCCTCTATGGCACTTTTTTTGAGGTAACTGTTCTGTATTGTTTTAATGCAACTCGTGAATGATTAGGCTAGCTAGATAGTACATTGATGCTAATATAGTATGTGGTAGGTGGTAAAGTGTTTTTTTTCTCTATTCTGGCTATTGTCATGACCAATGTATAATTACTATGTAAAATTTGAATAATCCGAAGATCGGCATGCATATAAGCTACTTTGATCAGTAATTGGGGGCCACTGTTTAACGTCATCATTCCATCAATTCATGTTGCTATTATTGTCAGCTGCTGTCAGCGGGATATGAATGGTGAAGCTTAAAGATGACAGCTCCCACAAATCACTGACTGGATTATTCTTTACGGAATAGGTGGCGGTGGACCATATCGATTCCCCATGTGAGCCTACGTATAAACCCTATGTTTTGGCCCAACTAATCCATTAGTTGATCACATGATTAAATGATTATCAATTAATCATTTCCTCAACTCTACACTCAAATCTCTAGCAATCCAATCCAATTCATTCATACATTCCTTCATTCATTTATTGCAATATGTAGAAAGAAAATGTAATAATCCCAAAGGAAAATTCTGGCATTATAACAATGAATATATACATATCTGGGCCATAAACGGCACAATCAATCATTAAATGACCATTTCCTGCAGGGTGCAACTTCTTGCATCAAGCCTATATAAGAACAAGACTGACACAAAAAGTATATCTCTTTAAATTCATGTCATTGGACGTTTATGCAGATACCGTTGAGGATGTTGCTATTTCACCTTTGGCCCCCAAATTTTTAATGAACATGCTGTAAAACTGAAAAACCTCATTAAATACAACAATTCTTGAAATATTTCGTGTTGTAGGACATCGACCCATATAGTTGCCTAGAGTAGTCCATCCCAAGTAGGATATACCATAAGTCTGTAGTATATCCTGAATCGGAGTGCAGGGCACACACACTACAGGCAATTTAGAGAGCAGCGGGATTTTCTGTGGCTCAGGATAAGGCTATAAATGCTTTAAATCTTTTTCTTAAAGTATCGTATATGATTCTGTGTTTTTGAGTTTGCAATACTGGAAACCAGTAACTATTTTCCAAAAAAATATATATATTTGTAATACTGGATTTTCTTTATCTTAGCTTTGTAGTTGTTGATATTGGAGCAATCATGGGTTAGGAAAACAGTATTAAATGTGTAGCATTTTCCCATTTACAAAGCAACACAGTAATCTAACGTAAAAATCAAATGAGAAATCTTGTCGTTAATGACGGTAATTTACAACTAACAAATACAGCGGTATATGGAGTGCATAGTTTACCATATGCCTTTCCCTTAATCTTCACTTTGTTGACGAGTTTGCAGGATTGCTGTTGTGTGATGCTCATTCTTGAAGTGTACAGTTTAGCATACAGTTTGATTTACTGGCAAAAGCTGCACCTTTAGCCCTCGCTTGTAGCCTAGATGCTGGTTTGCTTGTAGCCTAAATGAACGTTTCACTGTTGTCGGATGACAGAGTCACCTTGTCTTCACTTCACACGTTCCTACTGTTTATACCAGTGATTTTCAACCACTGTACTGTGGCACACTGGTGTGCCGTGAGAGATTGTAAAGTGTATCGTGGGAAATTATCCAATTTCACTTAATTGGTCTAAAAACTTTTATGAAAATTTATTATTATTTGCAAATAATATACCATTGTCGAGTGTTTGTGCTGTGATAGTGATGTATTCTAAACAAACAAAGCTATTTCAACATTACTCCCATTTTCCACAATATATCTGTGTGAGCTGAGCTTATCAAGCCTGAAAAGCTTCATATAAAAACTAAAAACAGAGAGAGACTGTAAGCTGTTGAGGAAGAGCTTCGTGTGTCTGTCTGTCTTCAGTTCCTGCCAGGATATCAGCTTTGTGTTCATGCATACAGGCTCAGGTATCACACTGAGTGAGTATAAATAAATCGAGAGACTATTTTGTCATTACTAGGCTACAGAGTGACATTTTGTAACGTTGTTGGTTGGTGGTGTGCAGTGGAAAAAATGTGCCGTGGCTCAAAAAAGGTTGAAATACACTGGTTTATACCAATCTATTGACTCCACCTTGATGGCTTTACCTTGATTGCTGTACCTTGAAGGCTGTACCTTGAAGGCTGTACCTTGAAGGCTGTACCTTGATGGCTGCACCTTGAACGATGTACCTTGATGGCTGTACCTTGAAGGCTGTACCTTGATGGCTGTACCTTGATGGCTGTACATTTTTTAACTGTTCTCCTCTGGAAGAACTTCAGATTGCTGACTGTCAGAGACTAACACTAATGCTTAGTATTGCCTTATCATTTAAGATTACTTTCTACAGGTTATAGGTAAAATGAGTAGTAAGAACTACCAATTGACAAAGTTCTTTTTTTTGTCGTGTGAGAACTGAGACTGGGCTCAGTTCAGTGACCTCATCACAGGCACAGAGGCTTAGTTAGCTGGCAACACGTCACCCCCAATCACTGCCCCCCAGGTTTACCATCTAAATAGTCAATTCAATAGACTATTATAGTAACTGAAATGATTTACCTGTTTGGTAAATCAGTATTGAACTGTGGTTGGTGGTTTAAAGAAAGCTATTAAGAATTTTCCACTTCGATCCATGTATTTTTGGGATGTATTGTCTTGGCACTAATTAGAATTTCATGTCAAGCCATATGCATTGAAATCAAAATGAGATTGAAATATAGTGACAAAATTCCCATTGTGAACCAGGTTACTGTATCAATGTGAAATGTTTTCATCATGCAATATACAGTAAATAAGCATAATCGTAATAGCACCTGCCTCTTTCTTTTTTGTTTTTTTTTGTGGATTTTGCAATTGTTTATTCACTATCAATACTGTAAGCAGTAGAAAATGACTTCCTATGATGGCTACTTAAAACATTTGTTTTCCTGTGAAATGTATGCTGTGCTATGTAATGGTATAATTACGTGGGATTGTATAATCATTCCATAAAATGATTAAGCTGTGGCAGGCTTCTCTTATGGGTGTCTTTGAAGATTGCAATACCGATTCTCAGAGAACAGAATTCACATCTGAAATTTGTTTTGCATTATAGAGCCAATTATTAGAAGCAGATGGGTATAGATGAGTCCTGCTTAATATCTATAGATCTTTCATGAGACCTTCTGTTGAAATGTGCATCAAGAAGGGCATGTTAAGTTCTGATTGTTGCTAGCCTTCTGAAGACTCAGCGGACGTCGTGTGACATCACACCTGTCGGACTAGTGTTTCAGGGGCAAAATATTGGGCCTGTTTCAGGGTTTAATGGTTCTCCTAAATGACTGTTTTCATGAAACACGTTGGAATGGACCTCTCAAATTGCATATTGGTAAGGAGGTAAAAAAGAAAAGCATCTTGAGAAAGTTGGCCAGACTAAGCAGGGATTTACATTTATCCAGTAGTACCTTTTCATTTGACCCATGGAATGGAATGTACAACTTACCGATTTCCAAACACTTCATTAAAGCCAAGTTTCTGCCGTAATTCTTCCAGGGAACGGGATCACCCTGCATAAGTGACTGTAATTATGATGTTCTTGCCATATTCAATGAGAATTTTGAGACCTGCCTCACGTTCTCAGTTCTGCATTCCTGCCTCGCTGTCCTAAGCTAGGTGCCCTGAAATGGCTCACATGATCTATAATGAGGATCCTTTCAGATATACTGACTCTTATTAAATGCCAGGAATCACCCGCCCCCCTCCCCCCCCCCCCCGCGGCAAGCAGTTTGAAGAAGGCAGAAAAGACCCCTAGCAGCACTTCTGAGCACAACATGGTGAAATGAGCTGGGGGGGGCGGGGCTAGAGGTGAAGTAAAAGAGCACCCCATGGAAGGTATGGGCACGTTTCCCAAATACAGAATGAAACAGCCAAAAATAAAACGCTTACTCTGTTTAGCCTCGTCGCTCCTGGCCGGACTCTGAAACGCTTTATAATGTTATAAAATGCTTATTACTGTATTCAGCTTCATAGGATCACTGCAAGTTCACGGCTCTTTATCAGCTACTCAGTCTGTCACTCCATGGCACCACTGCAATCTTATTGCTCCCTTGTTTATATGGGTGCACAGAATGGTACAACAGACAAGTGCAAAAGTCTTCCATGGACCGTCACCCGAAGGAAGGCAGACGCACACCACACACAGAAATGAACCTGCAATATAAATGTGCAGGCAGCATATGTTTTCTCCATTGTGGGCTCTGTAGAGTTTGTTTAACTGCATTTCTCATTCATTTTAATCCATCCATTGGGGAGCGGTGGCAGGGTTCTCCTCATAGTATATTCCCGTCAGTATACACCTATTCCAAAGCATCACGGCTTGTTTTGTGCAAGAAAAAACTGTTATAGGTAAGGTACAAGTTTATGATGAAAGTGCTCAGGTTAAAAATTAAATGTACTATACCTAAAATTATACTTATACCAGCCAGATTTAACAGAATGAAACAGTCGCAGAATGGTAAACAAAATCATATGACACAAGGCTATGGAGAGAAAATTTGCTTTATTCAGTGGTCTGCGTACTATCCTTTTCCGTACAATCTAGATCCAATTATGACAGAACTGGGGGTGTTATGATAGTACATTGGCTAGTGCTGTTGCCTCATATCTCTGAGGTCAGGGTTTGCATGTTCCACCTGTGTTCCTGTGGGTTCTCCCATTTCTGCACATATCCTGAAAACATGCGGAGGTGACCTGGAGTTGTCAAATTATTCATGAGTGTGAATGGTGGAATGGTACGTGTGCCCTGCAATGGGTTGGCATCCCAACCTGGGCTATTCCCTGCCTTGAGCCCGTGGCTTTAGGGATAGGCTCAGGACACTCTGTCACAGGACAAATACACACAGCCACCACCGGCAATTTAGGGACACGAATTACGTCCCACATCATGCAAGAACGTGTGAAATGCAGGCCACTCTTAAACCCAAAAATCTAGATGCAAAAACCTACGCAAGCAGAGAAAATCACTGTTTTGAGAAAAATCACAAAAGAAAATGGAAAGAAAAACAGATGGACATACAGTAAACTGGAAAGGTTGCTGAAGTTCATTGACTCCAACCACCTCACCCCCCCTCCCAATCAGGTAGTGTTTCCTACACAATTGTATTATGTTGTATTATGAAGTCCTGCCGTGTTAAAAAAAAAAAAAAACACTGCTTGATCGTCATTGTATTGATGTTTGCGGGAATCTTGCAGCTGGAACAAGGTATGATGATGCAAAAGAATAGTAGCATCTACTGTGTTTCAGGGACCATACATCTGAGACCTTTAGTACTTTTATCTGACAACCAAATGATAAAAAATCCACCTTTTACACCCATCCATCCATCCATCCATCATCTGCCGCTTGGTCCGGGATCGGGTCGCGGGGGCAGTAGCCTCAGCAGGGAGG
>JAODJX010000042.1:14353176-14363906 GCA_026776945.1 Isichthys henryi | reverse complement strand
TGGGGAGAACATGCAAACTCCACACACATGTGACCCAGGCGGAGACTCGAACCCGGGTCCCAGAGGTGTGAGGCCACAGTGCTAACCAGTGCACCACCATGCCGCCCCTAGTAAAAACCTAATATATTAAGAATAATTATTAAATTAAAATGAATTTTGGATAATCAACTTTTTCTGGCAGAGCTTTGAATAGCAAAACAGAAACTTGCTGCATATGTAGATGATCATAAAAAGGAAGGCAAAAGCCCAAAATCCACGTTCTGTAATTGAGAGGTAGAATTTCTGCAGAAAGGAAAACTGCTCCAAGACATCGGCCTACGTGGAAGATCACCAGGTGGTTTTCGGTTACAGACAGGGAACAAGTTGCCTCTATCTAATATCAATTCCATGAAATTTCTCCAAGTTTTTAAGTAGACAGAGAACAATGGAAATAAACAGTAAAAGTTTGTTCTACATTTGTTTCCATCTTAAAGGTGAATTATGGCTGAAAAGCCATGCAGTGTGGATAAGTCTGCAGTCCCTCTGTGCCATGCCAGTAGTCTAGAAGGATCTGGGCACAAAATCAGCATATTTGTCAAAAACCAGGTTTTTACAGACTGCTTTATTCAGTATAAACAACGTGTCAGTGATTACAGTAATAATAAACGTCTTTGTAATCCACATTGTCTTTGCAATGTAACATGTAAGTTGAGGAACAGACAGAATAAGAGAGATTTGTCTGGTTAAAGTAATTGTGCTGTACATTTATTTCTTAAATTCTCAGCAAGTCATTATGGCAGTTATGAAAATGTTTGTTTTTTAAAGCAGACATCTGAAAATGTGCTGCTGTTTCATAACAAGATTCTGCTTTCAGAGCTGACCTCTTTCTTAATCTTTTTGTGCTCCATTAAAAATGATTTAAAAGTCCCTTTGAATGCAATATCCTTTCTGTTGTATCTGTTCTGAAATTTCTTCACTGCTTTTGAGGTCACGTTCAAGCGACTTTAAATGAATGATAAACTGTGTAAAACGGGACAACTTCCATTCAGCCTAAACCAAAGATGCTTTGGCAATTTGGGGTGTTTCTTGAAAATAGTTACCATGCATAGAAGCACATTTTAAGGGTCAAAGGTAAATTTCATTCGTGTTGTGTATTCATCCAGAACGCTCTGTACTCTTCAGGTGCAACATGTTTATAATGATGATTTGCAGCCTAACTTTCACTCCCGAAGTACCTGTACAGTATATGTATTTCTGCATGTGTGCACATGTGTCTGCATGTGTGTCGGCCAGAAGTAGATGCTCAGACTTCTTTCTTGCAAGAACCCATAAACATTCCATGGGGTAATAAAGTGTTTAGTGCAAAAGGAAATTACAATGGATGTTTAACTGTGTTGGAATTAACCCACAGTATGGTGACTGACATACCTGTATATATTTGCCTTGTCATTTATTCTTTTAATTTTCATGGCCAAACATTTTTTATTTCTGATAAAGAAAAAATTTATTTTTCAAATATAGGTAATATTGAAGTTCTATTATTTGTGTCATGTCAACATTTAACATAGTCTTAACTGAAAGTTTAGGTATGTAAGATATAAACAACTGAGTTGAACATTGATTTTCTCACTAATCAGTCCATCAAAATGACAGATCAGGAGGAACATTTCCGTCATTCTTCAGCTGATATTCCAGCTGATTGTGTTACGCCCAGCACACCCAGGCTCCAGAGCGGTGAGCAATCTTCAAAATATCGGGTTCTTTATTATCAGTCATTAAAAGCACTCACACGACAGCAGCAATTACACTGCACCATACACAAATACCACCAAGACTCCCAGGACAGAGAAACAAGAGAGTTGCCATTACAAACTACACGTTGCACACGCGACGGGGAGTCACACAACACAGGTAAGGGCTCACATGACAATTGGGTACACAGCGCAGTTATTTACAATGGTAGCAGACAAGGACTATTCACGTAGGGCACGTATATACAATTCACGTAGAGCATGCTGGGAAATGTTAATGGCCTCCACTAGTGGACGGCAGCTCACCAACGCTACACAGTCTCTCCCTCAAGAGTCGACTATCCTGGCAACTACTTCAACCAGTCCGCATTTCAACTGGGGATCAAATCCCAGTCTGGTGGCAGCTGCTAGTGTGCCCTCTCCAGTAAAGGCCGTAAAAGCTGGCCATTAATGAGTGCATGGAAGGTGAGGACCGCTGGTGGAGCCAGGCTACTACCAGGAGCTGGCGAGACTGGGGAAACAGGATGGTTGGATGGCTAGCGGGCACTTTCACTGCAGGTCCTTCTGAGTGTCTGCCCTTGGACTTGCGTGGCTTTGAGGGGCCCGCTGGTGGCTGTTGGGTTGTTTCCCCTCCTGTTCCTGCTCCAGCCCGACACCAGACTTTGACAGCTGATCCAGGTACCGCTGGATCTTCTCCCGTCGCTCATCCAACTCATAACATTCCTGGGCGAGCTGGGCCTTGAAGGAGCAGCAAGCTTGCTCACGGCTGAGTAATGCCATCTTTGCAGCCTCAGCCCCTTGCTGCTAGAGATAATGCTTGCTGGCCAGCCCCCCTCTCTGCTGCTACAAGTTGTGCCACGCCTGCTCCACAGTCTGGGTGGACTCAAGCAGCCACTCCTGGTCCTGTTGGCTCCACTCCCACTCCACGTCTAGCTTGCAGTGCTCTTGGGTCAGCTGCCCCTCCAACGTGCCTTAGCCTGCTGCTCCTGTTGGTTGTGCCATGGATCCTTGCAGCTGGTATACCGAAACCTCTCTCTGCCAGGGAAGTGGTCAGAGCCACCAGTACTCCTACCCTCCTCTACAACATGGTCTTAGGCGGTCTGGGGGGCTGGTAGGGAAGGCTTGAGGGAAAAATGCCTGGGTCCGGGGCGACTGTGACTCCTGAGTTGGGTTGCACTGTGGAAACTAGGGGAACCGTGATTCCTTGCAGGGCCCAGCTGTTGCGCCTGAGACCGAGAATGCCCACCTGGCTGGCAACAACGTCCATCCCCACAACGTAGTCATCCTGAATGGGGGCAAGCCAAAACTCATGGTACACAAGTATTGCCTCCAGCCAGACCCAAAGACGTCAATGACTTACTGCTCCCCACTCACTTAATGACATCCCCAGGTTGGATTCCGGTCAGAAGCGTGCCTGGTGGTCCCTCTTCCTGCAGTGCCAACAGATGAGTTTCTGGTTGCGGGGCACACAGTCCCAGGTCAGCCTTTCTGGGGCACCGCTGCCATCACCCTCCAGCACCACCAAATGCACTGGAACACCCCCCTGGCCTGCCACACCCAGGATCGCTTTTATCTTTTTGGCTTCCGCTAGTGCCTGCTTCATGCTGTGTGGGGTCATGAAGCACACTGGGTGCTGCTGGCAATCCGGGAGGAGAGTGGAACGGAAGGCCTGCAATGCCAGACCTTGGATGGGAGATGGGTAGTTGAGTAAGTCTGCTGGGTCAGGGCGCTGACATCAGTGGCTAGCACCCCACAGTCTCTCAGGGAATGAAATGTGGCAGCACCTCATGCAGAACAGGTGTCGAGCACTGGTCTCCCTTCCACTGCTCCCAAACTGGTGATTCAATGCTGCCTTCAGGTCCGGCAAGCTGAAGCGGGTTTCTGGAGCGAGCTGAAGCCGAAGCTGGATCACGAAGAGCTCCCATGGCTGCTACTCCCTGCTGTACTTCAGGAACCAGCTGCTTCATACTGGTAAGTTAGCGAGTGGGGCTGCTCTGCGGTGCTTGCCCACCGCTGTTGTGCCCTCAGCTCGCACAGCCCCTCAGCCAGATTTTGCTGTTGTTCGCATCCAGCTTCTGACACAAGTGTAATGCCCAACAGACCCAGGCTCTGGATTAGTGAGTGAAAAGCAAGGCATCTTCAAGCACTCAGCTCTTTACTATCAGCTTGTAAAAGGATTCACACAATGGCAGCTATTTCACAGCAGCATACACAAACTCAAAGGACAGGGAAATGTGGGAAGGTCCCATTACAGCCTATAAGTCGCAGTTACACATTACCCAAGTGAAAAGCGAGGATAAGGCAAGGATCATACACAACACAGGTAAGGGCTCACGTGACACACACAGGTGCACAGCACAGTTATTTAGAATGACAGCAGACAAGGGCTATTTACAACTCGAGCGGAGCATGCTGAGAGATGTTAATGACCTCTGCTAGCGGAAGGCAGCTCGCCAGCTCTACAATATTTTCTTTAAAAACCTCTATGATATGTATTAAGGCAAGTTCTTTTATAAATGAATGTTTTATTTTATATTTTTCAACTACCCACTTATGCACATTTTCTTGTTTCCTGTGAGAGTTAGATAAAGCCATAATGCTTATATACACAAAAATCGAGTCAAATCACAGGTGAGGGGAAAGTGCTTTTATATATGCATCAGATATTATGTGCGTGCCACTCCATAAATATTATCGCAAATCCTTGGCCACTTTGCCAAATACAAGACAGATGAAGTGACAAGTGTGTCTCATGGTGGAAACAATGCAGGTTACCGCGTGCTTTCTGCACATGGTGCCCGAGTGAGCAGAGCCGTTCTGTCATCTCGAAGTAGCGCTTTGCGGGGCACGGTGACCCCGCACACCTGGTCATGTCACTCATAAATGATTGATGATGCATATTTGAAAGCCACTAATAAGACGCAGATTTGTCTGGGCTCTCATTATTATTTTCATCTAATACCATTTTATTCAGCTTGTAAAAGTTCATCAGATACTCCCTGATTACAGTGAATAAAATTAAATGTTGATGTACATATTATACGCACTACGGCTGCCAGATTTTCGGCTGTCTCATTAAATAATGTAACTGTTGTTTCTTGGCCATATAACAGAATTAATAGGCAGAAATTTTTTATGTTTATGCAACATTTGAGCTTTCACTGAGCTTTCATAGAAACATTTTGTAAACACGTTCTTCTGCAAATTGCTGCTACAGGTATATGACTTCTGATTAAACAACTTTGGTTGAGTAGTAAAAAAGTTTTTTTCTATGTATGAATTCTCAAGCGTGTCACACTATGTAAGAAGCCTCATATACTTTAATAGACATAATCAATTATATTCCAGCTATTGTAAAGAGGAAAAAAATCTTAGCTAACATTTCTTTTAATTTAAACTAAAAGAATTTCGCCACAATAAGTAATTCATAACATTAAGAATGTTGACATTAATGCAGAAATATCTCTAAATAAATTCCACCAGACCACATCAACAGTATTCAAAATTTTTGTTCAATAACATTATGTACTATATCTGCATACAAGTATATGCTTTCGTTCCAGCTGACGAAAACTCAAGTTTAAGTGGATTTCCACCAGTCCCAAGCAAAAAGTCTCGCAAAGAAGCTTTAATCAATTAATGTCAATGTATTTAATATAGCCTTTGTATTTTATGGTCTGCCTGCTATTATGCTGAATGTATTAATCATTACATGATGGCAAAAACTTTTGTTTGTTTTGTTATGTAAAAGTCAATAATATTGCCCTAATATTTAGTAACCCCAAGAGTCCTTGTACTTCCTGCTAGCACATTCCCATGGGTGCCAGACAATCTTCCTTTGTACTGGTCCAAGAGATCTGGTAATATTATATATCCGAATGCCCATGGCATTTTGCAATTTGGCATTAACACAGAGACCACAAGAGCCTGCTGAGAAACTTAAAGGGTAAAAAGAAGCACATATGAAAGCAGCACTCCATGCAGTTTTTTTGTTTTGTATGGCTAGAAGCTACATGGCAACCAAATGAAAAATCAAGTGAAATACACTGAGGTTACGTTCTTGGATCATTGATGTTGAATTGCCTGTGTGATGTGTGGCTTCAGGTCTCCCTCTGCTGGCAGTAGTGCATCTCTTTCGTTCTTCAGAGAATCCCCTTGAAAAAATTCATGTCATTCTGAAAATACTATTTTATTGATGGCAATATGTGTGCGAAGAAAGGGTATTTATTGCGTTATTATTCTTGATTTTCCATACAATTTACTGTCAACATCACCAAGTGTAAGGTTCTCTAAGTCCAGTTGTGGCCACTCACTTGATGCTTTTATTGAGAACTTTGAGACTTCCAAGGTTCCAATCTAATAGAACCTCCTTTTGGAAATGTGTGGTGTTTTCAATGAGAGAATAGTTTGAAGGCTGCTTTGATGGACGTGCCATGCAGGGTTGCACAAAGACTGACCTCTGCTGCTCTTTCCATAGATGAAGGGGGAGTCTGGTGGACTTTTAAGCCAATACTCAGCCATCTGTCTGCTAGACGCAGCCCCTTGCCTCTCCAGCCCATACGGGTGAGATTCCAAGACAAACAGCTCATGTTCTGGCTTTCCTCCATGCCTGTGGGCAAGCTTGGCTCCCTCTCTGTGTGCATCTGCCAGTGCCTGTCCGCTCAGCTTCGGCCAAGAATGAATTTCCATGTTATTTTTGTGCCGTATTCTAAGCTCTGATTTGTATAAGTGTAAGATTGGACAAGATACTGATAGAAATACCTTGGAATGATATATGGAATGTCGGATGATCCAGACATTATTCTTGTTACAATTCTTAGTAGTTTTACATGTTTTATTACCGACCATTTAAATCCCAATAAATCATTTATTGTGTTACAATTAAACATGCTCTTTTTCTACTAATACATGGACATATATTTTCTGTGCTCCACATCCATCTACCTTCCAATTTTTCATCCAGAAGAGGGTCACAGGGGGGCCGGAGACCACCCCTTGCAGCCCAGAACATGAGGCAGTTGAAAAGCCCAGATCGATGGATATACAAAAAAAATCTCCTGCCATAGCCATTTAAAGGTGCCAATTCATCTAAGTGCATGTTTGTGGACTATGGGAGGAAACCAATGTATCTGCCGGAAACTTGAACAACATGGAGAGAACATGCAAGCTCCACACATAAAGATCAGGGACAACATTCGGAGCCCAAAACCTACAGAGTGAAGAAACTCTTTCTCATTTTCTCATTCAGAAAATAAACAGGCATTTCATTGATCTTTCACTTGTGGTATGTAACAGCTGGCTGTATTTTAAAGACCTTCTTTCTGTCTCTGTAATTATTCTCACATTTTAGACTTTACAGCCCCTAGTTTCACTATAATTGTTTGTATTTTCCCATTATAGCCCAACATTTCTGAAAAACACTTTGTTTTAGGGGGCAGTAAGGGGGCCAGACTTACATATTTTTTTTAACTTATACAGTCAGTACTGCTATAATGCAACTAATATGTTCCTGAAAAACCTTGTGTTCACTAAAATATATATATATCCAATGGGAAAAATATACAAATCCAATGGAATCATATGATAAACATCTATGGGCAGGGGCGTCAGAGGGACACGGATACCCTGAGAGATTCGGGGGGCCCAGCACTTTACAGGGGCCCTTGAATATGTAAAATTGTATAATGTATGGGGGCCGAGGACTCCAAAGTGACATTTTTTTGGGGGGTCCAGAATGTCCAGCTACTCCACTGCCTGTGAGTCTTATGAGTCTTACGGGAATTGCCTACTAACCGCCTCAACCGAACGTGCCAAACTCACTAACTTGTCAATTGCCAAGAACCGTGATGGTCAAAATGACATATCATGAACCATTTGCTGTATTTCCTGAACCCACTAGATGGCATGTCCTAATGTAAACCAAGAGCACCAACTAGTGGGGTCAGAAAATGCAGCAAATGGTTCATGAAACGATCTTTTAGCCATCCTTAGTTGGGAGCAGTGAGCTGCAGACAGGCGTGCACACAGTACAAATACAATTGATTACCGTATGCAG
Source organism: Isichthys henryi (assembly GCA_026776945.1). Lineage (NCBI taxonomy): Eukaryota > Metazoa > Chordata > Actinopteri > Osteoglossiformes > Mormyridae > Isichthys > Isichthys henryi. The sequence goes on along the minus strand of JAODJX010000042.1, from coordinate 14,356,121 downwards.
AGGGGCAGTGAAGGCGACATTCTTTTATGTGAATATGTTTTATGTGCCTGATTTCCTGTTGTTCTTACATGCTTCCAATTTGCAATTATACTGCCTACAGTTGACTGTGGACTGTGTAGCAAGGAAGCAATTTCATGAACTGACTTATTGCAAAGGTGGCATCCTATGACATTACCATACTTAAATTCACTGAACTCTTCAGAACTACCCATTCTTTCACAGATGTTTGTAGACATGACTGCATAGTTAGGCAATATGTTTGAATGAAACACCTGAATTCAATGACTAAAGGGTATGTCTCTCTTGTCCTGGGTATAATGTTACACTGCATCTCACCCTGCAAGTGATCCTCCAACTGGCAGGGAAAAAACTGGGCATGGGTGACTTCAATGCGACCACTGGCAATGACAGAGCTGACTATGAGGATTGCGACCCCATGGGTCTGGAGATCGAGGTGACAGTGGCTTTATGGTCTTTGACTGTGTAAAAGACCAGTGGCTGTAGATCACTGGATTCTGGTTTCAACGCCCCGAGGCAAATAGTTGTACTTAGTGCTCCAATACTGGTGATGCGTTGAAGGAGATCGATCATATCCTCATGGCTAGCCGCTGGAGGCTCCTGCAGAACTGCAGGGTCTACAGAAGCGCCCAGTTTGTGAATACTGACCACAGACTTGTTGTTGCTACTCTTAAGATTCAGCTTAGGTCCAGCAGACTACCACCTATTTGGAGAATGAGGCTGGACCTGGCCAGATTTTAAGATCAGGCTGTTTTTGATGAGTTTGTGTGAGGAACTTGTGATGTGGGAGATAATGTAATGTGTGTGATAAGACCCTGAAGGTTGCTGAGGGTTGTGTTGGTGTTGCTGGTGTTGCCAGAAGAAGGTGTTCTATCTCACAGGGCACCCTGGATATTATCGAGAGGAGTTGCAGCACATGACTTAGTGGCAACTCCAGTCTGTACTGAGGAGGACGGCTTTGAAAGCTCTAAGGGCAGTTAAGGAGGCGTTTGTTAGACGAATCTCTGGGCAGAGAAATGGAAGCTTTACATACAGCTGAATCTGTTCCTTGGAGACTTGCAGTCAGGGCAGGTGATGGAACAGTCCTTACGGATGACACTGCTGTTGTGACCCGCTGGGCCGACTTCTTTAGGCAGTTGTTTAAAGCTGATACTTGGGCTAGGATGTTGGATATCTCTCAATCCACGGTTGTTGAGGCTGATCCTCAGACGATCAGCTGTGAACCATCCAATTTCATTGAGATTGCATGGGTGGTGAATCAGTTGGGGTTAGAGAAGGCCAGAGGGATCTGTTTTATCCAGGGTGAACTTCTCCAGGCTGGTGTTAAGGCTGTCCTCCTGGCATTGCAGGTAATCTTTGCTTCCATTTGGGAGTCAGGCATCATCCAAACTGACTGGAAAACGGGACTTGTAGTCATGATCGGCAGAGGTTTTTTGCGGTCTTTGGCAATTTTCATAGAGCCATTGACCCAGCTGATCAAGTTGCCCTGTGGGACATTCTGAGACTTTGTGGGATCCCCCCAAACTTGCTGGACATCATGGTTGGCCTGTACACTGGTACTGTCAGTGCTGTGCAGAGTGAAGGGAAAACCTTCGCATTCTTCCCAGTTGATTTTAGGGTTCGCCAGGAGTGTGTTCTTGCTCCTACTCTGTTCATTGCTTGTACTGTATGGATTGGCTGTTGGGCAGGGTTGTGGGGTCCAGCGGCTGTGGGGTGTCTGTTGGTGAAAAAAGATTTACTGATTTTGACTTTGCCAACGATGCTGTGATCTTCACGGAGACAGTGGAGGCTCTGATTGGTGTTCTCAAGAGACTGAGCGAGGAGTCTAAGTGTCTAGGATTGCGAGTGTCCTGGATAAAAACCAAGATCCAGGCCTTTAATGACTTCTTAGGCACCGCCATCAGTAGTGTGTCTGTCTGTGGGGAGAATGTCGACCTCAGTGAGAGATTCACTTACCTCAGCAGCAACATTCATGTCTTTGGTGACTCTTCCAGTGAACTCAACAAACGGATTGGAAGAGTATGGGGGGTCATCAGGTCGCTGGAAAGAGGAGTGTGGCGCTCCCGATATCTTGGCAAGAGGACGACGGTCCAAGTCTTTAAAGTCCTAGTGCTCCATCTTGATGCATAGCTATGAGACATGGATTCTATCCAGTGAGCTGAGATGAAGACTGGACTCATTTGGCACTGTGTTTCTTCAGAGAATCCTTTGGTACGGCTGGTTTGACTTTGTGTAGTATGAGCGGTTGCTTGAGGACCCAAGCGGCTGGACAAGGCTAAGGGGACATCCACATAACACCTGGCTGCAGCAGATGGACGGCCATTACTGGAGGGTGGAACTGGACCGGGTATCTGCCTGGGGGGTCACCAGCCGGAATCCTGAGATGTTTTGTCATCTGAATTAGCGCATGCTCCCCAACCTGACCTGACCTGAGGGGTGTGTCCCAAAACTTTTGTCCATATAGTGTATGTTAGAATCAGGGAACTGGCTCACATCAAAACCAGGTCAGAAGCAAAAGAAAAAGTAAACTTTGTGAAAGGCAATCTGTCTCTCCCATGGTCCTGTGAGTGACTTTTATTCTGTTATTCAGCCCTCTTATGCAGAACCAGAACTCTCAGCTGCGTCCGTCAGCGGCGCACAGTATGTTAATAATTACCTCTAATTCAGCGCCTGTAATAATAAGTGAATTCCAGCAGGGGGGGTTAAAAGCCTAGCATATAAAACATGTGCACGTCACAGAATTCTATCTGTGAAACATTAAACCCATATCTGAGTTTGTATTTAATACAAGGTGTATGAATATGCCAAAGAACTGAATAAAAAACTCCAACTATATATATATATATACACTCCCTTTTTCAGGACTGTGTATTTCAACAATAATGTTGTAAAAATCCAAATAACTTTACAGATCTTCATTGTAAAGG
>JAODJX010000042.1:14321777-14344745 GCA_026776945.1 Isichthys henryi | reverse complement strand
GCCCCCCCGCCCCCCCCCCCCCCCCCGCCCCCCCCCCCCCCCCCCCCCCCCCCCCCCCCCCGCCCCCCGCGGCCCCGCGGGCCCCGCCCCCCCCCCCCCCCGAAACCGGCTATGAGGCTCCAGTACTGCGGGTGCTGGAGGCTTCGGTAGCACGGACAATAAGCGCTTGCTCCACATACTTTGGTCAATGGATTATACGTTTTCCCTTCAAGTGCAACATCAGCTGACGGTATTTCCGAACCATTTGTTCCAGGGTTACAGTTTGGAGTGGCAGGTACTTATTTGCTAATTATTTGTGTGTTGCGATAATGTTAACATTGCATGCATGTCCTTTGTGTGGCTTTTGACTAAAGTAATCCTCTGTCAAACTCTCAACTCACAAGAATCATATGGTTTCTGGAGAACTGACATTGCTGATAGAGAGCATGTATGGCAATATGAAGTTTTTAAATTTTTTTTTTTTTTTAAATGTACGCATAGACTTTGATTTTTAATGGCAGTATACGTGGAAGAAATTTTAGGTAGTACAGTTTTTGGGTTGTCCGTGAAACAGTGTAGTGACGAGCAGGTTTGAAAGACGACATAGTAAACGCTTTATTTGGCAGCGGTTTGTAAGGCACTTTATTCGTAATGCAAAGGTCGTCGCGATTTCTCCACAAATGAGGTTTGTGGCAACATAGTAAGCTTTGTTTACATGACATATTGTGCAAATCACTCTTAAAAATAGCGTTAAAATCATTACAGGAAATAATATGTGTGTTGTTGGTGCGGGGATGATGCCAGCAGACGGGAAATGTTTGTAAATGTGGGCACTTTGCTGACAGCTGATTACTTAAACAAAGAGACTGCGCTGTTTGAAGTTTGGAGAAATGATTGATAGCACTTGATGCATTATTTCTGTGGGGAACAAGCATACGGTTTTTGCAGAGCTGTAAAATTAAATATATGCTTTGACATTTGCGCCTGTGGTACGACTGAGCTGAGGATGATGTGTGAGGGTAAGGTGAGCTCTGCTTTGCAACCGGCCAATAAATAATCGCGATGTAAACATATCATATGGTAATTAACTTAGCGATGGAGACTTAACATAATCCCTTGTGATTTTGCCTCCTTTCTTTGGACTAGGTGAAATTCGGCAAGTTATAAACGTCCTACATTGCACTTATGGCTATGACCAGAAAAGGATTTATAAAGCTAAGTCGGACATCACTTGGGAATGTTTTCTGCATATTGATTAGAACACCTTTAAAGTTAAAATTATTTTTTCTATCCCAAGTTGTAATGGACTGTCTGGATTTTCTTCGCATTGCACTGTAATAAAATTTAAATTGTTCCCTTGAACTGCATAATTATACATCATCCATTAGGCATATATATTCCCTGTCACATGCTATTAATTTTATCAATGTGGCTTTGTGAATGTGTATAACCGTCCGCAACGTCCATTACTGGCTTTTTCATTATTCAATAGTGTGAACGTGAGCCCCACATCAATTCGTCGTGTAGATAATCCACAGAGAGCCCCCATTTCCAGGTTAACTCTCCTGAATCATATCGTGGGCCAATGTTTGCCATTTTGCAGCTGTTCATTATATACCTGTGTGCTACTGTCTGTCTGTAGGAGCCAGGGGTCCTACATTCATAAGCCAGAAGAATCATTTCATTTGAAAATGACGAAGTTCGGAAGTTGTGAATTCTGGTGCTGGGAAGTTTTGGATCTGAAACATTGCAATTGCGGATTATCCTGAGTGGATTGCTCTGCGTTGTTATCGTGAAGTTATCAATGTTTTGAACATAGTGTTCATCTACATTAAAAAAATTAAAATCATATTTGGTTTTTTTCAGTTAATAGTGCTGTTATACTTTTTTTCAGTTTTAGGTTAAGTAAATAACTTGCATTGCGGCGTTTGCATATATTTCATTTGCTGTCCGTACTTCCTATTTATGCTCAATTGCAGAATGTGTAGATTTTGCAGTCACCCCCGTAATTAATGTAAACCAAAACAGGACTCAGGGAACCTCTTGGAATATTATTTATGTTTCTGTCATTGATGTCAGAAGGCTTATTATATTCAAAATACATTCCTCTGTCCTTTAAAATGTTTTAAAGGGCACCCCAGAAAGGCACGCTACTGATGGACGCAATTTTTTTGCACGGTTTTACCTTGATGCGCTTTATCGTCGGAGTTTATGGAGTCAGGTTTCGCCTTGTCACCGAATATCTTGCACCCCAAACCACAAGGTGGCTCATTGTTCTATCAGTTCACTCACAACATTACTGTAGCTTGGGCCAGTTCCAGTTTTTAACGCTGCAATCTGTGCTTTTGGCTTCACGTGCCTCTTTAGTCTTTAAACAAACACATGTCACGTGTTATCTTTCATGATGGAAATTAGTTTCCTGTGTCATATAAAGGACTATATGTTTTTTACTATAATTTTATACATATTTAGGAACTTCTGGAGTATATTAATGTTAATTGGAAAGCAACGAAGGAATTTATATTGTTCGAAAATGTGAAATTATTTTCCACTTAGTTTTTTGAACACTTTAACCTGCAGTTCTTGTGAGTATTGCTATGGCGGGTATGGTGACAAGTTTCAGGCTTCCGGAAAAGAGTTGCACAATATTATTTTACTATTATTTCCAGAAGAGAAATGGCCTGTGGTGACCTTTCAGCACAAGGCTCACTAGAATCCATTCATTCATCAGCCAAAATGTTCACGGGATCAGCCTTGAACCTGCCGGAGTGTGCTAGCTCCACTTGCGGGCAGTCGTTGCCTACAGTATATGCCATAACAGTGACCTATATATAACATCTATCAGACACCAAGTTGACTATAATAATTTGAGAGATTATAGCTAGCTATTGTGGCTGCATAAAATTAAATATAGTGTATTTATCTTTTTTTTTTTTTTTTTGGTTAGTCAGTGACAGTGAAATTAGCTTCTATTATTTTAATTTCTCATTCAGTTCTTTTATCTTTTGGTCTCTCTTATTATTTATTACTGTTGAAGAAGGTCGTTCCTGCATTGACCGAAATGCACAACAATATTGAAACGGTAATGACCATTGTCGTCAGATACTTACGTATTTAAATCTCATTTTTGCATTGGTTAAACACCCTTGCTGTATGTCAAATGATGCACTGTCCACTTTTTGTACAAGTATATGGGACTTCATTAGATTTTGAAGATCCAATCTTGCCTTCCTTTGAAACAAAAATATATTTGTATATATAAGCATAGAGAGGTGAGAGCAAAGCTCTGGGTTTGAACATGAACTCATTTGACCCCTGGAGCATTTTTCAGTTTTGGGTCTTGTTTAAGGGTCCAGCAGTGACTTTGTTACTTACACCGCTGGTCAAAACCTGGCGGTGGTGGGGGGTTTCACTGCTGCCCCCTGCCACAAACGCCCCTGGCCAATCTTAGCTGCTTTGTGTCACGTTGTGTCTGATGGTGCAAGCCTGTCTTACCTAATGGGTTCAAACCCATGACAATCCCATCACAGGCACAGAGCTCTAACCCTTGGAGCCACATCGCGCCTGTTGTAGCCCTGCTGCTAAAAGCACCATCTGTCATGGCAAGGGTTTAGTAAACATGAAAATGATTATTTTTTTCCCCTTGAGTCTTAAAGTGCATTATTATCATCAGTCCTTTATCTCATAATATGGATTTTTGAGGACTTCTTCAGATAGTAGGACTTCTTGCACCTTAGTATATTATGTGTTTGGAGTTGATCAGCGACACCCTCTTATTCAAGACAAGGATGGGAAATCATATTGGTTATGCTTTGTGTGGAAGGTGTGATTTTGAATATGATTAAATCTGCAAATTGCTGATTTCATGCATGTCTTATTCGAGCGACCCACTATCTCATCTGCACTCGCCTTGTATTTATTGACCTTACGTTGGACAAGTGAGATGGATGGATGGATGGATGGATGTGCTGGCTGCCTTTTTACAGAGGTTATAGTGCAGCTGCTTTTAAAGATCCTGTGTAGCATGTTGCAGTTAAATGGGAATTGGTAAGGATGATATAACGTCCAGTTGTCATTGAAATCCATCTCTTTGTGGTCATGCAGTCATTAGTAACCTCTTGTCGACAATCACTGGAATTTAAATTATTAGGTCTGTCAGTGTTTCTATGTCATGAGAGTCCATTTTAAGATGTATTTAGCTGCCAAAGTTGGTGGCTTGCATATGATGGTGAAGTTGTTGTCCAAATGTGCATGTTGCATAACTTGAAATATTTTTTTAGCTCAGTCCCCTGCTTCCCAGTATAAAGGTGCCATGTTTTACTGGATCTTTTGGCAAGTAGGATAGCAGTAATTTTTGACTGAAGTATTGCATGGCTTGTTTTGCTTGCATTACAGTATTAAGATGACATGGATCCTTTTTCAATCTCGCTTCAGATAAGCTGTTGTACTTTTGTTCCATCTTCTGTGACTGTCACTAGCAATTTGCTTACAAGCATCATCCCACTATCTGAGCACATATGTTCTTGCAAAAAATGTGTAATCCACTGAATTCTTCCAGTAATTGATTATTGATTGCTGACCAGCACTAGGTGCTTCCCATCCCCAATGCCTGTCAAAGTGTTTTAGTCTCACAGTTTTTTTTCTGTTTTGTGCAACCAACCAAAACTGAGGAACATCTCTTCTTTCTAGACAAATTAATTTTCATTTATTTAGAATATGTCTCTCGGTCTACAGGAAATGGAAGGGACACACTTGCTATGTGGAGGTGTGCATTTACTTGATGTTCTACTTAGAACTACCTTAAAATAAAAGTATATTTTAACAAACCTCATGATTAATTTTGTTTGCCTCACACTGCTTGCAGTTCTTGTCATTTCATGCTTGTGTCAGTCCTTCAGTAGTGGCCTTAGACTCAATCAAGAATTTGGAGACCAGAGTTTACCTTTTAGTACCAGTACAGTAGATGTTTCTTGAATTTTAAGCACATTGCTGAATTGTCTTTCCGTAGTACTCGTTTTTTTTCAGTGCAAAATTCAGTAGTTGAGCAAGCAGTTAGTTGGTATTGTCTTTACCATGTGTATCAGCGAGGGTTAGACCATCAACATAGAGCCCTGAATGATGTACAGACTGAAATCATCTATTGGCAGTAATGTGCTAGTCAAATAAAATCTCTTTCAAATAGAGTACCAGAAGCCAAGGAAATGGAAATTCACTTTTAAATATTACACTTCATCAGATATTTTAGCTTATTTTGATGGGGTGTGTTGTGCAGTGTTTCAGCATATTGAAGAGTGACTTGTTCGAGATTTCATTTACAGTGTAAAATACAATCATTCGTCTGTGGAGGAAACAGTCTCTTAAGAAATGCTATTTTGAAACTTTATCACTTTAAATAGAAATTGTCTTTGCTGCTTTTATTATAACTGTAACTTAAAAAATACCTCTTGATGTTTTAAATAAAGCATTTGCAGTTTTCCCAGCTAATTCATTAGTTGAGCTGATCACATGATCATTCAATTATCAAAATACATTTTTTTGCTGCCCTAGTTCCAATGACTATTATTCTCTCAAGTAAAAATTTTCCCTCTGGCATCATTCTTTACTTCTAAAATAACTTGCACGTTCATTTACCGAAAAGTTTTGAAGCCAGTCATGGATAATTTAGTCTTTAGCATTTAATAAAGGGTTTGTGTACAGGCAGTGGGTAGTTGACCACAATTTGAAATGCTTTTCTTCCCAGCAGGGACACTAATAAAGATTTAATTAAGGATTTAGCAAGCAACTTGGATGCCTTGTTGGTAAAATGGCCCCTTTTTCTTCCCGTACTTGACCACACCTGATGTTGTACTAGTATGACTCTTTCGTGTAAATACTGTACTGTAGTGATATTATTCACTTGTGATTTGGTATACAATTGTTGCATTTTGCTACAGATTCATTGTCTGTTAAATATACTGATACCTACAACAGTATAGGATTTCCCCCACCCATTTTTAGCAGAAGTAAAGGAATTATTCAGTAACTGCTTCAAAAAAGGATGATCTGGTGATGGCAGGAAACGAGGACACACTCGCTGTTATCTCATCCCACGCCTACTTCACCTTGAAAGATTTAGGTGGGGCAGTGCTGTTCCCAAAGATGATGTGCTCGCACCTATTCAGCTCACGCATGGGTACGTCCAATTCCTTGTGTGAAAAACGATCTGGCTTGCCGGGTAAATGCACCACTGTAATAGCGATCTGCTGTAGCTCATGTGCCACTGCCTTTTAAAGGTGAGGCGATGTGCCATTCTGATTGATTCATTGCATGTTTTGCCCAAAACACGCCTCTGAATAATTAAGAGAGTTAGGACAACCTTTTTGTGCGTTGCACTGACGCAAAGTTCGTTTGTAACACTGTCAAAATAGCAAAATGGATCTTGACTCATCCATAAATTTTTCTTGCACTTTGCGCTTTACGTTTCGCATTAGACCATCAACATAGAGCCCTGAATGATGTACAGACTGAAATCATCTATTGGCAGTAATGTGCTAGTCAAATAAAATTTAGCATGAAAATCTGTAAAACCTTTTTCCTGCCATTAGTGTAAACAGATTTAGCTGACCATTGTTAAGAAATGTACAGATTTCGATGTACCAGTTGGTGGATTCTTCAGCTGCTACAAGCTCATTGGCATAGCTGAAAGAATTAATGTCGCACGAGGAAGATGAACAACCATGTCAAAACAGGTACAACTAGAGCAGGTATTTAAACTGTGACTCTAACACAATCCTCATTTTTATCTCGATTTAATCTTGTTCTAAAAATTTAACTTTTAATTAAGAATTAACGTTTTCATTGTACTGATCCTGCTGAATTTCGAAAGGATCCAACCCGATGTTTTGAAGCTATGCACCTTTAGATTCCTGCATGACAGCTTACATATGACTATTATTTTATTATAACCAAATTGTAAATGGGACTCTCCAAGATGATGTAGACATGAAGGGTATTTAATGACATTCGTTAGGCATTGAGACAGTCAAATGATATTCCGACATGCACCACAACATTTTCATGGTATTTTCAAAAGTGTACTATTCCAGTATTTTGAAATCTTGGTGATAAAATTTTTTGAGTGGGTGGGGCAATTTGTACCATGGGCTCCTCCCCCCATGCTTGGAAATTTTTTGGCCCAGTTTTCAAGATACCATGGGTACCTAAAATAATGTTCTGTAATGTATTACCATAATACCACCCATGGTACATAATGTTTGTCTCTACTGGGAAACCTACTGTCGGTTAAAAGGCAGCTCTGCTCTCCTACTTTGCACACATTGGGAACGGCATTGTGGGTAGGTTGTCACTTTAGTAATTCTGCACTGCAAAGATTGGGAGATTAATTGGTGAATTTATTTGCATTATTTCATTGGCCGAGGCAGGAATTGCCAAGACATTACGCACACAGCAGGACCCCCCAAGTAGCAATTTTTCAGTGATGCTGTGAAAACAGGTGCAGGGCCCTGCAGACTGGGAAGAGGGCTGATTTGCAGGGACAGAGCTCCTCAATGCAAAGAGCAGATGCCTTTATTTGGACAGTGATTCCCTTAGGAGCTGTATTACCAATGAATGAGACGGGACCATCAAAAGAGAGAGGGCTTTGCGCTTTAGCTGCTTCAGAGTATTTGTAAAGCACAATGCCTTTTGGTGGGGGGCAGAAGCCCATCGTTATCTTCCTGCTGTCTATATAAAATGTAACATTTATGAAACTTACCTGTTTTGCTTTGATTTAAAAATGCCAGTTCATTCCAAATGTCCTACTACCTTACCTATACACCATCACATTGAGAACAGCCCTTGTAGTTCTGTAAAACATGAAAATGTGAATTTTATTCATATTGTCAGCCTAACAGAGGGATGTTTCCTTGAAACTCAAAATGCATGTTTTTTTTTTATTACCAAATATAGACAATTACACAATGCAATAAAAGTTACAAAAAATAGTTCAATGACAGATAATTAGTGTCTTTTTTAGTTACATTTTGTATCGGGTGTCCATAATCAGAAGTCCCTCTTGCATTTCCCAAGAGTAAAATGAAATTTATAATCACAGCCAAATAATTAATTTGGGATATAAATCCAAGCGGTGACTACCCTGTTTGCCCTAAATTACTCCCTTCTGAAGAAAAGCACAGGGGGGGAACAATATATATGTAGAGTATAGCAATATATTGTTCTGCTTCTTGGTATCTGTGTGTTAGCTTGTTAGGAGGCTAGTTATTACTGTGCTTTTTTCCCGCATGATCTGGGCTCTACTTGCTTTTGACCAGTAGTGTGGGGGTGAATTGATTCACCACCCCCACCCCCCCCCCCCCCATAACTGGTATGTCATGAACTCACAGCCTATAAACAAACAACACTTCTGCCTTTATCCAGGTCCATTGAAGTAGGGGAAGGGAAAATATATGTAGCTTATATGAAGGTTTGCTGTGGTGGGTGGGCATCTAAAATTTATGTGGCCCTGATGGAAAGATCCTTTGTTACACAGACAGCCGGTAAGGAAAGACAGAGCTTTTCAGTTTGTGAGGTAAAGAGTAGAATCTTGTATTGCTGTCATACGTATCTATGCAGCATTGCGGTGAATTATCTTTACTGAGCTTACAGTATGTGCTCTTCTAAGACATACATAAAGATCGGGTGTCAGCTCTGTCATTGAAATGCAAGGGAAAGTAATCAACGATTAGAGGAAGATTATTTGATGAGGATCTGCTGGAGTTTAGGTGTCATGTTGTGAGAACTGTTTTCCTCTACTTTATTTCAGTTTCTGTTTGCATACTTCAGTCACTCCCTGCATTCCCTGTTCATGTATATTCAGTGCAGTTTACATTTAAATAATTCTTAAAGAAGTATCATAAGGCAATAATTATATCCCCAAATCTATCTGCCTGCTGTGTTGTGTAGGTCAGTGTTTCCCAACCCGGTCCTCGGGGAGCCCCGGACAGTCCGCATATCAGCTCCCTCGCAGCTTCCTTCTAGTCAGTCCACTTTTTCCTGGTAGGGAGCAAAAACATGAACTGTCTGGGGGTCCTCAAAGACCGTGTTGGGAAACACTTGTGAGGGTAGTTAACTCGCTATAATTGCTGGGAGTAGTTTGAAAGTGGAAAACGTCACGTTCTTTCTGTTCTGATGCTTCATGTTTCCTTTTCCCACATGGTTGATCAAACATACACTGGCTAGCACATTTAAGCTACCTTTCCCATTTCGCATTCAAGCTGTTGGGCTATACGCCGACAGGATCTGCATCTACACAATTCCACAAAGCAGCATTCACTTATCCCTTGGTTTCCGTCCCTGAAACAAACTTACCCCCTCTGCCATCTGACAGCTGCCACCAGGAATCATTCATTCTTTGAGGTAAAAACATGGTCTCTGTCGGTATACTTTTTTTTTTGTATGCTCACCTTTTATCTTTCAGTCTGAAAAGCTAATTTTGCATTTTTATATATTTGTGTATATGTACGAAGATATTTAGTAATATTTATTTACTGGTTATGAATGTGCAGTTATGGGAAGTGCATTGCAGATAAGTAACAAAGGTCATAGAACTGCAACCCAACTTAGGAACTTTCATTGAATCCTTACTCCATATAGTGTAGCAGTAGTAGTTTAGCTAAATATTTTATTGTAATATATGTAAATTATCTTCTTATATTGAAATGATGCAATGGGCATCATTATGTCCTGATTGGGTAAACTGAATTTCCTGTCCGTGATTCCACACTAGGCCATTCTGTGCTGCCTGGACTGAAGCCGAGCTCTGCTCTGGGATCCTGCCGAGGATGCAGGAGACAGTTTTATAAGGGGCTTCCCTGGGTGAAGCCTCATTGCTTTAACCTCGCTTGGCTGCTGCTCTGAGGGTGGGGGTGGGGCATGTTTGGGTTCCTTCCCTGTAAGATCCGGAGACGACCTCCAATGGTGTCTCGTCCCTACTGTTCAACACTTGTTACTTAATTCTCGCTAATGGACTGCTAATGAATTCAGGTGGTGTACAGTATTTACAGCCAGGAGGGAACCATTTTAGGCATAATATAAGGGATTCGTTGTAGAAGTTAACAATCGTGTAAAAATCTCTTGTTCCGTTTGAAGCATCATATGTAACATTTTTATAATGTTAGCCGTTTCACTTGTGTTACACCAAGCATTTCCCAGTGCTGAAGAAAATATTGGATGTTCCATTTCATTGTATCTCCTCCATAATGATTAAGTTCTTGGCATATTATGTTGAGCTAAATTGCTGCACTTCTTAATTTATGACTAGCTTTACAACATCAAGCCTGCAGTAGTGCACACCTTAGATTATTTTGAACAAAATGACTTTATTCTGACTGAAGAATGTGGATAATCACAGTTTATGATGATTCAACAGCAATGCATCTTTTTTTAATTTTGAAAAGTAATCTACACACTCTAGTTTAGTACTCTAGCCTCCTTCTTTCATATTGTAGCACCACAATGTCTCTTCATAACTTAAATCTTTTATCCTACCCTTTTGCCAAGGTGTTATTAAGATAGTGTTATTATTTTGCTTAAACTAGCTGTGTAAATGGGGTGGCATGGTGGTGCAGTGGTTAGCACTGTCGCCTCACACCTCTGGGACCCGGGTTCGAATCCCTGCCTGGGTCACATGTGTGTGGAGTTTGCATGTTCTCCCCATGTTGTCGTGGGGTGTCCTCCGGGTATTCCGGTTTCCCCCCAGTCCAAAAACATGCTGAGGCTAAGTGGAGTTGCTAAATTGCCCATAGGTGTGCATGTATGAGTGAATAGTGTGTGAGTGTGCCCTGCGATGGGCTGGCCCCCCGTCCTGGGTTGTTCTGTGCCCATTGCTTTCGGGATATTTGTGCCAATGTGGATGGATAGCTGTGTAAGTAAGCAGTCATCGCTTAGTTGAGGAGTTGTAAGTGGAAATCAGTCAAGAAGGATGAAGCCGTAGAAAATCATTTATTAAATCCACTATAAATGAAAAAACAAACAAAACTATACAGATATTCAGTTTTGTAGCGGCGTTTTTAATTTCATGAAGGTATTTGTAACAAAAATAAAATGTTGCTATTTTTAAGGCTCTTATGTTTAGAGTGGCATTGACGTAACTTTTTTTTTTTTTTGACTGTGGGTGGCATATGATGAGGCTGTGTACTGTAGCATACTTCACTACTTATATACGTATACCCACATAACTGCTCAAGAATTTAAGTAGACTTGAAAAATATATTTAGGGCTGACAACTGTGATTAGAGCAGATAAACTGCACTTATTTCCACAAGCATCATTATCTTTTTATATAGCATTAGGCTTAACGCGTGTTTCCTACTTGGTGTAAAACTACCAATGAACTTTTATATCATAGGCAGGATTTTGTGAAGCTATTTAATGGTGCATGCAATCATTTTCTATGCTTTGAAATTAATGGGCAAATGCACGTATGCATTTTGTTGTGCTTACAAAGACGTAGAATACACATTTAAAGGTAGTAATTTGCATGTCGTCATGTGATTTGTTACTGATCGATGCATTTAGTCTTGTTTTAGTAACCAAGTTTCAACAACATAAATTACAGCATAAATGGCCCACTGAACACAGTTAAGTACCACCAATGATCATACTATTGCAATTCTTTTCATCAAGGGTTAGTGTGACAATTTTATAATTATCAAGGCCAGGCCATTTTTGTATTGTGTTAATGGCTGTATCGATTACAGCAAAGACTTGTATATTTCTTTTTCAGCATGGTGGCACAGTGATTAGCACTGTTGCCTCACACCTCTGAAGACCAGGGTTCCAGTCTCGCGTCAAGTCTATACATTCCAAGAGTTTGCATGTTCTCCCCATGTTGTCATGGGATTTCCTCCAGATTCCCTGGTTTCCCCCGACAGCGAAATTGAGTTCCCAAATTATCTGTAGGTGTGAATGATGTGTTTCATCCTGGGTTGTTCCCTGCCTTGCATCGGTAACCTCCAGGATGGTCTCTGGAACCCTGTGAAGAATGGGACAAACAGGTACAGTATAGAAAATGGATGGATGGAACCTTTTCAAGGTTTCCATTACATTTACAGCCTGTCCCTGGAGTAATTGGGGTTGAGGGCCTTGCTCAAGGGCCTAAAGGAGAAATTATCCTGCCAGCCTAACTTGCAGCCACATGCTGACCCATATTTTTATTACTTCATTTGTTATTACGTTTATTACAATGCAAACACTTATCTACTTGAAAAAATGTTGTACTTTAAAGGTAATCATTGCGTTGTATTCCACCACTTTATTCCAATTATAGTACAAATGTTGTGTTAATTTGATATCCTAGTCTGAAAACCTGTATTTCCCCTAGTTTGAGGCAGCTGTGATATACATAGTAACTTTCTTCACATTTGAAAAGAATAAGTATTTCAGATTTTTCTACTTTTTTCTCCATCACGATTCACTGATACTAAATTGCTTTGTTGCCATAGTTGTTGGGTGAGATCCAGAAAGTGTTCATGTCAAAGGTACAGGTGTGAATGGTAGCAGGACCTTCCATAGTACTTATCGGAGTATTCAGTATGACCGGACTTTAAATATTAAATAAACAGCACCGCTTAACTTTATGTAAATGTGATCTTTTTCATGCAAGATGACAGCCACCAATAATATTAAAAACCTTCCTGTCCTCCATTTTGAATCTCTCTCTGTCTCTATTCAACATTGCGGTGTCTTTAGGAAGTTTAATGTTGGCAAATGATAGCTCACCTTTCTCTTAAAATTCTATTGTAACGGTTCGTGATTTGATCACACTTAAAACAACAGTGTTTGACCATCTAATAGGTAAAAATTAAATGGGAATTAAATTAATTAATTGCTAGAGGTGACTCTCTTCATAGAAAGTGTGACTCCTTGTATGACTGAGTTATTTTTTTTCACTTTCACTCACTCCCTTGCACTCAAAACTTAAAACTAAGGGTGTAATGGTACACAAAATTCACGGTACACACCTTGGTTTTGGGTTTATGATTTGGTGCAATTTCAGTACGGGAAAGAAAAATTTGAATTTTGTTTTGAAACTGTTTATAATAGACACTTCTTACTTAACAACTTACCTGTTTAACGAACGCCTGGACTTACAACCTGCTCTCTCACCAGTCGGTATTATACACTGTACCAGAAATAACCAGAAATAACCAGAAAGGGAAGCATGGCGTTTCAGCGTCAAGCATCTCATCTCATATCACCCTTTCTCAGTCTTAGACTCATTTCCGCAGTTGCTGAGTATTCAATACACTAGCGTTCCGCAATCTTCCGGACTACATCAAAAGCCATCGATGATTTCAGTGGTTTCGTCCGCGATTCTACCTGCAAAACCAACATATCGGTGGTGAGGCGGCACCTGCAGACATAGAAGCAACGAAAAATTTTGTTGACCACTTTGATGAAATCAACGAGACATTAAAATTTAAAACAAAAGTTATCAAGTTGGAGTTTTCCTTTTATATCATTTCGTCATTCAGAATAGATAAAAACTATTAACTGTATTTACAGTGTGTAAAGAAGTAATGTATATTACAGTTGAATTCCTCTGTTCTGTTTATTACAGTATGCAGTATACTACTGTAAAACATTTATAAATTCATCAAAAGATCATACTTGAGTACTGATAAGAAACAAAGAGCACTGGTGTTTTAAGAATCCAACATGACCCCCCCCCCTCCTTTTTGCTTCCTCATACACAATACTGTACCCTGAAGAGAGAAAAGATCAGTTAAGTATTTGCCTGTGTGTCTTTGTCTAAGTTATATTTTATGTTTTGCTTTTATTGTACAGTGTCCTTGGGTACTTTGAAAGGAGCTTCAAGTACAATGTATTATTATTATTATTATTTATTATCCATCCATCCATTTTCCAAACCGCTTATCCTACTGGGTCGTGGGGGGTCCGGAGCCTATGCCGGAAGCAATGGGCATGAGGCAGGGAACAACCCAGGATGGGGGGCCAGCCCATCGCAGGGCACACTCACACACCATTCACTCACACATGCGCACTGAACCACCATGCCGCCCCTTATTATTATTATTATTATTTTGTGTTAACGACACAAGGTGCCATCTAGTGGGAATGCCCTAGCTATTACAATTTTTTTTCTCAGTTGCAAATAAGCATTGTATATCTTGTTTAAGAATTCACAAGGAAACTGCCCACCTTTTTTTGTGGAAAACAGCAATTGTGTGCGTAGTTCTTACGATTCGTCTTCCTTTCGGATGTTATCCTGTTCAGAGATAAGTTAGAATAAATAACCCAGTGGTTAATGTCATTCTGGAATTGGCTTTCAGATACTCTTCCCCGCGTGTTTAACACCTACCTGTGAATTTAGGTCCCTCCTGTGTCAAGACATGTATTTTTTAATTTCACTGTGTATGCTGAACAGAAAATGATGTAGCGACAAATACATTTTATGTTACAGCAAAAAAAAAAAAAAAAAAAAAACATTGTATAAATTCAGGCCTATTGTAATGTGAATTAAAGCTTGGTCCAACTTCAGTAGCTATAGATTCCAGTCTCATATTAGGTGCTAATTTGGTATTTTAACTGTGAAACAATTAGAATAGACGTCTAAAAATATTCACTCAATAGATCTAGAAATTGTGGGATTTCAAAATGAGTGTAAAATAAGAATGCTTGGGATTTATACTTTATGTTCACATCTTTTATAAAGCGTTTCTACTATTTCTTATCACTTACATGTATTTGTTTGAAGTGAGTCCCGTATATCGATGCATACTCCAGTAGGTGTATGAGTTTTGGAAACCTGAAAAAATGTCTTAGGTGTTTTATAGCTTCCTTGCTTGAGATTTTTTTCCGTATTTGTTGACAGTCATTGAGCCAGCATAGAACGCCTGGGCAGGACCAAATGATTGAATCTTCCTGCTTTGCTGTCGAACTTCACGGCTTGGGCCTTTAGATTTCACAGAAAACCACAGACTTTCACGTGTCAGACTATGCTGGGCATCGCTTTGAAGGGGTCCTGTCTCTGCCAGGCTGCTGATATTTACACCTGATTGGAGAGAGGGAATGAAAAAGTGATTATGGACATCCTGGTGATGGTGAACTTCCTATTTTTTTCCTGGGGAAAAAGGGGAATTAGATTTGAAGAGGAAGTGACATAACTTTCAAACTGTTACTAGGTTATTCTTGGAAATGATTTTAGTAATTTAAACAATACTGCTTGGGTAATCTCACTCATATTTTGGCAATAGTAGGCAACAATAACTTCAGCATCCTGTTGTGTTTTTATGCCATATTTTTCTCGTTAAACTATTTTAACTGCTTGTACTTGTAAGGAAATATGTGATTTTACATTATTCTGAGACATGGCTTTGAAGTTTGAGAATGTCAGCGTTCTTTTGCTTTTATTGCCTTATTTTCTCACAATACAAACTCATTCTAGTCTAATGTGATCTCAGTCTCTTGTGAAATCCCATTAAATGTTCAGTTATTCTCATAATCATGTTCATTGCAACAAAATGAGAAAGCCAGACTTTCTTGCAACAAAGGATGAAGTAAAGAAATTACTGTTCTATTTAGAAATGCGCGTATTATGGTCAAAGTAGTAAAATTAAGTACCCAAACCACACGTGTGTTGTAATTGATATGATCAGTAATGCCTGGTGCTTTGAAGGAAGCTGTATTATTTGTATTAGTGGTCCTATAAAAGCATTAGATAAAAGACGCCTTGAAATTTTATTATAAATTGCTTTTTGTATGCATAATAAGCTCTAGATGGAGTGGTGTGGGGGCTGCTGACTCAGGACCAGCTGCAGAAGGAGTCTGTTTTGGTTAAATTACCTTTTCTTCTGCTGAATAACATAAATACTAACATGCAAAAGAAAGGCGAATATTCAGCCCACCTCACTTCTTTGGTATGTAGATGCTTAATATTTAAGTGGCGCCAGGCAGTTTATCTAGTGCTGCATTGAGTTAGTCCAAGGTCAAGAATAGTCAGAAGCTCCTGCTGTGCAAAGAGGTTTGTTCTTTGTTCTGATCTCTGCTAGTTCCAATTCTCTTTTTTCTAGAATTGAAAGGTGATTTATATGTGGACAAGACAAGACAAAGCAAATCTGAGATGATGAATGCAATGCTAAATATATTATGTATGTGTTGTACTGTTAGGAAATTGTGATTATTTATGTAGCCAGAACGTTTGTGACACCACATCAGAGTATTTTCTCAGAGAGATGTTCAGTAAGCACCTAAGTTCTAGCTGGGGCTGGAATAGATGCTTAATACTCAGCCAAGAGGATCAACACTTCAAGACTTTTAATTTAAGGCACTTGGCTTCTGCCAGGAGGTGGTTCCTCTTGCTTTTGCTGAGTTGTTGTGGTTTCTTGATGACCCCCCTGATGCATTCATTTCCAAGTCCATCCTTGTCAGTTTTTCCAATTCTTCGAATGCAGGAGTTTGGACTTCCTTTGCTAATGTAAACCTCACTATTAGACTTCTAAGACCCTGATGTTTCAAAGGTGTCATTGTAAACCCTCCCAGAGTTTCCTCTCTGCAGGACCTGAATTATTGTATTGTGTATGAATTTTTATATAGCAAAATTAAATAACATCATTCAGAGGCTCAGTGAAAGCTTGGGGTATTATAAAACAAGAAACGTGGGCATGGTGAACGTTGACAGTGTAAATTTTAAAAACTTATATTTGAAATTTCTTTTAAATCTGTTTTTTTCAACACATGTCTTCAGAATGAATGAATAAATATAAATATATATATACTGTACATAATACTCAGGCCAAATTTCAGCGCTTTATACTTGTTCTTACGAAAAATTTGAACTGAATGCAAAAAAGCCATCAAGGACATTCACCATGCAAATAAATAGTTTTAAAAAGAAAAGTCATTCACTGCCTGGCACTTATCTCATTCTCGGCAGGACCATATTCCATCACCTACTGATTGCTTGCCCCTGAAATTTTATGCACAGAGGTGGCGGCAAGACGGCAGCAGGAGCAATATTAATAAATTAGCCAGTGGTCCTGGGTGGCAAATTAAAAACAGCAGCAAAAATGTATTACTTTTCTGCTTAGTAGAACAGGAAAGGATGGGAATTTAGTTTAAAATATTCTGCTGATCCTGAGTAATTGACTTAGCTGAATTTTGGGAAAACCCAGTTTATTTCAACATTGACTAATCGCAGTGATGGTAAATAATGAATTATCCAGATAGGCCTTCAAGGCTGAGTTACTTGGTGTGCTTGGTAGGGTTCTCTTTTGCAACTTTCATACAACAGATTCCCGGGGCCATTTTAGTTTTGTGAATTTAGACATGGGAGGCAGCAGATCTCCTAATATTGTACCTCACTTAAAGTCCAGACAGAAGCTATAGAAGCAATCAACAAAAGTAAAGGATGCAGAAATGTCTGCAAATATATAGCAGGACCATGTAGAGCAAAAGAGGACGGACTTCATGGAAAAGAAGTTAGACTGATCAAATCCCCACATTATAAAAGGCAGAATAGTGAAAGAGTGCAAGAGAGTGTATCCGGCATCTTACATTGCATCTCCCTTCCACCTTTATTTTTCACTGAAATACTGTTTGTGTTTTAATACCCGAGGCATTTTTTGAAGCCATTTTCTTTTTGATGTTTCATGCAAATAGCTTTTTAACAATACCACGCCGAAACCTTGGTGTAATGATATTGGCCTTTGTGAATAAGAACAGATTGAATGTTTGATGTTAAAAAAGAGATTTCTAAGCCATTTACTCAAAAAAAAAGATATGTGAAATGTCTAGTCTAGGTAAATCAATCTCAGTAAATCAATGAAAAATAAAATAAATTTAAAAAAAAAACAACTGAAGAATCTGCAATATTGCCTGGCTGTTGGCACGGTGATGCATTATTTAATTGTAAGATGTTCCAGCACTGGCTTATGTATGTGCATTCAGTGTGTCCTTTTCAGGCTGCATTTTGTCTCAGTGGCACCAACTTTGTTTCGTATCCTCGCAGATGAAGTCTACAGATGAGGACCAGGGGCTGTTCACTGACAGCTACTGCAAGGTGTGCAGTGCCCAGCTCATCTCGGAGTCCCAGAGGGTGGCCCACTACGAGGTTAGAGCTCCGCCTCCAGCAAAACACCTCTGTCAGGGGCTCCTCCACAACTGTCTCTCATAAGCGTCATCACTAAAATGCTTGTTTTCCTTTATAGGCTTACGGCATTGCAGTTTGGGCCAGACTTGTACTGCTCCTCAATGTTGGTGCGAACTGAATATCAAGTCAAAAATTCCTTTCTGACTGCTTGTGTTGAGTGCTGTCATGATTATAATTTTCTTTTGTCATACAAATAATCGCAATTAACAATTAAATTGTCGTTTTCTGTTAATTTTATAACAATATTATCAGGGTTGCCAACCTTGGTCAGCTGGCTGTCATGAGGTTTTCAATTCGAGACGAGTCCACGTATTTACATGTATGTGACAGCTTCATTACTGTGTAAACAGTCTGTAGGGTTTGCGGACTTCCCCAATGCTTGTGATGTAGTAAATTTTGGATTTATAATGGAATAAATTATAAATTATAGATTTGCTGTAAGTTGTCGTGCGTAAGTTTGAGAGTCTGAAAGCATGCGTGACTGTTATAAACCCTGTGTTATCAAGGTAGCCTAATCATAGTTTAAAAATACACGTACACCTTATGAAGAGGAAGACCTATGACTTAGCATTGAACATTACACATAAAACTGCATTTCTGTTTGCCTTTTTAGGCTTCATAAACAAAAAACTGTACAGGGCAGATCGGACATAAATAACAAACAAGATGTTAAACGCCTCAAGAGTGGTGTTGTCACTAACCGATCTGTACCACCTACCCGATTGTCCCTTGCACATCTGTGCATACACGGCATCGCATTTTCTGGCACAGCCAGATCCGTTCATTTTATAGCAAACTGTTCTGTCTTCATTGGCAGCAAACTAAAGCCAGATAAACTTGCAGAATGAAAGTAGTCTGGGCAAAATGTCTGTGAAAGAAGATAATGTCCACTTAAACTGGGATAGATTAAATCCGACAAGTTCTCCAGCTAAGTAAGACATCCAGCTGAATTGTGATGTGGGCCCCTGGTGTTAATGGTTCCAATGACTGAAAAAACAATCCGTCTTCTTTGCTTGTCATTATTTAAATATACCATATCTGAAATATTAGATTATATTTCTGTCAGTCGAAATCACTGCTATCCAGCGACATATTATTTTGGTAACCTTATAGCTTAGGTTCAGTCTGAACTGAAATATGAAGTTTGGCATATTTGCGTTTGTTTCACATATAAATATATCACTCCAATCTGTGGGATCAGAAAAAGATTGACAAAACATACATTTCTCTAGTTGTTTGTACTATTGGCATAATCTACAGATTTTGCTGCAGCATAAATAGTGGCAGCCATCAGGGACCCAAACAGTCACCCGATCGTGACTGGGGTACTTAACAACTCCATAAACACGCACCCGGACACAACTGACAGAGAACAGAGACAAAGAATTCAAAATCAGAATGTCTGCCTGTATATCCTATTCTGAGCTGGCGGAGACTGAGCACAAGTAGTTTATTAAATGAACCTGACATCATGAAAAGAAATATTAACTGGATCAGGTTGGGTTGTGAAAATATCGTGAAATGAAGTGGTACAAATCTGGCACCGTTGTAAAATATGCCTTGAGGTGTAATGCTGTGCATGCATGGATGTGTGAGGTCCAAATAGGGTAGGTGGTACGGATCGATTGAGAAGTGCAATGAGATGACGTTATTGAATGAGCACCAATCAAACATTACACGATAGAAGACAACGTGGAAATAGTGGCAGAAATATGACATTATGCAAAACAATCATGGTCAACTCAAAGAATTTCAATCAGGTGATTTATGTAATGATTTTTACATGCTTAGTTATAGATTGATGATATTTAATCTTTAATTCACTGCATTCAGTATGAACATGATAAACAACATAATTTATTAATATGGGCAGCATGGTTTTCTGTCGTCTGTCCTTAGAAGGTAGTAATATGCCATGTCACGCAGAAGTAGTAGTGATTTGAATTGTCAAAGCTACTCCCTCCAGATTAGCATTGACAGATCATGTCACATGTCTGTGGTAGGCAGGATTTATGTCCTGGGATCTTTATTAGGGATTATTCTGGCTACTCTTTTGGAAACCATTGTCAGTGTTGGTCTAACTGTTTTTTGCATTGGAAGTAAGTATATCTAGCTTTGGTGAATACAGTTCAATAAGCATAGTCATACTTAAATGGGTATGGTTCATGTATATACATTTGTGTATTGTTATATCAGCTGCCATGCATGTATAACAGGACTCAGTAGTCTCAATACTTTATTATATATAATGAATGAGAACACATTTCAAAATCAGCTGGGAGTATTGTGATATTTATCATTGCCAATTTGTTTACTTGTCTACTTATGAATTCGTAATTCAGCTGTCGAAATGTCTTTAGAGAGCTTCTGTTGAAATAGCCTCAGTTTGAAAGGTTGAAGACGTTTCTGATACAACAGAGTCACTGGTTCTCCTTGAGTAGCAAGATGAAATGCCCTGGAAAATATAGAGGCAGTTTGTCTTTTCATATTGTGGGTGATCAGAGTTCATGGTACCAAGAGAAGCTTGGCAGGCTGAGGCTGCGGATCCCTCATTAAGGATCAATACGCCGTTGTTGGCTTCGACGTGTCCTACCTCAGAAGCACTGAGTTCATTCATAGTGAGGGTGCTGCAAATTTTGTAACATTGGAATGGAAAACGGGGTTTCTAAGATCCTCGAATTGTTTCTTTTTAAAATCTACTCAGACTGAATATGTGTCTCTGTGTGTGGTTTCCTATGTTGAGACTTAAAATCTTGAAGGAAAAGAGGATGAAAGTTCTTGCCTTTTTTCATTAATAATGGTTGTTTTTATCTTGTCATTTAAAGTCAAACAGAAATACTGGCAATTGAAGGGAACCGTAGAACAGATAAGTACAAGATACAAGATACATAAGAGAAAGTGAGGGAAAGGTACAAAAATAAGAGAATCATCTTGCTGTTTCTGTATTAATGCCTCTCCTGTCAACTATGACAAACTTGTGCACTTGTGTAGCAGATGTTTTCATCAAAAGTGATGTATGTTTCAAAAAGTAAGATCTAGCCCTCTGGTGAAATCACACGACCAACAACAGCATTTGAACCAGTGAGTGTCCAATCACAGGCAGAGCACCCTAACCCACTGAGCCACACGCCACGCCCTTCTTAGTGGGAAACTGGAATGCAGGTAACGGTAAGCATATCCGCTGCTTTTAGCCATTTAGAGAAATGTGCGATTCCCCTTGCTGTCCAGTTACAGTATAAGCCCTGGGTGTGACCGGTCTAAAATACGGCTATCAATGCTTCTAAAGTTGTGCTCCAAATCGCATGCAGACACCTCAGGACGGTCATCGCAAGTTGACTTCCCAAGTCGCAATTTGGCCTATTTGGTCAACAGTCACCATGATCCTATATCCAGAATATCATAGTAAAGGAAGAGGAGTATTCTCACTATTTACTGTTCAAGTTATTGAAACAGCAACTCTCCACCCCCATACCTCTGGGTTTGGTCTGTGGATTTGCCAATCAAGTGAATATGGAAATATGCGACCCAGAGCTAACAAATAAAGTAATCCTCTGTCATTTTGCCCTCACTTTGCTGCCACATTATCCTTGTATATTGCTATTTAATTTTATCTCATTACCAGGTTACTGTTGCCGGGTGAATAAAAGTGCCAATCATGCAGTTTGTTCGCAGTTCTGTTGCTGATTTAAATGCATTGTCTCCATTCTTGGTTAATGCCAGCCTGTTCCATATGGCAGTGCTGTTGTGGCTGCAGTTGGCACATAATGTGAGACATGATTCACACTTATTGTTTGCACTCGAAGAGATGATTGGAAGCCTGTAGTATAATTACAACTAGACAGCTTGTGGTTTTTCCCCAGCTTTCCACAATGCTAGAATGTTGCCTCTTTAAGCTCTCTGTCAGGGTAATGGCAACAGATTGAGACAAAGGTGTTTGTGTGTGTTTTTTTGTTTTTTATTAAGGTCAGTGATAAATCAAAATTAATGATAATGATGAAATCTAGTTCAAGGATTACATATTATGAAGCTGCACAGTTAATGTTTTCCTCTACTTAAATGCCAAAAAATGTGTTTGTGTGTGCATGTGTGTGTCTTTGTGTGTACGGGCGTGCATGTGTGTGCGTTTGTGTGTGTGCACGCGCGTGCATGTGTGTGTGTGTTTGTCTGTGCGTATGCATGTGTGTTTGTGCGTGTGCATGTGAGTGTGTTTGTGTGCACACGCGTGCGTGTGTGTGTGTGTGTGTGTGTGTTTGTGTAGGTGGGTGGGTGGTGGGGGGGTTCTTAGACTCTGGATGAGACCGGGATTTTTGTGTGGGATTTTGTTATCGCACTAAGCGGATTATAATCAAACGAGCAAGTTTGTGTTAAGCTTTAATCCAATGGAATGGAGAAAGTAACTAAATTAGTGAGAAACTCTTAGCTATGTTTCTGTGTGAACTTCAGCTTGGATAATTATTAACTTCAAACTAGCCTGTTTGTGATGTGTTGGGGGAGTGAATGTTTCACAAAAAATATATCGTGACTCGTGTAAATAATGAAGATTAAGTAAATGCATGTATTAGAGTGACATTTCTACTTGGTGCTACAGTAGAACGCTTGTCTGAAACTTGGTATTTATTAGACTATTCGCTGTTTTTAGTAATCCAACATTTTCACTGGTATTCGGATAAGAATTTAGATTTTAATCTAGTGTGATTTAAGATGAGAAATGATACTCTACTGTACAGTGGAGATTGAAAGTTTGGGCACCCCTGATAATTTTCGTGCTTTTCCTTTATGAATCACTGGTTGTTTGGATCAGCAATTTCAGTTAAATATATCATATAGCAGACAAACACAGT
>JAODJX010000042.1:14305460-14321677 GCA_026776945.1 Isichthys henryi | reverse complement strand
AAAATACCTTCAACCAGAATCCAGACTCTCACTGGAAGCTATAGGAAGCGTTTAGAGGCTGTTATTTCTGCAAAAGGGGGATCTACTAAATATTAATGTAATTTCTCTGTTGGGGTGCCCAAGTTTATGCACCTGTCTAATTTTGTTTAAATAATTATTGCACACTTTCTGTAAATCCTATAAACTCAATTTCACTTCTAAAATATCACTCAGTTTGTCTTCTATATGATAAATTTAACTGAAATTGCTGATCCAAACAACCAGTGATTCATAAAGGAAAAGCATAAAAATTATCAGGGGTGCCCAAATTTTCGATCTCCACTGTATATAGGGTCCTTGAATACTTTTACAATATAGTTTGGACCAATTAAATAACAGTAAATATCAATGATAAAATTTTAGGCACTTTTTGATGGGAGTAGACAAGTGAATACTGTTTTAAAAATGCAAGTATTAGCCAGCTAAATTAAACAAACTTTTAATATTTTAAAATTGAATACTGCAGCTGCAGGAATTTTGTTGAATTTTTTTGGGTAGTTTCAGAAAATCATAATAAAATCTCAACTTGAAATACTGAAGAATATTTTCTACATTGCATTTTCTGGCTGGCAGAATTTTAGACTGACCTCCACATAGGTAGTCTTGGCCCGTACCTCCAAAAAGAGCCATTTATTGAGCTGTGTTTGAAAAACTGTGCTTACACTGTGACGGCTGGCAATTAAAGGTTCAATCAAGGCGTTATGCCAACTGAATCTTCAGTACTGAATAAAAGAATATTCCCTGATGCTTTCCTTGACAGAATAATACGCTTTGCTTTGGCATGCTGTCTTAGTTATTGGAAGCTTTAAGTGTCACTGCAAGGTGGACTTTAATTGTAAATAAAGACCTTCTGTAGTTACTTCATACTCAATGAGAGCACAAGATAAATGATGCATGACATGGTTGACTCTGTGCTTGAATTACTGGTAGTTCTTAGTTTTTGTATTTTTTTGTGACTTTGTAACCCTTTTTAAATTCTCCCAACATCCAACCATTTAATGCACAGTAGTGTAAATGAAAGACAGAAGAACGGTAAACAGATTGTGTCAGCACTGGCATAAGTGAACAGATCTCCTTGTGACTGGTCTTTTGCTACAACTTGAATAAATTTTCCAGATAACAGATAAAATGTCTGTCAGCTGACAGATTCACTTAATTGCATCTCAAGTGTCATTAACAGAGTGGTGGCAACAGGTGCTATGTAATTGTTTCACTAAATCTTTCTGTCGCTTGCAATTTCTTTTGTAAAAAGATCCATCAGAGAGCACACATTCTGACTTGCAAGCGCATGATAATTAGGACGATGAAGCACCCAAGGAGGGAACCCATGCAGAAATGCAGAGAACAAATTGAGAACTATCTGCAAACGCGACACAGACACAGACAGTGAGGGCATAGTAGAACTGGTAGGCCTAGAGGCGTGATTTCACAATGATACCCACATATCACAATGTTGCAAGCAAAAATTTATATTGAATATCAAATAGAATAATTGTGAATGACTGGTGTGTGAGTGTGCCCTGTGATGTCCCCCCCTCCTGGGTTGTTCCCTGCCTGGTGCCCAAAGCTTCCGGGATTGGCTCCAGACCCCCCGCGACCCAGAAGGATAAGCGGTTTGGAAAATGGATGAATGGATGGAAATAGAGTAACGACTTGTAAAATGTAAACATGATGCAAATAATGATGCTGATCATTTACACTATGTGAATAATAAATTATTGCAAAATAATGATGATAAATAAAATGCAAATGGGAATGCTTGACAGAACTAATGATGTATCCCTAATTAAATTAATTTTGGGTGCTCATTGTACGTATTTTGTAATGTGAAAAAGAGAACCACAAGACATTGACCATAATTCACACGTTACAGCTATAGAAACTACTTGTATCTATTTTATATTGCCTTTCACAAGAAATTTCAGTGTGTCTCCTGCCTACGTATTCTGTGCTTGTTGAGAATGGCTCCACCATGAAAAATGGCTGGATGCCAGGATCGATGGATATTTAAAAACTCTATGCATCCATTGTCCAAGTGCTTATCCTGGTCTTTTTTAATGTATGAATTTAGGGGTGATGTACAGTGATTCCAGGATCCCTCCAAGGATCATGGCCTTAGTGTGGTGGAGGAGTTTGTGAGCTGCATCCACTGGAGCTTCTTGTAGAGTCATGAACATTTTAGTGGGGAATGACTGGTCAAATTACAAAGACTCCCATGGAAGATGTCAAACCAGAGTATCCTTCCTGGAATTCTGGTTACTGGGACCAGCGCCTGGAGCCAAGCCTGGAGATTGTTTTTGCCTGCATGTGCCTGGCCAAGCTCAGCTTAAAAAGGTTGTGAGGAATCATGTTCACCACCCTCGAGACAATGGGTGTCAGGTGCTCTGCAGCCGGTATGAGGGGGAAGGACCCAGGCAGATCAGACACTTAGTACTTGACAACTGGTTCTGGAAATAGAAGAGTTGCCCATGTACGACTATGAGACTGTACAAAGGAAAGCTATGACTGTTTCTATACATGCTTCAAACCACCTAGTCTTCATAAAGAAAGTGGGTGAGGTCCTTCTATGGACTCTGTGTTCCTACTGAGACCGTATTGGGGAACAGAAATGGAGATATCTGGAGAAGCATGACTGGGAAGGTTCTATACGTAAACCTGAGATATGTACTACTATTGATTATAATTGGACTTTTATGCAAACCATGGCTTATCCATAACAAACGCTGTATTTAAACAATAGAATGTCCACAAGTAGGGGTGGCATGGTGGTGCAGTGGTTAGCACTGTTGCCTCACATCTCTGGGACCCGGGTTCAAGTCTCCGCCTGGGTCACATGTGTGCGGAGTTTGCATGTACTGCTGATTTTGCAGGCACCTACATGCATTCAGGTTTGCAAACATTTGTGAAAGAATGGGATGTTCTGAAGAGCTTGATGAATTCAAGCCTGGTACTGTCATAGGATGCCACCTTTGCAAGAAGTCAATTTGTGAAATGTGTTTCCTCCTAGATATTCCACGGTCAACAGAACAACAGAAACTCAGCCACAAAGTGGCAGACCGTGTAAAGTAACAGAGCGGAATCGCTGGATGCGATGTATAAAGTGTATAAAAGTCGCCAATGCACTGTTGACTCAATAACTATTGAGATCCAAACTTCCTCTGGCACAAAAGCACAAAAACTAGGCCAAGACCTTCATGGAATGAGCTTCCATGGCTAAGCATCAGCAAACACAATGCCAAATATTGGATGGAGTGGTGCAAATCATACTGCCACTGGACTTTGGAGCAGAATCATGCTTCTCTGTCTGGCAGTCTGATGGACAAGTCTGGGTTTGGTGGATCCCAGGAGTTTCCTGCCTGACTGCATTGTGCCTACTGTAAATTTTGGAGAAATAATGATATGAGGTTGTTTTTGCAGGGGTTGGGCTATACCCCTTAGATCCATTGAAGGGAATTCTTAATACTTCAGCATACCAAAAAAATTGGACAGTTCTATACTTCCTACTTTGTTGGAACAGAATGAGGAAGGCTTTTTTTCTGTTTCAGCATGAAAAGCAAGGTATATAAAGATATGGTTGGGTGAGTTTTGTGTGGAAGAAGTTGACTGGACTACACAGAGCCCTGACCTCAACCCCATCGAACACCTCTGGGATGAATTAGAATGGAGATTGCAAGCCATGACTTAATATACAACATCAGTGCCTGGCGTCACAAAGACGTTTGGCTTAGTTTATCTTTACATTCTTGATCTTTTTTGTACTGGATTATTTATTAGTAAAGAACAGGAAAATATGACTGCCTAATTTTGTAGGTCTTCATGTATTTCATTTTTCCTTTCTGATAAAACTTCATTAAGCTTCTGAAGGCAATCCCTTCTAGACAGATTGCTTGCCACAACTGCTAATATGCAGAACTGTACTTTGAAACCATGGGAGATAGAAAAAAAAATAAAGTACTGTATGCTCCAGTGAATCAGTGGGGGGCATAATGACATTAAAAATGTCACTGCAAGTTTTTTCAGAATAAATTAGTTTTACGTGTGTATTCAATTTAAGTAATACTTAAGTTACTTAACTACAGTAGAAAGAATTTTTAAATTCTTTTTTATATATTAATAAACCTGTCCCCTGAAGATGGGATGAGTGAGGTGCTGGTTTCATCTTTGCACACACTTAATACGCCTCATTTATTTTTAATAAATCAGTAATTTTGATTTAATAACCAAAAAATTTCCAATTATTGACATCAGTTTACTACTTAAAACGTTTCTACAAACAGCTGTCTTTGGATTTACCAAGCATGTCTTGGGTGCTTCTCTCTCTCCTCTTGGAGCTAGACTCAGGGTTAATTCCTCTTCTTTGGAGAATTTAAAGGTTGTTACTACATGTAGCAGAAGCTGGGAGAGAGACGGATGTGGTGCATATGGGCAGCTAGCTCTGTAATTACCTGAGAAACAATGTAATGAGTCGCCACTGTGAGTTTAATGATGTACCCTGATGTAAAAATAAAAACTGACAAACAGAAGGTCACATTTGATTAGATCAAAACGGACGACATAATTCCAGTATCAAACTGAACTGTGTGAGCTCCTTGTCCCGTAAGTGAAGTCAGAACAATGCCCTGGAATACCCTGTGATGATAAGATATGTGCAACTAGACTGTGTGTCATCGCACAGTTTGAAAGCATCTATCAATAATGGTCAGTAATATCCCTCCATTTCTAATAGCTTGATATTTTAAAGCTAGACTTTCTCCCAGGACTACCTGCAGTTTAGTAGATGGATAATATTTTCTAATATCATCAGAGATATCACTGCTAATCATTGTATTCTCCAGACAGGAAATTAAAGCAACACCACATAGAATCAGCAAAGGGAAGGGTGACCGCAGAAGACATTTGACATCGTAAATGTGATAACTCAAAAGTGTATTTAATGGATTTTAATTCCTCTTTTCAAAATTCATACATTCAAATTATACGAATAAATATCTACATCTGATATCATTTTGAGACAAATCACACCAAAATTGAAATGGCAGTGCTACTGTAGGTGACAGCAGGCAAGGGAAAGGGCAGCTGCAGCAGGCACTCGATCTTGTGTAAACTAACAGCGTTTAGAAAATTTAGATCCTTTGCAAACTTCCCTGGAACATTATATGTGTGACAATCCAGGACCTATTTCAGTTTGAGATACACTGCACCCAAAGTGAACCAATGTCACTTAGTCATGGCACATGAAAGGACAGCTACAGATGCAGTGCTGGTGAACTTGATTGCATTGAAGCAAATCACACAGTGATTAAAAGTTGGGCTTTTAATAAAGATTTTTGGAGAGGTGGGGAGTGTTTAAGAAGGCTAGAAATTGTTGAGTTTGGGGGATGTGGGAGGAGTAGGGTGTAGATGGGGGGAGGGGTGATGGGGACCTTGTTACAGGGAGCTTGAGACAGGTTGCTATTTCGGTAATGTAGATGCAGGCTAATCTGGAAACATTAAATTTAACATCATCATAAGGTGATGAAAAAGTTTTCAGAAAATAGACGTGTGATATTAAACACACTACAGGTGTTTTCATATTTCTGTTTGTTCTTATAATGCAGAATTTGAGTATCAGAATCAGAATCTTTACCCGTTGTAGTACCTGAGGTCTGCAGTAGCATTTGAAATCTATTCATACGCAATAGCAAAATATAGACACAAAAATTCACATAGTGCATCTACATGCTCCTACTGTCAAATTTGTTCTGTGCACTAGCAACAATTGAATATCTTTTTTTCCAATAACACTCGATGCCCATGTGCCACATGACTTTTGGTCCTATTAACTTACCTCCAAAATTGGAGGTGGAGACAGTGGGTAATTATTTGTCCTTTCCATCCG
Organism: Isichthys henryi; assembly: GCA_026776945.1. NCBI lineage: Eukaryota > Metazoa > Chordata > Actinopteri > Osteoglossiformes > Mormyridae > Isichthys > Isichthys henryi. The sequence continues at coordinate 14,315,760 of JAODJX010000042.1, read as the reverse complement.
TCAGACCTGCAACAGTCACCACGGCACCCCGCCTCTGCTACGCATCGCCACTAGCAGCCGTACCTAATGAAGAGTGCCAGAGAATGACATTAGAGCAGTAAGAATGGGTCCAGTCGCCAGGGTGTCGCTATGTGACCTAATGACCTGGGCTACACGTTCGGGGTGCACTTTGTGACTCACACTTCAGGAGCGTGCAATCAAATTAATGGTCATAAACAAGTTCTCCATCTGTTTAAAACCCATCCTGTAAGTAGGCCTGTTTGGAGGAAATGTCCATGTTATCTCAGATGGGATGGATACTATGGGATATCAGAGTTACACAGTGTAATGATCCAGATAGAAAAATGTTCTTTGAGTTAATATTTTTTTAGTTCAATGTACAGTTATTCACAGTAACTTTTGTTACTGGGAGATTATATTTCTTATATACTATACAGCCTCTCCCCAGGATATGCTAAGGCTACCTTCCGATAAACCTATCGTAAGGCGAAAATGCATTTTAATACAGTACACCTAACCTAACAAATATCATAGCCTAGTCTATCCTACCTTAAACATGCATAGAACACTTACATTAGCATACAGTTGGGGAAAATCATCAACACAAGGCCTATTTTATAATAAAGTGTTGAATATCTCATGTAATTTATTGAATAATGTACTGAAACTGAAAAACATTTATCCATTGTAAAGTCGAAATATAACATGGACCATTGTAACCCGGGTATGCGCAACTCTGTGTTGAGTAGCACAGTCCTAGTGTTTTGTAGTGAGCGGGGTTCAGTACGATAGACTGGGGGGGTGGGCCGTAGTGATATTGCTTGACACCTCAGTGGAAAAGTCACCTGACTTGTTACTCTGCGGGAGAAGATGATACGTATCGCATACGTCAGATGTGGATGTGGAGGTGGAGTCAGCCATTTTGTTCTTCTCTTTTAGCTTTTAGGTTGTTGCACTTTTTAGGCTGTCTAACTACAGACTGTCAGTCGAACGTTTCCTTTCCTTCCTGTACAAGTAGCGAAGATTGAGAAATGAGGAGGGGTTTGGGAAGAGGATTTAGTATAAGTTGCTTTGTGTAGATTTAATACATTTATGATGTATGTGTTCGTGTGTGTATTATAAAGGTGTAGTTTTTAAAGATGAAGTGTTGGATTTTTTTTAGCATGATTTTTATCGAGGTTTAAATAAGCGTGCAGCTCAAGCTTCACTGAAAAGTGTCCTCTGTCTGTTCTGCTATATTAACGACTGATGGTGCAACACGGGCCGATGTAGGTGACAAACAGTAGGACAAAGTAGCCAATTTAACAGGAGGAGGTTGATGGCAGAAAGGACGTCTTCACTGTTATCTGGTGAAGAGTGAGTCTCTTTTCGCTGTAATCATAGCTCACTGCACCCAGTTTGCTCCCCGTTTACTAACACATTGATTCGCTGAGCAGATTCTACCTCATTCTACCACTGTACTCTTGAGTGCATGAAGGGCACAGTGACCTTTAAATCTAAGATAACCTGCCTTATCTAAAAAACAAGAATAGAATATATATCACTAGCAGTGAGAGAGGAAGCCTGCCAGTAATGCCAGAGGATTTTGCTCCATTGAATAGATCGCAGCATGTGCAGATGCGGCCTTAAGTCCATCAATTAGTCTGCTGCTGTTCAGAATTTTATTTTCCTGGGGGCTTATCTTGTAGCAGTTAATTTAACGGTCAGGTAGTCTGTACATCAAGCTGTAGCGATGAAACTGGAAAAAAACGCAGATATAGATGTTCACCAAAAGGATATATTACCACCCCTGTTTGAATAAAGGTGTGATGGCTGACAGCTGGTTGGTCATAAAAGTGGTCAATTTGGTCAATAGTATATTCAGAGACCATTTAAGCTATCGCTTTCCAGTTCCTGCTAAAATGGTATAATCGTCGAGATGGTCAGGAATGGGGAAGTTATGCTCAGCTTAAGCCTATGGACTGAAGAGCGGCTGGCATTGTATAATCTCTCAGCTGATCTGCTCCCTAGGAGGGCTTTTGCTGATGATTATTCCCTTTCTTTGCACCAGGAGGTTAACTGCAAACTCTAAGGACCGTCTTCAGTTGTCTGACCTTGGCATCGTCCAACACACTAATCATGTCTGGCCCGGCACGTTAGCTGCCCGTTCAAAATTATTAGCCATTGAGCTACTAAATTAGTGAGTGTAAATGTGTAATTAATTTGGACTCTAAATGGTTGGGTAGGATGATTTGATTAAGGGAAAAAAAACTGACAACTTTGAGAAGAGGAATTGAAGACAGCGCTGCCTTTCTTTGGCTCATCTCATCCTGGAGTAGAAACCTGGATTTAACCAAACTTGATGCCTCATGCATGTGCTCCAGTTCGAGTACAATCCTTACAAAATGAGGGATAAATCCACATGCCTCTTAAGTAGGTCAGCGTCTTTGAGGCTGTATTTAGGTTCCACTCTGAAGTGAATACAGGGCAATCTGTTGTACATTGGGATTCGGAGCATATTTCCTCCTCTCAAGGCTCAGAGATTCTGCCCCCTTGAAGACTCCCTTACTGACCAAGCTGCCTGCCAGCCGTGTCCGGCGTCCGAGTTTCCAGTTCCTTTCCTGTAAAAGTGCATTCTCGATTCTACAGCTAACTACCAAGCCGTCACCCATCTCACATCACTTCGATGTGCTCTCTCTGTTTTCTGTTATTAAAAACATTCTGCCGTTTATGTTTTCAGGCGTTTGCAGGGACACTTATTTGTCTGAGTAAGCCTACAATAGGGGATGAACTTCTGTCTTCTGTTCTAATACGGTCTACAGCATTTGTTTCACCATCCATCTATCCATCCATCCATCCATCTTAAATATACTTTTCCTGGTTCTGGGAATTAAAATCCTGAAGGGCTTTTGCAGCTGCATGAACATCAGTGAAAGCTTTTTTTATCGATAGATGTCCTATAGTCATCCCAGTTGAAAATTCTGTATGTTTTGTACACCCAATTCCGACCAATTCCGTAAATGATGCCATAGCATTACTTTGGTCACACTGTATCTGTTTATTCCTGACTTATTTAGACATCGGATTGTATTTATTTTTCAAGTAATTTTTTATTTTAAAGTTAATTTGATGCTATCTCCCCCCCCCCCCCCCTCCTTCACAGAGTCGGAAACATGCAAACAAAGTGAGGCTGTATTACATGTTACACCCGCTGGATGGTGGATGCCCTGCAAAGAAGCTGCGAACAGACAATGTAAGCTCCTTAAATCTACCTCTCCATTAAATATGGCACCACATACTTATTTCTATGTAAAAACATTTGCAAAATCGCTTATTTGTTTCGTGACGCTTGGCTGGACCTATATTGCTTTCTTGAATATTTTCAGGCTCGGCTAAGGCCTTTTCTTTGCCTTTCTGCCTCTGATTGTCACGGCCCATGTTCAGAATTACCTCACTGCCACATTATTCGGTGGCGTCCTCTTTATGGACTGTTGAATTTTGAAGTGACAGTGAAAACCCAAGTATTATCAGGAGTTGGCTATATGTTATAAGTCAAACTTGCTTATGTAAAATGCAGGACCAGATGTTTTCCTTGCTGTTATATACTGTATAGTTTCAGTTATGTTTTGCTACCACTCCCCAGCCATTATGTGATGTTTGCTGAACTAAACTTCTCAGAGCGCGTCGAGAAAAGCTAAAGAGACAGTAATCACACTCCCTGTGTTTGTTTACTGAGGAGAGGAGGAATGGTGTGAATCTGTTAATTTAGGATGCATGCTAAATGGCATGACTGACAGGGAGAATCGTTAATGTTCTGCTGTATTAACTTGGCTTGAAATCAGCCACATCTACTGGGCTTGGGGGCAGCGTGTGGCTCAGTGGGCTTAGCCTCTGTGCCTGTGATGAGAAGGTCACTGGTTCCAGCCCAGTCTCAGCACGTCCATGAGTCCTTGAGCAAGGCCCTTAACCTCCAGCTCCCTAGGTGCTGCCCTTTGTTGCCAGCTTGCTCTCATCTACAGAGAGCAAGTCGGAGGAGGCAGAAAGAGAATTTCCCCATGGGATCAATAAAGGATCAGTTGTTGTTATTATTATTATTATTATGTATTATTATTATTATTATTTATTATTATTCGGTTTAAATCTGCGTCTGTTTTCAATAACTCTCCAATTGAAGATCCTCCACATTGACACAACATGTTTATAGCAGTAGTGAGTATCCATGCCTTCAGTCAATGGTTTGGACTATACTGTTGAACGATGTGGGACTTGAGGACATATATCATATTAAACTGCCTTGATAAATATAAGAAAACAGCTCTGTGAAATAAGCTTAGTGTAACATTTGCTGTGTGATCCACTTAGGATTAACTACAGTAAGTGCATTTGCTACGTGACCCATAAAAACTGAAATGCAAATCTGGGAGTTAAACTTTATTTGCTCAGTTTTGTCCTAGGCACACTATGCCCTTGAAAGATGAAGGATGTCATGATGCCATTGCCGAACGTGTATAAATGAGACAGAAAATTGCTGTTCCATCTGTGCTTGTTTGTTTACTCTCACTTGTGTGTCTGGCAGTTAACACGGATCTGTAATAATGTGCAGAAAATTATACTTCCAGGTTTCAGGTGGTTTAGGGCTGCAGGCGAAATAGGAAGGGGCTGTGATTAACTGGAGCATGTGTCTTTCAGGGAGATGTCTCCCTGCCTTTATAAACCTTCAAAAATGTGCTTCTGTCAGACGCAATTGTCTCTTGCCACTCATCAAGCATCAGCAAGGAGGGTGTGAGTTTTTACCAAACCAGATCCTGTGTAGCTAGAATTGTCTGTATTTCCTTTAATCACAATTTCAAGATTAATTTAAAGGAGGAGAATTGCACAGTTCATTGTATCAACGTAAACTTCTTTTATTTATATGTATTTATGTGCACTTTAAGTGGCTTGCTTTTAAAAATTATTTGTAGATGGGTCACTTGTTAGATTCAGGTCTGTCTATTTAGCAGATGTTTTCATCTGAAGCAACATACAATTGAGAAAGCAGAGTCAGCCAGTCTGGGGAGGTTGAGGTTGCCCAAAGTGTCTTGCTCAAAGGTCTAATGGTGAAGTCACTCTAGCGACCCTGGGTTTGAACTGGCGACCTTCTGATCACAGGTACTGCGTCCTAAACCACAGACTCACATGCTCATTTAGTCAAGTTCCTTTTCTGTTACAGCCAGTAGGAATGCATTTGGATTCATATCCATATTGAAATTTTACAGGAAGAAGAGGTGGAGAGCCTTCAGTTGTATAAACTAAAGCTTTCTGAATACTAATTGGTTCCCTACAGGCAGCTTAATTTCAAATTTAGCCAAATATGAGGATCATTAACATGAGAAAGAAAAAAAAACTTTGAAGTCGGTGTAATGCTTAAATATCTAATACTGTGTTTACTGCTGTTACCAACCAATGCAGTATTTTTGCTCGCCTTCCAAAAAAAAAAAACCCATATTGAATCACTAACATATTAACAGAGAGCTTCTTCAACTACAGAATATATTCACTTGAAGGAAACGTGATTGATTTTTCATTCTTATACCATCTTAGGCATGGTTGACAATTGCTGGAGATCCTGGCTTAGTCATGGATTATCAGATTCTCCTCTATAGGTGCCTCTGTGGTAATAATAAATATTCCCAATGACAGTTCACTTTTAACTTAGTGTTGTGAAGTTTAACAGGTGAAGGAGGATCTGTGCCCATGTTCATGCCCAGGGTGAACAGGCCTGGCAGAGTGATGTCACCACTGGGCCCTAATGCAAGGCCCTTAACCGTAATTGCCCCAAAGATTCTGGCTCACCCTGCTTTCTGATGCTCATTTGTACATCCCTTTTGACTGTGTGTGCTAAATTAATGTAAGATAATCATTTCTAAATGATCTTAGATCAGAATTTTGTTTGTTTATCAAGACACGTGTGGAATCCTGCAGTATTTGCAGTTAAGCTGTATCTGTGTGAGAAGGGATAAGCCCCGCGTGAAATCCACTGTATGACCTTTTGCTTTTGTTTAGCTGGGGGCAGTGATCCATCGCCTGCCGGAACACAGGTGCATCAAGTTTCTTTTTCAGCAGAACACTATGGAGCAGCAAGGGAATTAATCCTGTCCATCTGTTCTTTACAAATCAGCTGATGGCATCAGTTACTAATAGGTACATGGCCCCCCAAGGACACTTAAAACTCCCCCAGCCTCTTAACTTTGTAATTCTATGCATGATCCATCAGAGTTGATCCAATTAGCAACTGGGGAAGAATTCAGTTCAGATTGAATGGTCCCAGTGAGCCTCATTCCTATTTAATTAGCAGTGTTTAAATCAGCCTGCATCTTCCTGTATAAACAAGAGCGTTCTGTTTCTGATAGAGAACTGTCAGTCTTCTAGAGTGAATGAGGCCAAAGTTAAGTAGCTTAACATGATCAGTTGCAGTGTTGTCATCCATAAAATATGTCCAGAATAACAGGTCGGAGATTCACACAGTGTAAGGTTTACTACAAAGCAATCATTGTATGTTTTTAGGCTGTTGCCTTTCGGAGTGCATCTAATCTACTTTATTCAAGAGTTACTCGTGAATATAGAGTGTGCTAGTGTTATGCAATTGTAGACTTACTAAATTGTAGGGCAGTAAATTATCCATCTAATGTTCCATTGATCTCAAGATTTCCCGCAAATCACAGATTGTTTTTATTGTACTTTGTGCAAAAGCTGGTGTGTGGCAGGTGGTAGAGCTAGGAAATATGAGAGAGTGCCTTTAGCATTGGGACATGGTAATGTGCTGAACACACGTTAGTCAGCAGCTCAGCCTGTTTCCATGGAGGCATAGGCAATGGGGCAGCACAAATAATTGCACTATACTTAGTCAATACAATGTCTTTCACAATTATAAAGTGTCACACAAAGCTGTCATGAGTGAACTGGAACAGAAATTATTGGTCCTACTGTGTTTGCCCACAGTGCTACAGTATATACCCTCTTAACCGGATGTACGTGACACATATGTGCCAGCAGTTGCCCCTGTTCACCCGCTGAGGATGGGGCTTTAGTATGAAATGTTGTGGCATTTTCAAGTTCAGCATCAGGCCATCCGGTTCCTGCTTTTAACGGCACCTGGCTTCTACAAAAAGTTGTCCACCCAAGTGGGTAGAATGTAATGTCAGACTCCACAGCAACTCCTATCTCACATTTATATAGTGTGTGTGCAAGAGAGGATGTATCCCACTGCTACTGTATATCGCTAGTAAAATAAGAAAATAGCGATAAATATGCAGAAGCTGTCAGCCGTCAATTACTGTTTTTTTTTTAAACAAGAAGTCACTTCAGACTGTATGGTCATACAGTCAAGACAAAGTTTTTGTAGAACTGCAGTTTAAACTGCAGAGAAGTTTTAGCCTGTGAGAAAGGGTATGATCAAGGCTCTGAAATCTCATATATTGGCTGTGAGACAGATGTATTTCAAGCAGTTCACATGTTCACACGTCACACTCTGCGCTTCTCGTGCTGAGAAGCAAGGGATAACGACCTCCAAAGTGTCCCATTTTATAGAATTAATGGTCGATGCGCAGGTATACAGAGTGGAGTTCGTAGTTGTGCCGATTGAATTAGAGAGTTAATTAATAACCACCCACCAGCCAATCATAAAATAGCATTTCTTGTTTCCGGGTAAATTCCAAAATAAATTACATACGATCCCGCTGCAAGCACATTATTACATGGATGCGCACACACACGGAGTGCAGACAAGGTGGGAGTGGCAGAGCAAGATCCGATGAAAGTGGTAGGCAGGGATCAGAAGTCTCACTCATTGACCGTGAGACACAGGTTTTGCCCATAATATAATGTCACTCCAAACATTTGATGAAACTTGAGATGCTTGGGTTTCACACTGGTGGTTGATACATGAAATAACATTTAATCTAAGTACTTGTAGGAAGTATCTTGATAGTACAATACACTAGAAAAGAATTCAAATTTCAGGGTGAACATTTACCAAGGCAGGAAGTTGCAAGAAACACACAACTACATTGTGTTTGGTTTAAATATTTTGAATACAGGAAAGATGCCTTTGAAATTGTATATGTGCACATATCTCCCTGCTGTGGCCTTTTCACTGGCATGTCTGAATTAAAAAAGAAGCGCTTTAGATTTTCTTGGCTCTGTGAAGTTAAAGATTAGGCTGAATGTGATTCTTCATCTGCAGTAAAGTGATTTCTGTGCGTGGCGTCCCGGGGAAAACTAATAGAAAGTTTTTTGCCCTTCAGCTTCGAAACACTCATATAGAACTCAGATACTTCTCCATTGAATTATCAATAAGGAAGTCTTAGAACCATTTTTTCAAATTTGCTATTGCGAGTATACCAAAGTATTTTTCAAACTCTGAACCCTTGGCATTTGTAATTCCTTCACTGCTCTCTGCTGTTCAGGATATACTCAGTAATTATCCTACACAAATGTTCTTGCCACCTTTACTGCACCACCTCCCACACTGTCACATTAATGTCTCAATCACGATCTTGTCTGTTATTGGGAAGTCCATAACCAACCCCAACAAAACCTTGAGTATATGATCTTCGCTGTGAAACCCCAAAACACACAGAGCTGTTCCTTTTGAACCTCAACTGCCATTTTTTTATAGCGATCCAACCAATTAAAGATCCCCTGGGTCTGGAAAAAAAAATACGGACAACAGTGGAGATTTGTTTGGACCAACCAGGGCGTTGCAGCTTTACCACAAACACATTAGATTGGAGGATAATGATAATCACTCTAGTATGTCACTTTAATAATATCCTTCCCTTCTTCTGCATCAAATTGTACATGATGTTAACCGATAAAGACTTTGAGAGTTAATGCACTCAGAACTGTCTGCATATGTGAGGTAAATTGCACACTGAAACTGCTTAGAGATGGATCACAACGATAGGCCTGATCAAAGCATTGTCAGGGAATGCAATCTAATGATTTGTGACTTTCAGCCAAAGGAACCTCGTTGTCTTAATCAGTCATTGCCTGCTTTAGAGGGAGGGCACCCTCACTTTGGTGCCAAGATAAACAAAAGAGAAAGGAAGTTAGAAGATGCTACTGTCCTCGAGAACCCACTGATTTCAGAACTATATTTAGGTCAGTGTTGCACAAAGACAATGTCAATGTCAGAATGCAGTAAAAAGAGAGAATCGAATGCTGTAATGCTCTGAATGACTGCACATACACTTCTGTTGCTTATTGGTACTGTATTCACTATCAACCATGTCCACAAAGGCTGTTCAGATGCACCTGGCATATTACTGGGAAAAAATTACCTTCCGCTGCTTCTTCTGAGGATTGTTCAGCTAATCAAAACACACGTTCTCGGAATGCGTTTTGTCATGCTGCATAATCCCACCAAGCATTAATTTCCCTGAGGTCACAGGGGAAGGTGGTGCAAACGTTATAAATACGGCATTTTTGTATGTCATAAAGTATGTTTTCATTTTTATGTGAATGTACTACATTTTTACATTGATTTTGCTAAGCCACAATGCACTACTGATTTCGTCTTTGGGATTTATCGGGACGTTAATTAGCATGTGCATTAGCATCTACTCATTACAGCTCCTTAATTTAGGCAGCGAGTAAGTTAAACATAATTGCAATGTACGCCTGAAGACTGGTCCTTTTAGCACTATCATGCAACACAATGGAGCTCATGATTAATGTCCTTATTTTGTGGCTTTTTTGGAGTCGTATTGGGCTCGATGCCACACAACCCTCTCATAGATTAATCGAGTCTGCGATGCAGCGATTTTCATTTAATTGTGCTACATGTACAAGAAGTTAGTGTGTTGTATCCAGTTGTTCCTGGATATTCTCTTCAGCCCAGATTTCCAGCAAACGCTGCACCTCTGCTGTAGACCAAAGTGATCCCTTTACCGTGACCTGATCAGTACAGTCAACCCGATTTTGTTTCTTCCAGGTCCAGTTCATTTATGGTGTACATGTCTGCATGCGTGTGCCAGTCGCATCATTGACACCATGTCTGTGTGCCGTGCTTGGAGACATTAGCGATCACACTAGATGCGCACTGTGCCCGAGTCCAGCTGAACCGTGCCCCAGGCCCACCTCTACAAACAGGCCTGGGCATGGTACTGAGTGCTATATCAGAGTTATATGACCTGGATTTCAGTGGTTAACACTGTTGCCTCACACCTCTGGGACCCGGGTTCAAGTCTCCACCTGGGTAACACGTGTGCGGAGTTTGCATGTTCTCCCCATGTCGTTGTGGGGTTTCCTCTGGGTACTCCGGTTTCCCCCCACAGTCCAA
>JAODJX010000042.1:14273874-14290193 GCA_026776945.1 Isichthys henryi | reverse complement strand
TCCTCCTTCTCTTACTTCTTCACCACCTCCTCCTTCTCTTACTTCTTCACCACCTCCTCCTTCTCTTACTTCTTCACCACCTCCTCCTTCTCTTACTTCTTCACTTCCTCCTCTTCCTCCTCCTTGTCCTCCTCTAATTCCCACCCCTCTTACTTTCTGTCCTATGTTGGTCCCCATAGCAAACCAAACGTTTACCCGTGGCCTATAAATAGTGTTCAAGAGCTGATGTATAAGTGAACTCATTATTTAAAAGTGTTTTCACACGTGTCAGTGTAGAGAGTCAGTTGGGAAAATGGTGTGTAGAAACCAATGCTTACAGTTTTGCTAGGAGTGTGTTATTAAATTGTGAACTGAGTGTAAAGTAGTGAGTTGTGTGTACAGTTTTTCAAAAAGTGTGTTATAAAATTAAAGCAAAGAACAAGCATTCAGTTTAGCACACTTGGTAAATACATTGCCTACATGTGATAATGGTTTCAGAGATAGCACTTCAAGAATCACTGTTAGTGTTCAACTAGGAGTGACTTGTACAATGTAAAACAATCTTCTAGCAATACCCACTCCCACAAAACCAGACTGAATTAAATTAAAAAGGCATTTTACCACAGTGAACACATGTGAGGCATAATCCCCTAACTTTCCACTTCGTTTGTTAGATATTTATGAAGATATTGTCAGAATAAAAAACTGTGTTTTTTATCTAATATATTAAGGTAAAGATATGTAAATTCCACATTAGTCATACTGTAGAACTGCTCATACTGAAAGGATTTAGATGAGATTGTTTTTGCAACAGTAATTGGTTTGCTTTTGGGTTAAAATATTAATTTAAAATTAAAAAAAACTGCCATCTTTGAATTATTTTTTTCTAGTGTGAAATGATAAATCGGAAAATGTATGTGTCCGTGTGTTTTTGACCGTGTTTATTTTGTAGTACATATTTAGTCCTTGGAAATGTCTCTTTTTCACCCTGTGCTAAAGTGAGTATCTGGCTGTGTTTCTTTGCTGTTAAAGTTCTGTAAAACACTGTACTACTTAATTTTGAGACCCACAGCTGAGCTATTTAGATGGCGGGTTTGACGCAATAATTATATCAGGACAGTTATTATACCCTATGGTGAAATTATATTGATTATGATTAATAGGCCATGGAAGACCCCCCTTCTTGGGGAGTGTCATTTCTCTCAGCATTATTTCAAACATTTTCGCAGTTATCGTGCATGAGATCTGCTACCTAATTTATTTTTTCTGTCGAATAAACTGGCTAAAGGCAGAAAATAAACAATTGTTGAATTCTGGTTGTTTTCTCAGCTTATCAGATGTGATTTTTTTAGATGTTTCTCTGCACTTTCCAGAGTGTAAAGGCCAGTTAAAATCTCACTTTCTGGCACGCGTTTTCAGTTGTGGGGGAGGGGATATGACGTCAGTGTCTTTATCAGGGTTTGGCCGCAGATGACTGTGGTCAGTGCGTGTGTAGCCCAGATTTTTATGTCTAGCGGAAACCTTGCACATCCATGCGAATAGACCAAGATAATTGATTAGGTATTAGTAAGCAGGTGGCAGCGCTGACAGATGAGCACTCAGTCTTGGCTAATTTTGTCGTAAGGATTTCAGAATACCGTGGAATGCCTTATTACCATAATACTGCCTTGATTAATAACTTTACAACTGTTCTTAAAAGTTTACACGTTTCACCGCACTGCTGATAGTCTTTGTTGGAATACATCTGCCCTCTCCAGGTGTGTTAGAATATCACCGCTGTACGCACGTACCAACCGCGACCACCTGCATCCACAGCCGAATGTAGTATGAACACAAGCTAGCGCGCAGACAGCCGCAGACAGCCGTGCTCAGCCCGAAAGTGCATGAAAGTGAACACGGAAAAGTGAAGTATGACCTAGGCTTAAATATGAGGATGTAACATTGAGTATACTGGATTTTCTAATTACAATTCTCCTACCGTCTTGATTAAAGAAAAGCCATAATCTCCCTCTTGCATACAGTACCAACAAGTGCTGTATGAGATGTGAATAAAATGAAAAACTTTGTTTCATCCACATGCCCCAAGTTTTAATAGGCTTTCCATGACTGGGCAAAAAACAGCCACTTTTTGTCTATGACTCTTATTCAGCCAAGACTAGGATATTAATTAGGGATTTGCTGATCTCTCTAAATTGAGCTATGGAGAGCAGTAGGCCTTAAACAAGTTCCACTAATCTGGCTTTGTTGATGGAGCCAGTATGGCTGTTCTCATAAATTAGATGGATAAAAATCACTCTAGCTTGCAGCTTAGTCATTTCATTTATGTTTCATTTGTAGAAGAACATGACCTCCATTATAGAGCAAGGTTTTGTCATCTTATGCTTTGCAAAGACTAGCTGTGGTGCAGGCAGCTTATTTTTAAAGATGTAATAGTCTGTTCAGTATGACAGCATCTTCTTTTTTCAGCCTTTCTGCCCATAAAGACTAAGTTGAGATGAAATAAAGGATGATTGTATTAGATTTGAACAAAGGCTTACAGTATGCTTGTGTTTGCTAGATACTGCCACAAAGAAGTGTTTTATGAATACACTTTTGTTTGGAATTCTTGATTAGATGAACATTCTTTCATGATCAAACTGTATTCTGAAATTTCACATGTAACATTTACCAGTGTTACCAGTTAAAAAAATGGTGACTCTTTAGCAATAGTGCTAAATTGTAATCAAGTTCTCTATAAAACGGCGTTTTGATTCCTATTTCCAAAGATTCTATGCTAAGTTTCTACTTCTTTCAAGGTCATCTGCACAGAATGCTTGCTTAAAATGAACATAAAATGTTTGTGGTGCTCTTTATTCTGGATGAAAAATTCTGGTGGTCTTTATTCTGGATGAAAAATTCTGGTGGTCTTTATTCTAAATATTTGCTAGCGGGATGCTGTTTTTGCGTTTGTTTATATTTACTCTTGGAACATAACTCAAAAGAAATCATCATCTAATAAAATCATCCAAAATCCCTTTTCCACGGATGTGATTTTCCTTCTCTTTTGTGTTTGCCAGGTGCTCTTGTGAGCTTCTCCCTTATCAGAAAAGAGTATTGGCAAGACATCCGGACACTTAATGTCCAGTAAAATGAGGTTGTGCTGGCAATGCTAGCTGTTCAGACTTTAATCAGTCACGATAACGCTGTGTATAATTGTAATTCTTCACTTAGCCCAAAGCGGCTGAGGCTAACATGCGTATCCTATTTTTGTGAGTGCATTCTGAATTGGCATTTTCAGTACAGATTTATCATGGATAAATATCTCTTGTTGAGCATTCCAGTGAGTGTGGGGTTTGTTGTGTGCCTCCATACCCTGGTTAAAAAAAAATCTAAACTATGAAATTGTTCAGTCAAGAGAATTTTTTTTTATTTGATAATGTCCGGCTACATTATTCTGATGTTTTATTTTTAAATGCCTGAGCAACAGCATTCAGGGAGAAGGTAGGTCTACCCACAATTTACACAATATGTAATTTTTTCTTTCATGATTGTTAGCTTGTTAAAAAAAACTACCAACGCTGAAACCTGGCATTTACTATAAGTTATCTTTTATATATGGAAGTGCTGTAACTTATCTCTGCACTCTGTGCATGCAGACTTCTTTGCACAGCACATCTGTCATAGGAAGTAAAATCTATGCACATGCTGGAGATACTGTGCATCACATTGTGTTGTAGGTCAGCCGTAATGGGCGTCTCAGGTGTCTCTAGCTTTCAGGCACGTGCAGCTTCAAATTTAGCTAAACTCAGAATGAATAATGTATGGAATATAATGACCTTCAAAATGGTTCATGTATTAGACAGTTGAATTAAGTGCCTGTTCTTTGACACTGAGACTCTACAATGTCGTTGTTGTGTTGAGTTAGAGTGTCACCATCACATACACTAATTGGCTGAATATGGCAGAAACCTTTATTCTGATAATTAAAACCTTACAGTGGATTTAAAAAAACTTTCAAATGAGGGTAAAAATCTGCATATGCTTTTGCAGATAACCATGCTTTAAATAAGATCATATTAAAAGAGAATAAATGAAATGCTTAAAATTGTCAGATGCATTTCCTTAGCTATGGGAGTTGTATTTTACTAGAGGGTCATGCCGTACAGCTAAGTTATATCACATACTGTTATAAATGCAAGACGAATTTGAACTTGGATAAACGTATTAATGTAGTACAACAGAATGCTAAAGGTTTTTTTAATTTAAAATTGGGTCATTACACTATGCCAAACCATTTTTGCAATTTAATTTGTTTTAATTATTGGTACACATTTGTAAGCGTGTCTATTCTAAGGGACAGCATGCCTTTAAACATTTCTTGAGAATGGGTCTGATATTTGTCGCACTGAAATATATTGCCAGTCATTTACATGACATTTTTATTTAAGATGTTTTGCAGTTGATGGAAGGGTTACAATTTCCATGCATTCTTTGGGATTTGAGCAAATGACCTTTGTGTTTTTAGTGCAATGATGTATTAATGGACGAACATGTACAAACATGACCGCAAAGCACCATAATATACAGTAAGAAAGGAGATATTTAGCACTAAATCTAGTAAAAATGTTTGAGTGCTTCTTCTACTATGATCGCGCCAGTGAGCAGTGCATCTTCTGCTTTCCTTGACACATTTCCAACATTTTCCAAGAATCGGTTTCAGCAGTTTTAAACAGGAGAAAGATGCAACTTTCTGCTGTCACTTACATCTCTGGTTCTTTTGGTTACTCTCACTGTAAAAGTGGAGCAAATTTTGCATAATAATAATACTTTCTAGCTCCCCGTTCCAGCTACTGCCTAATGATGAAAGAGTATGAGAGTTATTCAGGGGAAGTGAAGGCCCTTCTTTATAAATGTAGGTGGACAGCAGTGAAACTGGAGAATGCAGCACTGTAGACTAAACCTCCCTTCTGCTGATGTTTTGCACTAAAAATTGGCCGGTCGGCCTTGACTGTCTCATGGTCCTGAACATTTCTCCTGCCTGTGACTAATGGGAGATTAGGACATTTAACTGGGCCTCAGTAAACTTTGTGTCTGTTAGGGAGGACTGAGCCGTGGAGTGTTTGATTAACATGAGTGCAGTGGGAATTGGCTGCTTGCTCTGGACTTACAGTGCTACCCAAGCATGAAGCATTAAATGGGCACCAATAAAAAAGCTGTTTTCCCTTATGTGAGATGCAGCATATATTTTATTTTTCAGATCTTCAAATGGAAAAATGCTTCTTTCGTTGACTATGTGTATTCATTATTACAGCTTCAGATTTACTCTATAAACAAGTTACGATATATTACTCATTTTGTTCAAGACTTCGTCTTGTTTGAAATGTACTTAAAGTTAGTCGTTGACATCATGACTCAGACTCTGTGCCTTTTCATTCCCCTAGAGGTGACACCCAGTCCAGTAAAGACGCCCCGTGAAACGTCACTCGTGATCTCGCCCCGGCAGCAGAGGGACTCGGATCGTTACTGCCAGCTCTGCAACGCCTGGTTCAACAACCCCGGCATGGCTCAGCAGCACTATGACGGCAAGAAGCACAAGAAGAACGCTGCTCGTGCTGACCTTCTGGAACAGCTGGGAAAGACTCTGGATTTTGGGGAAATAAAAGGTACGGGGAGAGAGGAAGCTGCACCAATAAATGTCTTCTTTTACATGATCTGTGCATAGAACACCATTACAGAATCACAGTAATCCTTCCTGATTACACTGTCCATTCGTCAAGGACAATGGAAACATTCAGAGCCTATAACAAGCCACCAGTGTCTCAGTCATTCCACCTTAAATGGTTTTTTTCCATTTGTCATGATGCATTTATGAACTGTAATCAACTTAAGGTGATACCACCACAGTATGTACACCCAGAAGGTGGCCCTCTAGTTGTTTTCCTTCTATATAATGCTGACAATCCTCAAATGGCTTGTCTGTTATTTCTTCAGGATGTATTAATGGTAGCAACAAATGGTTAAGCGACGTGCAGTCAGTGCCTGATAATGTCATTCAGGCTTTTCCTTGGTTGAGATTAGATTGTAGACAGTCTGCTCTGAGAAGTGAGTGAATTCTGCAGTGCTCGTCAACAGAGTGTCTCCTCAATGTTCCCCCGGTCACATCCCTTTCAGAGTCACTGTGTCCGTGTGACTTGGTATTACGGTACTCGGGGCATAAACTGCTTATATTGTACTTATGCAAACGGAAGAGATTTGCATATTTTACATGCCAGCACTTTTCCCTGCTTATGACAAGGATGAGATATAAATTGTGCTCCAGATTTTCTCTATATTTTTGCGTACTTAATGTTATAGCGTGGATGGAGGTTTGTAAGAAAAAAATACCGGAATGTTTCTGGTTGGCAATGGCACACACAAACTGACCCTTGTGTAATTCGTGTTTTTTGTTTTTGTTTGTGTGAAGTAGTTTGTCTCACTGGCACAGCATAAGAGTCAAAATCCTTTAAGCACAGATGTTTATAGGTCAGACATAATTATTACAAACTTCTACTGGTGATGCTTTTCCTGTTCACCGCTAAACATTGCAAAGGCATCTGGGAAAGATATGTAAGCTTATTATAAACCTGGGAGATGTCCAGGTATTCTGAAGGAACTCCGGAATGGACTAAAGTCACGCGAGTGTATAGGGAACAGGCCTTAGGATTTAGGACTGAAGAGGTGACTACTGATCCGGCTTCTGATTATTCCTGCATCTCTTCCACCCCAACTGTTTAGTCTAACTGTGAATGTATATGTTTTCCTGTGGTATTCTGTTCACTCGTGTATAAAATGACTAGGCTGTTTGCTGTGCTATATAACCAGCCATTTCTGAAGGAAGAACCTTAACTTAATTATATCACCTTAGGTTCTGCTTATTCTTTCATTTAGAGTCTATTAAAAAGTCTGAGCAGTTCCTATGAGACTTTTGTAGAGTATAAGTAGATTTTCTTGACTTTCAAAACGATTTCTGATGGAAACGAGTCATCAATACCTGCTCTGAAGCGCGACAGGGTTCGCTGGAATGTTAGTTTTGTAAAAAAAATTATTCACCCACTCACCAAGATACTTTCTCCCTTTGAAAAGGCTGATAAGGCACATTTAAAATTGTTTTACTGTCGCGCAGTTGTTAATCTTTTATAGACTGAAGTCAGTCGAGGATTTTTACAAGTTGTGTGAAATGAATGGAAGTGATATTATTAGGCTCATGGCAGTCAGTGATAGAAATGCAGATCACGGTCAGGCTTGCACTCTTCTAAAAATGTAGCTTTTAGCCATGTTGACTAAAATGAGATGCTACCTTAGCATTTGGAATCCCTCGTAATGTCAGTAATGGAGATCCCACATGACGCGATCCCCAGTCGTTTATAAAGAGGGACGACAGACAGTGGGGCTTTTTAACTGGGAACTCTGGAGATTCGTATGCGGCCAGTCTTCTGTTTTTGAGTGATATTCAAAGCAGGAGCTACTGGTTATCTTCACACACCCAGATACTGTACCTCACACTTCAGCTCACCATATCTCAAAACAGTGCATTTGCTTTGACCCTCATAAGCTTCTATAAGCCTACATCCCTGCCCACCTCCCCCCCCTTGCCTTTAGTAACTGAAAGGCCTTTATTTATTCACAGTGCCTCTTTCGGTCTTATTGCAGTAGAATTTGTTAACAGTGTGGAAACTGAGGCCGCAGACTGCTATGCAACCTGAAAATCTTGCCAGAAATTTTCCCTCTAGAGCCTAGGGAAATACCTCATTAATTACATGATGTTAATTATGATGGATCTGTTAGCCCAGGAGATATTCTTATATGAAGATGATAGAGCACTGGATTAAGATATGGTTACTCGTGATCCGCTATAGATTTACTGTAGAGGCCAGTGGTTTTCATCTCGCATCCAGAATGCTGCAGTGCCTTACCACTCATCAATGCATCTTCAGCTGTCCATTTCAGTTCCACATGATGAGATAATGAGGAATTATATGATTGCACTGCAGGATTATGACCCTTCAGCCTGTCAGTCAAAGCTGTTCACAAATTGTATTTTTCTTGATTTATCATTTGAATTAAGTAGGGAGATATATTCAGTAGATTTAGTTTGCCGTGTCCTTTCTCTAACCTCTTGTCCTACTCATACTGTACTGTATATACGCAGAAGCGTATCAGAAGCTATTTTCGCCAGTCAGTGTAGGTTTTTTTTTTCCCAGGAACTCTACATAACCCTGAAATTGACCAGTTACCTCCTTAGTAACAGTGTCTGAGGCTAAAGGTTTATCTGGGCACTGCACAAGCGTCTTGGTGGAATCTGGGGAATTTCAACATGCCGTTCATTGGATGTAGCCCACTCAGTCAGTGATATCAAGTAAAATTGCACTGGGGAATGTTACCTTTGATGTAATCCGACTTGTGCTTAGAATACATTATGATAGAGGGTAAGGAGCATGCACTGATTACATTGCATTGCCACACCCATCACACAACAAACCACCTCAGGGATGAGAGCCTGAGTGCTGCCATGTGGCAGGTGATACCTCAGCACCACACTAGTCTGAATGGAACAGTGTGAGGTTTTTTCTTGTGGTTGGAGTGCAAATCCTACCAACACTCCCCAAGTTATTCCCTGTAAGTTAAAGGATTTTCTTATAGGGCTGGAAGTAGATTAACATCCTACCCAGAATGAAGCAATTGCAGGTTAAGGGCCTTGCTAAAGGGCCCAAAAGAATAGGGTCACTCTGGGCATTCACAGGATTTGAACCAGCAACCTTTCAGTTGCTGGCACAGAGTCCTAGCTTCAGAACCACCACTCTGCCCCATTATCATATAAAATTGAAAACTATCCTAGCTTCTATAACTTAATGCCGAAAATGTAATATGCAAATTGTCATTAATGCTTTGTTTCATGTCTTACCTTTGTGTGGATATATGTTTTTTTTTCTGGCCTATTATGGCATGTTTCTGTGCATCGGTGTTTTTCCAGGAAGCTGATTGTGTGATGTTGATGCTAGAGGTCGTTAAATACTCTGGGGGGTTATATTGTATTCATTTGAACTGGATTGAATAAAATGAAATTGAACTGAATCAATGCCACACATTTTACGTACATTGAGCTGCACTGTTGCACTGGTCCCAGTATTAGATTTACATACTGTAGTTTGCATTCTGCTGGGTCACTTCAGAATGTTTTATATGTTTTTTTTTGTTTGCTATGCTATAAATGTCAGGTTTCGCTGGTGTATTCTACAGAGTACTGAATGATTTATTTGATAAACATGA
This sequence comes from Isichthys henryi, assembly GCA_026776945.1. NCBI lineage: Eukaryota > Metazoa > Chordata > Actinopteri > Osteoglossiformes > Mormyridae > Isichthys > Isichthys henryi. Next base: position 14,280,929 of record JAODJX010000042.1, on the reverse strand, counting down.
CTTACCCTCAGTATCAGAGCGGGATGCTTATTTTTCTACTGCATATTGAACTCCTGTTTCGTCAGACAGAAATGGTTACTTGTATATAAATAATATTTGAATTGATTTAATGGAGGAATGTCAAATGTAATTATGAGAGAACTGAATGTGACTGAGTAAATCAATGTAAATTAGAACTGGAATGTCTGTTTTCATGGCTAAATATTTAGTGAAATCCAGCAGCCCTCAGGTCATGAGTAATTAATTTGTTTCTCAGATTGCTTGTAAATTTGTAAGTTTTTGCAGTACCTCTGAAAATTATTTTAAGCATTATGAAATCCTTCATCAGTTTATCATGCTTTTCTCTATGGTGACAAACAAGGTGAGAATGGGCTTTTAGTGGTGTTTTTTTTTTTAAATGTTGCTACAATGTGAGCAGAAGCTGTGAATCTGGAATCTTTCTTTCTGTTCCAATATTTTTTTTGGAGGGGCAATCGGTTTATTGGTTTCACAATTATTTTAGTTGGCTTTTTATATCCTGTGAAAGACATCGTATTGCACATTGCATTACTTTGAAGGCTTTAATTTGCCTTTAACGAGTAGGAATTTTTTGCCACAGTCAGCAAACAGAAGAAAGGTTAGGGATAGGGAGAATTTTTATTTATTTGTGTTTGCGTAATGTCAGTTATTGTGTGGCAAAATGACAAGTAGGGAATTTGAATTTCATGGGCAGTTAACTCCAGCACTTTAAATTCATTGTTTTTCATTAAATAAATCTCTTTTGCTGCATTAAACTTCCCCAGCTGAAACTGTGCAATTGCATTTTAAGTATTGCTTTCTGTGATCATAACTATATTATTATAAATATGTGCCTGGACACTATAATAGAAACAAATCATCATGTATTAATATCAAGGACCTACAATATTAAGGATTAGTGCCATCCTTTGCATTTAGAACAGCTACAGTCATTTTCCAGAATTTTACATAAAGCTTCGGTGCTGTTTAGAACTGCGAACCCTGAAGATCAAGGAAGGCTCCTGACTTCTTTCTGGTGTTCATGAAACCACTTGAATTTGTTTAGCAGTGTGTGTGGGGACAGTATTATCTTGAAATATGGGAGCATTGTGAGGAAACAGTGTTAGTACTATTTGTTGCGTCTGGTCCTCTAGAATGGCCTCGTGTTTTTTGGCTGTAATCCATTCATGAAGATCAATCATTAACTCTGCGATGGCTGCCAGTGGATGACTGAAAGCATCCTTTGTCTTTCTGCTAATGTAAGTCAATGTCAGTGAACTTCAACTTGCCACTGCGTTTCTTGACACTCCAGATTTTCTTGCAGATTTGTGATTGATGCACCTGTAATTTGGGTACCGACTATTCGGCCTCAATGGGACTCTGGTTGTCCTTTGAAAACTCGCGTATCAAAGTGTTGACTGGCAGACCTCCTTTAGAGGTGACACATACCACAAATTGGCATTCAACTTAATATGACTCACCTTTGTCAATGCATCCGTCACTGTGATTTAGTCACTTCAAAGTCCTCTTTCATGTGATCCTTCTATTAATTTGTCCACCCCCGTCACATATGCGTCTGTTATGTAAATCATTTGCATGAGATTTATTGTTTGCAGCTAAGGGACATGATCATAAGTGTCTAGCCTGGTGTTCTGTTTTTCCTAGCCTCCTTGAATAACTGAGGCTGCTAGGCTGTAAAAAACCAGTAAAACTAATGGTGCCACTCCGCCTTAAAATGGTTCTGTGGTGGGACCATGTGCCAAAGTGACAGATGCAGGCTGATTAATGCATTAGTCTTAAATATTTCAACCTTACAGAGAGTTTTAATGGGGCAAAAAACATACTCCATCGGTCTGCAATGCCACTGAAGCTATAATGAAAAAAATCTGCATGTATACTCACTCAGAGTGTAGCAGTTTGTTCTGGACAGAAATACTCATAATGTGCCAAGGTGGCTTGAGGGTTCTTCTATAGCCTCACACTTGCAGGGTTGAGGGTTTGACACAGTTCTGTTTGTGCGAAGCTTGCACAGCTGAAGTAATGCAGAATGTCACTTTTCTGCGATTACATAACTGTCCATCTGTGACCTCATGCAAAGCAGGTCCAGGTGGCTAGTGTTGATGGTCTGTTTTTTTTTTTTTAAATCACAGTGCCTCACCTTTGCAAGAATCACTTCAACAGGATCACAATGAGGCCAGTAATGAGTGTACCCAGCCCTCAGAGCTTTTCTTCCTAAGTTTGGCAGGAGATCCAAATGCATACAAATGTCAGACTCCACAAAAGCTGCGTGGTACATCCTTTATCTTTGCATTTTATCACAAGCTGTAGAAAGACCCAAAGCCGAAACTGTTTCACATATATGACTCACTCAATGTGTCCAATTTTTATTTTATGAAAAACAATTTACAATTCATTCTCACTGTTTTTATTTTATCGGATCCCAACCCCTTAAGTGTTGGTCTCTTGTGAAAGATGTTAACACCTGTAAAGGGAATAATCCAGTATGAACATTGTGTTTTATTTTCTCAGGTCTGAAACGCAGCTATACCTGTGACATTTGTAATGTCACACTTAACTCCGTGGCACAGTATCACTCACACCTGCAGGGCTCCAAGCACCAAAACAAGTAAGTAGCCCATCACAAAACTTGCTACTGATCCTGGTCTCTCCCAGAGATACCCATATCTAGTCAAGGACAAAGTAGTAATACCGCATTGACCCTTAGTAAGGCTGCAAGTCAGAGGATTCCTCCTGGCCCCTATGAATTCATATCTTGGACATAAGCAAGCTTTCTATTGTAGATAATCGAATCTCCATAATGAAGTACATTATCCTATGTTTTATAATCAATTTATGGAAAGGTCAATAAATGCATTTGTTTTTTCTGTCCTTTAAATACATTGCAGCAAAGTTTTTGCCCTCCTATGTAACACTGCAGTTCAGAGCCTTTCCTTAAGCTAGACACCAGCATTTCCTGTCCAATTAAAATAATTGATTGAGTACTGGACATGCTGCACAGCTGTAAATAGGCTTATAGATAAAACAAGGTTGATCCATTTCATACTGTTCTAGCCTGCATATTAGCATATAAGATTGGTTTGAGATGGTGAATACCAATGCATTTATGCAGAAAATTGTAATTGGTAACTACATCTAAATGAAATAAAAATCGAGTTTTCATGTTTACAATGATAATCATGTACACTTACTAAAAGCACCTTGAGGACGCTTGCCACCTAACTGTTCAGCTTTGGCACAGTGGTTTCTTGATTAATTTATATGTCTGCAGTGCTACAGCAAACTGCTTCACTGGATGCAGAATTGGAAATTCAGCCCATGTTTTTTCATGTTGGCCTTTCAAAATCAAGGTGGTTTCTCAGAATCAACTGAATTTGGGGCTTCAGAAAGAAAGAAGATGAGTGAGTCCATTTGGTACTGCTTTTGCAGTTATTTATTTAAACTTATTGATCGAATAGAATTTTCATTTATTTGGGTGATTTTGTTGTAAAATAAAGCAAATAAAAAATAAAGCAAATAAAATTTACTTCTTTCTCAGTCCGTGCAGTAGTGTAGTGGATTAACCGCCGACACAAGTAGGGAAAAGTGCCGTATGAATAATTCAACACCTAAAAAATGAGTGGCTGTCACAGAGGCCGCCGAAGTGAAGCCAGTTTTGTATGCATCACTTTATTGATGTCAGTCTCTCTAAGCAAATACACTGAATTGGTCTTGACTGTAATATATTTACGTGAAACCCCACCTATGATGAAACAGAACTTATTTTATCCTGCTACAGTAATGAGCTGGGCTTTTGTTTTCATTTATAAATTAAGAATATGATATGATCAGATAGTCACATGACCAAAGAAATCTATGCTTAAAACACTTCCAATAAGACAGATAATATTAATAGCCTTGTTGTGCTCACTGAAATGTTCATAGCCTTTATGATATCATGTGTGGGTTGTAAATTACACATAGATTCGCTCTAACAGTTTTACGCACTGATGTGTAAAGCGGAGACAGTGAAGGGAAAAAGAATCGCAGAATAAAACTGCTGGTGCTGCAGTACAGCAGTGCATGGCTCTTTGATTCTGAAAAAGGCACTGATAGCACTGCGAAATGTTACATGTAATTACCTGAACTAGGATACGGCTTTTTTGCATGAATAGAAGGGCAAGGGACAGTCCTGTGGGCCTCCCTTTGCATGCAGTAAAGATATATTCCTGCTATTGTATTGCCTCCTTTCTGCCCTGTACTGGAAGTCACATGTTGTTTCAGGAGTAGAGCTCTTGACCAGCATTAACAGGCCGCACTGTGAAGATCTCTAAATGAATGTATACCACTAAATACTGTACTGCAGTGTGTGTGTATATATATATATATATATATATATATATATATATATATATAGTAGTCAAAGAAGAGACTGTGCATTGTTGCTACATTCCCCTGTACTTAAGTTACACAACAGTATCGGATGACAAACCTTTTATAAAAATGTCAGTAGTTTTTTGACACTAGTTACTTCTCACAGACAAATCGTGGGACAGAGCTAATGTTCGCTTGTCCCCTTGTGTTACGCACGCTGCGCTTCTCGCTGTGCGCTAGCTGCTGCAGTTTTTCCCATAATTCCTCTACATGAGAAGGCCCCTGGCAGAGTGCGTCATGCCCCTGATAACATGCAAGCAGCTGGTGTGCCCGGAGGTCCGCTCTGTGTACTGTACGTGCGTCTTATTTCAATCCACACTGCTTCTGATTGTATTTAGTTAAATTCCTGCTTTAATCCATTTGAAATTCCACTGAACTCCCGGATGCTGTATCTTACACAATCAATAGGAAATCCTCGTTCTCTCTGAGGTGTACAGAACTGCCACATTATTCTGACAAGATGTAGCTGCTGAGGTGTTTGATCAATACATCACCAATGGGAAATGCTCTGCACAGGGACCTTTGTCACAAGAGCTGGATCCTCAAACATTATATTTACTTAAAGTGACTGGAACTCTGTCTTCCAGAACATGTCTGGCAATTTAGTACTTTTTAAGTATCTGTCCCCATATCTGGTACATAGTAGTACTGTTCATCTCAAGGTGATCTTGAAACAATGTGATAAATGAATTCCATGGAAGGTAACATAATCTAGAGTTCATCTCAAATGTTACGAAAATGTGCTTCCTAGTCTGATATACGAAAAGACCAAAGGAAATCCACTGTGATCTGGATCCCAGAGGTCACGGTAAACATATTGTTACACAGTGGCATTGATGCATTCCTGATTTTACCGTGGACTTTGGAAATACATTGTACAAACGTTTATACAAAATTTATATACCTTAAAGTTGATTAGCACCAGTGATAAAATAATTTGTTTTTGTACCACTTGAAATGGGAGGTCAGTTTCTGTGAGCTGAGAACAGACAAAGGCTTCTTCTCTGGAAGTGATGCAATTTATTTCACCTTTATTTGAACGTAAAAGCCTGTGTGTCAGTCAGTGCTTTCATTTTCCTGATCAAAAGGGATGGGAGGGTGATGGAGGAGTGAAGAGCTTGTGAGAGTCGACTTCTCCTCAATCAATAAGAAAAATATTGCTGAAAGACATACCATTAGCCGCACCCTGTTCCACGAACCAATTACCTCTGAAAATGCCACCATCTGACGTTGTAATCGCTTTGGCCAAGTTTATGATTTTAGGCTAACAGTAATTGACTATTTTTCTTCTGGAGTCCAAATGTGTCCAAGAGAAATCTCACCTGAATGTTTTTTCCCCTGAAAATCCATATATATAAACAAACATTAGTACACTCATTTTCATGGTAATGTATGAGTTTGAGTATATGTTTTACTCAGTGTTGGCCAAACACAAATTTAATTATGCACATTTATTTCACATAAGTCTTAGCTTCTTCATCACACTTTGTCTTAATTACTAAAAATCTCCCTGTACATACAGACACATTCTTCCACAGAATGTGCACCAATATATTTATTCTAAAGTCAACATTTCGATCCTGTACTGGACCTTTATTGGGTCTGGCAGGAAAGGTGAAAATTGTGTGTATGCAGCAGTTTGATAAATGTATTATTATAATTAAATGAAACAATTATCTGATGTCTGGTTCACAGACTAATTCACAAATAAACATCTTTTGTATATTTTACGGGTTTTTGGTTTTATAAAACCACCCCCACATGTTGTATGATCTCCAACAAATTTTTAACAACATTTTGGTCTTATAATGGATTTTCAACTGCTTTGGCAGGAAAAGGTGAAAATTACAAAAAAATCAACAGAATAGTTTCTTGCCTGGAAAAAAATATCAGATTTTTCATGTTCAGTGCAAAAAAACAGTTTTCCGGTTCACTGAAAATCGTTTATAATCGTTTATAACTGGTTGATCATTGAACATCTGGCGTACAGATAAGCCCTCAATAATGATTCTAAACAACCCACAGCCAGAGAACTTTGATTGCTGAAAAGCAGGGCTGTGTGTTTCTGGCTGATTTAACTCGATTTTCTGTAGTATTAACAGGAATAGAACTTTAAACTGTAAAGTGCCCTTGCATGTTTGCTTGACATCCATGTTTATGTTGTGGCATCCTTGTCCATCTGTATACATGTATATAAGTTGAAGAAGTATAATTTATACATCCATCTGTCCATTCAAAGACACAAAAATAATATTAAATGTACTTAGAAATCTATATTTTCTTCCACGTGCTGCCTCCTCTCGTCCATGTATTGTGTGTATTGTGATAAATGCACATGTATCACTACAATCAGCTCCGGTGTCTCTATAGTGTGTGAGACAAAACCTAATTCATTCTGTTTTTCTTTCTGTGTCACTGGTAGCATGTTGCCCTGGGACATGTGACATAATGGTGTGGATGTGCCTGAAGGGAGCCCCCTCTGCTTTCCATCACCTTCTGCATCTTCATGCCCCCCCCCCCCCCCCTGCGGGGGGGGGGGGCGGCGCCGGCCACTACTCTGCCAGTGCTGCACTTGATCATACTGTGTGAAGTGCAGTTTTCTGAATAGAGTACATTAGATGAGTTTT
>JAODJX010000042.1:14260690-14273781 GCA_026776945.1 Isichthys henryi | reverse complement strand
CTGCCTCGTGCCCATTGCTTCCGGGATAGGCTCCGGACCCCCCACGACCCAGTAAGGATAAGCGGTTTGGAAAATGGGTGGGTGGATGGATGGATGGATGTATTTACAGTATGCATACATACGTGCATGCGTACATACATACACTTCTCCTGGTTATAGTTACAGGGTCCAGATTCATTTTTCAAATTATGAGACATTTAATGGGATGTTTAAAAATAATTTTATTTTAGTCAACTTCGGTTGTAAGATTCTACAGTTAAGAATGATTGTTTTAGAAGCTCGAAACTTCTGAAAAAGAGAAATGTTATCAATGAGTTATCAATAACCTCAAATTTCCCAAGTGAAAGACTCACCTCTGATTTCATGCTATTTTGCTCTTTTTGTGTTGCTGCCATGGAATTGCTTTATTACTGAAAAATTCATCCTTGGTGATATTGCAGAATATAAAAGGATCTAGATATAATATGGAACTGCCTTTTCTTTGATCGCTTTGTGATCATTACCTGAATTTCTATGCAGAAAGTGAATTTCTGATAAGGAGACTTTTTTATAAGCAATGAACTCATCTATTTCTTTGGCAGAACAGTAGTGTAACTTTTCAGATTGAAATGGATGATGTTCAGCTCAGTAAAGCTGCATACCCTTCCAGTATTATTTCACTGAGTGAGGCCCTCACTCAGCCACATACGTTTCTGAGTATCACACTGTGGATCAGTTCTGCAAAACAAGAACCTCTGCAAAGGTGGTGGGAATACAGCAAATCCATAACTCAGACATTTTTAAAAGTACTAGCAAACTTAAAATATCCATAACAACCCGTTTGGTGAACTGTACTGCAGCCACCAGTGGAGGTGTAGAATTTTAAGGGATTTTGGCTGGAAAATAGAAGTTACATTGATGAATTTCAGTCCCATTGACAAATAAAGAGATGAATAACTGGATTGGTCAGCTTAACATGCTATTTATCTGACTTTTGGATTGTTAATTGAAACCCTTACTTCTTTGGAGGGAATTTGTGTTTATTGTTAAGCAAGCAATTCTTTTTTTTTCTGCTATAATATAAATCTTTGTCCATCCCTTCATCTTCGAAGTGCTTTTCCTAGTGAGAAATACAGTTTCATGCAATTGCACAGTGCTTTTAGTTGCTGTATAATTCAAACTCCAACTTACTCTATTTACTCTAAGAAATAATATTTATATATTCTGTGATTTTATGTGATCCAAATCATTTTCAGGATCATCTGTGACTTTCAGCGATCTTTAACTCTTTAACTGTTCATGGCCAACTCACATATAACCAAAACTGTGATTGTGAAACGCTCGAATATGAAGGGGATACCGTATTTCCACTCAGCCAACATGATAGCTGTGACACATGGCAGTTTTCATTATTTTTCTAGGGTAGCATAATCTCTGATGGAAAAATCAGAGCGACTTCTCACCCTCCCCCACCCCCGCTATTCCATCTAGTATTTTTTGCCTCGTATCAGCCAGATCTTGATAGTGGGTATTGGATTGCTGCCTTTTCTACCTGTTATATTAAAACTTTGAGTTAAATACCATGGTGCATAATAACAAACGCATTCAATACTTTCTGACAGTCATGAAAACATGTCACTGTTTCAGCGGTTCGTCAGCTCAAGGTACAGTACAGTACCATATTTACAGTAATTGCTTGTATAACTGTTATGATGTACTGAATCATTATGTTTAGGATGTTTTAGTGTATTTCAAAGTGTTTCTTAAGCATTTTATATCCATAAAAAGGTCAAATATATTTGGTATATTAAGAAAAACATTTGACTAAGTGACGATAAATACAACCATATTCTGTAATAATCATATGTACCTGTTCCAAATTACTTGATTTATACATAGGGAACGGATCTCGCTTGCAAGCTGGGGACTGCCTGTATTTATACCTTTTGAACTCACTTTACATAGAAAGATATTTCATATCAATTGACACGTGCAATCTTCAGTTTGATGTAATTAAAATGGTTCCTGGGGTTGTAATCAGTTGCAAAGTCATCTCTGTAAATCAAAAGAGGTGAATAAAGGGTAATTTGGGAAGATCGCCACAAGTAGCGCAACATCCAAGGGCTGCCTAAATAAACACATTGAGGCTTGTAGAGGGAGCACTTTGCAGGCATAAATCTGGAGTCTATAACAATTGGCAGTCTGGAAGTCAGCAGGAAAGGTCTCAGGGTTATCTCAACAATTGATTCTGAAGTTGCATTGGAAGGGCAATCTACAGCGCTGATCTCTCACACATAGTGCAGCTTTAAGACAAATGACTACAACTTGAGTGTTTGAGTAATTGAGGTAATGACAATCTGTGGACCCACTATCTCCTTAAAGGGCTCTGAAGAGTGTATTTTCTGTATGAATGCATTTGTACTTGAAATACTGAGTAGTGTTTCAGCTAGAAATGGATAATTCTTTCATGTTTCATCTGTTTTAAAGAGTTACAGTAAGTTTTGCCTATTGCTGTCATGTATCATTTAAAAACGTATATGAATTAAACAGCAGAGGCCCATGGACAGAAGTAAGAAAACTAGACAGTGCTTTTGGTAGCTATATAATTCAAACCTGTTCTGTCAGATTTTTGTTAGCACATTACTTTGCAGTAATCCTGTTTGTACTGACTCCATATGAATGCTCCTTCTTACCTGTGGTTACCTTTATTGCTGCCCCCTACCACAGTTTGCCAGTCCTTTTTTCCCTTCCTGTCTCCTCTCCATCCCCTTGATCTGCACCCCCTCCTCACCGCAAGCGATTTGCAATTCTTTTGAAAGTATGCCAAAGTCTTCTGGGGATTCCTTTGAGTCATTTTCCAGTTGAAATCCTCCATATGTCAAATGGACCCAGGTGACCAGGAACAGCACTCAGAGTCGTGCCTTTGAAAATTTGACCCAACAAATCCAGCCTCTGTCACGGGGGATCAGATGAGAAGCTCGCTTCCATGGATTTTTCATTTTATCCTATTGGTTTAATGCATGACCGGATGCCATTCCATCTCAGGGCACATACACGCAATCACACACTGCAGGCAATTTAGAAATGCCAATTAGCCTTACCACATGTCAGGACTGTGGGAGGAACAGGGAACACCCAGAGGAGATCTATACAACACAGGGAGAATATGCAAATTCCACACGCAAACAGCAGAGGCTGGTTTCTGGCCTCCATCCTTCGAGGCGTGAAGCAGCAGTGTCACCTACAGTGCCACTGTGCTTAATTATTGCTTACTGTACTCCAAAATAACAGAATGATCACATTACAGTTGCTATTTCCACAGTGCATATCCCGTATTGGGGAAGCTACTTCTAAACAGTAGCTTTTCAGGCTATAAGCTACTTATGATTAAAAGTAGCTAAGAAACAGCCAGGCTACTATTTTAATCAGAGGTGGTGATTTCAGGTCCAGAGAGTACAAATCAAGACCAAGATTTTGTTTCAACCAACCAGATGAGTCTTCTGTGTCTGTGACTCATAGAGGGTTCACCTCTGGTTTTAATATAGTAGCTATATTAAAACATCGGAAATGTGGGATATTCTTAAAACAAATTAATTATAAAATTGTGAAACATGATAAACAAAAAAGTAATATGAAAATCCTTTTTTTAACAGTGTAATGTCATCACAATAAGGTCACAACCAAGGGTACTTGGGGGGTACAAAAAAAAACGATAGATTTTGAGAATCTGTCCAATAACCAAAGTGCCCCTATGCATTTTAATGAAAGTGTCTAAAATATTGTTTGCTGTTTTTTCAACCCTTTAATATCCATCCCTAGAATAGTCAAGCAAAAAACACCAATTAGAAACACCAGGTAGCTGAAAATACCTGTATTTGTAAAGAAAAAATAATAATACAGGTCGTTATTGAAGTATTAATTAGAAGGACATTATAAAACAAGAAACGACTTATGACCGCGATCTATCAGCCTTTTATTGTATATGCAAAAATGATCATACAGTATGTATAGTATACTGTTTAATAAAATTACATCATCTTTAAGTCATATTGTTTGGGGTGATTTAATCTTTTTTACCACCATTTTCTTAGTTCATTATTGTTATAACTTTTATATCCCCAGTTTGGCTGCTAAAATACGAACGGATACAATAGTACGCTGTACTGTGAGCACTGAAAACAGCAGCCTGATCATGAGATGAATGAATGAGCGTCTCACGGGCATGATCGTGCGGCCAGCCGTTGGGGCGGAAATTCGTAAGCTCACGCGGGGCAGCGTGAATGTATATATATTATAATACATTCATAGAACATTAATAAGCAGCATGTAAGTATACCTTAATATATTGACATACCTTAACAGCTTTAATATGCATTAATATCAAACATTATACGATTGTATGATAATAATGTTTGTTTTTATCCTAAACACTCCAGTGTTTATCTCTTTCCTTTTTCCACCTTTGTATTGTCACAGTGTGTGGCTCTGTTAATGTGAAAGTACTGTGCCTATGACACACGAAACCTCCTTTGTCTGATACTCCCAAAGCCAACTGTTGAGTGTTTAATTGTGTCAGTATTCTTCTCAGCATATGGTTAATCAGAGCACATCTGCTGAGGCTGAAAGGACTTCTTCAATTTCCCTAACCCATGTATCAGTTACGAAGGTGAACAAGGGATCTCAAAGGGACTGTCTGCGGTCAAAAGGTTTGTAGCAGTCTTGACTCCGCTGGAAGAGCTCTGTCTAAGCAGCGCTCTCTATTTTTTATCTGTTGCCTAATTATAATTACATTAGGTAGGTTTACAAGCATTTTCTTTAGTTTTCATATGATTCCATGAGGTTGAACGCTTAATTATTAAATATCATTAAGCATCAAATAAAACAAGTATAGTTCTGTGGCTTTGAATATGCAGTTTGCAAAATATGTTAGCAGATTCTGTCATTTACATTTCTTTATTTAGCCGACTCTTTTATCTAACGTAATGGGCAAATGAAGCAGATAAAATATCACAAGCATATAGCTGTTAAGAGGGAACTGTGATGCAACTCTTGTTAGGCTGAGCTTCCAGTGAATGAGCAGTAATATGTACAAGATATTCATGACACAATAGCCACGCAAAACACTTTTAGAAGAGATTAGAATTGAATCACAAAAAGATGTTCATGTGAATAACACCAAGAATATTTATCAGCAACTAAGTTTAGCTGCAAAATACAACACACAATATACATATGAATATTTTTGGTTATATATATATCATCTTTAAGTCATATATATATATATATATATATATATATATATCACTATTAGAGAAAAAAACTTTATAGATCCCATAGAGAAATTGCTTATGCTACAACTGCACACACAGACAGACACCATTAGACACGATGAATACCATTTTGCAGGAAGTGAATCTAATATAAAGTTTTTTTTTAAAAATATTATTGCTGTTGTTGCATCATGTTATTGTTTCAATGTTGAATTATAGTTAAATGCGTTGAATTATAGTGAATGATTAAATTATCCACGTTGAAACCAAATAGATTTTTGGTCAGATTTTCAATATTGAAAAATTGATGATGGCAAAACCTTGATTCAGTATTGATATAAAGTGAAAGATTGAAGATCAACGTTGTTTCAACCATTTTGTCTGATATGGAATCAATGTCATTTTAACATATGTGCGCTATCCAGGATGTTTACTGCAAAAAAAACTTCTTGAGTAGCTTATTTATGGATAAATTTTCACGTGCCATTTTGAATAGAGAAGATGATACAGTACAACTTAATTTGTAAGATTGTCATAATCGTTCTCAAGTTTACACTTGATGGGTGTTTGTACTGAGGAAAAAAAAAAAAGTAAGACCATTTCAATGGACTGACACTGGTAGGACATGGTTGTTTCAGGTTTTCCCAGGAGAAAGGGATCCTAATATGTCATACACTGTAATCTGCATTTTTCACGCAAGGTCTGGTAAAGTCAATTAATCTTGTTAAATTAAAATGTTACTCTTTAAATTTAATTTGAATACATCGATATGTCAGATGGTGGACATCAAAGAATATCAGTTGTCACAGTGGCCCTACATAATTTCAGTTAAATACCAGGCTTGTTTAATCCTCTGCTCTACTGAGAGAATGCCCTTTGTTTGATACCGCGTCCTTTGTTTGCCAGTGTGTGCATCTAAAGTCTTTCAAGTGTGAAGAGGTATATAAAAAAGAGAGTGTTGCTTTGTGAAATGGTGTTTCAGTTCCTCACTAACTCCCCAAACTCCAGCCCCCTTAAACTAGTAATTGCAGATGGACACAGCAGCGCGTTGACCTCACACTTCAAATACTGATTGGTTTCTAGACTCTAATTCAGCAAAGACCCCCTGTAGCAAAGAGGGAAATCCACTCAGTTTCTTCATTTCATGTGTTTACTACTTTCATTGAACCGGGGTCAGATGCACAGGTCACCTTGCAGCTTGAATGCATCTTGGCGGTCTGAAGTGTGCCTCCACCCCAGGAGCACAAACACTCTGGAGTGTCTTCCTGTGTAGCCAACATCACGTAGTATCCCTGCCAATACTGCCTAATGAAGTGAAGGCAAATATAAGCTTCTTAGCCAGCAAATGTACCAGCTTAGTTAACCTATGAACCAGAAAAAAGATTCTGGCCAGTAGATCAAGCATTGCATGGTCTTTTTTGGGTTGCATGGGCAGTTACGGGGAAGACCAGGATTGAGTGTGTGAGTCCACAGAGCGAGCTGTCAGTCACATCCATGCACAACGTTTGGGTCACGGCAGTTTCTCCCTTCCAGATGGCTCTGGATGCATAAAATAGACTTTCTTATATGAGGTGTTAATCTGTCCATATTCTCGAGCAATATCACCCTATTAAAGCTTCCTTTAATAGTGTCTTTGGATCTGGTCAAGGTTCACCTGAGGTAATGCTTGTCATTCTCTCTTTCTCTCCCAGCTTAAAGAATCAGTTGTGCATCCAGTGAATCTTCACAAGAACCACAGATTTGGATTGATGTCACACGACTTTTGGTTGGCTTGCCTTCTGAGCTTCTCTCTCCCTCTCGTCCCTTTTCTTTTCCTCCTCGCCGTTTGTGTTCATTGTCAGCATAGGAAGTTGCTGGATGTTTTTATATTTCCCCTCCAGTGAAATCTCACCTTTTGACACAGAGCAGACACTGATGCCAAGATTGCAAGAATGTCAAGCCCTCGGACTCACTGGCTTAGCTGGAGACTTTGCAGTGGGTCCTTAATACACCACTGCAGGAGTACAGTCGTGGGACTTTATGCGAACAGTCTTATTTAACAGGAAGGTGTGTTGATATTATTATCATTGGTATTCTTGTTATTAGTGTTAGAATACTTATTATGTCTTTGACAGTATATGTTTTTGTTCTTTAAAACATGAAAAACAGGTTAGCAATAATTATTCAACATCAGTAGTATTTTTGGAAAGTGTTTTTAAAGAGTGGATTTATGAACTGTTTAAAGTAATTCAAATAATGTGTAACAGACTCAGTTACTTAATGCCCAAAATTCTGTTGTCATGAAAAATTTGTGGAGAAGATTACTATATTTTATCTTGCAAAATGTTCTGTTCTGATCATTCTTTTGTATGCTTATTTTGCCCACAATAATTTGTAGTAAACTGAAGCAGAAAGTTCAAGAACAATTATGCCAGTTTTACAGCATTTTCTGTGGACTGTTCTCAGTTTCCTTAGCCATGTGTTTGAATGTGACAGTGGCGATGACCTTGTAATCTCAGGGAGGCCCTTGCTGATGATATTGTTAAGTTGTCCAGGATTTTTCTTGTGTTTAGTCACTTTACAGACCTTAGGTCTTTCCACGTCTGGTGATACCAGAATTAACTGTTGGAGTTGTCATTTAAGCCCCCACGAAGTTGCAGAACAGAATCATATGACAACATACCAAAAGGAGGAGCCCTAAGAGATACTCCAGCAGGGAATTTTCATAGATATTTACAGTTTTCCTTCACTGCAGAATTGTAGCAGGCAGATAGACTTTTCAAAATTGTTTTTGTTGTTAGATGCCTTTTATGGTCTGTATAGTGACTAATGACCTTCTGTTGTCTCATGCAGGGTTGATGAAGGGCTCCCATTTTTAACACATCCCATTTGAAATCTTGCAGTATTTTCTAAAGAAATACAGAGGGTTCCTTGGTAAATCTGCAGTAGCACAATCCTAAGTATTATTGAAATGTATAGTATAACTGCCTTATGTGCATTGGTAAGTGAAAATGTAAAAAATATAAGCAACAAACACCAACCAGTTTGTTTCTATTGATCAAAATGAAAGCTATTTTATTTTGAAGAGAGACAGAGGGAGAGGGAGAGGGAGATAAATATTACACAGTGGTTACGGCTTATGTTTCAATGTATGGAATTCTGTTTTAAAAAATGAAAATGCATTATCAGGCATTAGTCTTGCTTGCTACTATAGATCATATTCCAATGTAGAAACATATTTTAATATATATATATATATATAGTGGTACCTTGGTTTGCGAGCATAGTTCGTTCTGGAAACGTGCTTGTAATCCAAAGCACTCGTATACCAAAGCGAATTTTCCCATAAGAAATAATGGAAACTCAGATGATTTGTTCCACCACCCAAAAATGTTCATATAAAAATGATTAATATGAAATATAAAGTAAAAATACATAAAACAAATGAACCTGCACATTACCTTTGAAGAGAATCGTAGATGGTGTGAGGGGGACGAGAGAGAAGAGAAGTGGAGGATTATTTTTTAGGACGACTTTCACTATAACTAACGGAATCACTGCTATCTGTTGGGTCACTGGAATCTTTTTCTTTTTGTGCAACTTCAACAAGGAACCTATCCAATGACAGTCACTTTTGCCTCCTTTCCGATTTTGCGGAAATGTGGACATTGCATTGTCATTGAACAGATTCATCGCTCACACTGCTATGCCCTTATTTGGGTGGTGCCTTTCTACTAAATTTTGATTATACGAGTGAGGGACGCTGACTGGGACCGAGCATGGGAGACAATTACCCCCAATCCCGCAGCAAGAGAAAGAAAAGAACCATCAGTTCAGTTGTGATCACGTGACGCTCGGCAGACAATTTTTGCTCGTCTTGTAAAACGCACGCAGATTTAGTTACTCGCAATCCAAGGTTTTACTGTGTGTGTATACATATATATATATATATATATACATACATACATATATATATATATATATATATATATTATTATTTTTTTAAATACAGATTGGCAGTGATCCATTTAATGAAAAACGCATAAAAGTTTGAGATATTCATTTTTATCTCTCATGAAAAGCCATTGTCTGCCATTGAAGTTTCCCATTCTGCTCACTTTGTGTCCTGATTCATGCATTGTACTATGACTCAAGACAATAAACAAAAATTATAGATGTTGCTAAAGGCTTGCGCATTGCAGTGGTCTTTTTTTACATAACATATTATTTTCCAGGGAGCAAATATTGAACCTAATAAAGGGTATCAACAGATCGTTTAAAAAAACAAATTAATAAATGAATACACACACATATATGCATATATTGTTTTATATATGTGTACGCTGTTTCTTAGTTTGGTATAAATTTTTCTTGAGTGTGTATATTGTGTTATATACTGTATGCATGTACAGTACCAGTCAAACGTTTGGACACGCCAAGCCGCCTGCAAAAGAGAGTAGTAGTGTCGCATTTGATAATGTTGATATCTATAATTATACAAAATTGTAGAGAAAAGTACAAATAAGCCTATGTGTGGGTGTGTCCAAACTTTTGAATGGTACGGCATATATGTTTTTCAATCAGATGTTATAATAAACCTCAGCTTTTAAAGAGGAGGAGAATGAGGGATGAATTATGTGCACCCATATATCTGCGTGTTTATGTTGTGTTGTGCTGCAAGCTAAACAACCATTTATTGCAATAGTATACTGCCATAATGAATACATATTTCTGTTGTTCCTCAGAATGGTCTATCCTCGATGGAGATGGATTCTTCTAATTAACTCAAATGCCTCAACATAAGGCATGAGCCATTAATTCACCTCTAAACTGAAATGATGGTCTCTCAAAGGGAACCGTATCACACGTGTTCAGCGTGCATGTGTGGATGGATATGTGAGCAGCAATTACTGACCAATCATATGCATAAAGATGAAATTTAAAATCCATTATGTAAAAACAAATCATCATAATAATCTGAGATTTATATCTTCTGACCTGTGATTACTTTTCTTGGCTCAGCCTCACCTGGGATTACTTATATTGTGAATGGAAAACATGGACCTTCTCGGTGCTGGTACTGAGTAGTACGTTGTACTGAAATAGCATATTACATCATTCAGCTATAAATAATCAAGTTATATACTTATACCAGTCTTGAATACATAGGTATTATAATGACTCGTACGTGATCATAACAAATTAATTTGATCCTGCCACCGTTGATTATCTCTGCATGATGAGAGCCTCAGTGTTCATTTCAGGTAATTTATCCCCTTTATGGAAATGAAATTCAAAATGGAGGAGCATCATCAGAGTATTAATGAACATGAATCAATTTTTAATGGTGCATTAATAAAATATTTTTGCTTGATAATTCCCTAAAGCAAAAATGTAGCATGATAAATTCACCACCAACAGACTACATGTTCCAGTGTTATTAATACAGGAAATCTTGTTGAGTATTTATAGACACGAACCACAGAAGGCTCCTTAGATGCTGTATATATTCATGTAAAAAATGTATGAAGTCACTTTTATATGGTTGGATTCCATATAATGTGGTTTAACCTGCAATTTGTTGGGAAATGAATACATCTATGTATATGCATAGCCTAGTTCATAATTTAAGGTTCTGGTATCAGACAGCAGGGTTAGACAGTGTTCCCGGCGCACCAAGGGTTAAGGGCCTTGCACGAGGGCCCAGTGGTGATATGATTTCTTGGCAGACTATGGGATAGAGTGATATGATTACTCTGCTAGCCGTGGAGAATATGGAGTTATTGGTTGGCTGATACAATCAATCGATACCAAGGGTTTCACAAATTTAGTGGCGTATTGGCAGAAAAAAACCCACCAATAATCTCTTTTTGAAAATTTATGATGAGGGCTCGAGCTCTCTCCCTGAAGAAAATGCTGAGAAGCCAAGCCTCTTGCATTATAGCATACCACTCTCAGCCTGGGATTATTAGTCAGTCCACTCTTGTCAAGGCATGACAAAATGTGAGTGTAGTTATATATGATAAAGACCAAATGAAATCCCTTCTGCCCTGAGATTTATTTACACTGGCTACAAATACTCAACCTGAGAGACAGGCAACCAGTGCAGCACTTGAGTTGCTAGAATGCTAGAACAACAACCAAAACCCAAATCAACCTAAATTTCTCTACCATTCCTATAACAAATGAAATAAGGTGGGAGAAATAATAATACTCTACACCTAACCCCCTAAATAACCCAAAAACAGGCACCGAAAGAAGGCATCCTACCACCTGTAGGGTGGGGGTAACAGAACCCGCAAGTTCCCTGCATTATGACTTATCACTCTTAGCCTGGGATTATGAGTTTGCATGTCATCCAGCAAAAATGAAACAGTGAAATGGAAATATTGTATTATACCACGCAACAACTTTAGGACCAAAATAGATTTTTGTGTGAGTACATTTAGTTTGTAAGGTGTTTTTGTTAAAATACAACAGACCTCATTATACTATATCTTAAGTTTGCATTTATTTAAGAGAGTCAAAGACAGTTTTTTTGAACTTGTTAAAAGGTTATAAGTATATTTATATTATTATGATTTTATTATATTTTGACTGTGAGTTTGTTGGTGTCTAATTTTTGACTATATGAATTTATATCAGCTGATATCATCTTTCAGTTGCCGGAATTTTTTACTTTTTAAAAATTATGTTAGTGTCAGAGAGAATGCACAAACAAGTTACACAAACATAGATGGCTTGATATTCCTTCATATGGTCTGCTACTTACAGTAGTTATAATAAATGGATAATGTGACAGTGTGGTCACTGCTTTCAAATTTCACAACCATATTATGAACAAATTAATTTTGTGTAATTTTAAATATCTTATATCTATTGATATAGATGAGGCTTTAGACTCCGGGTCTTCCCGCGTTGAGATTTACAGTTTGGCCTCCATTGTGATGCGGAAAACACTGCATCATAAATATAGTATGCACTTCTCTCAGTGTGTCACATTTGTGGCCATGCAGATTTCGATCTGTTTCTGTGCAAAATATGGATGTTCTCCTCATGTTTGCATGGGCTCCCTGTGAGTAATCCACTTTCTTATTGCTGTCTTGTTGCTTCATACCGGCCTTCTGTGTCTGTCTGAGTGTACGTGGGACTAAGAGGACTAGAACATGGTGGTATTTGGTGCTGGGGTCCTGCACAGTGTAGGATCCAGATCATCAATGCTCTGAGTACATGTTGAAAATAGATTCATAAATAAGCTTAAATATAAAATCTGTTTTTGCATCTGTTTTTCTTATTGTGTTTGCAAACAACCCAGTAGCGGATAAAACATGTACTTTGTTTTGTTGTATGTGAGTCATTTATGGCTGATTAATGCGAACAGAGAGGTAAAAAATAGATCACTGTTGTCAGAACCAATTTGTCTTCAAAAAATTTGATCTCCAGATTTTCCCCTGGGGTGCAACTGAGTTGTCAAGGTATATCTGTCTAACAGTCAATTTCTCTCTCCTTTTGTATGCATTGTTGGTGTTTTTTCTTAATAAGCAAGCATTCCCCATCTTCTGCCTGCTGAGATCCCAGCGGTTCCATCTGTCAGTGTTCATTACTGGGAAGTCTGTGAGTCAGAGGGCAACCTAGAATGATGTATCTACAGTTATCATCACAGCCAGGACCAGGCATGCTGACCCAGAACCTCGGGAATAGAATCTCAGGAAAGGCTCTTAATATAACATTTGGGTTCTCCGGAACTGCGTCTTTCATTTGTCTATGCTAATGGTCCTATGGAAGGAATCCATCCATCCATTTTCCAAACCGCTTATCCTACTGGGTCACGGGGGGTCCGGAGCCTATCCCGGAAGCAATGGG
>JAODJX010000042.1:14224029-14252240 GCA_026776945.1 Isichthys henryi | reverse complement strand
CATTGCTTCCGGGATAGGCTCCGGACCCCCCACGACCCAGTAGGATAAGCGGTTTGGAAAATGGATGGATGGATGGACTAAAAACATGCTCTTAAGTGTTGCCCTTCTGTTGATCTTGTCTAGAAATTGGGTTTATTTTTTCAATATATAAAAATGTCTTATAATATTTTATTACCTCAACTCCAAAATGTCCAATTAAGTGTTAAAAAAGTAATTTTATACAGAATGAGAAATAATACACTGTAAAGGAGAGGGAAATGCTTCGAAGAACCAATGGTTTGCAAACATGGTTTCATATATCAAAGCAATTTAACTCATGAACAAATGGTACATCATGGTCCAGTGTATCACAGGAAGCAGCTATAATGGCTGAACAGCCACATCGAGTGCAAATTAAATGACAGGCGGTCTGGACCAATTAGCAGTGGAAGTTCTGAAGGTCACATACATAACTTGGTACCCTACACTCCAGAGGACCAGGAACTGACAGGATGGGGGTCCCAACTCAGTCATCCCTGCAAAACATGACCCTACCTTTTAAAGGCAACTGTAGTGTTTCGATTTTGGGTTATTTTCCATTAGTTCAGGTTTACTCCTCTGCCTTTCCCCCTCTTTTTTACTGCATAATGTACAACACACGGCAGGACCATCCTTAACAAACAGCCATCCATTCTGACTTCACTTTCAATGTAGCCAGAATTTCTCACCATAAAACCATATACCAGTCATAATGTATGCATATAAACATCAGAAATGTGTCAAGAATATTTATCTATCCATCCATCTCCCAAACACTTATCCTAGTTAGGGTAAAGGGTGGGCGGACCTGAAGCACAGGTGACACAGGACCCAGAAGTAGGGACACACCCTGAATGCAATGCCAGTCCATATTTCTGCATATACAATTTTCTTGTTTCCAGAAGACGCTTGTCATTAAGTTATGTTATTGATTGCTGCAATGGATTCTCACACTCATTTGCAGACAGCTGCATGGTGCCCTCAGCTGGGTTCTTGACCCACCTTATTATAAAAACATATTCCCTGTGTTACTTGACAGTGGTAATTAATCAAGGACAAACCACAAGGTTTATACAGAGAGACCAGGAAATAAAATTCCTTTTACGATTCCCAGCAGGATGTGTGAGCAGGGATCAGATATTAATAACTGAGAGTCCTTTTCGAAAAAAAAAAAACCTGTAAGGCTTAGGGCTGAGTCTGAAGGACATTTGCCTGTCTAAGAGGCTTGGTGAACTCAAATATTCAGGTGCTGTTATCTGGGAACATTACTCCATAAAAGACGGCCCTGAAAAGAGCCCTCAGCAGCTTTCATTTATATCGTTGCTAGTTGTGTCTCATAATGCAGTTACTAACTATTCAACGTTCAGGACCTTGCAGTATAGGGCAGATTCCTCTCCTCTCAGCTGCAGCCAGATTCCTTTTGTACTGAAGCAGCTCACCTACGACTCCAAACTGCAGTGTCCTGGGTTTTGTCCAGGCCCCTATTGTGTGCTGAAGTAAAAGCTAGGAGACAAGCACTTTATCCTCAGCTTACAATTAGAATTAATTCAGGGACAGTAATGAAAACCAAAGAAACAGCTTAAAGACAAACAGTCAGGACGGTGATCCTTTAAAAAATGGCCTTTTAAGATAAATGTGTGACTGACGTGATGTTCAATCACTCTTTCACATGTTTCATGACACCTAGCCCTAATAGTGTAGATTTATTATATTTTTATATATTATTAAAAAATATTATATAAGTTTTTTATTTCATGATGTCCAAAACATTATCAAAGTCACAATTTTCCTAATATTGCATTAATATTGTTCAACTACCCCAATAAACATATAATAAACATATAACTAAATAGTAAATGTCATCATTTTAACATGATCAACCACTTAAATTCAAACTTACTTTCATCTATCTATCATTTTATTGTAAATATAGAAAACTGGCCAGAGATTCATTAGAAATGCTACAAATGATTGTACAATTGATGGGTTTAAGATCTTTCTCACATAAGGTCCTGGTACTGTAAGTTTCTGGGATATATTCCTAGTGACTATAAGTTAAACAAGTGGACGGAGGGCTATATTTAAAGTGGGTTATCCTATATAGACTTTTTAATTACCTAAATTTAATAAACATAGAAAAATGGTCATCAAAGATATCTGCCTGAAATGTGAATGATTCAGATCTAGTTGATATCTAAGTATGTTTTTTTAATTCAGAAAACTTTTTGTGAAATTTAATTTTAAAGAGTGTGTGGTGTTGAATACAGTGTGCATATTAGGACATTGTTAGACCACAGTGTAATTTCTCAGCCATCAGGCAAAATGACGTATCTTGGGAAAAGCTGTATTATGCTAAAAGTGTCATATAGTCGGACATTTGTCCATGGACACTTTGTGAAAAAATGTAATAACGAAAGTAGGTTTTTCATACTGTGGTGTACAGTGTTTTTAATACTCATAATACTTATATTAATAGACCAAAAATGTTTTTGCTGTAATGTTTTCCAAAACCTGAACTTTTCACCTGGATAGCACATATAAGCTAACACAGAAATTCTGCTTACTGTCTTTAAAACCCCTACAAAGAAACAAATTTAAGGGACAAACCGACTAAAAAGGACTTACATACACCAATATCTGTTTGCAGGTTTAAAAGAACACCTTTAAAAACTTTTATACCAATTTAAGCATAATTTTGGCTTAAATTCAGAGACACACAAAAGCTATTGTTTAGTTGTCATGTTTAATATATTGGCAGCTTCTAAAAGCATACAGAAAAAGCTCAGTATTGCATTTTTGTCTACTTTTCACCACAGGTGATTATTTCAGTCCCTTTGGCAAGAATGGGAGGCAGACGCAGACCTGAGAATCCCCCGTGGCTCCTGTGTATCGCAATGTTTGCTAATGTTTCTGAAAGTTATATCTGGGGTCACCATGTCCCCAGCTAATGCCTTGGCACAGGTCATTGCCTGGCCAGTTGATATCAGTTATCACATCCAGCCAGCTACCATGCAGTATCAGGTTGTCCTAATCGACAGAAGTGTGACAACACAGCCGTATTCCGAACGGCTTTAATCTCTGATGTGTGGTTTCTGTTCAGCCTCCGACATCCCCCTGCGTGCCACGGTTGCACAGCACTGCCATTTGGTAAAGTACTAATAGAGTCTTATCTCATGGTTTCTCTGTACATGTATATACAGTGTACAGTTACTGTAGCATCCAGGTTCTGCTCCACTTGGGACCAGAGTGGACCTTGGTTCACCCGATCACAAGTTTGGCCCGCACAACGTTTGGGCAAATGCTAACCAATGGGAGATTTTTTTGGGAATAGCTTGGAATCAAGCCAGGCATTTTGAACCCTTACACCCAAACACTCCTCCGGCTTCTCGAGATAATCCTGTCACCCTACATAGAGCTGGGTCCAGGAGCAACAGTACAGGAAAAATCAATAGGAAGGAAGGTGCAAAACTGTTACCCATTTATACAGCTGGGTATTAGCTGAGAAGACACATAGGGCTCAAATTAACTGCTCTGCTTGAACCTGCAACCTGGCGTCAACACTGATAAATCTACGACTTAGTAACACATACTCCCACTAAGTCTCATGCACAGTACCTGTTCTCCAATTCCACAAATCCATAACGATGTCAATGGGGTGGAACCTGCTTGATCCCTTGGTTTCCCAACTTGGAATCCCTTGGATTGTATCTACACTGCAGTGTTTGGCACAAGTCAAAGCTCTGCTCTTCACAGTGCTATATTTTTACAAATGACCATATCACTTAGATTATTGGTGACCGGAGCAGAATTGAAAACTTCTGCAACTGAATTCACGATGCTAATCCGAGGCCTTTGTATTGCAATTGGCTGCAGGGGTAGATGAAATCCAACCAGAGATGTTGAAAGAAATGGGTGCTGTTGGCGTGACATGGATAATACACCTCTTCATTGTTGCATGGAAGGTACGTGAAGTCCCCCTGTACTGGTAAAGAGAAGCAGTGGTCCCTGTTTTTAAAAGAAGGACCGATGGGTGTTTTCCACCTACTGTATAGGGGACATCACACTTCTCAGCCTCCATGCGGAAGCCACTATTGGAAAGGAGAGCTTCTCAATAAGTGTGGAGTGAGGAGGATCTTCTCATTTTTCACCACAAACTAAAACATGCATTATACATATATTGCAGTTCTAGAGGTTTTATTTACAAGTGCCTTCATGCTTTTCCTCATTCAGATGTGGAATTTTTATTACACAGTCATTAAAAATGAAGAAAAAAAGAAAAATACTGCAAACTACATCTCTGTTTTCCGGACAAAGTTCCTGAGCAGAAGTCAGTTTGCAAATCACAAATCTCATCTCTAACTTTACCTTGGCGATGACTGCCTCTCCTTCCATTGGTTCGTTTGACAGATAGTTATATTTATTAATTTAATATTTTTGTGTGTGTGTCTGGAGCTTCAGAAGATGTGTTATATACCAGGCTGTGACATTTGCAGTCAGTGAGGCAGCAGTTCTCCGTGCCAGAGGAGGAGACGGTGAATTAAAATAGTGATGAGACTGACATTTAGTGTCTTACAATAAACTGACTGAGGATCTCTCTTTCCCATTTTTTCAGAGTGTGCTTGTTTGCAAAAGTGTTCAGAAATTGAGCTTCTCTTTCTTCCCCACTTCTCGTGATAATGCAGAGAGGTGAGGAAGGCAGTGATGGGGTGTCAGCATCAGCTAAGGCAGAGACGGGACCTTCTTGCGTGAATTTTATCAGATACGGCAGTGGTTGCATCTGCAGGGTGACCTAAGAAGACCCAAGAAACAATGGCCTGGCTAACAGGGTAAAAGTTACCTAAATGTTAAGAAAAAATACTCAAAACCATGCTTTCAGAGTATCAAATTTTACTATTAGCTAAAATGATGGTTTGATTTTCCGTACTAAATAATAGTCTATTTACATAATTTTAATATAGTCACCTCGCTAACTGTTCTGAACTAGCACCCAACAAAAGCACAGTGGTCAGGAAATTGGACAAAAAGCTAAACTTGTGAGTGAGGTCTGCCCAAGACTTAAACTCTTGGCAAAGCCAATAGAATGCAAAACCATATGTTTAGTATATAAAAAGAATGGCAAATATGGTTAATGGTAAGATACAATAATGATGTGTGTCTGATCTGTGTATTGTCATATTTGTGGAGTACAGGGCTTGTCCGTAATCCAGAAAAAACATGTCACCCCTACCCCAACACACTTTATTCATCTGAGATTTGCTGATGCCTTCATACATCTTGCTGGCAGATGAACACAAACACACGAACATCCCCCTACACTGGCACAGCTGTCAGAACCATCAGTCGACAACACATTTTGTTGACATCATTTATCACAATCCGCACATATGCCCATTTTCGGCGTCATTATTTATTTTGTTTCATTCTACTAAACTTTTGCAGTTTTCTTTTTTTGGTTTCTATCTTAGCTGATCTGAGTAATCATCAGTTTTGATTTTAGCTTTGGTGCATGTAGCGCATGAATAGGAGGGCCATGATGGTTTCCTGCAGGAAATCCAGTTACTCCTGCTACTCCTCCAGTTACACACCAGTCCTAGTATCCCCTCCTGGGTGACCTGATGCCCTGGGCTTTCTGACAGAGGTTCCTGGGAAATTATTTTCTTAAATAAGTCAATAACCTCCCCCTGCTATTAATATACTTTATTTATTCTTTCTCTCCGCTGGCAGTTACCTGCATGATCCATAACAGCCTGATGTCATTTGTAAACAGGTCATGTTGTCGAGTAACAGATGGGCCTAGCAGAGTCTGCACTTTGTTAGTTTTTTCCAATGGTTCCATTATTCATATCTGAGAACAACCAGAGTGCAACCAACAGCTAAATCTTTCAAAACCTCCACCCAGATAAACGGCCTCTCTAAAGTGATTTGAACAAATACTATATATGATCCTCATCTCCTTCTGCCAGTAGTTACTAATTATGATTTATGCTTTTACCATAAAAATTGATTTATAAAAGGTAGCAGGGCTCTTCTAGTTGAGGACTATAGCCGTTCTTTTATATTTTCTGGGAAGAACGCATTAAGAGCAGGAAGCCTGGCATGAGCAGTGACCTGGTGAACAGCCTGGCTTTGCTTTGGTTATTCCATTCTATGCCCTTACACCTGCTTTGGCAGACGACCTATAAGTATCATGTTCTAAAATGTATCCTTTGACTCTCTACACCTGGACAACAGATATGACCCCACCCCAGTTAGATAATTGCATCAAATATTCATGACATATTGCAAACCAGTTACCTTTGAAGGTGAGTGTCGCTCTTGAGTCCAGCTGTGGGCCAGCTCACTAAAACCTAAAGTTACGATGCTTCGGGGCAACAGGGCAGATGTATGATTCTTCATCTGCCCTTTGCTGCCCCTCTGGCTCCGCATGCCAATCGATTCAGACATATCTGTGGGAGGGAGTCCTGTGTGGTTCACGGATGGAGCCATATAATACAGACATTTCAAAACTGGACCAGATCTCCATTTAACTTTCCTTTTTGGGATGTGCAGGAAGAGTATAATAGATAAAAACCTAAAAACACAACAAAAAAAGACAAATGAAAGCTTCTGTGGCAACAGGAGAAATAAACTCATTTTGTGGCACCAGTGAATGGGCTCACGTCTGGGTCAATGGAAATAAGATATTAGTAGATAACTAAATAAATTTATTTATTCTGTATCCATCCAAAATGTGTTCTTTAACTTTCCCGAGCTTCCACTTACGATCCCATCAACAATTTATCATTAGTTTGGTACACAAAATGATTTATGGACCTTAATTTAAAGTCCATGGATGGATATTTTATGACGCAAACTAGGTTACGTACTTTACTCAGCAACAAACATCAGACATCAGTAGGTCGTCACTAATGAAAGTACCATGAAGGCTGCAAAAAATATGTAAAAGTATGTCTCAATGCCCTACTTCATACTGAAGATTATTCAAGATACATTCTGGACTTACTTACTATCCTGGAAGTCTTTAGGTAGTTTTATACACGCACACACAGGTGTGTAATTATATCTTTGTGGGGACTCTCCATTAATTTCTATGGGGGAAACTCAACATGATGACCTAAACCCCTACCCAGCCCTAACCTTAACCACAGGTATCCAAACAAAATATAAGGCATTTTTACTATTCTTGATTGCATTTACAGATCTTTGAAGGGACTTTAACAATGGTCCCCACGGCATCAAAAAGACAGGATTTTATTAGACTGTGGGGGACACTTGGTCCCCACAATGTAATATAAACCTAATACACACACACACATAACACTTTATTGTAGCAGGTAGGACCCCCTTTTGTCTCCAAAACCATTTTGTGTTGGCAGGTTGTATATTGAAAAGAGCCATTCTGCACGGTACTGTTATACTGAGTTGTTATTTTTCGCACTTGTGGCCTTCCAGTTACCTTTTTTTGAGTCTGGCCATTCTCCTCTGACCATTCTCATTAACAATGCAATTTTGGAAACAAAACTGCTACTGACTGGATGCTTTTCATTTGCAAGAAAATCCCCAGAGGGCGGCTGTTTCTGAGATGCTGGCACCACCACATATCACACCATATTCAGAATTGTCTAAGCCACATAGTAAGAGCAGTTACTGTCCATGTCTGTATACTGTACGTATTCATTTGCGGCCACATGATTGGCTATTTGGAGCAGCAGGCTATTTGCATTAATGTGCAGGTGCATCTATTGAAATGGCCACTCAGTGTGTCTGTATGCCTTCAGGCTTAATAAATGCTGATCTGCAGCCAGGAAACTGTACACAAGAGGTAATAAGTTTTCTGGGCTTGCAAATGTAATAAAACTGTACATCTATTTTCCAACCACTTATCCTTGTCAGGGCAGCGGTGGGCCTGGATCCCGGCAACGTGGGACAGGGGCACACCCTAGACAGGATGTCAGACCTTAGCAGAGGGTGTAGATCATTTGTTATCAAACTTGGACTAAGTGTACGGATGCTGACTTTGTCCGGACCCTACAGCTCTGGCTTCCCTAGGAACGGCATCATACCCACCTCAAAGAGAATTGTCAAGTTGGCTAGAACAAGACTGGACTCGCACATTTGCACATGTCTGTGAGACCCATCACACTGGCGCAGTGACAAGCAGTTCCCAAGGCCATTGTCAGATACCATCCGATAGTAAATTCCACCCTTAGCTCTCTCCCACTCCTGTTACATTTCTCCTAGGCCCAGGTCACACAACGTAGCGCAGAAACAGTGTTTTATATGACTGCGGGTGGTTTGCAGACATTTGGTCTCAAAGCAATATGTTAGATTAGTATAAACATAGAAATAAAGGACAAACTTGCCTTGTTGAAGGCTCTGCCCCTTTGGTGCACAAAGAACTTTGATTAATTTTGCCACTCGCCATCTGGCTGTTTATAGATAATAAGCAATGGAAGATAAATGGCTGGATGTTCCATTGTTATGTTGCCAATTTTTATACCTGGTCTTAGATCAGGTTATTAATCTATTCAAAAGGACTCTTTCACTTGGCCTGTTATTCAAAGGAGGATCCACAAGATAGACAGGAGGCGTTCTGTAACCTGAGCTCCTGCACGGTATTGTATGTTAGGTATCTGTAATCAGATCTCTCTCATACTTACTCTGCGCATCTTCTACTCTGTACATATTACTAACACTCATTTTATTGTTTGCATGCTTTGAATAGTTACAGTATGAAGGAAAATGCTTCTTATAGCATTAATAAGAAGCTGCATTTGAAGAAGTGGCCCACAGTAAAGATCCTATTTACAGAACAATGTCTATTGACAAAGTGCTTACAAGAAAATAGGGCTTAAGGAAGCATCATCGCACTTTAGATTCTGCCAGATGTGCTATTAATGTGGCGAGTGAGCTAAATTACCACCTAGTTTGAGCTGAGGTGTTGTAATTACCACTGCTGCATTGGTCCCTGGAAGACAACTTGTTTGCAAGAGACAAATAACACTAGAGAAGAATCTTGTATATTATTGGTGCCAAAAATAATGAAACACTTATTTTTTCCACTCAAATTGTCCTGCATTGTACATAAGTATCACATTTTATTCCACAATCAATAATGAATTAAGTAACTTTATAGTTATACAGTAATTATCATTCGAAAGTAATGTATTCAATTTTACAATATTTATAATCATTTTCCCTACCTCCACTGGCGTAAAAACTGGTACCGGTGCCAAATGACATCATCAGTGACCGCCCCTGACTGACATCATCACAAAGCGCGGCGTGATATTTCTTTAACTGAATTCAAACATGCTTTTATGATTCTTCACTTTTCCGTAGTCCTGCTTAAGTTTTTTTATTTTCAAGCGAAATTGTTCGGTGTTTCGCATGTGTCCCATTTCTTCCAAGCGGCTTGCTATTACTTAAAATACTTTTTTATTTCGAGTCGTGCCATCCAAATCCTGCTGGATCTGTTCATCTGACCATATGGCGATTAAAGCCTGTGTTTCCTCGTTTGTTCATCCTTCCATGTTACTTTTTTATATTTTTGTTTCTACTGCTTTTTATTTTTTTTCTCGCTGTTTGCTGTGTGTTTCAAAAGATGCCAGCTGTATTTTGTGTTTCAGCGGCAGGCTATTTGCATAACCAATCGACAGCAAATACGTTTGCCAGTCCAACCCCAAAGTACCAAAGAAGTACCCCAGCCTGTTTAGCACTTTCGGTACTGGTACTCGACCGGAAGTCAGTGGAAAAGCAAAATTACCGAAAGTACCGTACCGAAAGTACCGTACTTTGTGCAGTGGAAAATCGCCATACTATAGGTAAATCCATCCGGTGTATCCTGGGTTGGCCTCAGCGCCTCCGCCCAAGCGCACATGCCCAGAACGGCACCTTTGGGAGCCATCTGAGTCCTCATGCCCAAACTAAACCAGCTGATTCCTCTCAATCCAAAGGAGAACTGGCTCTATTTCAAGGTCTTTTCAGATCTCTGAACTCTTCATCCTTTCTCAGAGAATGAGCCCGACAGGTAAATTGATCCTAGTTGAGCGGCCAGATTAAGCGTTTACAGTACCTTATGATAATGAACAAAAAGGACAATGTGACCTCATTCAGATTGGGGAGACCTGGGTCCTGCCCTGGAGCCCTGGGGAGGAGCTTGAAGGCAAATGACTAGTGGCTGGGCCTCTACCCATGGGGCTCAGCCAGGCATAAACTGAAGAAATAACATGGGTCCGCCCTCCTGTGGGCCCACCAGCTGTAGGATGTAATGTAGATTGGATGGCGGTTGAAGGCAGGGGCCTTAACGAACTGATCATCAGCTAAGTAATCTGGTTCTAGGAACATGAAATGTAACGTCTCTGGTGGAAAAGGACCCTGAGTTAATAAGGGAGGTAGAGAGATGCTGACTAAATATAGGTGGACTCACCTCAACACACAACTTGGGCTCTGAAATCAAACCCCTAGAGACAGGCTGAACTGTATTTCATACTGGACTTGCCCTTGGTGAGAGGCATCAGGCAGGTGTGGGCCTACTTATAGCCTCCTGGTTCAGTGCCAGTACGTTGGAGTTCACCCCAGTGAACTACTGGGTTTCGAGTCAGGGACAGGCTCTGACTGTTGTCTGTGCTTATGCACCAAACACCAGTGCAGAGTATTTGGCCTTTTTGGAGACCTTGGATGGGGTGCTGGAAGGTGCCCCCTCTAGGGACTCCATTTTTCTACTTTACTGCTCATGTGGGTAATGACAGTGAAACCTGGAAGAGTGTGACTGGGAGGAATGGCCTGCCTGATCTGAACTCAAGTGGTGCTCTGTCATTGGACTTCTGTGCTAGTCACAGTTTCTCCATAACAAACATAATGTTTAAACATAAGGGTGTTCATAACTGCACCTGGCAACAGAGCACCCAAACCCACAGTTTGATTATCGATTTTGTAGTCGAATCATTGGACCTATGTTGGACATCGGACATGTTTTGGATACTCGGGTGAAGAGAGGAGGTGAGCTGTCAACTGATCACCACCTGGTGGTGCGTTGAATCAGATGGCAGGGAAGAATGGCAGATAGAACACATACTGTAGCGAGGGTGTGCTGGGAGCGTCTGGTAGAGACCCCTGTCCAGGAGATCTTCAACTCTTACCTTCAGGGAAGCTGGGGGCATTGAGCCTGAATGGGCTATGTTTTGGGTTTCCATTGCTGAGGCAACCGCGCCCAGTTGTGGCCATGAAGTTGTTGGTACCTGTTGCAGTGGCAATTCCCGGTGGTGGCCACCAGCAGTAAAGGGAACTGTCAAGCTGATGAAGGAGGCCTTCCAAGCTTTGGTATTTTGTGGGATGGATGTATACACACACACACACACACACTTTCAGACAGATACACACACACACATTCAGACACACACATAGACACACAAGGTCCATAGACGTGTGGTTATTCTGCCAAGCCTGAGGTCAAACTGCTGACTTTCTGACCACAAGCACAGAGGCCTGCTGAGCTACACACCACCCTTAGCTAAATGACTGGATGGCTGGAAGCCATGAGTTTGAAAATAGGAAAAAAAGACCAATATCATAATGTAATACAATGAAGACTAAGATTGGTAATAGAAGTGAAACACAACCCCCACCTTTGTTGACCCAGGGACACGTTGAACCCTGGAAAATCAGGATATCCTGAAAGGGACAAAACATTGTTTTCCAACCGAGTGTTGGAAGTGCTGATTCTCATCCCTGCATGCCGCTTCACATTTGGCATTGAATTTCTCAAGGGTATACTGTAGGAAAAAAAGTACATCATCAGCTGCAAATAGTGTTGATATCACTTCAAGAGTATTAAGAGCGTGAGTGTGAAGCTTGAAAAGGTGATTTAGCAAAGCAATAGCACAGCTGTACATAAAATATTGCAATCCACACAACATAATGGGAGACATAGAGTTCAAAAGAGGACAAGTTGTTGGTGCACATTTCATTGGTGCATCTGGGATCAGAACATCTTTGTGGTGTATCAGGAGCCACAGTGTCCAGGCTAATGTCAGCATACCACCATGAAGAATGGACAACATCAAACAGGAGTAACTGTGGACAGAATCTGTCTGACAAGGATGTCTGGACACTAACCTGAATTGTATCCAAAAAACATAAAACCACAACTGCACGACTAACTGCAGAATGCATTGCACAGCTCAGCTCTCCTGTTTGCACCAAAACAGTTTGTTGGGAGCTGCACAAGGTCCTTATGTATGTTTGGGCTGCTGTAGCCAAACCTTTAGTCACTCAAGCCAATGCCAAATGTCAGTTTCAGTGGTTCCAGCAGCACAAATCTTGGGCTGTGGACAATATATTGTTCTCTGATGAGTCCACCTGCACTGTCTTTCCCACATCTGGGAGAGTTACATCGTGTAGAAGCTCCAAAGAGGTTCACCACCTAGACTGTTGCGTACCCAGAGTGAAGCATGTGGGTGGATCAGTGACGGTTTGGGCTGCTATATCATTGCATTTCCTAGGTCTGTGGTAGTAGAATCAATGACAATATATATATATATATATATATATATATATATATATAATTGTAATTTCAATCAGTAATTTCCAAAGAGATTCATAATGACATGTTTATTTAATGACAATGATTATCCATGATTATAATGATGGCCATCATGATTGCTGCTTTTGGAATAGTTATTGTACTAAACATGTAATACTGCTTAAGTAATAAGTTTTCACTTACAAAATTAGAAGCATTTTATGAGGAAATAACATGTGATGGCTTAATCTGCAAAAAGACCGGATAAAGGTGCAGACCTGATCCAAGAAGTTAGAACTGTTACTAATACCAATATTAGACATTTTTTGCGCTGATGTCAAGGATAAGTAGAAAGGGGCACAAGGGAATATAGGGGAAGTAAGAGAGAGAAAGTAACTGAAAACAACTTGTTGAAATGAGGAAGTCTAACCACAAGAATAATCGGCTTCTACAAGCTGACCTTGCCTTCAACTGATAATAGGCCCCCATAAGCAGAAGTAGATGGTGCCCAAAATTATCTGACCTGTCCTTTACTGTCTGTAAACTGTCGCATTTTTGGTTATAAAAGATGTATACACTTGTTGTTTGGGGAGCAGGTCACAAGACGCATGAAACACTGCTGAGTGTCTGTTCCTCTAAAGCTTTGCGGTAGAAAAGTGCTGTCAGACTCTTAAACAAACCGACTTCAGCCAAATTTCTACCACATATCCACTACTTGTTCTAGTTGGGCACGTTACTACCAAGGACTACGAAGCCATTTTGGAAGACCATTATCACCCAATACTTCAAATATTGTACCCTGAAGTATACAATACTGTGTCATGTATCAAAATGGTAACACACCAATACACTGAGGAAAATTGGTGACAGAGTGGTTTGATGAACATGAAAGTGAAGTTGAACATCTCACATGGCCTGCATAGTAACAAGATCTGAATATTATTAGCGTGTCTTGGAGAAACACCAGAATCACTAGTAACCTGGCCTCTGTTAGAGCTTTAAATCCCACCCCCGATCAGCCCAGTGTGCTCTGATTGGTCAGCTTGCTCGACCTTTTCAGTTTGCCCTACACATTCTGCCCCTGCCAATAAGTATTCTTAAGTTCAAACAGAGTAACTCACCACAGAAACCACTGTTCTCTAATCTGCTTGAAATGCCGTGTTGGAATTCCAGCCCTTACTTCCATGATCTGACTTCCAAGACTTTGGCATGTGTCTGGGAATTTTTGCCCATTCATCCAGAAGAGCATCTGTGAGCTCAGGCATTGATGTTGAACATGAAGGCCTAACCCTAACCCTAAATTTGCTGTCAAAATGAACACTGGTTGAGATCAGAGCTCTGTGTGGGTCAGTCAGGTACCACACCATAGTCACCCAACCATGTCTTTATGGACCTTGTTTTGTGCACTGGGGCACAGTCATGCTGGAACACAAAGGCGGAAGCATAGAAGTGTCTAAAATGTCCTGTTATGCTAAAGCATTAAGAGTTCCCTTCACTGGAACTAAGGGGCTTAGCCCAACCCTTGAAAAACAACCCCATGCCATTATCCCATCTTCCACCAAACTTTTCAGTTGGCACAATAGAGTCAGGCAGGTAATATTTTCCTGGCATCTGCCAAACTCCGACTCATCTATCAGACTGCCAGACAGAGAAGCGTGATTTGTCACTCTACAAAACACGCTTCCACTGCCTCAAAGTCCAGCCACTTTACATCACTCCATTTGACGTTTGGCATTGCGTGCAGTGATGTGAGGTTTGCATGCAGTTACTCGGCCATGGAAGCCCATTCTAAGATGCTTCCGGCACTGGGGTTAATGCCAGAGGAAGTTTTGAACTCTGCAGTTATTGAGTCATCAGAGTGTTGGCAACTTTTTCCGCACCTAAGCTCTTCCACTTTGCAATGATAGTAGTGACAGTTGACCATGGAATAACTAATAGGGAAGAAATTTCCCAAACTGACTTATTGCAAAGGTGGCATCCTATGACAGCAGCATACTTAAATTAACCAAACTCTTCAGAAGGACACATCCTTGTGTTTGTAAACCTAACTGTATGGCTAAGTGCTTCATTTTATACACCTGTGGCAATGGGTCTGAATGAAGCACCAGAATTCAGTGATTAAGAGGTGTCTTCCAATACTTTTGTTTATATAGTGTATATTTACGTGAAATTAAAATCCTAAATATCAAACTAAAATGTTTATGTGCAGGCACAAACATGGCCGGCTCAAGCTGTAGGCAGAATAGGCAGCTGCCTAGGGCCTTATATGTTTGCGGAGAAAGTGAAATGATCATCAGGTTTTTTGGCGGGGGATCCCCCCAAATAAAGCTTTGCCTAGGGAGCCTGAAAAGGTATATCTGTCCCTGGGAATGGTGAAGCAATGCACCCTTGATGAAGGCCAAGTCACACTCTATACAACTGTGTCAAAATGAAAATTTTGACCACTATTCTACAGCCAGGCCAGAATCTGCACTGTTCCTCCTTAATCCTAGGCTCACATACTGGGCATAGCCTTCTCTCTAATACCCTGGCATATGTGTTCCCACGGAGCCTGAGAAGCGTGATTCCCTATTGTTGAACAAAACCCTCTACTCCCCCCTTTTTTAAGATTAGGGACCAACACCACTGTTTTCCTGTCCAGAGGTACTTTACCTGCCTTCCATGCAACACTGAAGAAGCACGTGAACTATGCCACCCAAACAACATCCAGTTCTTTCCACATCTCTGTATGGATTTCATCTAGGTCAGTACCTTACAATCCCCAGTATTTTAGCATGCTAGTATTGGTTCATGTCTTTATTTTTTATATATGTGGGACACAATAATTTTTGTGGCCACCTCAGTTTTGCGTTAAGATAAGAAGGGTTCTGCGTAACAGCATTACAACAGTGGTGCACTGTATTTAATGGGGGGTTGTGCTATGTTAGGCAGGAGAGTGACATCCACTTGTATTATTATACAAGATATGTCATCCATTTTGTTATAACCTTAGGTCTGCTGGACTTATTAGGTCCACAGTCGAAGGATAAATTGTATTGCATAATTCAATAAAGTATTATTGGAATACATCCCATTTTATTTAATTATCCAGAGATCTGGACAGACCTATAGATTATATATAATAAATTATGCATTATTATATTATATATAGGTTATCTATATATAGAATAAAAAAGAAATAAGCATAAGAAAGCACATGAACATGATGCAATGATGTGATACATGTTTTGTAATGTAAGTATATGGTAGATATTGTATACCGTAGGCATTAAATATAGATGATTATATTAAGAATGTTAATGGGGGAGGGATAGAACCACAGATTTCCTCCCTGAATCCCTTTATCACCATTGACACAATGCAGAGAATGACCAGCAGTAGCCGCTAACTAGACTACGAAACATATCCATGAACTCATATTCCTTATGCACTAAATGCACGCATACTTGAACAGTGCCACAGAATGAAAATCTGACTGTACCTTGGCATAGCTGGAAAAGGAGAATTTGGTACAAGGAAATGATATACCGTACAGAGAATCTCAAGCACTGTCATTCCCTCTTTCGTATATGATTCTTGAATATGTAAAAGACTGCGATGGGCTGGCCCCCCATCCTGGGTTGTTTCCTGCCTCGTGCCCATTGCTTCCAGGATAGGCTCCGGACCCCCCGCGACCCAGTGGTAGGATAAGCGGTTTGTAAAATGGATGGATGGAATATGTAAAAGAAGGAAGTGAAACCGACTGCTGAATTACGAATCTGTTACGTAATATTTAACAGCGAATGTTAAATTATACATCCCCAAATTTAACATATGCCAGTCCACTTTCAAGCTCAATAAATATGTGTAGTCGGACTTCAACTGTTCTGTAGGTATAGTGAAGAATGAAGTGGAGGACAACAGTGAAAATGGCAGGTTGTATACATGAGTGTGCCGTTCGAGGCAATGACAGGGATTTTCCCAAGGAACCGAACTGTCAACAGGCATGGTTGATGTTCAGCTATAAACAGGTAAGTCAAGGGTGCATTTCCCAATATCTCCCGTTAGCAACTTACAGATGTGAACTATTTCATTTGCATTCTAAGATGATTCTTGCTTCACGACATTGGTGGTTTTGAAAGTATGCACATGAGCAGCACACGAAAGCATGACTGATTCGCACAAATAAGGAACATGCTCCATCTGCATAGACTTTATATCTGTTCACCCATCATTTAGTGTTTACTTTTGCAGCTAGATTTTACATTTACATTTAACACATATAACAAATGGGGTGGCATGGTGGTGCAGTGGTTAGTACTGTCACCTCACACTTGTAGGACCAGGGTACAAGTCTCTGCCATGGCTCCGTGTGTGTGGAGTTTGCATGCTCTGTCCCCCCAGTTCAAAAACATGTTAAAGTGAATTGGAGTTACCAAATTACTCAGTGCGCCCTGTGATGGGTTGGAGCCCCATCCTGGATTGTTCTTTACCTTGCTCGCATAGGTTCCAGACCCATGACTCTCCAAACAGGACAAGTGGGTGCAGAACATTCAACAGATGCTATTGTCCAAAGCAGGCAAGCAGCACACTGCAAACATATACGCTGAAAAGGAGTCAACTAGGCATAAGTACAGCTAGGTTGAGGTTCCAGTGAATGTCCAGGTACAAGTGTAAGCAGCACTGCACCAGGAGCTACACAACAGCTTCTAACAACGCTTAATTTTTATATTACATTCTTAGTGTATTGTTGCCCATTACAATGCTATATTTATTCAATTTCCTTTTCATTTTTTCATCACAAAAAAACTGCCTAAACAGTTATCTAATCAGATTTTGTTATGGTAGGCACATATTCCAGTTTGTAGTTTTTGCTGACTTTTAAAAGTGTTGTCACACTTTAGATTCTGTTAACAATTCACTAGTACCAAGGCCATGTTTCTCTTTATAGAAGTTTCAAGAATTTCTTAATATGGAGAATAATGGTAAACTATTTGTAATCCTCGGTAACACAAGGGTTAAGTCCTACTCTGAAATTTGGATCTAAATGACCTCCATGTCTACAGTATATAAGCAAATTGGCAACAGTCTGTAGGCCTGTTTTGGATGAAGTAGTTTTGCAATTGTTTACATGCTATATCTCCAAAATCGGCAAGTTATAAAATTGCCATTTGCATGAAACCCGATGTGACATGACTAATAGAAGGAAAAACAGAGATATGTCAACTGAAAAGAGTAAAGCAAGTTTATTCTGGTTTGCTCAGCTTTCCCAAGGTTTACACAAAACAGGGTAGTGATTAACAGAAGAAAACACAGTAATTAGGCAGTTGGCCAGGTGGCTGAAAGCCTCCCGCCTAACACATATTCTTCATACTGGATATCCAAATGGCAGTTTGTGTTCTTCCCTGCCAAAAATATTCACTATTAAATACTGGGGCCTGAATTAATGCCCTGACTCGGTGGACCTCCTAGGGCACTATTCATCTCTCTATCCATAAAGGCTGACACCCTCAGTGCTGTGTTGTTGACCAGTAACTTCCCCACCAATTAAGTAAAAAAAAAACCATGGGAGCAGGAAAAACTTACTGGGATTACATTGCAAAGTTCAGAAGACACAAAAAGGCATTTAAATACATGAACGTAACGCATTTATATAACGTCCTGCTTTCCATATATGTTTTCACCAAGAGAAGAGCCACATAATAAAGAGCAGTGGTTTAAACTCTGAACTTGGATATGTCACAAAGTCGTGCACAGAAGACTAAATCATTTTGCAATTTTCTCTGCCTGGCTGGGACATTACCCACTCTTAGTCAGCCTTTTCATAATTTCTTTCTCTGCCCAAAGTAATTGGAAAAATCTTTCTGTATAATAGATTGTTTAATATTTGTTTTATAGCTTTAAATATTAAAGAAGGCTTGGAAGAAATGTCTACACTCACTCCACACTCTACTTCTAATGTTCACTTTCACATCCTCATTTCACATACATCACCTGTCCATGGATATAACTGTGAAAGATGCTGTGAAAAATATCTTTTTGGAATACATTAACATCATTTAAAATTCACTGCAACGGTCCAAAGAAAGTGTGGAGTAATATAGAACTTTTAATAGTAAAAATGTCATTACGATTTAGCCTTTAGGAAATTAAGTACATCACCTTTTTGTACACACAACTGTAGGATCTTCAACAGGCAATAGTTTTTGCAGTGGCTGGATCACATGATTCAATGGTGTCATAGGAAGAAACCATACTGTAGCATCACTCCTTACATGGAGACTTCAGTTGATTGTTATGTTTTAGTAACTATACCCAGACGTGAATAGTTCTGGTCTAGAAAGAAAATATTCAGACCAGGGTTTTGTTTCAGCCAATCGGTTGAGTACTCTGTGACTGTGAGTTTATACTGAACTGGCTGGGTGAAACTATACCCATATACATATACTGTGCTTTTCCTTACAAAACAATACTGACCAGAGAAAAGGTGGCAAGTTTGATTTTTAAAAATAAAAACAGGGGCCACAATCTCTTGCCAGCTACTACTGTACCCATATAATTTTAAACTTACACCATACAGGCAAAAAGTGAAAGTCAACAGAATTTAATAAGATAAAAAGTGCTTTAAAGTAAGAAGTATATAAGGTGAAAGTAACTTTTCCCTCAATGTCCTCTATCCTTGTGCTGTGATTTTACACATCATCAGCTTTGGGTGGGGGCAGATATTCCTTTATCTTAAAAAGGTTGAATAGTGAATTTAATTATTCAGAATGGAGAGGTAGAATATGTGTCACTGGAGAAAGGCAGGCTGCAAAAACAGCACTGTGGGAGAATTAATCAGGCTTCTGAACACTCAGCACAATCTTGCATAGCAGGGAAATGAGATGGAAAGCCAGCAGAGAATGAAGTGTTGACATTTGCTCTCCATTACACTTTAATATTTTCTTTTTCCTTTTTGCCTAGACGTTCCTGCATTAAGAATTTCACATGGATGCTATATACATTTTGGGAAATGTCAACTAAAATCTCATATTCATTTAGACTTTAACCTGGGGGTTCGAGGCTGATTTGAGATGGTTCTACTTTATTAAACAGCTCCATTTAATGCCATGGTAAATTGTCACATTTAGTCCAAGGCCATATACAGTAAAAGCAGTGGTAAGCCAGCAGTTTCCTTAGAGGGAGCAATAAAGGACGCTTCAACAATATATGTGATCCGTACTGAGTCGGAATGCATACAGGCTAATTATGAGCTAGAGTCAAAAATGTCAAAGTTAATTTTCGTCGAAATTGAGATTTTCCCAAAAATGAGTCCATTAAGTCATCATCTATCGATCCCAATAATCAAAATAGCAAATAAATACCTTGAACCATCATAATTTGAATGTTTTGTACGGGCTTTGTCTTCAGAAATTTGTCCTTTATCTTAAATTTTCTTAGAAAATCCGTGTTTTTCTCCACTCACTCGCAGCATGAGTGGGAATCCCCCCACCGATTGTTTGGTATCACCGTGAAGCGAGGCTCGCCTACTTTATAAAAATTTGCATAGAATTTCCAATGACATCACTCTGAACCAATAGAACTCGATTTTATGAAGCCCTATTTATGTAAACAACTTCTAACGGATGTAACTCGGTCATTTTTTGTCCGATTCCAACAAACCATACATCATTTTGAAGGTTTTAAAAAGGAGAATCTAAAAATAATAATAACTCCATTTTGAAAATTCCCTCATTCCGACTCATTTCGCCAGCACGGGTCACATATGTTTTTGTTTTGTCTTTTCCCTGATACCTTCACCTAAGCGCCGTTGAAGATATTAATAATTTTATGGACAAACTTTAAGGGCAATGACATGTCTTTAAGTCAAATGACATGTTTACAGTTTTACACCATTCTGTTTTGATTAAATGGACATTTTTCTACGTGAAATCGTCATTTTGTACAACTTATTTTA
This sequence comes from Isichthys henryi, assembly GCA_026776945.1. Lineage (NCBI taxonomy): Eukaryota > Metazoa > Chordata > Actinopteri > Osteoglossiformes > Mormyridae > Isichthys > Isichthys henryi. Next base: position 14,231,763 of record JAODJX010000042.1, on the reverse strand, counting down.
ATGAAGCTATCCAGGTTAACAACTTTTGTCAGAAGTACGACAAACGGGCATCTTCCCGCTGTTAGCTTTTTCTGATCCGCCATGCTACACTGCCTCTGAACAACATTCATTTTAATAAAGAGCCCATACAAACCCATGCCAAAGGCCTATTTCTGTATCACAGCATTGCAATTGTGAGGTGGTAGGTAAGGAAATTACAGCAAGCAGCTGGATCTGGCTGGTCTTGTGCATTGTCTTGCCAGTTGATCAGCAGCTCATGCCTAAAAATGCCACGTGTAATAAAATTCATATAAGTCTTGGCATGATTGGTAAAGATCAACAGTAAAACTGGTATTTCCATTGTGGGTATATGCAGCAATATGGCTGCACTTCAGGACAAAGCAGAGAGACGCCTTAATCGGGGTGGGAAATATGTGTCGGATGGAAAGGATGGAAAGGATCTTTTTTTTGGCTCTGAGTCATTTCTCTGCTGAGAACACTGGGTTATCACATTTAGTGTACTTAGTATGTTAAACCAAGCTTCCTTCCTGGGTTATTTAAATAAAGATTTAAAGGTTTATTGGATAATGTAGAAATATTTTATGAGTTTTTTTCCAGTTAATAATAGAAACACCTTCTTTCCCTACACATCCAGCTATATCCTAGTAAAACACTGCCTGTCCTTGACAGGTCCAGTCTGCTTTCTGAAAGAGCCCGTCTTCCCCTGTCTGTTACGTAATATTGTTGCCTTGGCTCTGGATTCAAATGCAAGGGTTCAAAGTTTGATCTTTTTAAGGCTCAAGGGAGGTGGAGCTCAGCTGCTGGAGCTGACACACCACGTCTTCTGGGTGTTAGCTGCACTTGCCAACCTAGCAAAGAAAAAAAAGAAAAGCTGTGCTGGTTATATTGGCCTGGGTCAGAAATTTACCATTACAGTATATTATTCAGTTTCTTAGCTGAGCATACAGTTATACACAGTTCTAGTTCATATAGTTTGCAGTGTTGCAGTCTTTTCCTTTTCCTTTAACTACATCCGTCTTCACAGTGATGTTGTAGTTAGATCACAGCGAGGTCCCAGTGATGTCACAGCGAGGTCCCAGTGATGTCACTGTGAGCCCAGATACCATCACAGGGCAGGGTATGTCAGTCCAGCACAGGCCACACACAAGATATGGGTAACTTATTTGGAAATCAAGCTTTCAGAATGCAGGAGGAAACTCGTGAAAACAATGAGGACATACAATAATGAGGCACACAGAGCTGGAGTTGAGAGCTTATTGGACTTTACGATATGAGGCCACAGAACTGCCCATTGAACCACCACATTATTAATGCTTCTGGATATTTTGATTTAACTCATTTAGGTTACTAGTGCACAACAGCAAAAATCCTTCTGTGATTCAGCTTGAAAACCCTTTGGTCACTAGTCCAGACCCGTATTCATTACGTGAATGTATGTGTTATGCATTTCTTTACAATCATAAAATCACCTTCTGAACGAGGACTTGCGATTATTTTTGTCGTCCAAGCAAGACCAAGTCATACAGCATTTTAAGAAAAATGTGGTTTAATGTGGTAATAAGCTTATGCAATAAGCATATAAACACTGTCACAGAGAGAAACTTGCTTTAATAAATTAATGATGCTTGTGCTATTCTTGTTCCAGTTATTCATCCCTAAAGCCCATCAAAGGTGTGCCAAGTGACAATGATACCTTCAGGCTCCATCATCACTGTCTTTTGGGAAATCTTAGCATCTTATAATTTGTTTTTTGTTTCTCTCCACGTGAAAAGGTTTCACATTTTATGGCTATCTGGCAGTTGTCAGATATAGCATGAACATGTGCAGCAAATACTTCTGCTTAGATGAAGTAGTATCTATCTTTACCTCAGTGGGCATTTCAGGTACATTTCAACCAAGCTTGTGTTGGGAACATCACTGCAAAATAGATGTATCACTTGTGGAAATCAAATGTATACGATGTATACGATGTATACAATTCTTTACAGCATTACATTACAACATAGTTTCAGGCCCAAAATGGGTGGATACATCTATGGAGTTTGCATGTTCTCCCCGTGTCATCGTGCGGTTTCCTCTGGGTTTTCTGATTTTCCCTCACAGTCCCAAGACATGCCAATATGAAGTTGAAGTTTCCAAATTGTCCTTAAGTGTGAATGTGTGTGTGAATGACGTGTGTACCCTGCGACGGGTTGGCACCATATTCTGGCCTGCCTTCCACCCATTTATTCAGGATAGGCTCTGTACCCCCACAACCCTGTATAGGACAAGTGGTAAAGAGATGAATGAATGAATGAATGAATGAATGAATCCTTGTCAGCCAAGCAGTACTAAAATCTGTAATTTTCTGTGAACCATGGTGTGTGTTTTGGGGCCAAATGGGTTTATAGCTCCCAGCTGTTGAAGGGGCTCTGTCAAGTCATTTAACCCCCTTGTTGCATAGTGAAAGGACACAATGTAATGTTTCCTTGACCTTGGGGTTTTCAGTTCCTGTCTCTGAAGTCTGGTCATGTGGTTCATCCCTACACAGATGGTTTTTGTTTGTGCAGCTCTCCAATTTAACCCAACTGTGGGACACCCTGCTTCTAGGTATGCTTGAAGCAATCAACAAGGGGCTGGTGCACATAACGAATTTAATGGCTTGATGCTGCTGACCTCGATTCTTGCTATTCTGTGAATGTATTGAAGAGCTGCATGCCATCTCCATGCGATGAAAAGGCAGACATTAACATCGATATATTCATTAAAACATACTAGAGAGTCTGATGGTGACAAATAATGAAAAGAGATTATTGCTATGCTGCGGATGTATCTGTAATACTATATTATTTTCTTATACAAATGACTGACAATATGCGGCATTACTTTTCCTTATGAAATAATATTTACATTTTAGTCATCTGATTTTTTGAGTTTTAGTCTAGTTTTAGTAGAAGAGAATTATAGAATAGTAAACTAAATCTACAGTACATGCAGTCAATAAAACTAACAGATTTAGTCATAGTCTAATAAACATCATTTTCATATTTCTTTGAAAATGTAATTTTCTGAATACACAGTTTCACTTAACCCCGATTTGTTACTTTACGCGGTCTGCCACTTTGTGACTGAATTTCTGTTGTTCCTAAATGCTTCCATTTTGCAGTAATACCACTTACCGTCGACTGTGGCATATCTAGCAGAGAACAAATTTCTCAGACTGACTTATTGCGAAAGTGGCATCCTATGACAGCAGCATGCTTGAATTCACTGAGTTCTTCAGAATGACACATTCTTTCAGAAATGTTTGTAAACCTGACTGCATGGCTAGATTCTTGATTTTATACACCTGTGACAATGGCCTTAATGGAACAATTGAATTCAATGGCTAAAAGGTGTGTCCCAATACGTTTGTCCAGTGATGAATAAGAAAACCAGAAATGCATACGACTTGAATAAAGAAACCTCAAGTGTCCTCCCGTATCGGACTAGTGCAAACCAACTGGGCTGTGCTTAATTCTACACGTAGCTCAGTTTAAGACAGTAGACTTTTCTAAGACATTCATAGAAAAATGAACTATTTCTTTCTATATCATTGCACTTCAAGTTTATAAGGTTTTCCCTATTACTGCTGAATCTCTTTTTTACATTCAATGTGAAATATATCTACATTTTGGTGCACTTTTTCCTAAATCTAAAACCAGCTGTGTCACTGACAAGGCTTGAGCGGAATCTAATTTTTCATACTGTGATATCGTCCAAAGATTAAACATCAGAATATTGTCACCCATGATAAAATTTGCCCAAGCCTAGCACAGACACAAAAAGTTTACAAGGAGACTTTAGAGAAAGAACCATAGATACAAAAACATAGATATGTCATTGGCCGCTGCTGTATGTTGTCATTACACGTTTGCCCACCTGCCATACTTGTGCAGTCAAGATCCGCTAGTGAAAAAATACAGAAGCTGTATCTCAATTCAGGGGCTGCATCCTTCAATGGACACAGTTGGCATAGCCTTTGTTGGCCATGTTCTTCTAAAAAGCTGCCCAATGAATCTAGGGATAGGTTAGATCCTTTTGAGGCTCAGGAAAGGAAGGACACATATCTAGATCTCAACTTGTGTTGCACTGCAGGTGTCACGGTTGCGGGTGGACAAGCGAGCAGGAAGCGGGGAAAGACCAGGCGGGCAAGCAGGCAGGCAGGGAATTCAGGGTTTTTTCGCGATAGGAACGGAGAAAGGAACAGGACATCCACTAACATTAACTAACATCAATGATGGACAAAAACCAGGGCAAGACACGAACTGAAATAGACGAGACTGGGTGAAAATCATCAGACACAGCTGGGCAAGATCGGGGAAGCACACGTGGATAATCAGGGGGCGTGGCACACACGAGGATCGTACGAGCCGGGCATGACAGAACCCCCCCCCAAAGGCGCGCACTCCGGGCGCACTTCAGGGGAGACGACGGACGAGACAAGGGATACGGGACCTGGAAAACAAGAACAAAATCATTAACGGGACACAGGGAACAGAATGGACAGACAAAACTGGCACAGGGGCAAAAGCCACGACAGGACCTGACACAGGACGGGGAAAGTGGACAAACAGATCAGGAAGGGAGACACTGAGGGAACAGGTGGAACAAAAGGGCCAATAGTGAACGGAGGGAACACAGGGGGATGAAGAGCAGAGATAGTAGGAACAAAGGGACGAGGAACAAATATAGGAGGGACAAAGACGGGAGACCAAGGAGGAAAGGCCGGGGGACTAAAGGGAGCCCGAGGGAGCCCCAGCGGACGACGGGGAGCAGCCGGAGGGGCCGCAGGCGACTGGGAGGCCGGAGCAGGAGGGGACCTTGGAGGGGCAGAGGAGGCAGGACGAGGGACAGACACAGGGGACGAGGAGGGAGTCGGAGGGGGCACCAGGGAAGGCAAAGAGGGAGTCGGAGGGGACATCGGGGAAGGCAAGGAAGGAGGGGGAGCCGCAGCAGGCGATGGTAAAGCCATAGTCGGCCAACGCAACGTCTTCCGACGTGCCGGAGTGGGGGGACCCACAGGCAACGGAAGAGCCGTAGCCGGGGAACCCGCAGACGACCGACGAGGAGTCGGAGGTGGGACTGAGGCAGAGTGACGAGGCTTCGGAGGGGGACCTGCAGGCAACCGCCGACCTGGAATTCCAGGACCTTCAGGCGCCCCCCGAGCCCCAGCCAAGGCGAGCTAGGGCGAACCAGGGGGCAGGGCGGGTGGGACCCCAGCCTTTCATCTGTGCCCTCTGCCCTTCCGGGACATAGACATGCGAGTAATAGGCTATGTCAAGGAGGGAGGAGTGGTGGTGGGGTTGTCCGGGACCTCCTCGGGGACTGGAGAAGGGTCAGGGACTGGAGAAGGGTCAGGGACTGGAGCCATAGGGCTTACAGTCACAGGCGGAGGCCAAGGCAGAGGGAGCGAAAAGGGCGGAGGCAGAGGAAGCCCCTCGGGTGTAGCTGCAGCAGGCGGCGGAGGCAGAGGGGCCTTGGGCATAGCTGCAGCAGGCGGCGGAGGCAAAGGAGCCTCGGGCATAGCGGCTACTACAGGCAGAGGGAGCGCCTCGGACGTAGTTGCAGGCGGGTCATCCGCAGGCGAGACGGGCGTGGTCCCTTTAAGAGTCCTGTGGACCCACGCAATAGCGTCCCTGACTGCGCTGGCCCCTTTGTTGGCCAGCCGCGCCAGCCGGTAGAAGTACCGCTCAAGGGGAGGCAGTAGCTCCGCGGCGACGGGGCACATTTTCAGGAAGGGGGGAGCCGCCCGTGCAAGGAGCTTTGCGGTGCTGGTGACCTCCGGGTCGACCAGGGAGTCCTCCCACTCACCAGCTGGGACGGAAGCGGGGACGAACGCACATGCCCCCAGGACGATCGTCCGTGCGATCGCCGGCTTTCTCCTCCTTCGGCTCCCGGTGGTGGCGGGAGGCTGCGCCAAGTCCGACAGGGCGGACGGCGGGAGTATAGTCCCTGCACCGCTCTGTCCTGCACGTGGCCAGCTGTCTGAAGTTCTCGTGCACCTCCTCCGCAAGGTGCGCATCCTCCTCAGGAGACAGTCGGTCCAAGATATCCCAGCTCCGGCTCATGAGATCCCACGCCGGGGTATCTTCCCGGATGCCGAGCTGGGCAATCCAAAATAGCACCTGGTCAACGAGACCGAGGTAATCCTCCTCGGTCATGAAAGATGCTTTTTTCGATGGGTCCGTCATTAATGTTAGGTGATGTTAGTCGATGTCAGATGTTTCTTGATCTCCGTTTCCCTGATTCCCATAATAAATCCCCAGTTTCCCCGTATTCCGCCTGCCTGCCTGTTCCTTCCTGCCCGCCTGCCCGTCCGCTTACCTGGCGAACCTGACAGCAGATCTGTTTAGAAAATTTTTGTAGCTTCCAGTAACCAAGCCAACATCAATTGGAGACATCAATTGTTACATCAATTGCCACTTAGAGTTGCTATCCATTCCTTGCTTTATGGAATGCTTTTGGGGAATGGCAAGAACCAAGATGGCACCGTGGATGGCAGCTTCAATGCAGTGCTCTCTTGTACTTTCATTGTTTTTGTTTACTTTCTGTGTGTTTGGTTACTCTCACCTAATTACTTTCACCTGAGAAATGAAGAACTCCTTAACATCAGGCAATTCACTCCAGATACCTTTTCATGAGTTTTCACAAACTCAGAAAGTTTTATAGACATTTTAGTTGGGGGAACAGCAGGAACAGTGGGACATAAAGAAGATGCAGACTCTGTAGAGAGGTTTACAACACATCACAAATTATAGAAGACCATCTCCCACTGCAAGCAAACAAATTCTGGTCTGACGACCTGAATGTCTTCTACTTGGGACAAATTCACCAACTCCAACTCAAAGACAGTTTTCATCACATCGTGGGAAACCCCCTACCCCCACCCCCAATACTCAGGATGCACGCATGCTATGTGAAGAGGATGTGAGATGGCTCTTCTAGAAACAGAAGACCAGCAAAGCACTGGGTCCAAATGGTGTCTTCACCTCCTGTCTTGAAACTGGTGCTAACCAACTGGCTTCAGTCTTTACGCAGATCTTCAACAGATCTATGAAGCTGTGTGAAGCCCCTCCTGCTTCAACTGTTCCACCATCACCCCAATCCTCAAGAAACCTTCCATCACAGGACTGAATGACTATACCAGTCGCTCTGACCTCTAAACCTTTGAGATCATGCAGTCTTTTGACTGACTGGTGTTAGCCCATCTGAAGGACATCACAAGACATCTGTTGGACCCTCTGCAGTTTGCCTACCAGGCAAATAGTTCAGCGGATGATGGAGTCAACATGGGACTGCACTACATCCTGAAAGATGTAGACTGCCCAGGGACATATGCAAGGATTTGGTTTGCAGACTTAAGTTTGGCATTCAACACCATCATTCCAGAAATCCTCTTCACCAAACTCTCCCAGCTCGATTCCAGTGTCCCCTGCCATCAGTCAGTGGATCATCAGCTTCCTGACAGGCAGGATATAGCAGGTGAGGCTGGAAGAAGTCAATTCGGGTATACAGACAGGCACACTTTTAAAAAAAATATTTGCAAAAATAGTTTAGTATAAAAATAGACACCCAACTCATCCTCTCCTTCCCTCCCTCCGACACTCATGTCTCTACTAAGATCTCTGCATGCTTATCAGACATCTCATCTTGGATGACTGCTCACCAACTAAAACTCAACACTAGTAAAACCGAACTGCTCTACATCCCTGC
>JAODJX010000042.1:14197304-14220321 GCA_026776945.1 Isichthys henryi | reverse complement strand
GGGCCTCCCTGCTGAGACTGCTGCCCCCGCGACCCGACCTCGGATTAAGCGGGAGATGATGGATGGATGGATGGACAAGTAAATATAGCCTCTGGGTCACCAGTTAATTGTTGTGTACCTTGCCATTTCATTCTTTTATTTGGTATGTTTTTTTTTCGGCCAAATATGGCCATAAGATTTAATAAGAAGTCTGAATATTTAGGCCCTAAGGAAGTACAATTTCAGATGTAAAAAACTTCATAACAGGCACATTTACAGCTGCGTTACATGTGTTAGCACGTTTTAGTTTTTAGTGTTTCATTTAGTAATAGCAACTGTTTTGCATTTTTTTCCTTTCAGGATGAAATTATCTGTATTATACGTCCAAAGTACTGGGACAACAGCTTAACTAACATCTCATTCCGAAACCAAGGGCATCAGTATGAGGCTGGTCCACCTTCTGTCGCTGCAACAGCCTGAACTCTTCTGGCACGGCTTTCCATTACATGTTGGAGCATTGCTAATGGGATGTGTTTCCGTTCAGGCTGGGTATTGACATTTTGTGATCAGCTCCATGTCTCTGAATTTTTGCAACCTACAACTTAGCAACTGAACTACACAACCATTCTACTTGTAGTAGTTATGGGCAGCTCTAGTAAACTGACTTGTGGGCAAGATGGTATCATATGATAGAGCTAAGATAAAAGTCTGTATGACCATCCATTCTACTGCCAGTGATTATTGCTGGAGATGGATTAACTGTGTGTTTAATCATATACCTGTGTCAGCAATGGGCCTGGCTTAATAAGCCAATGGAGGTGTGAGTTACACTGTAACTTGTCTTACAGAGCATAGATTTTCTGAGCTATAATTACATGTCATTTTCCTTGTGGTGCACTTCAGCCATCAAAGGACCACATCCTGTATACCTTCAGTTTATTGTTAAAACGATAAAAGGGCTTCTTAGATTCCTGAAGTATTTCCTTATGTCACAATGTTGAAGCGCAAAGTGTAATAAGAAGATTTTGATCCTAGATTATAAAATTTGGATTGAGACACAAGGGCACCTTGGTGGGTGACCGTAAAAATATAAAACTAAATATTTTTGTCCTTACAATACACAGATACTACACACTAACACACACATATAGATAAATATGTATAGACCCTGTTATAATGAAATGGTGAGGCATTAGATGGCCAAAATATAAAGAGTGCTTTAAAATATATAAACAGCTTCGGAAAAAATTAAAATATCATTCTATATATTTTTTTAAATTTGCATTTCAAATCTTGTTTTAATCCTGGTTTTGTTCGCAGAAGGCTACACTGCATGGCAGGCTGATTCCAGGCTCAAAGTTTCTAAGACAGCAGTACATGAGAACAAGGTGAAGCAGGAGACACTGGCAGTAACCAAAAACCAACAAGCTAGAGGGCAGAAGCAACTTTCTATATAAGAGATGACCATCAACTTATCCGGCAGTGCCTCATAAATCAGAGGATGACCTCAAGTGACCTTCAAAAACAATGGGAAACATTAAGTATTGTGAAGTGCACTGTTAAGACAATTCATAACAGGCTCCTAGAAGCAGGACTGAAGACCCATAAAGCAAGGAAGAAGCACTTCATCAATAAGAAACAGGGAAGAGCCAGGCTCAAGTAAAATGTATATTTTACACCGGTGCATAACCATAAATTGAGAAACTGAGTGAAACAAAATTTTGCTGTGGTCTCCTAATTTTTTTCAGAGCTGTATAAAGAAATGCAGAATGATCCTGCTCGATAGCAAGGAAAAATGTATGTTTCTCAAACACTATTTCCATAACTTCCAGTACAGGGTGTTGGTGAGCCTGGTCCCAAGGCCCACGAAGCACAGATGATGAGAGATGAACTCTACTCAAGATGCCATTCAAGTGGGTTCATATGCTAGTGATGCCCTTGAGCAATTAACCCCAATTGCTCTAAGTGTGTTGGCAAAGCCTGCTCTCTGATCCCAGAACTTGCTGTCACTGGTATATGTGTCCGTGTGTCTCTTAGAGAGCAAGATGCATCAGGAGAAAACCCGGTTTCCCCACTAGGATAAATGAAATTACTATTCTTAGCCCACCATAACTCATATTGTTAGACCTACGTTCCTGCACTGTGGGATATTTCAAAACGCCCGTTCACCTAACTATGTCTTGGGACCAGGGAAGGAAACTGTTGGAAAACCACACAGATACAGAATGAACATACACACTGTTCAGACACAGTGAGATCGGGAGAAATAACCCTTTACCCACTTTGATGGCTCACCAGAGAATTTGAATACATTTCAGTTGGATTTTCTGATCACATATACTGTATTTTCACATTCTGTACATAAACACTAACTTAACAAAAAAAACTGTACATATACTATACTGTACGTATAGTATCATAAATTTACTCGTATTGTTTTAATACATGCGTTCTCTGACGGAAAGGCATGCGGTTTATAGTTTACCCCAGACTTGTGCTTGGCTGGAAAATGGATCAATATATAGGATCAATATATATTTATCTGTTATTTCATATACAAACATATCAAACCTCCCTCATCCGGACCTCCAATATACGGGCATCTCCCTATAATACCGGGCAGCTTTAGGCACGTGTATGCGCAAATTAATTTTACACAACCAGCAGCTGTTGTTACGAGCCCCATTCTAGGGTTGGGGCGTAACAGACTGAAAGGGAAAGTGGACGTGAAGTAAAGGGAGGACAGGGTGCGATGGACAAGGGAACACACGGGGACAAAGGGGTATTTTTTATATTTCTTTCTGTTCAGAACAAATAAACCCAGTGCAAAAGGACTCAGGAGTGACTATAGTGACATTAAACAAAACCCAGCTTCCGAACGCAACCCAAACCTAATTTACCTAAGTGTAGAGAGAACAAAAACACAACGACAAATTCTACATCTTACTCCCTATTCAAACAACAGCATACAACATAAGCTCGCAAAACAAAATGCCAGTCACTCCCTATTCACCTGACACACACAAAGCATACACAGAGATCAAAGTGTCAAAGTCCGAGAGGCACGCGAAGACGTTAACCAAAAAGCAGGCGAGAGTTCGCAACCAAATAGCACGTATAAACCTAAGCGAAAGTACAAACAATGCAAAGCGAAAATCACAAATCAAATAAACCAAACAAATCATACAGAGTAATATCCATCAAAGAAAAGCAAACCAACAACAATAATCAAAAATTAAGCAGAACTCCCGAAACCTTGCATTCAGCTTTCCAATTCGGAAGACGGAAGTGACGAATGTCGCATGAAGGAAATTGCGGGCGGAGTCTGTACGTGGAGGCGGAGCGAACGTCGAATAGAGAGCGAGCTAGAGGACGAGGCTGTGGGCGGAGTCTGCACGTGGAGGCGGAGCGAACGTCGAATAGAGAGCGAGCTAGAGGCCGAGGCTGTGAGCGGAGATGAACTTACAGTGGCGCATAAAACCGTGCAAAATCCATGGCTTCAAAAAAGAAGCGTAGTGTCATTCCCCTCCAAAAGACGCTCGATATCATTACAGAGATACGAAAAGGAAAATCACACAGAGTTGTTGCAGACCATTTTGGAGTGGCTAAGTCTACGGTAGGAGATATTTGGAAGAATAAAGAAAAAATCATCCAGCTCACTTGATACTGGTTAAAAACTGGATGACCAATGCAAGAATAAAACGGGATGATTCGCTAGCTCAGACTGAAATAATATCCTCCTAAATATCAGGTAGTTTGTATGTCTACACATATAAGTTACGGACATTTCTTACTTACGGGCACCCCTCGGTCCCATTCTGCCTGGATAAGGGAGGTTTGACTGTACACCCAAGAGATTGCAGTGCAGATACCACAAAGACACTCAAGCATTAAGTGCTTAATTCTCACAAAGAATACACTGATTAGGAATACTTGATTGAAGTGCTGAAACTCACATTTCTGATCCCCTACTCGACCCCTGTCTGTAACCACAAAAACTCTTCGTGTTTTAAGATATTTTCTCAACAGGCCTCACCTACGTTTGAATCGATAATAAGTTTCAATTCATGTTCAGTATTATTGCCATATTTAGTCATCTGTCTAAAAACACTCGATAACATAAATAGGATAAAAAATAAAATAAATAACTTTTGAAACATCCGAAGTAGGTTATACCCACAAGACTAAAGTCACTTATTTCATTAAATAGTCAGAATGGAAAAATATCTGAATAATATTGTAGCATATCGTATTCTGAAAATAGGAGGCCTACACTGTCACCAAGGACCGACTAATAGAACTAGCAAGCTTTTTTTCCATCTGTGATAATTTTATTTTGTCTAATTTGAAAAGAGACATTTAAGGAATAACTAGACAATGTGGCTGAGGAACACTACACATTCATCTCATAAAATATATAATTTTTGTCACACAGGAAATTATAAATTGACATAAGGAAAACAGGATGCAAGATTTTACGGTTTGTGTTTCTTACGTACCTTTTTGTTACAATGGGAACACAGTGCAGTACTGTATGGGTTTCCTTGTTAGCACAGATATGAGTAAAGTGACTATTCAAAGTCAAGATAACACTGAGAATACAGTACATACCAGATTTTATTCATTTATGGTATATGCAAGATTTTGTGCCAAACATTATTTTTCCAAAGACCTGCTTCATATTGCTTTTATAGTGACCTCCAGGATGTTGTCCTGCTTTGTGCCCTATGCTGGCTGGGATAAGTAGCACCCCTCCCCCCATTACACTGTACTGGATAAAAGGTCAAAAGAAGATTTATGGTTGATTAAAAAAAAAAGTCTGTGTGTGTATATAATATATATATATAGATATATTTACTGTATATATATGTTCTCATTATCAAATAGACAGTAAAAATGCTTAAATATCAAACACCTGATACACATTTGGCATTTTCCATGATTTTTGGGTTAATAGCAGCAGTACAGTAAATTATACTTGATCTGCATGTGAAATCTGCTGCTAATTTGCCATTCTCCTTTAAATTGCCAGCATGTAGCATTGCACATGGTGTGTTTGTTAAACATGACTGTGTAGGCAGATAGCAATGGAATAAGTGTCAAAATGACATCAGAGTGCGTGACATCACCATCACTGTGACTCATGCCACCACTGTTTCCTGACAGACGAACAAGCCAACGCAGTCTGTCCTCCCATGTAAACATGGGGGTATAATTCCTTACAGCTAGTAGTTTCCGTATTACGGCCTGACTCACTAAGAACTCTCTTTACTGCTATGATTGCTCACCTCCTTCTAAAATAGTTACCATGACAGAGTATTATAAATTTTATCCTTAAAAAAATATTAAATCCAAAATGTCTTTATCAAGGCAAACTCTGTCTAAAGTCTGCAACAGCATAGAGATTTCTAGATGTCCTAATCTGATTAAGGGTTACCTGTGAGCAGTAAGAAGATCTGTGCTCTATGACATAATCCCTGATTATAGGCAAAAAAGAGGTGATCAGCCTCTATGTGTGTACATTTCAGTACCTAAATTGCTCTTATGCACGCATTGACACTTAATTAAATACAACTACAGTACATGGTATAGCAAACAGGCTCCTCCTGTAGGCAGCAAACCACAAGGCTGAAACTGAGTCTGATGACTAACTGACCGCCCATTCACTGTTCAGCTAAACAGGCTAGACGTGTAATTCTGACGCTTCTGAATGTGGTGTGACTGCTGGTGCCTGATGTGGTGGGTTCAGTATCTCAGATGGCTACCCTCCTAAGATTCATACGCTGCAGTGGCTAGAGTTTAGAGAGAATGGTGCAATAAACGAAAACCACCCAGTTAGTAACAAATGTCTGGGTAAAAACACCTTGTTAATGAGAGACGTCCGAGGAGAATGGTCAGAATTGTCAGAGCTAACAGGAGGGCTGCAAGTGTGAAAATAACAGATCCATACAACAATGTTTTGCAGGAAAGGCTTTACCCAAACACAAAATTCATCAATCCTGCTTTGGGGACAAAAAGGTGTCATACCTAGTGGCCACTAACTGTATGACAGCATGTTACTTTTAGCTAGAAATTGAAAAAAAATAATATACTTGTATTCATTCCAAAAGTAACATGTTTATTTTGAGGGATGTTTAATTTCTAATCTGGGATTACACTTCCAAGGTACATTACCTGTCAAAAGTTTGGACACACCTACCCTTAAAAAGGATCATTTGTACTATTCTTTACATTTTAGAATAATTATGAAGATATCAAAACTATAAAGTAATATATGGCATTATTCACTGGCCAAAAAAAAGTATTAAAGTCAAAGCTCTGACCTGAACCCAATAGAAATGTTGTGGAAGGACCTGAAACATGCTGTTCATTTGAGAAAACTGAGCAGCGGGCAATTCTGTATGAAGGAACACTAACTTTCAAGCAGCACTATATATATACACATACATGATCTGTTGATACCCCTTGTCAGGTGCAATATTTGCTCTCTGGATGAAATGTTGTTTCCCTGTTCTTTGTAGGTGGTGTGGCATGTCCAAACTTTTGACTGGTACTGTATATAAAATAAAAACTTGGATCTGTTTAGAAAAATTCCTAAGCTTTTGTATAACAAACAATCTGCCCTAGTATTGTGACACAATTAGGCAAAGATAGGGTCAGAATTATTCAACAGTCAAGAAGAGGGGGTTGTTACTGTATAGTGATAAACGTCATATAACCATTCCATCAAACCTGTGGAACTGATGTCAGCCTAGTTAAGGGCAAACCAGTTTAAAAGCTTTTGGTGACCGAATGTTGTATTAAGGCTGTAATGATTCCAGCCCCACCCATCCACCCACTCTCTCTCTCTCTCTCTCTCTCTCTCTCTCTCACACACACACACACACACACACACGGCCTGCTTTGATGTGATGAGTTGTTAAGCTTAGTTGGTTTGAACATTAAACTATGACCATAAGGCATCTAATTTTGTATGAACACTAACAAACTAATATGTTTCTTAAGATTTACTTGTGCATGAAAGCCTTTCATGGACTTTTTTCATTATTATTATTACTCACCTGGACAGAGACTAAAAGTAATAAAGTATGATTTGATTTTTTATCCATTCTGTCCTGGCGTTACATGGCGTTACAGCAGCAAACTGAACAACAATTAGTGTTGCTATTTTGTTGTCTAATACTTTATTATTGCTCAAATGAAGGTATTTCAATAAATCATGACTTACTGCTCATCTAACATAAGTTAGCAGACAATGGTATGCATCAATCCATCTTTCAGTTACTCATTGTGGAAGAAAATTGCACTTATACATTTCAAGCGATTTTAAATAGCAGAAAAATTGTGAAAAATATGTACATATCAAAGACTTGTTTTAAAGTATTAAATCTTGTGTAATGAGTGGCCAAGCATAAAAGGGTCTCCTCTCTTTGTAGCTACGGATGGACAGGACCTCCCCAGTGGCCAGAGAACGCTGCCTTAATCTCCTTCATTGCACTGGTCATACTCTCATCATGAGTTACAGTGACTTTGCCAAAGTCAGCCAGAGCAGGTTGGAACAGACTCACATGTCACAGCTGCAGCCACAGGGCTCTTCCTGCTATAATAACAACGAAAAGGGAGAACACTTTCAGAGACTGGTAAGATTCTTATAAAAAGGCTGAATTCAATAGACCAAGGTTTTTGTTTGATCCACCATCTTTCTTGTCACTTCTCTTTAACATGCATGCCCCTAGACTGTTGGGTGTGACGTGGAGGCATCACGGACATTAAAATAATGCGAAATACATTTATGAGGCTATTTAATTGTTATTAAGCGGTAGGTCAAATATCGAAGACTGAAGCGTAATGGCTGGCAGGTTAGCAAGAGTGCACAGTTCGCAGTGTGACCTTGGTACTGATCTGTAGAGTGTAGCTGTTGTTGGGACAAAGCCAGGTGTTTCAGTCCAAAGACCCCTTGGCAAGATGACGAACGGATGCCAAAAATGAAAGGACATGCACTCTGCAAATTCCGTCATATAACACAAATCCTTTCTGTTTACGTGGACAGGGTTAGGCACCATGGTAACCGCCCAGAAACACACAGATCAAAAATAGCAATGACAGCAAAACTGACAAAAACAAACAAGACGCAAGTTCCACAATTAGTTCTGGTTTTGAAATTTATACTGCAGCACAGGGTCATTGCTAGAGATTTTGGCCCCATAAAAGCACACTTTATTGGATCCACAGCCAAGACTAATCCAATTATATTTTTTAGGGCTCCCGGCTGACAGGAATAACTTGAAATGTTCGTAAGTCGTTATTCAACATCGTTTTAAGTGTATATGCAAATACAAGGAACTACAGTAGGATGCTGGAAGTACGCACGCTACACTGCTGCGCAGCAGGAGTAGCGGCCAGAAGTCGTACTAGGTGGAATTGGTGCGCAGAAAAAAAAATTGATGTTGCGGACAGGAAACGGTAGCCTAATGGACACAATTTGGACTTACAGTCCTCTTTGTTCGTATATTTGAAAGTTTGAAAGTTCGTAAGTAGAGGAGCGTATGTATTCTACATGGTGAGGACTTGTAGAAGATCTGAAGTACACACAAAATAGGTAAAGACCAGGTTATTACAGTTCAAAGTACAGAATTAAATTCTAGATTGAGTAATTGAAGAGGAATACCAAGCACATATTACCACATGCCACACTACACCCAATCGAGATTAGCCAGTCAGTGCAGTAAGATAACCAACTTAGCTGTGGAGCAATACATCACCATGAATGTAAACCTACATGTTGCAATTAGGAAAAACTTAGGATGAATTACATCACCTTGTACACTACATTACTACATAGAGGGCTAGTAATTATTAAACAAGTACTTACGTATAACAGATTAAGCTATCACTTATTTTCCTTCCACAATTTAACCAACAAAAGCAGAGTTTTGTTATAGAATGTTATCCACACCTCAATACATATTTTCACCTCCCCAAAAAAGTCTATAAAGGACTGGACTTCAAAAGAAAGTCACATTTTAAATTGTTATCCACCATTTAATAATAATCATGCCAATAATGAAAAACACATGAATATATAAATAGGACGAGTGTCAGCTATTGTTCTGCATTTCCTCCACAGCCCTGCTCAGCTGCACCTGTGGCTGAGGGTGGGGAGAGTTTGCGGGAGGGGGCAGGGGAGGGGGTGGCCAGGATTGCATGAGAAAACAATGGCGAGGCCGCAACATGGAGACAGACCGAGACAGTGAGTCTCCACCAGGCGCTGGACGTCCAGCCCGCGGGGAATCTCAAGCGGCAGAACAGGAAGAGGCCTCTCTGGGCCGCGGCGTGCAGTCAACGAACGAGAACAATGGAGGGGGCTCTCCTCTGCCTGTGCTGCACCCGGCCACACTGCTGGTGACCGAACACACCCAGCCATACGGACAGCCTGTCTCTGTAGATAGGAAAGGGCATTATCATCACGGGAGCTGAGGCTAGGACAGGCCAGCGCAGAGCTTGGGTCTACTTCCAGCAGCTCTGTTCAGAGGGGACACAGATGGATGATTAATGGATGGCATTACAAAGTGGTAGATCAGTAGTAGCTTAGCGGACAGCTATAACCAATCACTGGATGGAATTTTTAATGTGAAAAAATGCCTGCCTTTTGGAGTATTCTATGTGTCTGCATATGGATGACTCAACTTGTGATCTACTGCGTGTCTACGTAACCCTGCACAACCACTGACGTGTCACTGACGTGTCTGAAACCATGCGCTTAGAACCAACTGTGTCAATTGCATTGTTGTTTCCCACAGTAGGGCAGAGGTCAGCTTATCACATGACCACATCACAGGTCACGGTGGTCACGGTGTGGGATAAGTCCAGAAAAAACCTTCGTCAATGTTTCTTTTTTTAAGAAAAACAATGTTTAAACTCATTCAACATGATCAGAGGCTCTCTAGTAAATGTAAATGTATTCATCCCTCAATAGTATGCATGAATACGTAAAAAGAATTTGCTTTATGTTCAGAATTGTCTGACTGTACTCTGACTGATTTATTCACTTTTCAGAAAAACATCCCTGCATTCCAGAATGGCATCTTTCAAGAAAACTCATAACTCACACAAGCACGAGCAGAAACAATGATGTCTTTGTCTCTTTCAGAAATTACTGCCCGTTTTGTCTATCACAATATATGACCCTGAGTTATGAAAGGACGCAGTAATTGCTGTTTTCAACATGGGCAAATAGGGACAGTGAGTGATCTAGTAGGACATGATATTACAGTTAAATTCATTATATACAGCACTGTGCAAAAGTCTTTTTTGCACAAAAAAAAAAATCTTTCAATGATTTCCTTCTGGTGTAAAACTGTTATGACTGTCACAGTGAATTAGCTACTACTACTACTAAAATCACTCTATTTGCAGCAACCTTCCAATACACCCATGCATTTTTTTTATTTGACCATCAGCACACCTCGGATAGATAACTAATATTTCATTAACTTTTTTTTTAAGTAAACTGTATTGTTTTGTAATTTAATAATTATACGGAATGGCTGAGGTGCCCCTGAGTAGAGCTGTTGATCTAGGCATCTATCTCGATATGAATAACTTTTTGGAAGAAATTCTTGCTCGGTTTTATTTCGTTTCTCTTGATTTGTGTACGTACGAATCCTAAATTGTGTTTTTTGTTCTGAGAAGCAGTGCAGTTACTATCCAGATAAATAGCTTTGAACGTGTCTTTTGACTGCCTAAGACTTTTGCGCTGTTAAGTATGTAAATGGTAAAGCACTGAACAAGAAGAGATCTTTTAAGTTTCGTACACTAACACATGAGATAGTAATTTCGAAGTTGTCTGTTTTCGTTGTTTGCTTGAGTATATTAATCCCCTTCTTTTTTGTGGGAAAAAGTCCTTTAAAGTTAGAAATAATTCCCCATTTACTAAAAACCCACGTTTGATCTATTTTCAGAATATTACGCTAACTCGTATACCATGAGGTAATCATGTCTTATTCGATTTGTCTGGGTGTTGATGTTAACAAATGAGGCGAATAAACATTCTGCCGAAATCTGCAGCGTGTTATCTTTGGAAGACGGCATTTAACAAGGAATTCTGGGAACTGTCCATGTGCTGGTCTTAAGAAACATTTATTTATTTATTTATGATTTCCATTATGATGTAGATAATATAATTTTGACATGTATACATTACAGTGTTACTGCTCTGTTTGCATGTGCCATTCTATTAAATTTGCACTGTTCTGAATTTCTCAAACCATGCTGAAGTCCGTTCTTCATACTGAATTTAGAATCTGTCCTGTAACCTTCGGGATTTTGGGTTGTAATTAGGTGTCATCAGAATAAAAAGCAGCTGAAGTTTGCTCTCCATGTAAAGACACTTCCTGTTCGGAGGCCACTGTCTGCATTTTTCTGTGCTTCAACCCAGCTTCCTGTCACCCTGGAAATGGGCTAAAGACACAGGCTGGGAGGTCCGTCTGCCATACTGTCTGCGGACATCAAAGTGCCCACCGCTGTAACTGAAGGACAGGAAAAGGGTGGGAATAGCTCAGGCAGTAACATCAGACGCCAGAAATGACAGTTAGGACAATTGCCACTTTAAACATTTACCTCCTGTTTCTGGACACCCATAAATACCAAAGACTGTCAAACACACCAGGAAGTAAAAATCCAAAATCATTAATAACTACATTTCTTTTGTAGTTTATTATTTTATGTTATAAAATAAGGTATTAAATATACCGAAAATCCACCCTTGCTGGCTCTGGCACAAATAAACACAGCTGAAGACAAACGCAAACAGTTATTTGGAATAATGTTTAAGCCGACGTGTATGTATGTGAAAATATGTGTTACATGACAGTATCCTGTTTCACACACACCTCCCAGTACGTATAAGTGGCTACACCCGTCCATCAATCCATTATCTATGTTTGTGTGTCTTATGTACTCACGCTGTGCAATTCAGAGACTTCTTGAGGGGCAGGTCCTCGACTGGGGCGGGGGGGGAGAGAGAGCTTAATGAGATCATGGGTGATCATTAAGTTTCCTGAACTTGGGTCCCCATCGGTCAATTTTGCATGATTGTTGGTGATTGAAAAGGGGCAGTTAAAACCTCAAAAGGGGGGCATTTTCAATCATTAAAAGAGCAGGCGCTTGGGCACCCCAGCCCCCTCTCACATGAATGTGCCTGCACACACCTGATTAAAAAATGCCTCAGGGCTGGGTTTCATTTGGAAGGACAGAACAGGGGTCAGGTGACATCTCACTGTCCTCCTCCCTCAGAACCGGTTTGGGCCAGTGGCTGGAATGTCAGTGTGATGAGATTAATAGACGCCCAGTTGTCTGCATCTTAGCTGTTGAAGCTTGAGGGAAATCACTGGCCCTGTGACTAACATTAACATTCCATTATCCACTTTGAAATCTTATACATCTCCTAAAAAATGCCATTTCTGCTGTGGATAGAAGGCCTATAAGCCCAGAAATATCAGGGGACTCAAGCATACTTCATTTTCAGCTTTAAGTTTCTTTTCCAAATTCCCACAAAAAATATAAATAGAATTCAACTAATATAAAAGCAATATAGTTTGATTCTATGATGTCAAAAGTTGTTCTGCTGTTATTAAGGGACTGTTCTTAAATGAACTGTAACACCCCTGATGGTTCCCACATGCAGATTCAAAGGATGAAAAAAAAAGATAGGGTACTGAACTTGTCCCTACCTCAGCAATGTTCAAACAACAGGCCGCTTATCTGCGGCGTGGGGGCAGATGTAGCACACCTTACACAAATACAGCCCCGCAGGCAGTTTCATTCTCCAAACTGGTTTGTGCTGGTCAGATAAGCCACAGAACAAGAAACTCAATGGATATGAATGACCTCAGGCGGCCTGTGACAGTACCTCTCCAAATGGCCTCGACTGACACAGGGAATGAACTGAGGCAGTTCCTATCACTGAATTATTTGCGGTCATTTAGACAGGATATAGTACTGTATGTCTTCACGACAATTACTCCTCTTGTTTATTTATTAGTCTCTCAATATGTGTTCTTTAATATTAAGTGAAAATTTGAATGTGAAAATTGTATGTAGGTAAACAATGACGAACAAAATGTTTTGTAATTCATTTGTTTAATTTAATCTGGATTTAATATAATTTAAGATGTAGATGTTTATTTAAGATGCATTTAATATCATTTTAATATGTGATTATATTTCATGTATAAAGCAAATATAATCGTCAGCTTCCTAAATTCAAGCTAGTAAATTGAGGCTGTTCGGTGCGTCACGCTAGGATGACTGGGGTTTATTAGAGTTCTCTCCCCGGCTCACTTCACAATCACCAGCTTTACTTTACCACCCTCATTGTCTGGGCGGAAGGTCAGAATGTCAGGGGCTATTGGTGAAATGCGAAACACAAATTTCCATAAAAAAGAGCGCGCAGATTTTGTATAAAGGAATGTTTTGGCGTCAGTTGCATGCAATGTATTCATGCCTGTGGCATGGCAGTCAGATTTCAAAACATATTTATGTGGCGTAGAATATGCCCTACAGATGAACTGGTATTTTTTTCAGACAGGTACTAATACCTGTATTACCAAAAAAAGCCAATTAACCAATAAATGTCCCATCCCACTTTTTTATGACACCTATAGGCTTCATAACTACCGTTAACACCTTTAAAAGACCGTCAACAAGGAACCACTTACAGTCAATGAAAAGAATAAAGCGAGTGTTAAGTATAATAATTTATTATCGAAACTGCAAGGTATATGAAACATGTTTTTATTTAATCAAAAATAAATTAGTGGTCAATAACGAACAGTGTTAGAGTATCTACGACACGTTAACAGATACATAAAGGGCTTTGGCATTGTTCTCATAAAACTGAGGCGTATGTCGTCGGCACTATAGATAATAGGCAATTTTGTGTCACCTCTGAGGTGAATTTTACTTCTTGCATTATAACAAATGCATAGGGAAGAGCGATCAGGAGTCGTGCGGGGGCTGCATGCTCGGTCTGGTAGATCTGTCCAGCCCATCTCCATCTGTCCAACTGGGACCAGCACGTTGGGATCGGTCACCTGGTCCGGCACCTCTGACAGGTGAAGCAGTAGCGCAGTTTGCATGTAACAGTCTGCATCTGGCTTGTTCTCAGCTAGAGGCATCACCTCCGTCTTTGCCGATGTCATGCACTTTCTCCGCCGTCGGTCCAGACTCATCCGTAGTTCAAATCATCTGAGTTTCCCCGAGTTCATACAAGATTCAGCGCAGTTTCAGAAACTGCCTGATTACGCCTGCGATTTGCAGGAACTTGTCCTTCTTCCTCTGCTTTAGTGCCATGAGAGCTTTGGCCGTCTCCTCGGGGTCGTGAGCATAGGAGTAGATGCTCCTCACCCTCTCCTCTGCCTTCATGTCCCCCGTTTTCTGGAAGAGCCTCATCAGCGCATCTTGATGGACGTTCTCGAAGATGTTCGCCGAAGCCTTTTTGCGGTTGGCCGTGTCGAATCGGTTCCCGTAGACAGAAGGGCTCACACGGTGGGAGTCGGAAGACAAGTAGGTCGACATGTCTGTCTTTTTAATTCTCCGGTACGCTGAAGCTTTCGATTGCTTCACAAGGTCTTTGTGATCAGTGATTCTGTGTCGCTCGGTCATGAGTACGAGATCATGAGCTCCAATCGCTCTATATAAAGGGTTCCCGGCATTACTCCAGCCTCCGGACTTATTTACAGAATGACATCACTAGTGTTTTACTCCCCCACAGGGAACGCCTCGCCTGGAAAGCACACTTCGGATGGTAGAAGGTTGCAGAAGAAGTGAAAGCGCACTGTTTAATGCACGATTCCATTGGTAAGCTTGATGCCATGCTTCTAAAAACATATTTATTGTGGTGAAACAAAGAACGTTTATACCTCATTTGAAATGGTTGTGTGGATTCATTAGCTTTATTTTAATTGTTCCTCAAAATGGCATATTCGGCTTTTAAGGACAACTGAAATGGTACCCCAAAAACAGTCAGTGCTTAAGAGTGCTTCATTTACACGTTATTAAATATGAAAACCGAATCACACACTTACTTTTACAAAAACAGACCAATAAATTATATGCTATTTATTCTTGTTTGACCTATAAACTGCTGCACGGGGGATAATCGACATACAGCGGAACATTTTGTTTTTCCTCTCGCAGTCAATGTTAAATAGCCACCGATTAAGAAACAGGCATTGCTCTTTGGATCATTTGTTAAACTTCCAAAGAAAAGTATCTAAAGTGCCGCCAGACCCACAGGTTCGTCGGCTATTAAGTTTCCACCATGTGTAAAATGAAACTGAAATATCGGTACAACCAGTTTACTTCTGTTAAGTACCAATCTTATGTTATACTGTAGATGTTATGTTATTCATCTACAGAGAAGCCAGATGTAATGCCTTTCTCCTTTCAGCAAGTGTGGGTGATTTAGAGACGGCATTTGACCTAACTGCAGAGGTAACTCTCCTAACTGCAGAGGTAACTGTCCTACCTGCAGAAGATCTGTGCAACACAAGATGAACATGCATGGACACAGACCAAGAGCAGGACCCTAACTCCCAAACTTGGAGGTGTGAGGCTACTGAGCCGTCAGCTGATTTCCTCACCATCTCTTCGACCTCACTGGCTGCCCTCATCCATTCACGGCCGTCGCGATGTGTCTTCATTACCACAGGGCAAATACCAAGGCGATATTCACACATGATCAAATCCATGATACACACGGCCAATTTTCTTCATTTTTGGCAAAAATTATATAATCATTATATATTATATATAACTATATATTATATATATATATCAACATTATATTTAAGTTTTATGGTAGGTGAGGTTAATTAAAAAATAATCACTTATACTTCACAGATTCTTTTTTGAACTCCGATCACCATGCATCTGTGTTATGAGAATGACACAATGCCCAGAAAACAGTCTATAAATAGACTGTGTTTGTAAGCTGGATATCTGTGGAACACAGTTTTTCTATCCTGTGCAATGGGGAACTCTCTTGAGAAAAGGTGTTTTTTTTCTCTCCTTCAGGGTATTTCCAAACCAGAGTTTTTATTTATAATCTTTCCAAGTGGATGCAGTTCTCACTGTTTCTGGAGAATAGTTACAATCAAATAAGTACAAGGTGCCATTTCCTTCAAAAGTAGACTTCATTGGTAATAATGAATAATATTTCAAAAGGAGGAAAAAAACACTGCTACGGATCACTGCTGCGGCTGATCCTGTAAATATTTCTCTAACTAGATAAACAATTCCCATAAACAGTCCTGTGAGTCAATATGGTCTCATTCCAGGCCCAAAAATAAGATGCATCCTGGCAAGTAAGGAAGAGGAATCTCCTAACCCTGATAACTGTAATGATAAGCAAGAAGGTTAAGTCCACTGGCTACAGTTTCGAAAAGGAATATTTAAAAAGACAGGTTTAAATATTCAAAGCGTGTGAAAAAAGTTTCCCAGCTGTCTTTTCAACGTTTCCAAGTGCCCCGCAACTGGGTGTTAGATTAACAGAAAAATTACTCTATGCCATGCTGTCCTTGTTGATATGAAATGTTTATTTGTAGCAGTTTGGCATATTGCTTTTATACATCATTTCGTTGCTGGGAACTGTTAATACCAGAGATATAGTAACCAGAAGCGAATCTAGGGACTCTGGGGGCCCTCCAACTCCCCCTCCTCAGCATGGTGAAATGTATTGTCTTTATTTTACTATGAAGTATAAATAAAATCAACAAAGAGAATTTAATAAACACAAAACCATTATTTTCACTTTTGTGAGAAACAGAATAGACAAATAAAGCAGATTTGTCGTTGCAATGTACCTTGTAATTAGCTGCCCTCGGGGGCCTCCCTCCCAGCTCGGGGCCACAGGCCATTGCTTGCCCTGCCTGTCCTGTCACTGCATCTCTGATAGCGACAATACTGAAGTAGCTAGCACTGGCTTTAGCCAAGCTCAATACTTTCTGTATCGTGATAGCCCATTCACTTTCCAGTTGAATTTATCTTACTTAAAAACTGCACATTATCAGATAGACATAAATGTGCCCAGAGACCATAATGAAAACCAAGGGTCAGGACCGTAGCACATTCTTCACATATTTATCATATCAGTAGCGCAGACTTTGGGTAGCCAGACAGCCCTCAAACAACAGGATCTTACTGCAGGCAACGGGAAGTGGTGACCACAGCTATTGCCCAGGTCCTGGTAGGTCAGCCAATGCACATCTAAAGCATTAACATAGAATAGCTAAATAAGGAAGCAGTTGGGGGTTCTGTCATAATTCCCCCCAGAATCAAGCCGTAAGAGACAGGCAGTGGTCTCCCGCACGAATAAACAGTTGCATATAACATTATTCCAGTACATTTCATTTTATACTGCAACAAAACCAGACTACATGCATTGACTGAAATGAACTACTTAAAACTGAAAAAATTATGGGAAGTTAAAACATTTAAACATCAATGAACAGTATTTTTCTATATGTAGATTATTCCAGTGAACTGCATGGGGGGGGGGCAAAAAGAAATGAATGAAAAAAATTTCAAACAGTTGCAGCGGTGAGTCACTTTATGTTTCATGATAATTATCAGTATTGTCTGACAAATCGCCCTGAAATATGAGCTGGAATGGGCATTATTTTCAAAATAGAAAGAGGCAGTTCAAAGGAAGTGGAACTGCAGAATTATAGATGTGTTGGTCACAAATCTAATAAAATATTTCATGTGTCAAGGAGAATAGTTTCAGCATCATGACCGCATAAGTCAAAGGGATAGACTGGCCTTTAGCAAGATGGCTGTTAAACTCAAAAGAATTATGAAGAACACCTTGTACAGTAGCCCCACAGTGATTAAAATATTTTTTTTTTTGATGATTAAAAACAATATTGATAGTTTTGGGCCACATTGACTGGGTTAATGTTTCACATACCACTATGAATTCTCAGGATTGATTATATTAGTTATTAATTATGTCAGATTTTGCTTTGTTTAAAATTTCTTCGAATTCAAATAAAATAATGAAGACATGACTTAAAGAAATATCACCTCAGCCAGTCATTTTATTATGTATACCTGCTTTTAAACACAAAGACACGATCAAGAGATTCAGTTATTGTTCACTAAAGCTTTGCAATGGGTACTATGTGTGATCTAAGCAATCCTGAATGGGTTGTGATTGTTTGTGCCAGATGTGGAGGTTCCAGCATCTAGGAAACAGCCACTTTCTGGGGATTCCCATACACTGCAGTATCTGGAGTTGACAGCAAGTAGTTCGATAAATTAAACCATCCAGTCAGCATCAGTTTTGCTGCCAATATCAGCTTGTAGTCAGAGGTGAATAGCCACACTTGCTAATGCTAAACAGAACAGGCTACATTTGCCATATATATTCCAGGAATATTTCAGCACAATGTTAAATCCATGCATCGAATAGTCCAGGATATTCTATAGGCAATGGACCACTACTACTACTGAAGTGGCCAATGAGTGTCATTAAGTGACCCTTGTATGAAATTTAATTATGAGTATTCATTAGCTGAAAAATGTTTTTTTTATAGTTATTTAAAAACATCTTCAAAGTTAAATACACAGACAGACAGACAGTTAAATTTGTTTTGGCATGATTCACGTTTCAAAAAAGTTATGTGCAGTTATTACATTCCCAAAACGACACATGAAAATTGCTAAGAAATCATTTGACGTTTTATAATTAAAGAGAAATTTACACACCTGATTTTAAATCCAACATACAGTACTTACTTAATTAGCTCGATTTTTTTTTGACATCTCACTTTCAGCTATAAGCGGACATTTAAGTGGGTTAAGTGGATATTTAAGTGCATGTTGCTGTGCTATTTCTGCAGGAAATACATTGGTGCTAAGAGTACAAATAATGAACTATCATTTAGTATCGTAAAAAAATCAGAAGCAGCCGAAAAAGCCCATCACAGGCTAAGTCTGACATCACTGGAACATAATGTGGGCACAGTCTTGTTAGCATTCTCTCCGGGTCGGAAGGAATCTCAGGAAAGACGGTATCCATGTGCGGACCATACACAAATACTGCCCACGGCCGGAACCTTAGAGAGACTGGGCCCAGGCTTCTGGCTGGACTCTGTGTGGATTGTATCTCCTTGGATGGCAGGCCGATTCCTGGGAGATTAGCATGTTCAAACAACACTGAGCAGGGGCTGTGGGAAGGATCCCGGAGGCCCGCAAGTCCTGGCTGACAGTGCAGGCAGCCTAGAGGAGGTGAGTTTTATACCTCTCCTCTGCAGGCCTGGCCTGCACCAAGGCTGCATCACTGCAAACAGTAGTGGCTTAGCTTTGGTACAAGAACACAACACCCTCATCCACCAGAACTGCATAATTTACTCAAAGCACATGAAAAATCCACATTGACACTGTGCTGAATGAAGTTTTATTTACCAGTGTTCCTATGAAATGTTTAGACAGTTGGAGTAATAATACTAATAACGATTAAATAAAAATTGTAATAGTAATAATACACAGAGGAGGAAAGTTCAGGTTCAGAAAGTACAAATCCAGACCAAGTTTTTTCTTTCAACCAACCAGTATAAAGAGTCACAATCACAGAGTACTCAATCAGTTGGTTGAAACAAAAACTTTGTCTGGATTTGTAGTTTTGGACCCGAACTTGTTTTATACCTCTAATAATACATTCTATTTAAAAGGTGCCTTTCAGAACACTCAAAGTCACCTCACAAAAGTAAAAACATTATCATTAATCCTCTGTAATGGCCAGTGATACCAAGACTTGTTTAGCTGTGTCTCAGTGGAGAAATTGCTCTGAACCAACAAGAGTCAGCGTAATCTGGGATGCGGCAGATGTTCCTGTGTAAATGGCCACAGATGGTGAGCTAGCATGTGTGTGTACCTGCGTGAGTGCCTGTGTGAATGCTTGTTGCCGCTTATGTAGCACACAGATTAAATGACTCACATTAAGCTGGGGCCAGTGGTCTTACGGAGAACCAGCTTAGACCGGATGTGTGCTCTGCTGAACGGGGAATGCCGGCACTAAGGTACATCATCCTGTGCGTCTGTCTCTGTCCTGTGTCCCGGGCAAGGTGTTAAGGCACAAGCCAGCGTCATTTGAGGTGGGGGTCACATTCCCTTAATGATTATTAACACGATTAACATACCTCGACCTATTCACCGTATTGTTCTCTGAATCACAAGTTATCTGACCCCTTTCCCTGGAGACACATGAACGAGACAATGAACCTACACAGTTCATGACTTTTATCTCCTTTGTTAAAGCAAGCTTTTTTTTCTGTGGTTTCCCTCAACAAAATGGCAGCATACATGTAAACAATTTTAAGAAAATAAGTACATGCATGAATGAAGGTAAAAAAAAATCCTTTAATACCAAAATATCTTGAATTAAATTTTAAGTTGTTTTTTGCAATTGCATATATAGACTATGCAAAATGTAGCAATTAAAAGCCAGAAATTGCAAGTACACAAATGCTTGCTGACGTGCAGCCATTTGACCGCATAATGAAGCTGTATAATAACCAGAACAGCACAAACAGGTGTTCATCATTTGCACTTGCTTGCTATTGGCTGCACTGGGGCATTTAATAATTGTCAAAGAACAGGTACATCCGTGCACCAGTGTGCAAGGTGCCCCGTTGCAGCTTCTAGCCTGTTTCAGGGTCGCATTCACAAACGGCAGGGTGTGGTCCTCTCCAGTTACAGGCACATATTCCAGAACAAGGGTGGATCCTGCACCGTGATAGTTGATACCAAACTCTCCATAAAGGATGCACTCATTCAACAACAATGTATTGATAAGTTTCAGCCTCCTCTTAGGACAGAATGAGTGAATCAGATGTTGGGATGCATACATGAGTGAAGTCAATGATGTCCTTTCACGTTATTTAAACACCAGGGAAGAGATGACTTCAGCACTGAGATCGGCCATTAATGTAAATGAGTTTTAGAATGACAACTCCATTAAGCCAAATTTTAAATCAAAATTCAGCTTTCAAAAAAGGAAGCTGCCAAAACTCATAAAAACTGGAATGGATAAGAGGACGTCACGGCGACGACAGGAAGGCTGGATTAGCTCAGTGCTTAATTACCTGGCTGCAGCCCTCGTGTCCCCTTTGGCTGGGGGCCAGGCAGATCAGGCACCAGAACATGCTATTGTTCCCTGAAGCTGTAGTTCAAGGTCAGGGTGGGTCGGGGCTCCGCGCCATAATGTTCCCTGTCCCCTGAATCCCCCCCATGCCCCTGACTCCAGTCTAATCACTCCAGTCTAATCAGGCTGCCTGTTTTATTACAGGTCCGAGTGCAATTCTGCTCTGAATAAGATTCACAAATGAATGCAGATTCTTCACTGCAAGTGACACTTGTTTTAAAGTGTCAATGAAGGCTCCGCCTAGGACAGAACATGGTAACCCACCTTTCAAAAGAAGCTTTAAAAGCTGCTTAGAGGAACGTAAAGTAAACATTCTTTTAGCAGGTCTGTATTTTTATAGATATTCTTAAAAAGAGAAAGAAATCTGAATCAGACTGCAGAATGGCCCGGACATCATTCTCGGTGATGACAGACTGGATCAAACCAATTCTTCCATCTCAAGAGAAGTTGCAGAGGCATAGAAGACACCAAAAACAATAGCAGTCTATGCGCCATGGCAACAGGCTGGCTTTCATCCGCACCACTGGCTTAGTCACCCAGGGTAAAACGGAACGGGTAAAGTAAACAAATGTCAGCTGCTGGGACACAGAAAGAGCAGAAAAACAGCTGATGCTGTGTGACATCCCTTTGTGTGTCAGGCAGATCTGTCTGTCCAGCAGCAGAAGTGTCAAGGACAGGGCAAGTGTTACAAAGTTCAATACAGCTGCTGACTGTGTGTTGAGTCAAAAAAAAAATGCCTGTTGTGGTTCTCAGCTAGTTCTGACCGGTTACCCAGAGAAAGAAAATCAATCTTGCGGATGGCTTAACTCCACTAGACCACAGCCGTCCTGGATATCCGTCAGCGTGGCAGACACAGGGAAATCACGCTGGCACACTCAGTGCAAACAGCAGAGAAGCGAGAGAGGGAGGAGCTCTCCTTAGCCATCAGTCCATCCCAACTCAATTAAAATGCTGTAACCCAAACCCAAATGAAACCAGAGAAAAATCCTGTCTGTCATGCTAATTCATAGCTTTTTAATAATTCATACTTCAAACTCAAGTAACATATAGTTAACTAAATAAAAGCTAAATAGAATATAGAATGCTCCTTACTCTGTTTATAATATATATATATATATATATATATATATATATATATACACACACACACACACATATACATGAAAATGTGTATTCAGAATCAAACAGTTGCAGAAAGTTGCTCATGTTGCAATATGGCAGCTGCATCCTTGCTTACATAAAAATCGCACAAATACAACCTTCCATCGAAGACCAAACCCCGCTGTAAGACTACAGCCAGAAACATTACATTTTATCAAGCTCAATGTTGGTGTCACCTTTTCATCACAATCCGTTTACATTCAAAGACAAATATACCTTAACAGAATGCAAATAACAGCATGTCTTTTTCCCATATTCCTGAGATAAGAAAAAGCCGATTGCCTAGGAAGAACGCTGGTTCCACATAAGTTTTTAATGAACCACTCTCTAACAAAGGTACCAGAGTCGAAGATCACTAGAAAGTCCGTAATCTGAGCGCCCTCTGGTGGCCACTATAATAAAAATTACAGGTATGCACCATTGACGAGTAAAAATGCTAAGTGTTAATGATATTGGAAAGATTAGATGAAAAGCAGTAAAAATTAAATGTAACGCTCGCATTTCAGACATCTGCAGTACTGTGCAAAATTCTTAGGCAGTCAAAAAATTTTTAAGTTATGTGGGTAGTAAGTGTATGCTAAAAACACAATTTAGTACAAACCGGATTCCAAAAAAGTTGGGACACTATACAAATCGTGAATAAAAACTGAATGCAATGATGTGGAGGTG
>JAODJX010000042.1:14152223-14186682 GCA_026776945.1 Isichthys henryi | reverse complement strand
CCCTTGGAATTGGCTCCAAGCCCCCCCCCCCCCACACACCCTAGACAAAAATTATGCTTTGAAGATGGATAGATGGAAGGACTGCGATGGGCTGTACCCCCCATTCTGGGTTGTTCCGTGCCTCGTGCCCATAACTTCCGGGATAGGCTCCGGACTCCCTGCGACCCAGAAGGATAAGCGCTTTGGAAAATGGATGGATAGATGGAAGGGTTAGACTGGTCACAATGGTCACTTCTCTTACCCATCCTCAATCCCACTCTGTCACCATTGCAGAGAATTACAGCAGTACTGAGAGGAAATGCAACACATCTTTCATCACTGGCTTGTCAAATTGGCTGCTTATTGCAGTTAGAACCCTAGACTCTGAAATCTTGTGGCTAGTGCAATAAACATTACCACAACACTCAGCTGGTGACTGGAGACTGTGAGTAAGGGAAAGTACACCCTTCCTTTCTGAGCCATCTATGAGACTAACGTCCTGTAGATTACATTATTAGTATCATTATTAGTACATTAAAATTATACCTCTTACAGGGACTTGCTGACGAAAGGTTACAGTGAGACAACCTACAGTGAGAATGGGGCCCCGATCACTGTCACTCCAAAGGACTTGGTATGTAAGAGCGCAGAATTCCCCCTGGCAGTATAGGTTACAGTAACACTTTACTGGAGGCAGTACAAATAATGTAGTATTATGCAATTACTTATGTAATAATTAACCACAAACTTAATCTTACTGACATGCTGATCTGATGTTCATTCATCATTAATGAATTGTGACATATCTTTTATCTCAAGCATGTACTATATTTGTTACTTCTGCGAATCTTTGCAAAGTACCAGTGGAACAACTGAAGAAACTAGAGAAGGAACAAGGAATGAATAAAACACTGATGCCATGTTTGCTCATCATTAACGAATTATGATGCATCTTTTATCTGAAATAGCTACTATACTATACTTGTTCATGATTTGTACTTCAGTAGTAACTGACTTACTTCAAGTATTTGTGCCCCCTCAAGTACTGTTACTAAAGTTACTCCCATGAGATATAACTTTTTCTGATGCCAATAAAATGTATGTCTGTCAATACAGTGGAGGGGGCATACCAACCAAATACTTAATCTCCTGTTAGAATTCGCCAATAAAGCAGCATTGGTGATGTGGTTAACTCCAAAAATAACCAAAAGTTAATTTTTACTAAAAGTCTCCAATTGAAAGGTAGAGGACACAGTGTTTAATGTTAATTTCTTGTACCATTTTCTCCCACACAGGACCACTGTTACTATCATGGAGGAATAGTGAATGACACAGAGTCCATTGCCAGCATCAGCACGTGTGATGGCTTGAGGTAGTAGCTACACCTCTGTGATATTTCTCACTATCCACTCGATAAGGATAAACTGTACATAAGAATGAAATAATGCAAGGTAGCTACTGAGAGTGTAAATATGGGTAGAAATTTATCCCATTTCAAAGACCTGAAGTTATGTCTGCTGGTGGATTATTGTTTTCAATATGTTGTTTAGACAAAGGCATTAAAGTCAACAAGGTTGACTTTATAGAAGCAAATAGCTTTGCTTTCTGACCATTGTAACCAGGGGTTACATCCGGACAGCCGCACAGCAGTATCTGATTGAACCGATGTCGGGCACTGATGATGGAGACCACGCCTTGTCCAGATACGAGGCTCTGAATGAAGACCCTGTAGTGTGCGGAGTCACCAACAGCAGCTGGGACCCTGTCTATCCACCGTCCACAGGCAAAATGCGTTCCCGCAGCTCAGTAAGATAGCGATCTCACCCAACCACTCACAGGAGTAACCAAACATCCCTGCTCCACCCACAGAGTTATACATTACTCAAACATCTATATGCCAACATCTTTACTCGGTGTAAACACAAGCAAAACAGCCCCGAAGGGACAGAACTCAGTCGTGTTATTCGTTTTGTCTACAAATGAGAGCTCTGTCTTTGTATTTCACCTGCAGGGGCCATCACTCCTGCAGCAGCAGAAATATGTGGACTTGTTACTCGTTGCAGATAATAGAGAGGTACTGTGAGGAGCAAAGCCACCTTTCACATTTCTACAGTACCTAATGATTTCAACACTGCTAGCATATTATTCACCCGTGTCGTCAATGCGGGGAAGACATCATTCATTTAACCCGCAGTACAGTTTACCGTGTTTAGAGTAAATGTTTGTGGAGTCCTAGCAAAATATATTGGATGGCAACAGTTTTTGAAACAGGTGTTTGCAGATTAAAACCTGTAAAAAAAATATCTTTTGTCATACTATGAATGGAGTATTCCATATTTCACCACATTTTCTTTCAGTTCAAGAAGATGAATAGCAACGAAAATGAGTTGAGAAAGAGGATATTTGAAATTGTCAACTACGTCAACCTGGTGAGTCATTGTGATTGATGACTAATTTAAGGAAGAAGAAAAATTCCCAAGACAACTGTGTCATTTTTAATGCTAAAAATCTTATCACTGGTCACTGGTGGCGTATTCTGCAGTATTAGTGATAATCATTTTAATCATTGCATTAATCATGGTATTCTTTTATATCCAGTACAAAATATATCCAGCCTACTTCCGGCAGCTTCTCCTGGTCAGGGTTGGGGGGGGGGATGTTAAGTAGCACAAAGCACACAAGCAGGGGCACACCCTGGAATGGAAGCCAGTCCCTGTAAAAAGTAACACTGACTTTCTTTGTGTGAAACAGGGATGATTCTAGGATTTGATCCATATGGGGGCTCAAGAAATACAGGATGCTTTCCTCCCCATGGATAAAATTGCCTAAATGAATACAGAAATACAGGGCAAATGACTAAATGGTTTTAAAAAAAAATTCAGGGGAGCTGAGACCAAAAAAATGGTTGGGGGGGGGCTGAGGTCACCCTAAATAGGTGACCTCACAGAAATAAATAAAATAAAATAATAAAAATAACATAATAAAATAAATAAAACCTATAGTGTGTGGAAAGAAATAGCCTTGAAGGGACCTGAAGTACTTATGTAGGAGTAATTAATTTAGATCAATACCCCCTTTGGCGTTCACGCAGGTCTACAAGCCTCTCAAGACTTTTATTGCCCTCACTGGGCTTGAGGTGTGGACAGACCAGGACAAAATTGAAGTGACACCCCCAGCTGGAGCAACTCTGGATGCGTTCACAAATTGGAGGAAGACCTCCCTAGTGAAGCAACACGACAATGCTCATCTGCTAACGTGGGTCTGAACATTGCTGCCACACTGACTTACTGTAACACAAATATGTCACCACTTTCACAACCAGGTGAGCTATTTACACAGTGTCTACTGTGACTCTTCTCACAGGGGCATCGATTTCGAAGGGAGCACCGTGGGCCTGGCATACGTGGGCAGTTTTTGCGCAAGTCATTCAACAGGAGTGATCCAGGTACTCTTATCACATCACGGCCACTATGAAATGCCATCTCAGAATGACATGTGCATGAATTCCATTAATTCTGTGGTACCACAAAGTGAGGTAAAGCAAAAATCATTGGTGTTGTATGCTCACTTATTTCAATGGCTGACAGACACAGGCATGGAGGAAAAACACCTGCAAAAGTGAAACACAAAGGCACATTTTAGCCTGAAAAATCATGCAACTTGCTAATCCATTGAGCAGCATTGCTAATTTTCCAATATGGTCTTTCCCAGGATCACAGCTCCAATACTATTGCCGTGGGAGCAACGTTGGCTCATGAGATGGGGCACAACCTGGGCATGAGCCATGACAGCGATTCATGCATCTGCGTTGACAAGAGCTGCATCATGTCTGCCGCCCTCTCGTAAGAGACACTCCAATTAATTCCAGGACCAAGTGAGACCAGTATAGTGACAAGATTGTGTTCTGCAGGCTACCAGTTCTTGGTGGTGCCATATAGCCAAAATATCTTCTCATGGAGGCCTGTGATTTGCAATGTCGAATTGCCATTTGGAACACAGCTTAAATCCGGACTGAGAGTCCCTGGGTTATGAACTCCCAACTTACAGTCAACTCGACCTACGAATGGACCGCCATAAAGCCTGTTACCTAAAAATGCATAATACCTAAAAATTCGACTTGGGGAACGGATCTCGTTCGCACCCTAAAGACTGCCTATAGTATGTTCCATTATTGTGGCCACTTTATTAGGCACACCTGCTCGCTAACACACAAGCAGCCTGCCCTTCCCAACAGCCAGTCAGACGGCTGCAACGGAACGTGTACACCAGAGCGACAGGGTCAAGAGGTTCAGTTGCTTCTTGACTAATCATTAGACTAGCAAAGACATGTGATCTAAGCAGTTTTGGACATAGTGGCTCCTGATTCTCAGAAACGGTTACCATCCGGGGGCTTTCATGCACTATTTCAGTCAGCAGCTGTTCTGTAAGAGAAAACACCATGCAGATGTGAGAGGTCAGATGAAAATGGTAACATGAAGAAATGAGCAATTAAGAAGGTTATGTCCGCAGCTCATTACAGGAGTTGTTTGCTCTTTGGTCTCTTTGGTGATTGAACCTTGAAGCGGGATCGCACCTGGTACTATAGTAGGGATGAATCCATTACCGAATTACCGAAATAGTTACCGAATCCAGAACATTGAGTATCTGCCGATCCTGATCCGATATTTTATTATTCTCACTAAATCAACTAGGCTGTCAATAGTACATAACGCTCAAACAAAATATTTTGCTTCTCTAAAGGAAGAAATACAGTCCACAGCCTGACTCAGTTATGTAATCACTGCTGATTTTTATTTTTTTTTAAACCACACTTGGCAGTATTCAAACTCCAATTTGTATGCAGTACCGCTTTTCGCAAAGTAAAGTCCGAATCAATTCACTGTGCTGCTAGACTTAATAAAGACACGGGACATACGACTGAGCTCCAGATATCAGTTGTAAAACAAGGCATATTAATATTTTCTAGGTTTTTGCGAAATAAATTGCTTGTATGTGTTTGGAATCACCGTTTCCGGTTCGGCAACATGTACTGGGGCTCCAAATGTTCAATTAAGCATTGAAAACCCGTATTTTCCACAACAGAAAGGGACTGGTCATCCAGTAATATGAATTCAGCGACCTTCTGTGTAATCAACATGGCTTTCTTGGTGTCCAAAGGGAGCTTCTCGCATTTCTGAATTGTTCTGAATTGTTTCCTGCAATGCTTCAGAACAGTTTTGGTTCTTTTCCGATGTGGTCTGTATAAATTTGGCGTATTGTTTTGCATGATATTTCTGCGAGTGTTTAATCAAGTTCGTTGTGTCAAAATTTCTAACGCTACTGTCACCCCTCGAAATGTTCGGATTACATACAGCGCACACGGCAGTTCGGCTTTTTTCTTATAGTACGTAAATACCGTGGATATGCTGGCAACACGCTTGGAGTCCGACGTTGTACCGACATACATCACATGACATGCTGCTCATCTGATACAGTTGGCTTTACTACATATCGTTCAGCTAAGTTTAACTAAGCATTCATATTACGCGCTGATGCATCGGATACTCCTAGGTTGTTTTTCCAATAACTAATCAAGTAATTTTGGCCAATATCAGATCTATACCGATACTGCGGATCAGATCGTTCCATCCCTTCTAGATAGGTATATTTAATACAATGGCCACTGAGTATAGTTTAATCAAGTCATGCACCACTTTCATAGGAAGATCTGTACGTAACTGAAATGCTCTTTCTAGGTACAACATCCCGAAGCATTTCAGCAGCTGCAGCGATAACAGCTACGGGCAGTATCTGGATTCCAGAAACCCGCAGTGTCTCTTCAACAAGCCAGACTATAACGCAATAATATCGCCGCCTGTGTGCGGGAATGGCTTCGTGGAGAAGGGGGAGGAGTGTGACTGTGGCACAGTTGAGGTACCTCCTTTCTCCTGTCATTTGAAGAAATCATCTCTCACACATTCTCCATATCCAGTAATGGCTGGAAAAGGAACAACAAAAAGCTGAGATGTGTTGAATATCCTTCACTTAGACGGATATCAGAACGGATATCCAGAACAGGAAATGTTGTTATTTAACTACTTTACAGATTGGCAGACTATTAGTCCCCTCATTTGAGAGTACCGTAGTAGCTTCTCCTGAGCAGTACTACAATGTGACAGAAGCCAGGTCATTAACCACCAAGGTCTTGTCCATTCCATAGCTGTTTGAAAATCACTTTCATGTTTTGGAGACCACATGTGGTGTAATCTGCACAATAGTTAAATGTGCTGCCTTATCTGGCTTGAACTTGCCAGTGCATTCTGAAGCTATTACCATTTCAGAGGTTACAGCAAACAAGATCAGACACAGCATTTGGGTGCTACTTAAACCAGAACAAAGTTGGTTAAAACATCCATCTACCAGTGAAAGACTAAGCATCCGTCCATCTTCTAAACGCTTCTTCTGCTCAGGATTACAGGGGGCCTTGAGCCATTCCCAGACTGAAAAAATAAATAATCATGCAAATATATATGTAAGCAATATGAATACATTACTTGTAGAAAGCAAATGAAAATATCTGAAGAGTATTTTTTGTGTTTGCAGATTTTGTGACAATTTTGTGACATAATTTAGTTTAAGCCTAGATAGGACAAATAAAGACTTTGGGCTCTTGGTGATAATGTCCAGACATGACAGCACATCTTCAAAACTGGTATGGGTTCAGATTTCAAGACATGCATGCATTCCAGTGGCTGTCCTGTTGCAACTTGTGAAAGACACTATCTGTAATCTACTCATAATCCAAAAATCACTCCATGCCGAGGCAGGAAGAACAGGCTCTCACTTTCCTAGCACATTCCTATGATACACAAAGGAAATTCCATGGAATTCAAAGATTTCATGTGTGATCTCCAGCATGTAATAATCTCAAAAAATGCATGATATGAGGCAAAGAGTTTTGCCAGGGGCTACTTTCATACTGGTTGTGTTGGAGGCTGAATTTAGTGGCAGGAGAGAATATGACAAGTTGTAACCTTCAAATAATCCTGACACTGTTACTGTTTGTATTTTTTACATTTGACAGGAATGCAATAATCCCTGCTGCAATGCTACAACCTGTACATTAACGGCAGGGTCACAATGTGAAGGAGGAGAATGCTGTGAAAACTGTAAGGTAAGCTACCGGGGAAGCTAGGGGTTGATGCTGCACTGTTTGTCCACTCCGAAAGCCTACAAAAGCCTTTTACAGTCATTGAAGGTAACATTAGCATTTCATTGCTAAATGAAAATAAAGGGCTTTAATTGGAATATAGGGATATAAGACCATACCTGCCTTTCATTCATGAACCATGGGCATTCAAACAGGGCTATCGATTTTACCATCTGTTTCTAAAAAAATAAAGAGTAACTGTGGTGATGTGACCAAAACAATCCAGAGGGCATAAAGAGTCAGAGTTCACAGGTTTATTCAACCGGTTAACAGATATATCTCAGTGTTACAACAATGGGATCAAAACAACAAAAATCTCCCAGCAACAGGTAACCATCCTTTTCACCCCTAGGGGCCAAGCATCAAACTCGGGGAGGGGAACCCCTGTTGGTTCCTTACCACTAGAAACCTAGTTTTGCACATGTAACAAAGAATAGCCATGGATACCATATGACCTTGCAAAGTCATGCCAGCAACAGAACTTTACCATTCAGGGAATGTATATCTGTAATCTTCCCAACTGAAATAAACAAATACAACCCCCTCGCTTAAACATCCACATAATCAGCCCTAGCCTATCCCAGAACTCCTCAGCCAGAGTATAAAACGGCTCAGGTAAGCCCACACCACCTCTTTGTCTCTCCACTGAACCACACTTCAATCATGGCTCCTGAGGGGAACTGGTGAGGATACCACAGGAACCCAAGAGAGCAAGAACTATGCAGTTAATAAAAGAACTGATAAATAATTGACAATTGTCCTTTGCTTAATGAGCATAAACTATGTAATAAAATGGTATGTGGGCCTAAATAGGCCTCAGGAGCAGAAGCCAACTTTCCTGTGTTCAAATACATATTTCAGAATATTAAATTAATTAGAAATGAGACATAGTCAAATCCAGTTGTGAATTTCTTAGTAAATTTTGCAGACTAATGAGTTCTTCATGATGCTCGCTCTTTCTACAGCTCATGCCTCCCTCCAGGATGTGCAGATGGCAGAAGGATGAGTGTGACTTGGCTGAGTACTGCACAGGGAAGTCGAAAGATTGCCCAGAGGACGTCTTCTCTGTAAATGGCATTCCCTGCAAGGGTGGGCAGGGCTACTGCTACAATGGACAGTGTCCTATGCGTGATAGTCAGTGCATCAAGATCTGGGGGAGCAGTAAGTGTTTCTCCTGTCATTCTCATCTCTTCACTAAAAGTTACTCACTCATCGGGCTCATTCAGCACTCATGCACACAGTAAGTGACAAACCAGCAATATCTAAAAGATCTTTATTCCACAGCTGCTGAGCTGGCAGCTGAAAGTTGCTACACGCAGAACACCAGAGGGGTCTACTATGGATTCTGCACACGTCCATCCAAAGACACCTATATAGGATGTCAGAAAAAGTAAGGGTTGACAGTTAGAGCCTCCTATTCAGCACTGTACTCTGAAAAGGACTAGGAGGATTGACTGTGCTCCCTCATTTTCCCTGTAGGGATGTGATGTGCGGAAAGCTGTTCTGTATAAATGGCAAAGACACCCCCAACTATAACCGTCTGGTATCGTTCCCTGGATGCAAAGCCATATTCAGCGATGACCCGAACACTGACTTTGGACAGGTGGACACTGGGACCAAATGCGGTGATGGACTGGTAAGACAATAACCATCCTACTAAGGTTATCTAGAGGTAAACAAGAAAGTTAGGTTAAAGCAAGCTATGATTGTATGAATGTTCCACAGTTCGTCAGGATTTTTTTGTCGATTGATCAAATCTGTCATTCCCAGGTCTGCATGAACAACGAGTGTGTAGATCTGGAGGCGGCCTACAGGGCAACCAATTGTTCAGCAAGGTGCAAAGGCAATGCGGTAAGCTCATGGGATTTTGGCCCACAGAAAAAGCTCGATAGACAGCCTGCTTCTGCAGAAGGCAGTGCAGAACTCAGTTATGAGGGATCCTGCAGAGACAGAACAAGTCCAGTTATTCAGATTCAAATGTGACAAGATAAGATCGGTAAAACAGAGCAACAGAAAAGAGCCTCGGTACTGAATACCTTTTAATTGATACAGAAGTGTCAATCTTGATGGCTGCCACTGCGTTTCATTTTTACTACATCTTGCTGGGCACATTTTGCAACAATGCTGTATCTGGTCAGTTTTAAGTATTGTACCATGCCACATATTTCAGATTATGAGTATTTCACCTCTAGCAGCCAAACACATGGAATAAAGCAATTTGCAAAGATTTCTCTCATAACATCTCTAGCATCACGGTTAATTACGCACCTAGGATAAACACAGTAACATCTCATCTTACAGGTGTGTAACCACAGGCGGGAATGCCAGTGTCAGCCAGGTTGGCTCCCCCCTGACTGTGATCGGATGGCTGAAGGCTTCCAAAAACTGGCTCCAGGTGAGTTCACAGCTATTTCCTGCATGTCTTAAACAAGATGCGAAACATGAAGAATTACCTCAGGGCAAAGCCATGTCACTTTACTGTTTTTCTTTTTCAACTGGCTGTCCGACTGGCCATTTCACTATGATATACGGAGACAGGCATTAACAGAGCGGTAGCTTTCACATTTCAACCCACAGTGAAAATGGAGCATATCTGAGGAACAACAGCTAACTGTTTTCTAATGACATTACCAAACCATGTTCCATGAAGTATCTCAAACCTGACAAGGTCAATGATCTATAGAAAAATATGCAGATAAAAACTGTTAATTTTTTCTGTGGTAGCAACAGAATGCGACCAGCTGTTTTATGTCAGCCATGATGGGAAATGTTCCATAAAAAGTATATCAATAAGTATAATCAAGTGTTTTAAATATCTACATATTCACATTTAATATGACCCTAACACTGCAAAGTGTATTGTGATGAACTGCCAGCACTGACTGCCATGTGGTCTTGTTTCAGGAGTGATTATTGCCATCACAGTGGTAATCAGCCTGCTGATTATAGTTGCCATTATTGTGGTGCTGCTCTGTTTTCTGAAGCGCAAACGCAAAAGCTCAATTCCCCACAGGTACGTGGGTTCGGACACTGTATGCCACGTACAGCGTTAGGGAGCAGGATCCAAGAGACCTTATCCTTTCTCTTTTGTCCATGCCTCAGACCTGCACGTTACAAGGAGGAGATGGATTCAGGTGTAAACAATCCTGCCTTTAGCCAACGATCGACGCCAAACTTCCAAGTCAAGGTAACTCATTGTCCCAACTCCCTCCACGTGACTGTATTTCAAGTTTCAGTGTCACGAGTGTTCAGAGGAACACAGTGAAATTCTTTTCACATTTTCAGGGGGAAGGCTGGGTGCGTGGGCGGACAGAGCAAGTAGTACTTCAATAGAAGAATGAGAAATGACAAACAGAGAAGCTAGCCATGCTGAACACAGATTTTCTGTTCCGCTCGAAAACCACAAAATGTTCACAAACAATGTAATATTACCCAGGTCTCAAAAATCTTTTAAAAAGTTCTGTTATACAAAGGTGAAGCAGTGCCACTTTACAGTAAGGCTGCCCATAAGAAGAGTTTATGAATGGTTTATAATCTGGTTATTAATTAGGCTGTAACACTTTGTAAATTATAAATAGACAATTTTATACAAGTTATAACACAGGTTTCTTTTTAATAATGAGTTACTACCATTTAAGTGGCAAAAGAGAGTCGTATTATGAAGTGGTCCTGGTGAAGCTGATATTTGGGACACTGACCAAAGTCCAAAGAGTTTACTTACGGTAGTACATCTCTGTGCTGAGTGTATATTATGTCATATGCCCTCCCTCCAGCAGTCCCACATACTACTAAAGCTATGCAAACCTGCACATTTAGGTCCCTGACCCAACAAAACTCATTTCAGGTTCCCAAGCCGACTGTAGCTCCACGTGTACCTCCCCCTCCTGCTCCCTTCCAGCCTGGGTCACAGGCGATTAACCTGGCTGCTGCAAGAAAGGTAAAGATGGCAAATAAAACATGAACAAGGATAAAACCAAGAAGGTTTATACCAAAACAAGGTCTATAGTAAAGAAATAGCACTAAAATGACAATATACATCATACTTCATCCTTTATCCAAAACTCATTTCAGGTTCCCAAGCCGACTGTAGCTCCACCTATACCTCCCCCTCCTGTCTCCTTCCAGCCTGCATCACAGGCCATTAGTCCAGCTGCTACAAGACAGGTAATGATGTCAGATTTATTTAATAATAATAATAATTTAAAAAACAGGATAATACCTAGATTTGCCATGAAAACAATATCGATAATAAAATATTGTATCAATATGACAATGCTGTCTCACTTTATCCTAAAAGAAAAAAGCAGGAATTAACTTTTCTCAGTATTATTTACACAAATTCACACTTATGCTATACTGAACAAATTACAAATTCGTTAAAAAAAGGAAAAAAATACTATTTTCTCTGTTATATTTAAGTGAAGCCAAATGATATTTGGGACACTGATGAAAGCAAATAAGTCCAAAGAGTTTACTTAGTACATCTCTATACTGAGTGTATATTATGTCATATGCCCTCCCTCCAGCAGTCCCACATACTACTAAAGCTATGCAAACCTGCACATTTAGGTCCCTGACCCAACAAAACTCATTTCAGGTTCCCAAGCCGACTGTAGCTCCACGTGTACCTCCCCTTCCTGCTCCCTTCCAGCCTGGGTCACAGGCGATTAACCTGGCTGCTGCAAGACAGGTAAAGATGGCAAATAAAACATTAACAAGGATAAAACCAAGAAGGTTTATACCAAAACAAGGTCTATAGTAAAGAAATAGTACTCAGGGCCGATCAGTCCTATAGGCCAGTGGTTCTGAACTTGTTTAGCCTCAGGACATTCATTATGGGTCATTATGGGTGAGTAAATCGTGACACAAATTCATGATAAAAGTTGTCAATTGGTGGGTGGGGGTGTATATATTATTATTTTTTTATAACCATACACTCCATCACCACTTTTGGGCTGTGACCCAACATTTGAGAAACACTACTACTGGTGACTGCTTAGGGTGCCAACTTAACCTACCGGTATCACAATGAGCATCGTGCCGTCAAATGAAATTATTTCATTATCAGTTGCCAACATTGATTGGCTGTCTGGTTAAGTTGTAACAAGTTGTCCTCTGCTTCTTAGGCTTTGAAGCCACCTCAGGTGTGAAAGCCAACCAGCAATGGAAAAGAGATGGACTTCATGTTGTTCACACCAGAGCAGGCACCATGGACCAAAGGGATGAACACTGATGTATATAACTTCTTTAAATAAGGAAATTCTCAGTGTACATAAATGACATATAGGAGCAATCTCTCTGCCAGTAGGTAGTTTCCACCTTGAAGTTCATAATGATCCATTTTCAACAAGAACACCCCCTCTTCTATCATTTTGTTGTTTAGTGCAGTGGTTCTTAACCTTTTTTGCACCACAACCCAATTTTTACCATGCTAGCTCAGTTGCGACCCTATGTCAAGTTTAAGTTTAAATTAATGCTATGATCAAGCACGCAGTGCAGTCTGCCATTTATGCTAATCAATGCCATTTGCACAAATCTGATTGGAGGTGCCAATGAATTTTAAATTAAGCATCTGTGCTTTGGTTTCTTGGATTGGTTGAGTGTTCACTAGTTTCGCGCTATGGATTTGCAGACCCAAGACCTGTTTATATAGGTTAATTCTAGTATCGGGGCTGGGAAATCTGATCATGGATCAGCATATGAGCTTACTTTTAAAATGCTTACATTTCCAACTCTGCCACGCAACCCCTTTAGAACATGCCGTGACCCTAATTTGGTTTGTGACCCATGGATTGAGAATTCCTGGTTTAGGGATAGTGCAATGTAATGACGATGGTTAATCAAACATTTCATTTCAGCAACAGGTGATTACACTTCTCACAGCCCTACTATGGTTCTCACTTGTTGTATTACATGAACAATTAACACTGTCATTAATGCCCAAAGTTGCAGGATTCTACAGAGGACATTAGGAACCAGTAATAACTTGCAGCTGAAATTAAGTCACTGCACTCTCTTTTATCTTTAAATAACTTTAATGTTGTACATATTTGTTCTATTTTTTTGATACAATGAATAGTTGCGTATTGCTGTGGTTAATATTAGCAGTTTTTAAAATGCATTACAATGGCATTCACCTTCAAACTGCAACAAAATGCAAACTGATGTTTTATATTTAATAAACATAATTTAAAAATTATACTTGTGTAAGGTAATTCAGTAAGAAGTTTTTTTCAGTATACTCTACTCCCTGGTGCTAGCTTATAGTTTTGTAACGCAATTTTTTGTTTGTCAAAGTGCGAGATTTATATAGTATTATATAGATACAACTTACCAATGCAGAAATGATGACTAATATAACAGGCAACAGTTTAACATGTTTATTGCATCAGGGAAAAGTTAGTTTGATAAGTTAAACATGTCTGCTTTTAAAATAACACACAGGCAGATGTATACGGGTATCTTTCTTAGCAAGCACTATGACAGAAACAGCATTAACTTCTAAAGTCAATTTTTAAACAAGGGTGCATCTATAGTAACCTTGACCTACACAAGTTCGAAAAGGCAGATATACAGCATAACAACTTATTTTAAGAAACGACCAACTAGATAGTCAGGGCCCCAAAATGACTTCAGTCTTAATGCCTGTAACCCTTCCCAGGCTGGAAGCACAACTGACCCCTGTTGGCAGCTGATCGGCTAAACAAGCTCAATCACAAGCAATGAGGCTTCAGTATGCCACCCTCTGGTGGTGACACATGGTAACGCAGACCAGAGTAGTGCAC
Organism: Isichthys henryi; assembly: GCA_026776945.1. Taxonomy (NCBI): domain Eukaryota; kingdom Metazoa; phylum Chordata; class Actinopteri; order Osteoglossiformes; family Mormyridae; genus Isichthys; species Isichthys henryi. The sequence continues at coordinate 14,172,729 of JAODJX010000042.1, read as the reverse complement.
AGAATAGATCTTCAGCTGTACTGAGTTTCACTTGGGTTAATCACTGGCACTTTTCAGTCACTGGCAGTTTCGCATATATCCTTAGATGGGGTAGGTGTTTTGCTTGAGTTAATAAATACAAAGGCAGTTTAAATAAAAACAATCCTTTTTCTATATTTTATTTTTATTTGGAGCAATACATCTACATAAATCATGAATTAGAGCGACCTTGCAGTACAAGTACTTTTCTTCCCTTTTGTACACTTAAGAAATTTTTAACATACTCTGCACATTCTGCAACTTGGACAAGAGAAATGCAGCCCACCACAAGGTTCCATTTCTCCTTTCTCTTTAGTATTGTCGGCAGAATCTGCATAGCCCCTTTAGAAAGCAGAGAACATGCCCTGCAATTATAAACCTGGAATAATAATAGTAGTAATAATAATAATAATAATAATAATAACAACAACAATAACAACAACATCCATATTAGCAACAACAGCAACAATAGCAACAACAACAATAATTAAAAAAGACTTTGGACTGCAAAAAATGATCCACAATCTGAGGTCGCTTTAAAACAGGGCCCTCAATTGTACCAGTCATCTGAAGACCACCTGGACGAATGTTAGTGGCAGGACCGCACCCTGTGATCTCTCTGTTCAGCCTCTGGGTGCCCAGACAGCTCTTCCCCACTGAAATAGCATGGCACGTTTCCTTAATAGAAACGCATTTCAAAAAATAAAAAAAATATGGAAATTCCTGACATGACATTCAATATATCTTTTTAAATTCACCCCATAAAAGCTATGAAAACAAAACTGTAGGAGGATAAGGGCCAAATAAGTTTACTAAATCTGTCATACCCACAATTCCACTCCCCTGTAGTTTGACTATTGTAACAGAATGGGGGGGTGGGGAGATAAGGAATCATATTTTCAGGTGAACTAGGATAACATTTTGTCGATGACTCAAAGATTATACACATCACTGGCCTTAAATAACATGACTGAAGAATCAGGTCTCAGACATCAAAAAGAACATAAAAAAAACAAAAATAAATTTTTCTATGGGATGCAAATGTATATTTTGATATATATATATATATATGATTGGTATATGGACTACTAGCCATATGTGGGGAAAAAATAAGCCATAGATTGGGAGAGAGGATAATAATAAATCACAATTAGGAAATAGTCCAACAGATGTTTTGCTTTCTGATTGTACGCAAACATTTTGATCTCCATCTACTTGACCTTTGATGGCAAGCAGGCAGGAAATGCTGAACATCAGCTGAATTATTTACCAGAAAGTGCATTTTCCCCCTTCAAACTTCAAACAGATGCAACCCAAAGCACTTTGAGACTTGCAGACCACACTGCAGCTCCACCTTGTAATCTTGCCACTTGTGGATCAGCTATTCATTTATTCATTCTCCTGAGGAGAGTCCCAAAGCAGAGGTCCAAAGAGATTCCTCAGATGAGATCGAGAGCAGTTGGAGAGAAAGCCTGGCCTCTCTGATTAGCCAATTAAAGCTTTATTTCTGTGTACTAAATCACACCGCAAAGCTACGAAAACATCAGGCGTCGTCGTTCATCCTAATATTACAAACACATTGTTACCAGTTACCTCACGAAGAACACTTCGGTCCCCATTCTGGTGCCATACCAAGAGGAGCAGACAATGTTCTCTCCTCATTTTGGCATGTAGGTTGTGTGTTCAGAGGAAACTGGGCTCTTTAGCTCTGCTGTTTTGGTATGGTCTTCTGGCTAAGTCTGAAGTTCTCTTAATAAAACACACTAGAACTTTCCTTATACACAGAACAGATCAGACCAGCCACCTCACTCATCAATGTCTTTGCAGAAGAGAAAGATGCTAAAAAATATCAGTGCTCATGCAGTCCTGGCAGCCGACTGTTCATGGAACAGCACTAACAATTCTGTCCTTTCGTATCTTCCTTTGCTTCAGTAATACCACAGGCCTGAGTTTCGCTCTTCACCATGGGATCACAAAACAGCAGACTCCAGAACATGGCGCCAATGGAGGGTGACTGACCAAACATAGTCAGCTAGGCAGAGCTCAAAAACAAATGGAAATATGGCATCCGTCAGGCCAAGGGGGCCAAAGACCCAACCCGTTGTTTGGATTTTACCATTTTGACTTCAGTAACGTCTTTATTAGCTCTGTGCTGAATCAATCAGTACCAAAAAAATTACTTTTAAATGACTGCATTTAAATAAGGGGACCCTCAAATACACACAAATGAGTCTTTATATCAAAGCAGCTCCAGGGATTGTGTCCATTCAAGTTCATCAGATGTTATTTCACCACCAGCTTTATGGCAACATGGAGCTGCAATATTCTAAATCACTCCCCTCCTACATAAAAAAAATGTAATTAACATTGAAATCGCCTCCTGTTTTGGGTCAGTTCATATTATTTATATCAAAATGTGCAGGTCACATTTGTAAGTGCATATTCAGTAGAATGTTATTTTGCCAAGCATGTAAGACAACCATAGTGGAATTCAGGCCCTCAGTTCATTTCAAGTCTTTTTCAATTATATCAACTTATAACTAGACATTTACTATGTGTGGTGGACATTGCCACCAATTTGTTTTCATTACTCATTTTATGATATTTACCTAATATATTTCATGTTATGAAGGACATACTGAAATGTTTCTGCTAATTGTTGCTGAGGTGGGCATGTGCATTAACCCAACTTGTCCTTTGCCTGCAACCAATGGGGGAACAAGACTCCAGGGGGAGAAAGAGAGAGAGAGAGAGAGAACACAAGGGTGACGCGTCTGTGGGGGCTGGGGGTGGTGCTACTGTGAGTGGAGGTCTGTGCCATTCTTGCTGGGAGAGTTGGCTGCGTTGATAGAGTTGAGGGCAGCACTGTCGGTCTGCTGGCCATCTTTGCGAGGGGGCCTCCTCTCATTTATCCGGTCCAGACCTCGTGCCTCTTCGAAGCTCCGGATCTTATGCTGGGGAGAAAAGCCCTGGATGGCTGCACCAGAACACACATACACAGGAGGGGAGGGAGAAAGACCACACACAATAAATGCAATAAGTTTCCTGAAAAGAGTGCGAGACCTGCTAGGTCACAGGCCATGTAACTCACAGACCCCGACTTATATGAGGTTTTGCTTCTCTCCTCTTTTGACAGTCTAAGACCGATCTAAGAGCTATAGCCCACGACACAGCAAGTTTGGCATCTGGTCCACCTTCTTGGGTCTAACATATTGCTCTTAGTGCTCGGAATCTACGCTGGGTAGAACATGAGCCCTGTCCACTCCGATGGAACAAGCCAACCAATAATTCATAACGTTTAAAGAGAGAAAATATGAGAGAAGAATCATGCAATTTATTCAACAAAAAAGAACAGGTTGCAATTGAGTTGAGCTTAGATACTTACCATTACTGTTCACAATAAAACAGTAAGTCAAAGTAAGCAGTCAATAGCAACATTAAGACAAAATCATTGGGGCCTAACACAGATGGTCAGGAAAGAGACAGGTGACAATGGAAGGCAAAGTTCTCATAATGCTTTTTACTCATTAGAAGCATGACTCTTATTGAAAAGGTCAAACTAGCAAGTAAATTCAGGCTGTAATTATATGCAATATGATCATTAGTATGCTCACAAAAGCATAATGATTCATTAAAAACTGTTATTTTTCTCAATTTAAAATTGTTAGTGTCACTATCTACAGACAACACACACCAGCACATGATACTGACTTTGAGAGACAAAACACAAGGTTTTTTAAATATAAAAAGCATCTGCTGCAAATGCAGGTGACTCTGCAGAAGAGCTCTGAATGAAACACACTCTAGAACTATTCACCCAGCACTGGCTGGGAAGCCTGTACTACCACAGCCTCAAGAACTCGCTGCACAGAAACTGAGTTTCCCCTCACTGATTACAGCGCTCTGGCAAGTGAGGGGATGCTGCTAGACCATCTGTTTACTGTGAGCACCCACTAATGAGGGCAGCAGCTCAATGGGCTACATGAGGAGGGAGGTGTTGAAGAAAAATGGGTGGCTAAAGAATCCTTGAATTGCATTGTTTTCTCAGAGGGTGAATTTCAAACATATGCCCATTCACACTTGGGGAAATCTGTATTTTGGATATGAAGTTTGTAATTTTTGGCTGGATCATAAACATATCGAGCTTACTATTACAATTCCAACATAACCTTACTTTATACTTCTGCCCTGCAAATACATTTAAATAAGCGGAATAAAAGCTATTCCATTAATGTAAACAAGCAGGAAGAATAAACTGCGCAAAATTAGTCCCAAATGTTGCGGTACAACAGCTGATGGCTAATTAGTTACACAAATCAGTGTGAGATGCATGCATTGAATGGTTCAGAGGAGCAAGTGAGGGTGCTCATCAGAACAGCAAGGACAAGGATGAGCTCTTACCAGAAACAGGTGCACACAGAAAATACATTAAGCACACAGAAAAATGCACAAAAATATTCAGCTATTACAGTCCTCATGACATGACCATAAATTTATGTGCATAGCTATAAGCAAGCTTGTATTATGCATGGGGTAATTATCTGTTTCATTTTTCATCTGAAATAAAACAGCCTTCCAGTGAAGGACAAGGGCATGGTCTGTAATAAGTAACAAGAGCAGGGACAAAAGGCACTGAATGACCTGCCTTTACATGTAGCACTTTTCACAAACAGCAGAGGGAACCTCTACATAACACTCTTACTCACACAAATAAATGGTGCTCCCTCTGTCCAACACGTTAAGTGCCATTTAAAATCCCAGGGGATGCGTTTAACGTTCAGCCACGCACTACACTAGCTGTTTACTAAACAAATGTGTTTCAGCAAGACCCAAAACTTGCGCTTGCAGCAGACAGGTGCTTTTTATAAAAGATGCTGCTAGTACAACTTTAACGTTAAACTGACAGCTGAACAGAAAATAAAAGAATGACGACAGAGTCACCCAATGGCACCGACAGAGACCGCTGACTCAGGGTCAGGTGGGCGACATCCATCCAGGGAATGGCACTCTTGCACAACCAGGAGTGTGAGGTCAGCGGTGGGCAGCAAGGCCGGGAAATGGTTTATGGGTGGAAAGGCTATCCCAGCCGCTCCACGGCCCCTGTCCACTGCTTGTGTTTGCCTAGTGGGCCCGAAGAGCATGAATGCACCATTTGGAAGCAAAGTACTTCCTATCGAGATAAGCGTGTATGCTGCCGAAGGACATAATGAGATTGCACTCTAAAAATACCCACTAGCTGGAGGCTGGGCTGGAGGTAGAGGGTTTGGGGCAGGTTGCACATTCTGGAAAACCAGGACATGGGAACATGGTGCAAAGAAGTGATGTGTTCTCAGCTGGCTTTGGTTAAGTTTGATCAGCTGGAAATAGCTACTGTACAACAAATAAGAAGCGGTGAAAACACATAGCTTAGAGGCGGGGACTTCTAGCTGGTCTGGAACAAGACAGTCAAACTGACCACTCTGTGGAGGTCCTCTTGCTCCAGCTGTCATCAGAAAAAATATTTATTTTTTTTCCGCAAGGAGCAAGGAGAGAAAAAAAAAAAAACACACAGGGGGAAACTCAAGACAATTTCACGCCTTTTATCAAGGGTATGTTTTGGTTACTGTAATTCAAATTTTGGATTTCCAATTCAAAGGACAATATGGAAAATAATTATAGTGATGTGAAAACAATTGTTCAATTTTTCATCACCCCAGAAAAGGCACTACCCCCACCGTAATAGCTGGGATATACCAATCCAACCCAAGGTCCATCGGCAGGACAGCGCCTTGACAACCCCTCAGATACAGCAGTCACTGGTGGTGCAAGAGAAGCCGTTTTCCACAAGGTGGTTCAACAGGACCACATCCAAACTCAACGAGACAACGGAACAATACAGAGAAACAGGTTAATGCGGAAAAGCCCACACCAGGAGACAGACAAACAGAGAGAGATCCACAGACCACTTGCATTACCTCGTGCCTCTTCTGCTTCTATGGTGGCTGTATAAGCGTGAGTAGTTGAGCCATGCCGAGAACGAATGGAGAAAGAGTGAATTAAAATATCAAAAGCAGCCAGAGACATCCACTGCATTCCAGGCTACCCCTGCATCACATCCCCCCAAATGCACAGAATTTTCCCCAGGGAAATTAAGCACGCAGAGTAGATCAACGGCTGCAGCTGGTCAAAAATAAGTATGTTCTGCATTAAACCCACAATCAGTTATTACAGGACAGGCAATTAATGCTCTGGAGCAACTAGATGATTTGCTGGAAACTGCATGTGTTATATAACAGTATGATGTTTCGAAGTATCATGCAAGCAGAGAGCATACAGGATACTGATCAGGCACTTCCAGTCAACAGGCAACCAATCATGCACATATCCATGCAGCACTTACATTCACCCTGAACTATGAAGCAACTTTTCTTTTCTTTTTTTTAATTTAACACATTCTTAGTAAGCATTCGTGCATATTTTCTGGAATGGTTAAGACATCATTAGCAAGGTGCTACATTACAAACCCTGATTAAATAAAGGTGTGACCAGTAAGGCTCTCCAGCCTTATTACTGATGCTTTCCTGAGAAGCAGCTGAAGGAGACTGACGGCAGAAGCTCACCACCACTCGCCGACGCCGTGCTTTAAGCTTGTTAATGTGACCTTGGTCATCACACAGTTTCAGTGACAGGTGAATTAGAGCTTGGTGAGTAGGGGAGCACGGCATGACGGAAGAAACCAGAGGCTTCATACTTTCTCCAGCATTAATAAATCCCATGAAAACAGAGAAATGATACTATCAGAAATAACCGTCTAAGGCGGCAGATGATCTGTGTGTGAGCTCACATTAAATATTAGATGACATTTCCATCCAGACCTGACACAGACTGGATGTAGGTGGTTTTTATACCCTCCTGTTCCTGCGTTCACATACCATCTGACAACTTTATGCCGCACAGCGCACTACTCCAGGAGGTCAGCATAAAGCTTTAATTTACATGCATGCCCAGATTAATGTGGATAAAAATAACTAGTCTGGCCCTGGCTACTAATTAACCTGTAACACGCTGATCACATTTCACTTTATTCATTTATAATGACATATGAAAGCTTCACGCAAACAGTGAATTATTGAATAATGCACTACTCCTTACATTACTCCTTAGAAAACATTTCACATTTTAGCAACTTTTTATATTAAATTTACATTTAGCTTTATTCCACGTTGGGGCCATTAACACTAGCTTAGACCGTAAAACAAATTTCTGCTATTGGCCTGTAAATATCCTAAGGCATGCAAACCTAAGTGAAGCTCTCACTGCACCATCAGCTGCACCTAAGATTACTTCAGGACATTTCCTGGACTGGGTGTTGGTCAGGATCAGCTGGGGTTGAAAATGGCACTTCAGGTCATTCAGATAGATAAGGAGGACTTACCGCTCTGCAGTGTCTGCCGACCTCCAGAAAGCACACCCAGGGGCAGGGTCCCGGTGGGTGTCAACCCTTTCAGCTGCAGTACACTCTCGCTCTCCTCTCTAAAGAGACAACACACATCAGCAGTGAGCACTGCCATTTACAGACACCCGTCTGGACTGCAACAAGACTACTGAAAATCCAATTCCGAGAACACAAGGCAAGAGCCTTCAGCAAGCGGCCTCCTACGCAGCTTCCAGATGAGAAGCTCAGGTCTCAGGAAGTGGGACAAGAAACCTTAATCCTGTGGATCTGTAACTACATCTACTGCAATTACAATGACTACAGATGCACATTATCAAGATCATTCCCACTGTATGCAGCCTGGATGCTTCATCTAGTAAATTCTATCCAAATCATGTACAATGGAAGATGGTTGGGGGAGGACAAGGTGGCCAAGGCAGAGGATGCTCACCGGAGCACGGAGAAGACCCTAGCCATCTTGCCGATGGCACGGATCTTGTTCCTGATGACCTCCTTCCTTGCAGCTGGGGTGCCACCTGTCAAGAGTGCAGCTTCAGTTAGACACTGACCTCATTCAGTCCACAGGCCAGGGAATTCATCAACACATTCTAAGGAGCAGTGCCCATCTTTTTTTTCTGAGAAATGAAATTCAAGCCAGTCTTAGCCAATCTGAGCTCCATTAAATTGACTCCATTACACAGGGGATATTCTTCCTATTTGATGAACCAAGAACATCCTTTCGTCTCAGACTTTCACATGTGATGCGTGATATGTCCCATTAACCCATTGGTGGTTAAAATAGGTGACAGTAAAATGGCAGCAGTTATTTCTGGCTGCTCTCAGGAGTCTCCTCGGAGCTCCTGAATGAAATTGTGGATGACCCTTTGGAATGAATGTGTGGGAATTAGCAAAATTCCATTCCCTTTAAACCACAGGCTTGTTCTGCAAAACACTACTGTTAAAAATGATATACATCCTCTGGCATTCTTGCTCTTTCCCACACTGTCTTTCAAAAACTTGCAAAACTTAGCACAATAACTGAGCAGAAATGATTATCAGCAGAATGTTTTGTCAATCAGTTAATATCTGCTTCAGTGGGGAGTCACTGGAGCGTTAGACCGGTCAAATAAATCACTGATTTTACTTATAGCCTTATCTGTGGGGTATCTGCACATGGAATTAAATCTATGTTTGGTATGAAAAGTGTGAAGCCTGAACTTATTTCTCCCAGAGTTAGACCCATACCGCAACTGTTAGTGGTAAGCAGCAAATCAGAAAGCGTTAACATTCTTTCACACAGTTTATCAGAAAGATAAACTGATATGCTGGCTTGGGCTCTGCAAACAAACTTAAAAACCAAAATAATATACACTTGCTACCAACCCCCTTGACAAGGCGCTCACTGTCAAAGCAACATGAAGCTACAGACACACATCTGTAATAAACTCAGCTTTGACCGTATGCTCCTAGCAGTACTGCACACGCGCCATGCATCCACACACCTTGGCAAGATCCTTTTGGTAATAAAATGCAATCTATTACAACTACTGACATGCTGGCAAAATAGGAGGGCACAACAAACTAAAAAAAAAAAAATTATCATTAATATTTTATGTGGTACATATCTGCATAGAGAAGAGGATATTATATGAAATGCAAAATATATATCACATAAATGAAACAAGACAGTCCAAGTGACCAAGAGGTACAGCAGAAAGTCTGTAACCACGATGCTCTAATCAAGTACATCTGGAGGAGGAAGAGAAGCAGATTCACAATCACTCCTCCTTTCACTCTAATCTATTCTTACCTTCCCCGTGGCCATCACATTTGAACAGCACTGTTATTGGCCAATGCAGCAATCAAAAATAAATGAGGGAAATGATTTGGTATCCTAAACCAAACCAAATAATTAAACCAAAGTATCAACAAATAACAGTTACGCTTCACTTGCAGAGCTAGTACACGTATACAGGACATAGCACTTCCTGACTGTTTACCTGCCGGTGTGGCTGAGAGGCAGAAAATGGTACGTTTGCGATGGGAAACACAAACACTGAATAAAAACTAACTGAACTGCAAAGACAAAAAGACTCTGAAGATAGCATTAAAAAACAGTAATGAGAGGAATCAGTAAAGCAGGACCCATCTTTCCACGTTGACGACGTTGAATGGATTTACAGGAGAAATGCATCCAAAGACCTTAATGGTAATTAAACCAGATATACGGTATTTCTCAACCATGCTTGGTGAATCAAACTGCTTGTTTTACCTTCGCATGTGTCATCTCCCTCGGACATGAGTTCGTCATCAGAGCAGATGTTCAGGACGTTCACCAGCATCTCTGTCACTGTGAGGAAAAAATGAACAGGAAATTAATTAGCTACAGAACTGTATCTGTACTGTCAAATATACAATATCTCTCTCTCACACACACACACACACACACATAAACAGACACACACACGTGCAATATTATTCAAAGGAATGCAGTGGTTTTGTGGCTAAAATATTCCTGGGCTTCAGTCTAGAGTTGGTCTAGGATATAAATATCTATTAACTCTTTTCCAGTCTATAAAGTAGTTCATATTGCATTTCAGCATCCCACATATGGAGATATGCTAGAAATTTACTGCATTTGTGCAAAGTCTAATCCATTTACCACTGTTTACAATGGCCTATAAATTTCTTGGGATAATACAAAAATAAGAGACCCAGATCTACAGACTGTCTCTGTAGCTCCTATTAATTTTTCTATAGCATCAAATGCAGTTTCCCCAAAGCATAGAAAGAAACAAGATCAGCATAAAAGATGGTCAACGTCACTGTTTCAAAGTTTAGAAAATAAGAGCCAGAGTAGATACTCAACTCATGCAGGAATAATTTAACTGGGGACAAAAAAGCCAAAAATGTGCCATACACATTTTCAAAAAGTAATGTTCACCTTTCTCTCCCACAAAGGGCAACGACCACGTGAAAACGTCCATGAAGTTGGGCAGCCAGTACGGGTGAGGAGAGCAGTTAAACTGTCGGATGTTCATGACATTGTTCTCATACTTCAAAACAGCAGCTGTTGAGACAAGGAGAACTATTACCAAGTTGTGAAAGTCATGAGTCACTGTGCAGCTTTGATTCAAGTTTGTGAATAAGTTATCAAGCACTGGTAACCCTTCTGTTGAGCTAGTGAAGGCTGACTCATATAGGGGTATTCTGGGGCTAGACAGGATAAAAGTGGCAGAGTTCAGCCAGATGGTGATCTACAGCTGAGTGGCTCAGGTATGATACACATCCCAACCAGCAATACACTGCAAATAAGTCATCATCACAAGGAGCACAGCAAGACCATTAGGCAACACGTGGTCCTCTTCGGGACATATGCAAATAAAGCAACACCTACCCCCTCCAATTATAAACGCATCCACGCGATAGTAAAAGGGCACCTTTATATTCTCGTACCTTTGTTGTTATACACGTCTAGGTAGTTTGGTGCTGAAAAAATAGTGATTAACGAGGGAAAACCGGTTGTCTGGCTTTTTCTGTACATTCGATACCTAGAAGAGAGGGAGTGAGAAAGAGGATATAAAACACACTAATGAAACATATGGCTAATGATACTTCCACACATAGCGAAATGCAAAATGTATTAATGGGCAGAGGAAGAGAACCATATAACAAATATATAAAATAAAAACTGTTGTTTACCCCGCATCCTGAGCTTCATGTGCTCGTATTACAGACAACAAATTGTTGTTTAGCAAAAAGTCACATACTGCAGGATAGCTGCAAGGCAAGAAAAGCACATTAAGAGAGATGGACGACAAAGTCTCATAAAACCTGCATTTCATGTGCTTTGAATTTTGCCCAACAGCCATGTAGTAAAGGGCCCTGCAAGGGAGCAATTAATATTTTTTGATCTTGCTGACCCTGCAATTTTCAGAGTATGGTTTTATTTTATTTTCTGTGTCCTGGTTTCTGAGTTACGGGCTAATGATCTCCTGTATCAGGAGTAATGACTGGGTATGAATGATGCTGGGGGGGATAAAACAGCACATTAAAAACAGAGAGAGAGTCTGATGTGGTGGTCAGCATTGAGAGGGGTGTTCTCCCAGCTGTCCTGGGGGGCAGCTCCAGCAGTCAGAGGACCACCTGCCTTTCGCTAAGCTGCCAGCTCAATAGACCGGCAGCGTGACGCAGCTGATGAGAACAGCTCAAAGGGATTTCCCCCAACACTCAGTCCGGCTCCAGCAGGGCTCACATTACATAACACAGGACACAAGATTACCAGGATTTCCCATTCACACAAGATTAAATCCTGTCCACTGTAAAGCATAAGCCAACAACAATAAAATAAAATATCCATTTAATAGTACGGCTAATATGGCAAGGATAACACTAACTGCAATGAGTGATACGTATGACTCATGGTTTTTTTAAAGTTTGAAAACTATTACTGTGTTCTGGACATTTTGTTTACCTGATGAAATGTTTTTTTAATGAGGAATTAAATATTAAGGTCACTGAGACATTTAGCAGTGCTTATTTAGAGCAGGTTCACGCAGGCTGACACGGTCATAGAGGTCAGATATGACCCGTACCTGAAAAAATAGGAGCAGCCTCTCACAGAGTTGTGGTTGAAGTGTTCAGAGGTCTTCTCGCTGCCATAGTCCTCTCCAGGGTCTGACCACAGCAGGTCACACATGGGCCCAAACGCCGGTGGCTCCTTGAACCTGTCCAACTGCAAAATGCAGCTTGGCCTGACTCCGTAGCATTTGCTGTTCTCAGTGTTAAAAGTCGATCCCAAGTTCAATACAAAATCATATGTTATGAATTCCTACATGATTTTAAAAGCTGATGTCGTCTTTTTTTTTTTTACTGACTTTCTGGAAACAAAGACACATCACACAGCAATGCCATATTAACTGCGCTAATCTGGTGCACCCAACCATGACCTGAGCCAATAACTAGTATTGCATAAACGTGAGTACATTCTGTCTGAAATTTCAATTTTCATACAGGTGAAACCCGACTCTTAACTGGAGCACCATATCCAAAATTCGACATGTACACAAGCAAACTCCTGGTGTGGTGGGAGGTGATCCTCACCGCGAAACACATACCTTTCGAATGTCGTCTAGGCAGTTGATCTCTGGAGACAGGCCTCCATGCACACAGAGAAACTGCTGGTTAAGGAGGGCGGCAAGGGGCAGGCAGTCGAAAGCTTCCATACAAGCGTCGTACACCCGCTCAGAATACTTGATCTTACCTGGGGGGGGGGGGGGATAAACCAGTGGGTGAATACATGGATCCATTTATCTGTGACACTGCTGTCAGCCTTGCTTAAGTCATGATAGGTTTTTAAAAAGGTTTTTGATTTTGCACAAATTTGTACCAGCTACGCAGGTGTGTAGAAACTAGAACAGGTGTATAGACAGGTGTGTAGACACTAGAACAGGTGTGTAGACAAGTGTGCAAAAACTAGAACAGGTGTGTAGGAACTTAGTTCTAAAAGACATATTTCAGTCGTTTTACACATACCCAATCCTATGCTGAGTAAAACCTTGGTACATATTTAAAGTAGTGCCCGAGGGAATTGTGCCTTTATTTGGCTAACTTGTACAATCACTGACAATTCCCTGGAAATCAGTGTGCCATCTTAATAGAGGTAACCAAGAACAGAGCAGTGGATTGCCATCTTGATATGTCAGCTGTGGTTCAGATTTACTTTTAAGAAACCTTTTATGGGGACACTGATTATCATAATAATCCAATACTAGAATAACAGAAGTTGTTTTATTATCGCCACCCCACACCCAAGCAACCTACCCAAAAGTATATCAGAACATTTTTCATACCTTCCATTCCTATGTCTGCTAATATTTGGTAGAAGCCATCCAAATTGCCCCACTTTCCCCTCCAAACTCCAACTACTCATTAATGAGAATGAAGTATGATTCCCATGCTGGCAGGCATATTTAAAAGTTTGCATGTGTTTCAGACGGAACTACATAATGTGTGGCTGGATCATTGCTTTCAGTTAATAGGCTTTTATGCATGCTAATGAGGAATTTGATTACAAACATATTTACATAAAATGGCATACTTGCAAGGGATTCCACGCTCATTTCACTTCATTTACTCCTTGTATCCTATTAACTAACATCAGAACAAGCAAACTGATGTAGTTCTACTTGAGTTTGCATCCTAATGCTCCACACCTGTGTGATCACTCGCTTACGATTCACTTCAGACCTCGTTACACGCATAATAGTGCACCTCAGAAACATCTACATTTGCTCATCTTCCAAACACTACATTTCCAATCATACATACACACTAGTCTCGCTGGCTTTCTATTGCAAACCCCAGCTCTCAACAAAGAAACAAAATGGCACAAAGATCGATGAGATCCTGCTCCTGGAGCATCTCTGCAGTTGACAAAGCACATCGCAATGCTGATATACTTTGGCTCATATCTTATTTAAGTGACAATTCAATAAGTCTGGATTGGGGGTCTTAACGTGTGATTCAACATACTATATTTCGTTTCTTCGGTGTTATCGAATAAATATGTAGTTCAGTAATTCAAATGTATCTAAAGCCATTTTGACAGCCATATCACAATACCTGCTGCTGATACTACCCAATCGTGCCGGCTCTCCTCTCTGCTGAGGAAAGATTCCTGCTAAAAGCTACATGGTCGGACACCAACATTAAGCAGGAAACTGTACTTTACACCCATAGACACCAAGACATAAATCCCAAGGGCCTCTTTTGTTTTGGATGCGCCATGATCTCCATCCTACCAATATATCGTCAGAACTGGCAAAGATACATGACAGTGAACAGGATGATGGACGCTTACTAACGCACAAAGCATTGCTGAGTTTGCATTCCACTGCATGCAGTGACAAATTCACACCAACTTGAGAAGCTGCTCTTACACTCCTGTTTGAAGGTGAAATATTCTGTGAGATGCCGACACTCATGGTTGCCTCTGAGGAGAAAGAGTGTTGTGGGGTGGTTGATCTTGAGGGTCCAAAGGAACAACACACACTGCATGAGAAAAAGAAGAGACAAAGGTTTACTAAACATAGATCACACACATAAACCATGAAAGTGGATCTGTAAATATCACAACTTGTGCTAAATATTCAATTGACATAAAAAAGGGAGAAGCAGTTGACTCGGTAATCAGGGGTCTAACACAAAGATTAAGGTGTGGGTCAAACACAGAGATTCCTTAATAATCATTTCTCCCCCTTCACCTTTCCATAGCAGCCAACTAAACTGGCAACAGATCACACAGCTAACAGTCTGCTGCATTACCAGAGCCTGGCTAGTAGGAGGAGATACTCCCAGTCCATTATGGTTTCTGGAACATATGAAAGATGGGAGGGGAGCTACTGCAGGCTACAGTCACAATCCATGACAGTTATACAAAACTGAAAAGACCATAAACATGCACAGACAGAGTGATCCAGTGAAAAGCATACAAAGATAGGAAGGAATGGCGACGGATGACTAGCACTGACACTTTGCAGACAGGTATGGATGAACTGATATTAAGCCTGCAGTCACAGACGCCTCTGCTAAACTACTGAGGTAAAACAGATGAGTAGAGTATTATACTATCACTCTGCCACTCTGATTCTTAGCCAGATCTCAAAAACACCCCACCGTGCCCTTTGTCTTTTCTGTACCGATAGCATAATGGGAAAAAAAATAAATCGACATAAGGGAAGATGAGAGGTCAAAACAATAGATACAGCTCCTCAGAAAACATTTTTAAAACCGCCATGAGGCGAGGTACGAAAACGTGTGCAGGTAGATCAAAGGGTTGGTGAGCAATAATAGTACGAAGGGGGTCAAGCAGGGGTGTTGATAGATTGCCTGGGTCAAATTAGCATAAACAAATTAATAGCATAAAATGGTGATCCGATTTGAATGGCAGAAATCGATTTTTCATCCTGTCACGGAGCTACTGTAGCATCAAGTTGATTTGGCTCTGCCTGATACATCATGCTCATGTAAATGAAGAGAGGCTCATTGTAAACACGGGACTGCAGGATTTCAAACAGTGCCTTGATCAATAGAGCCGTGTGGTTCACGAGCTCCCTGCTTTGTTATAAAAGCTGCTTTCGCCTCCTGCTGCTCGCTCCAGGGATCCTGAGCTGCCCAGCCAAAGACCCGATTGACCACTTACATCGTGCTATTAGCCCAATTGTAGCTATTTTTATGGGTGGCACATAAAATGAAGCAACTTGCCCTGATGAAGACTAACAAGTGATCGCTTATTTTAAGACCATTATAGAGGTTGCACCTTCAAAAAGTTTCAAAGTGTGTCATTTCCATTGAGTCAGCAACACCGATGACTTCTCAAAACACAGGCTTGCTGTACATTTTCACTTGCATCATGCTCACCCTAGTCAGTACAGAATTTACAGTAAATTGTATAATTTTACACCTGAACTCATAGTCGCTAGCCGACAAAAAAAACATGCACTTCCAAAAACGCAGTATTTCAAGAGTGTTAAAAAAAATTATCTGAAAACTATTTTACAAAATAAACCTAAAACGAGATACCTTTAGCACCACAAATAGACATCCCTTCACTGTTGTCAACGAACGTGAACTTACATGGTTTTCATATCATGCTTTCCACTGTTAGTTTGAATCTCCTTGTTCTGCTGACTACATTTCAGTAATATGGACAGCTAGTCTAAATGTTAGGACATAATCAGAACATAATCTTTGTATTTTATCTAGCTATCAGCGTTAAGAGATACAATGCAATCCATACAGATGACAATCTTGAATGCAAATGTTTACTAGTACAAACAAATACCATCTTCAAATAAGAAGCTTATGGTGTTACTTTACCTTGACAGCGATATCCCACTCAAACTGCAGTGCAAACTTTCTTTTGGTTTCGAGTGACAGCTATCAGCCGAGATAAATTAGTTGACCCTAGTGCTGCACAACGAACTGTTTTTGAATCTCCATCTCGATTCATACCCCCATGAAATCTCATTCAAGAGTTGAATCATGATCTTGATTTCGTGATTTCTATGCAATCTCATTCTTATACAATAACGTTCTGCCACGTCTGCATTAGCGAGTAGGTCCGTTGCATCAAACCAAACACTCCCTTTTTCTCCCTAAGCAGTACCAATACATTACAGGACTGTGTTACATCATGTTATAGGAAGAGGGGGCAGAAAATCAGGTGTTAGGGCAAGCAATAAAAAAAATAATGACAATTATCGAGATGTAATATTGCTCAATATCAATAAGACCAGCATTAGATTATAGTTCGACAGGAAATGACATCACTTTCTCTGAGACTGTCTGCCAGGCCCCGCAACTGAACACAAGCGCAGACACAGTCAAAAACACACAAACGGGGGATTTATTGAACAAATAACAGAATGCAGTAGGGCAGGCATGAACACGAAAGACAACACACTCAAAATAACAATGCAACTCACCAGGGGAGCAGGCAAGTCCAAATCACACCTATCCAGTAAGGGTAATCCAGCAAAATCCAATACGCAAGTACATAGTAAAATGCAGTTCATGAGAAATACACACAGCATAATCCACAGAGAATTCAGAAAAGCTGGGAAGAATGTGAACAGCGGTGTTTTGTCAGCACTAACTAAAATAACCAGGCCTGCTGCCAATCACAGTGCTTTGAGAATGGACTTATGCAGGACAAACCTACAGCAAAGTTTACCCCACATACTACTTTTCTGGTAATGTCCAGGAGTCATGGGAGAGAAAAGCTCTCCCTCAGAGGAAACTTCAGTGTTGGTGGCAGCAGCCACATCTTTTGAAAACATGGATCTTGTAGATAAACTAGACAAAGAGACATTGGTAGTGTGGCGGTACCTTGACAATTTAACAATACCTACAACACGCAACAGACCGGTTCTGTGTATTGTGTTATTTTTCCCAAAAACCTGTACCAACTAAAACTGGAAATACTTTACTCCTGTACAAATTTCACCACTTGAAGCATTGCCATCCAGTAGAAAATACAGAATGCAAGTGCCTACAGTTACAGTTACACCAGTAGTTAGTGTTGCAACTTTCAGTCGCGTCCCATATTGGTTAAAAATGACACACTGTTTTATTTTTCAATCTGAGGTGGGCGGCAACTATTAGCAATGCCAAATCCGCTCCCTTGCTGGCAGTTAAACTTGGTGAGCTTCAATATGTCTACGGATAGATCAGGAACAGGGGACCCAAATGCAAACTGAGAAGGTACTCAGAACACTAAGTGAGAATCTATGTTGAGGATGGATGATAATTTTGAAAAGAAGGGCAGTCTATCCAGGGAGTGAAGGGACAGGTAGACATTTGTGCTTAAGAGGGGATATCAGTACAAGCACAAACACTCAGAAGGGGATCACGACACGCACTTGCTGGGCTGGGGATGAGGACATACACTTGCACCTGCAGTAACCACATACAAAAGGAAAATCAAGCAGTCTTGGAAAGGTACAGAAGAATAATGCTCGGTAAATCAGACAGCTGTCCGTGTTCTGGTGAATGTGTTCAGGTGAGCGGGTGAGAAAATCACAATCGGTATTCTTATGGGGGGGGGGAATATTGCGATTTATATTTCACCCAGAATCATGTAACCCAAGCTGACACTCCTCTAAACATGGGGATGGGGGATATGCAGTTTTGATGGATACTACTGACATCCAATGGAGATATTGGTTAAATAGATGCCTTCATAAAACATCTTTTCATTGGTCAATTACATATCAAATGATATCAGTCGGCAGAGGACAATGGGCGTATTCCATCTATAGTAAACAGTCACAATCGTCGCAGGTGGAAATCAGACAGCAAAGATATATCATTGGTGATGGAAAGCCAATTATTGTAGCTAGTCCCAGTTTCTGCACGAGAGCCCTGAATGAACAAAGATCATATACAAAAGTCAAGCAGCGTACGTACGTACACACACACACACACACACACACACACACACACCTGAAAATGCAGGCTGCTTGGGGGAGCAGGGAGAGAGAGGCTTGCTGAGTTTCACTCAGGCATGGTGCTTCATCCATTTACCCCACTGCTTTTGTCTCTGACATTTGGCTAGATACCCACATAAACCCATCAGAAAGCCTGGCTCTGAACACAGGCTTTAGAAACCCATACCTTTAGAATGGGGCACAGCCCAGCCACCCCACCGGGCCTATTTGAGCCCCTCAGCAAACCACTCAGGACAACAGTCTAACGTGTTTTTTTCCAACATCAGTATGGCCCAACAGCAAACTTACCATAGAATTCAGTGAAAAGTGATAACATTTTTAAAGCGAGGACACCCTACAGTCATCACAAAATAAAATCTCCTCTAATGTACCTTATTAATTGTGTTGATTGTGGCACCACGTCTGACTGCAGCAAAGATAATGAGCAATTTGTAAACACTGCCTCTCCTTCGGTAAGTCCTTTCAAAGCCAGAAAAAGTAACTAAAACCAGTATAAAAACACTAAGCTGTTCAGTAAAGCCGTCCATTATCCAGTATAACAATACAAAACCCTGAAATAATTTTCAGTGAGACTGATGGCAAGTGTCACATGAAAATAAAATGAATGTGACTGTAATTGCACGGTGTGTCATTTTTATAGTGTCTAAAATTGAAAGACACTGTTTGAGACACATACCCCAAATGAGTCAATCAGTAGCTGCTGGACTGTGTGACCACACAACTCAGCTGCTGCACTCAAAGAGGCTGTCAGGAATTCCTCAGGAGTTACCAACTGAAGAGAGGAATATGGAAAACTGTGCCAACATAGCTAGGGATCAATCAACAGAAGAAATGCATTATCTGATCCTTCTCTCCCAAATTAAACAATTAGAAAAACACTTCATGTATCACTCTGACAAACCAGTTACAACAAGAGTAAGGAAATCCCTGAAAACTTGTAGGAAAGAGATGGAGGAACAAAGACATAATAGGGGAACAAGACCTATTAGCCCAAAGCCCCTGCCAAAGTAGCAGAGCAGAACTGGAACCCTGGCCTATGTTACAGAGTGATCCAACAATCTCCCTCCTACATCTTAGCAATCCGTCTGTCGACCTCACACAATCTGCCAAATCATTATTTCACATGCACAGCAACCTGGACACTAATTTTATATTTTACTGTTCCGTTGTCTTTTATGACAGAATCTCAAGTGTTAAAGTGGACACTATTCATCCTGTTACAGGGCGATAAAAGTACAGCCTGTGATGGCAGGCTCTCTCACAGGCAGCGTAAGTGACACACAAGTAGAAGATAAATCTATTACAACACCCTGTACAAGACCAATGGAACATGAAGGCAAAGCTGGGAGTCAGCTGAAAATGGCAAGGCACTCCGAAGGAAGCCCAGAGGCACTCACCTCAATGCTGAAGTATCCTCGGTCCACATAGTCTCCCAGAAAGAGGTAACGCGTGTTGTTTGGTGAACCCCCGACCTCAAAGAGCTTCATCAAGTCGAAGAACTGTCCGTGAACATCACCACACACTGTCAGCAGAGACAAAGGGTATGGGGCACAGCACAAGAACAAATCTAAGTAAATTAAACATGATTTATAACTGTATTACATGGCCCAGCTGACACCTCTAATTAGCCAGTTATGACATTTTTTTACATTCCTCCACATACCAATTTCACAAAGAACTGCATAATTCATGCAATATCTGAACTAATTAGGTAATGGAAAATAGGATGTAATAAAACCCCTAAATTCCAAACCTTTTGTATACACTGTATACCTATATACATATATAAATTACAAACTAGTCAGATAAAAAAAAAAAATTAAAAGCAGAACACACTTTTCTGTTTCTGATAACAGGCACTTTCCCACTGAAGCTCAGGAACCTAGTTCCTGGTTTTGAGTTCCAGGGGATTCTTGACGAGGAACTTTAGTAGTTTCTGGCCACTTCTGTGTCTTGCTTTCACATGGTACAACCGGAACAGTGACCATGGAATAAACTTAAAATGTAATTTCATACGAAACTACACCATCACCCCAAAATAATGGAGGATCACCATGTCATT
>JAODJX010000042.1:14113687-14135486 GCA_026776945.1 Isichthys henryi | reverse complement strand
CTAATTGGAGTTGCTAAATTGCCCATAGGTGTGCGTGTGAGAGTGAATGGTGTGTGAGTGTGCCCTGCGATGGGCTGACCCCCCGTCCTGGGTTATTCCCTGCCTCGTGCCCATTGCTTCCGGGATTCATTGTAACACCGTACCAAACTCGTGCACGTCAGTCCCTTAACAAAATGAGTCTGTGTGCAACTGGACTAATATGTTCACATCTGATACTGCTAATATAAGTTCAGTAACCCATATTTAAATTGATGTATAGATTTATTTATTTTTTAACTCACGGTGACATTAAAATCAGCACCTTGAAGAATAGCGATCCCCCCCACCTCTAATAAATACGAATAAAAATTATAAAATGTGCATAGTCTTCCCTACTGTACGTCTACGTCATTTAATTTTAGTTATTATTCCATTGTACCCTTGATACTTTGAACAGACACTGCTGTTATTAATAGTAACAAAAAAGGATTCACTAAAGGACTCTTTTTCCACTTGCCTTCTGTTCAATTCTAAGAAAAATAGAAACACCTAGATTAAGGCACAGCTGTGACTACTGGTATAAAGTAACTCTTGGTCGTGTGTACTTCTGTGGTTGGTGTATTTTAATACTTAAATATTGTAAATGATCATTTTTACAGGCATCACCCAGCCCTAGTAGATATATTACAAACATATGAATGCGTAAACTGTGGTTCAAACACCATACAGAAAACTTCAGTGTTACTGAATTAAGACAATGTACAGGGCTACACGCTAACTTTTCCAGTAATTACACTGGTGCTACCAACTTTCTCATTTTGTTGCACCAGCACCTGACTTGGTAACACCGTTTTTCTGGTGCAGCATGGTATTAATCAATGACCTTGCATGCTGATGAATAGTTGTCTTAATTTGCACACCATAGTTTTATTATTGAGTGATTATCATTGATTTGATACAGTAACCCCTTGACATCTGTGAGGGTTAGGGGTAGCAGATCCCCATGAATGTGACCTTTAACCTCTACCTATAACAGACTGCTAGCAGAAATAACGTACAAGTCTATTCATTACCAATTTCTAAACAAACGGCACTGTACTATACACTTTGCGTGTCAAATTTTTCCATTTCCCATCAAGACCTTTTTATATAGGCATAATATAGTAACCTTCTAAATTGTGTCCCTCTCTGTACAAAGTTACAACTGTATGTACTGGAAACACTACATTTTGGACTCATTATGAAAAATGCTAAATTAATGGCACTGAAGTTACTGCGAGAAATGCGAGATTCCAGGGTCACGAAGACAGCTACATGAGAGATTGTTATAGAGACAAAGATCTGTAGCGTATCCCATCCAGGAATTTTACTATTAAAGAAAAAGTATGCACTAACAATTATGCATTGGTAAATTTTTTTCTTCCTTGCTGGCATGGACATATTCCAGGACAAGAATGCCAAGATTCATTGGGTTCGAGTTGTCAAACAGTGGTTCAGGGAGCATGAGGAATCATATCCAACGCATAACTTGGTCACCACAGGGTTGTGACCTTAATCTCATTCAAGGTCTTTGAGATGTGCTGAAGACGGCTTTATGGAGTGGTTCAACTCACTTATCAATACAGGATCTCAGTGAGAAATTAATGCAAATCTGGATGAAAATAAAGGGTGAGATGTTGCATCAGCTTGTGGAAACAATGGCATGACAAATGTGTGCCATAACCAAAGCTAAAGGCGGTCCAACGAAAAATTCAAATGTCAACTTTTTTTTTTTTTTGGCTGGGCAGTGTATATTCTCATTTAATTTCTCATGGGCAATTCATAAGTGACAGAAACCATGAATGTCAAATGGGTTATTGTACTTGCAAAATATTTTAATCTGAACATTAACGTTAATAACTTAACACTCATCACCACTTGCGTCTGTCTTGGGACCTCTCTGACTCTCCTTCGCCATCAGCCTTCTCCTCTTCTCATTTTGTTTTTTAAAATAATCAGCTACAGGCAACTGCATTTTTTGCAACCCATTAACACAACAGTTAAAGGGATTGTTTTGCACATTTTATCATCAGTGTGCGTATACATACGTACTCCTGCATGCAGGTGGGGGAGGTCAAATCAGCAAAAATAAACATTTTAAAAAGACATACCGAACCTGTGAAGAAGAAAACTTCCAATCACAATCTGTTAACGCAGTTCCCGTGCCAGAATAAAATATCCAAATGATCATACAACTTGCACAGATGCAACCATGTTGAATTTTAACTCGCACATTCTCAAACGGTCACAGTCTGCAGCCCGGATTCAAGTCAAGCCTTCACATATTCATCAAACCTATAGCAGTTTATTGCTTATGCACTTGAGACAAAATTATCAATTAAAATAATGCATTATATTTTTATTTCAAATATATGATTATGCATTGTGATTGAGCATTATGAAATCAAACTGCTCAATTTTAGTACAAATTCAGTGTGCACTTGTATAACAGGTCAACTCATTTAAAAAAAAAAAAACTAATTAGAACAGCTGTCATATTAGACACAGCTTGTAAAAGGAGGTCAGATCATTCTTGGCGATCATGTCTGATTTACGAAGGACGTTGAACTGGTTCAATTTGACTTTGAACTGGTTCAATATATTTCAGATTGCAGATAAATTTGGATCAGTTATTTCACAACTTTATTCAGGCTTTTATAAATAGATGGCACACACCCTGACATACTTAAAGCTTGCATTAATCATTGGGTTGGTTAAAATTCAATCAGATTGCTGGATGCACACAGAGAACATTGTAGTCAAGCACAAGCATTAACAGAGCTTCATGAATTTAATATGTAGGCCAGACAAGTCTGCTGAACGGGTCTTGTGAATTTGGCCTACATAAATCCCTTAAGCACCTTCACATTCTGTATTCTTAAAACAGACCAAATGTAGATTCACTCATAATCAAAGCGCTGTCTGCGAGCATAAAAAACATTCCACAATGAAGGCATTTAAATAATCAGAAAACAAAATGCATTCCCACATATATTAAATGACACTAGCATTTCTAAAAAAAAAAGCTTTAAAATAAACATTTACATGGCTCTTCCATTTCATAGTAAAAATATTATCTTTTTAGCTCCAATGGCTCTAGTGATATTAGGAGAATTTTAAGCAAGGGTCATAAGATCGCAGGAGATTATTATTATTATTTATTTTTTTAAAAAAAAAGCTAAGCAGGTTGGCTTGTCATTGATTGAAACTTCTCTTTGCTGCTTCACTCCTCTACTTATTTTACTGCATACATCTGGACTATAAAACATCACAAATGAGCAACACATGATCGATAAATTAACAGAAAAGAAAAAGAATACTAATGCACAGTAACAACCTACCTATCACAAGAAGATAAAAATTAAAAGCATTCAAGCCAAATAATCCTTCGAATGGCAATGTCTTGTCAAAGTCATTGGCAAAACCATTGAAGGGAGGAAAAAAACAAACAAAAATCACAGCACAATGTCTGGCTGGTTTATAGGCTGTACTTTTTTCCAGATTAATACTACTGGGTTCCAATTTTTGAACACACACAATCATAAAAATCTGTGAAAAATTGTACATCCAAGCCCAAGTTCTACAACCCTGAAAGACAGAACTGAAATGAATGGACTGATAATTAATTCCAAGTGTTATATGAAAACCTTAGATCTCGACTGAAATTCGTCTTTAGAAAGAAGAAGTCCAAAATAAAAATCATTATTACTTGTGCTAGGTAGGGACTTGAGTATTTGTTATATACACCTTTTTTTGGTTCACTTTACATGTTCAATCTTCACTTTTCCCAATCAGCAACATGAAAGAGCAGCTCTCAGGCACACTTATTAAACTTGGTGCAATTTAAGCTGAATGACAAGACGATTGGTAGCTAACAAAAGGTTTTATTTATTTTTTTTCCCTCAAATAAACCATTTACCAAGAACTGAGATAGAAATGCTCAAATTTAGAAAAATTGGCCAGGCAGCTTAATGGTTAAAGACACAGGTTGTCGATTCAAATGCCAGTAAGGGTCTCTGTAGTACTTTCCTTGAGCAATGAACCTGAATTGCTCAAGTAAAAAAATGCAGCTGAATAAATAGTTAAAATTGTAAGTAACCTTGGATAATCAGTAAAT
This sequence comes from Isichthys henryi, assembly GCA_026776945.1. Classification (NCBI taxonomy): domain Eukaryota; kingdom Metazoa; phylum Chordata; class Actinopteri; order Osteoglossiformes; family Mormyridae; genus Isichthys; species Isichthys henryi. The sequence goes on along the minus strand of JAODJX010000042.1, from coordinate 14,131,351 downwards.
CACCACAATAATAAAGTTGATTTGTTTCAGGCCAGCTGAATCTGAATGCATCTCCAAGTAGGGGTCTGATGTCTTTAGGACACGAGTGATGTTGCAGACCTTCAAAAGCCAGCTCCCACTTGACACACAGTGTACACTAACAAAAAAAAAGAAAAATATGACGACGAGCTTGTTTTATTATAACAGTTGAATATACGGAATAGGATGTCAACCACAGCTTTTGACTTCAGAGTTCAAATAATCAGTATTACTGCACCAATAATAGAATTTTGTTTTAAAAAAAATAAATCTAAAATTTGTTGAGCCATCAAAACTTGCAAACCCATCCCATGACAAATCCCACTTAGCACCTCACCATAATCATTCTCTATAATCTGTGAAGTGGTGATGACTGCTTGCATAACTTGACAATATTATTTAAAACTATATATTCTGTCAGAATTTGTTTAGTCGAACCTGGCATACAGAGAAAATCATGCTTACTTTTAAAAGGTTCAAAACTTATTATGAGGGATTATGACAAAGAATGGATGTGAACTAATAAGTTTTAATTAGTGCTTTTACCTATAAAGCAGCGTGCACCACAGTGCTACAGGCCCAGCATCAAATTCTCCAGTACAGAACATTCCAAGACTCAGATGAATGCCAAAGCCTTTCATTTTTATAGGTACATCACACATGGTTGTACATGCAAAATGATTTAACTTAGCCTGATAAACCTTATTCCTCATCAATTTCAGATTTGTTCTTCAATACTGTTCTCAGTTATTAGATTTGATATGGTTCAAACACACTTCACTGTAACGAAGCACAGTCACCAAAGACCATTAGTCCAGACATGCATCATTCCTAGATGTAAGACAAACGTTTCTTGCTTTCTTATCTTCTAGTCTGAGTGGAGATACCAATCAGAAGCACTGGGTCAAGGACTCCTTTACCGTTATGCCTATGACCTTTTCAGTGTAGTTCGATCAACTGCTCCATTACCTACGCTTACACCCCCCCACTCTCCTTCCATTACCACTTGCTATGACACAGTCCACACATTTTATTCACTCCTTCATGTCCTCCTTTAAAAAAAAAACCTTTTCACAATTCCTCCTCACATGACCTGAGAAGCAAATCTGTTCGACGTATATATTCACAAGCCAAGCAGTTTCACAGTGCTGGAGATGTAAGCAATCTCTGCTCTGCTATACTCCAAACGACAAGCCGGGTGCCAAAGATGCAATGGGGCGTCGATAACTCCCTGTCGGTAATGTTCCAACACCCTGAAGACAAGAGCCCTGGTGGAGCGTTACCATAGGGATCACAACACAAGAGAAATAAACAAGCATGCACAAATCAGAGCAGAGTGCAACAGACTCCAGTCCGCTTCGCCTTTACAACTACACATTATCAAAGATACTGGACTAGACATTGGCTTGTCATATACCTGTCCTCACATAAATGGAATTTTAAGGATTCTGTGCAGCTGCTGCTTTCACCTTGATGGCCTACAAGGCATGACTTTCAATAACAACAAATAAAAACAAGACCACCACAAATACTTGTCTTAGTGAAATTGCTATTAAAACGCAACACATACAAGACACACCACTAAGCTTTCGGCTTGGTTTAAATGGATTCCTTGCTTTACATTTTAGAGTTAAAGGTGGCAGACAGGCAGCATTTGGAATTGATAGTGTGTGGAAGTCATTCACATACAGTCCAAGGGGGAACAAATGACAATAGCTTCTGGCCCAATTCACCCAGTGCCCTTCGTAAGGGAACAGTGCAGATTTAGAGGACCCAACATGCAGACACTGAGCAGAAATCTGTCAGGGGTCTGCCACCATTTCCATCTCTATCATGCTCCTCCCCATGACACCAGAAAGTGGGCTCCCTCTGGAGTGCTAGTGGACTGCCTGAAGCTCTAGGTCTTTGTTGAATACCCCTCCCTCTTTCCCTTGTGCTCAATTGCTCTCTGCATCACCAGCACTGCAGCTAGCTCCATGAGGAACCGATCTTAAGAGTTCAGTGGGGAAGGATTCTCCTTTCAGTTACTCAGCTTTTACTTGCTTGCACACTAAATTATTCATTGACCTGCAAATAAGTTTGCAAGGGCTGATGGGATTCTAGGAGCAGAAATATGGTTGAATGAGGGCTAAAAGGAATAACATATTGAGATATCCTAAGCCTGCAACACAGGTGAGAAGCTTGACAGGCCACAGTAGAGAAACACAATTCATAGGGGCCAGTATAAATCAAAAGGCAAAGCATCTCACTTTTATCTACGCACTGTATTAATATGCCAAGTTCCACAGCATGGGACAAAATTTCATAAGTTTCATGAGTACATTTTAAATGCAATATAGATACATATGAAACAATGAACCCACTAGACAAGGAACACTGGGCTTACGACTAGTATTTCAGCTTGCTCATGCATTGACATTGGTCATGAGTCGATGAAGGCTTAGAAATAAAATACTTCGGTTTTTGCAAAGCAGTCCTTAACATGTAATCTCCACTGTAACATGCATAATACCTAGTAAAGCTGAGATCAATAGATATCACAGAATAAAAATAAATTCACAAAAGTATAAGCAACTGATTATAAATTTAAAGTTAATATGTACTTAATTGTCATTATGTTCAAAACGCGTTATTCTTTTTTTCTTCGCTTTAAAGTACGTTTGTCAGAAACGGCGCACACTGTATGCTGTAAAAAAAATCTCCGCAAGGTATCAGTTTCAGCTACAAAAGAAACGCCAAACTTGAGGAAGCAAATTATTTTTTATTTCTAATTTCAATTCCAACTTGAAACATTCAAGGTGTTCATCCAGATTTCATCATCCACTAAACTAGTTTGTACAGATCGAATCAGCACTAAATTGCGACGGCCACGTCCAATGGCAATAACATATTACAAAGCATAATCAACAGATCGCTCATGTAACAGCTTCGCTCCGACTGCTAGAAACATTTCATTACTAGGAAAAGCGTTTCACTGTTAGCTTGTGTGTGATAGAAAAAGCTTTCTACAAACTTTACAGAGCTCGGCGGCTGTTAAACCGCACCGAGGGTCCTCTCTAGAGACGAGTCTCATACTAACTGCAGCATGTCACACTTAAAAATAAACGTTTACATTTACTCCGATGGTACAAAACTTTCAAAAAAACACCCAGCCCCGCATCCCAGACCATCTTCTACCACACAACTGGCGCTGAAAGGTGTGGTTAACTAGTCAATGTAGATAATGTGATATTATAGTTAAGGCATCGCTGCCGCCGCTATAACAAGCGATCATATTAACTGTTCTTCTCCTGCAAACGCTAAATTTTGTATCAAATGGCGACTTTTTGAGCAGGCGTTAAAACCGCTTACCCTTATTACAAAAACATAATACATGGCCCCAAGTCACAACATTAATATCAATAAATCCAACAGTCATCTAAATGTTGCTGTAGAAAGTTGGACAAAGTTAGCAGCCTTAATTTAGTCTCTTTAATAGCAGTTTGATGGATCATCGCGGCTAGCGCTTATTAATATTCACCCATCGGATAAGTAAACTGCAATTCGGCTAGTTAAAAAGTGGATCGTTTGTGTCTCGCTAAAAACGAGTCGGCGCAGTTAAATGGACGCGATTGCCACCGGGTTTACTGGGCGATGGGTTGATTCAAACGTGAAAATACAGAAAATATTGGTAACCAGAGGAAGACAGAAGGTTAGTACTGAATTAATCGTACCTAGACGCGTCGTACTAGCACACTGCCAGACAGGCGAGCAATGCCGCTTGGATGGGTTTTTATGCGAGCTCATTTGACACCGAGGTCGGCCGCAGAAGAGAAGCGCCAAACGAGATGACAGACATCGGGCCAGCAGGCTGCTGATAAATACTCAACCAGCTAAACCAAGACAGCGACTACAGAGAAACTAGAGGAACCGGGCGACCGAGCCGGATAGGGGTCTCCAGTCACAAGGAAACGGGTCTGAGTCTTACCTTTAATGAGACGCTCGGTGGTAGACTGCTTATTCGGGTCTTGTCTCCCTGACATTTTCGCTCTCCTCGGGAATCTGATTAGCTTGTCACAATCTGATAAATCCTTCGTCCGGTTGTTAATAATAAAAAATAGATAAGTGAAACGCCTCGTTACCCGCTAGCCAGCCAGTCGGCTAGCAGCCCGAGTTCAAGGATTACAGTTAGACGGGCGTCCCTACCCGGCGAGGTGGGAAGGGGACTAGGGGGGACCCTCCCGGTCTACAGAAATGCTGTTATTCGTAGCACGCTCGCTAACTACCGGTTTCAGCTTTCGCTGGTTAGCTATCCAGCTGCTGTCAATTCCTGTGACTGACAGGATTAGCTAGCTAGCTACCCGGGGTAGCAAAGTAAAATGCAGACCGTATGGAAAAATGGCTGTTTGAAAAATACATAAATTAAATATTTTAAAAAATCAGTTTCCCCCACTTTGTTTACGATAAAAGAATCACGTTAACTATCTAAATATCGCAAAGTGCCGCTTTATTCTCCAGTCCATCTAGGCGCATGGGACTGATACTGCCTCCCTCGTGCCCGTCCGCAGGCTGACCCACGGCTACGTAGCGGACTGCTCTCGTGCTCTTTCTAGTGCTCCCGGATTAAACAAACTCCGTAATCCGCCAGTCCCGCGACGGATTTCCTACAATATGGCGCCAATGAGCGCCGCTGGGCGCTCTAATCTCTGGGTAACGTAGTGCATTGAAGTGTTGACTCAGCAAAAACATTTTCTTTAAAAACCATGTTCCCCAACAAAATTGTAATGAATAATAATAATAAAACAGAAATAGTCGACCGGGGATATAGACCAGTAAACCAATAGATCACAGTACTAAGCACACAGTAATACATAGTACTAAGTACAATTGTACTTTTTCATCAAACCATCGTACATCAGCCAGCTCCAAGATGTAGCCTACATTTTACATTGACTCAAGTATTGAACAGGCTGTATTTGTGGACAATGTAGATCTGTGGGTTAGGATCAGAATATCGCCAGTTCAAATCCCATGGTTGGCAGAGTGATTTCACTGTTGGGCCTTTGAGGAAGGCTTTTAACCTAGATAGCACCAAGGACTGGCTGACTCTGCTCTCTTATCCTCACTTGCATGTCACTTTGGGCAACAGATTCTACTATATAAATGAATGCAGTAATTATAGAAGGTGAATAGCAGATCTTTATGCAGTTGAGGCTGCTTTCTGGTATGTTTTCACAGCAGTATTTCTGTCCATTTCTGCTCCTAGGCCATAATGTGTGAAACACCATCATGGACCTTAGATGATTCCTCAACATGTTGCACAACAAAATCATTTTTCTAAAGAAGCACGTGGATGTAAAAGTAACAAAGTACAGCAATTCAGATGTTTATGACAAGGCATCACCACACGTCTTATAATATCAGTGTTTGAGGTCAGTTTGCAGCTCTTAGGCTAATATGTATAGTTAATATTAAAACGAATGCCTTTTTAAAACGACATTACGGAAACCGCCTAATAGTCCACCAAAACCATAACACATTTTCACAATGGAGAGGGACAGAATTCACTATAGGAATGCTTCTCCAAAATCAGTTTTCAGTCATATTCATGCAAACATTGTTGCAATGATTCATGCAAACAGGTTGCAATGATTGATAAACACGGATTCCAGATATCTAAATATTTCTGTCTGAATCTACTGAAACTGAAATGGAGTTCAACAAATTTTATTTTTAATCTGTTTTCTATTTGGTACATATTTCAGGACACTTCTGTAGATCAAATGCATACTTTTTGCAACACTTTACTTGATGGGGCACAAATAATATAGTATGCTCTTAGTTTCTGTTAATACAATAAAGTAAGTGTTAGTTATGTACTGATTCCATGCTTGTCCATCATTAATCAATCATCTCAGTTTATGTATTCATTACTATATTTGTTCATAATTTGTACTTGAGTAGTAACTGAGCTATCAAGTTACTTGTGCCCCTTCGAGTAAATATCCCCACACTCAACCCAGCAAAAGTAGTTATTTTTTAGACCATCATAAATTTCAACATAAAAACGGTATTAATTACGACAAGAAAAGCTTAAAGTTATGAACTAACATCTGCTCCAATCAGATGGAACCATTTCTTTGTAAGGCTACCCAAAGGTAAAGGTTTTATTCAGTTCTACGATCAGAACAGTGTGGATCAGTTACACAGTACAATTAAGTTGTACAAAAAATAAAAATAAGATTTACATAGCTCCATTTAAAATTATGGCTTAAGAAAGAAGTAAAAATGGTCCTTCACATGGCTCGTAAAATAGAACTCAAATACTTTAACTGGGCAGGCACAAGTGTTAATGATAACATGACAGAAAGGACACAACCTCAAACAATTCCAGCAATGAAATTCATTGGCAACCAAAACCGAAAGGAAAATGTCCACTTCTTCAAAACCGAGAAAATTTGCTGATTTTAGATAATGAAGGGCTATAATAACCCCCTTTTCAAAATCCACTTAAATGCACCCTAAACTCGTGTGCTAAAATTGTATGAGTGCAGATAAAAACCAGTATTTTAAAGCTTGTCCTAAAATGCAGGCATTCTATCTCACAAAGGCTTAAAGTAGAACACAACAAAATTCAAGTATAACCGTGTTTTGTTATTCTTAAACTAAAAAAAACCAAATGAAACAATATCCACAAATTTAGTAAATATGAATTTGAAAAATGAACTTTAGTATTTCATGCAAGCACTTACTATCATCTATAATGATTACAAGATATCTTTAATAGAAAAAAAAACAATATTGTATGATTCAAACCATAAAGATCTGAGAGCACAAGGAATAAAAAAAATAAATAAAAAAAATCACACAGCCAATTTTAACTTCTTTAATTAATTTGTGGGTGTACGTCTTTTTTTGCATAGGGACCAGACAAACTGCCTCCTGCTGCTGTACGTCAGTGATTTTCTGTGATTATCAAACTGTTTCCCTCTTCTGAACACATTTTCAAACAGCACCTTGACCACCAAAATTTGAAGCTTGTCTGTAATGAAAGTTGGAATAAATAAAATATTGAGAATATTTCAAATACAAAACACAATTTAAATGTGCATTCAATACCTGCACTATTATCAGTCACAGGATATTTTTCTCAAATATAATAAATACTCAACTGTCATTCAAGTCGTTGACAAAAAAAAAAAATCCTAAAAAAGTGTCAGTTTATCTAAGCAACGGAACTCTGATTACACACAGCTTAACCTATGCTCAAGTGTTACAAAATACTTGTGGTTGAGAAAGTAAATTGCCAACAGCCCCTAAAAAAAGGGAAAAAAAAACAAAACACCCCAAAAATTACCCCAACACTATCCAATAAAACACCCATCCACCCACCTACTAATTCTGATGAAATTGCTAGGGTCTTATGGGTAATCTGTCTAGGGGAGGGGAGCAGCAGGATAACATTCCCCACTGAAATAGCACTGCTATAATTGCCATGGTTACGCAACAGTACATACAACTGTTGCAGACTCAATTCTGCATATCTGATCATTAGATCAGCAGCTGACAGCTGTCAGTGATGCATTTGATTTCCAGTGAAAAAGTATGTACATAACAAGGAAAGCATTCTTCTGGACACAAAACAAAGGGGTAACATCAGTACACCAGGCAAACCAGAGCACAGTGTTGGGGAGAATCCAGTCATTAAAAAAACAAATGAAAGAAAAATGGTCCAATGACATATGCAACTAAGCCTTACAGATCAAATCTCTTATTTGGTCGCTAGGAATTAGTTTATCTCCCTATATTAAGAAAGATAAATAAACAAAATGAAAATTAAAAAAAGTCTTTTAAATTAACAGTTTGTTCAGATCACTCACTCTATGTTCTATCTTTTTTTTCCCAAGTTAATCTGGCCACACGAACAAGCAAACATCTTCCATCAGTCTCTAGGGGCAAAGAAAGATACCTGACTGGGCACAGATAATACACAAGAGACATGATAACATGAAGATTACAGTTGGGGTCTGTGCTCCAGCCATGTTCAATGTGATTCCTTGTTCATGTGCACGCTGTATAAAATGAACATAAATTAGCACTGCCCAAAAGGACACCTCATGGAGGAAATCTAAAGCTATTCCAATCCTGCACTGCAACTCAAGCCAAGAAAGCCTGTCACCTTTGATTTCCAGTCATTTTCCATTTGCTGAGAGAAAAACAAACAGCACCAAGTCACCAGGACCGTTGCAGTGAAATGTCCTCAAAGAGTTTGGTCTCAGAATCTAAAATGAGAGAGCCAATCACATCGCAGTAGTGTACTACCATTGCATATAGGAGTTTCTCTCTTGTTATAATTGGGATTTCATACACTGGGGCAGGGTCGGGGCACAGGTCCAGCCCGTCCAGTTGCTTGAGCACAGTGTGACTGACAGTCAGGGTCTGCAAGGAGGAAAGTACAGTGTACAGGTACATGGTGCCATCAGGTCTAACCCAGCTGGATCTGCCCAGAGTACATGGTAAGGAGCAGCATTATGGAAAAACCCGTCAGCAGTCCTGCATTCTGAATGGCGAAGGTCACCAGGGAGGCACTGCCTCCGCTCTCCTCCTCCTCACGGCTGACCTCATTCATCTCAGGAAACTGGACAGGGAGAGAGAAACCGGGAAAAATGCTCAGGAACGACATGTCAGCTACATCTTCAATAAATTTCCAAAAGCTGCACAGCATCAACGCACAAATGTATGAAAGACATCACTAGTTTCAGACACAGTTTTAATAGCAGTTATGTTTATCCATCTGCATTCAAGACTTAATGTCAGACCTGAGTCTGATGTTGATGTGCCTCGCAAACAGTGCACTGAAAATGCTTAGGCAAAGAGAACCATTATGTACCATTAATCATTATCTACATCCCAAATATCAATTTTTCCATTAAAAGAGCAATTTCTTATTAAACAAGATAATTCAAAGCAATTTGATCATTCTGAGTGGGTTTCTTTTTTTTTGCAGTAAGAATCTGCTAGAGAGACCCCCCAATCGATTTCTTATGCAATAAAACAGGCCATCTGCTGGCTGCTATTCGGAACAGTGATCACAATCTAATTTGCATGATGCTTTCCATCTCACTAAGCATTTCACCATCAGTCACATTTAATCTTTTTGCAGTAGAAACTGGTCTAAACTGGAAATGGTTAATGGGAACTTCCTTTATGAAAAGATTACACTTATCAGCCATTACATTAAAACCGCCTGTCTAATATTGTGTAGGTCTCCTTCGTGTCATCAGAACAGCAATGGCCCATTAAGGCATGGACTCCCCAAGGCCTCAGAAAGTGTCCTGTGGTATTTGGCACCAAGACATTGGCAGTGGATGCTTTAAGTCCTATAAGTTGCAAGGTGGGGTCTCCATGGATTAGAGTTCTTTGTCCAGCACGTCCCACAGATGCTCGGTCAGATCGAGATCTGGGGAATCTGGAGTTCAAATCAACACCTGAAACTCTTTGTGTTGCTCAAGCCGTTCCTGGACAGTTTAGCAGTGTGGCAGGGCACATTATCCAGCCAAAAGAGGCCACTGTCATCAGGGAATACCGCTGCCATAAAGGGGTGTACTTGGTCTGCAACAATGTTTATTTCTTACCTAGGTTAAGGACACACGCACATCCAGCTGTCCACATGATGTAACAGAAATTGTGACTCATCAGACCATGCCACCTTCTTCCATTGCTCCGTGGTCCAGTTCTAAAGCTCATATGCCCAATGTAGGTGCTTTTACACAGACCCATACATAACAGGCTGCAATGCACTGCATGTTCTAACACCTTCCTATCACAGCCAGCATTAACCTTTTCAGCAATTTGTGCTACAATAGATCAATAAAGCCAAAGTGGCTCAGATCCGTACACTTGCCCATTTTTCCTGCTTCCAAAACATCAACTTCAAGAACTGGCTGTCTATTTGGCTAATATATAATGGCGCCCTTGAAATGTGTCACTGTTACAAGATAATCAACATTATTCACTTCACCTGTCAGTGGTTTTAATGATCCGGCTCATCGGTGTATAGTAGGAATGCTGTATATATTTACAGGATTTATATTGTTTAAAAGGAAAAAGATGCTTAAGCATATTAATATTAAACATTTATGACACTGGTCAAACAGCAGCACCTGTTGAAAGCATCACCTCTTTAATGGCACAAAACTGCATAGGGCATAAGGCTGGGGTACATTCTGGATGGAATGCTAGTCTCTCTCAAGGGAAAAACATACACAATCAGGCACTATGGGTAATTTAGCCCATAACTGCATATTTCAATGCCACAGGAGGAAACCAGAGTACCCAGAAGAAAAAAAAAAAAACCTGTTTTCATTTTCGAATGCGGGAGCAGGCAGGAAGTGACTGATATATGCCTGCAGGAGCGTGAGAAAAAAAAATGACTCGCAGGATCCCACAAAAGAAAAGGAAAACAGGCTGCTATGCCTAATTTGGCATTTACATTGCCAGCCTATCCTGGAACTTTCAGAGGGGTGTTAGCGCTTTGAAAGGCCCTCGTCACTCTCATAAGGGCGGCTAATGAAACAGGGCCAGCGAGAAAAATCTTTAATGCCTGACGATGTAAGTGCCTGCTCAAGGAAAGGTGAATATAAAACTGTCAGACTAAGTAAGGAAAATCAGATATTTAGCAATCCTTTTATTGTAAGTGAGCACAAAAAGAACCACTCGCCTTTTGCCCATTCTGACAAATGTAACAAAGTGCTATCATACACTGGGCACAAATCTGGCACTTCAGGGCTACATGTGATCACTTTTAAATGACTAGACTACACTGATATTCACTGCAAGGGCACACAAATCAAAGGCGACAACTGCACTAAAAACTGAAGGAACACACAAATATGTGAACGTTTTTGCAAATGAAAGATACCTATGTACATGACTAGCTGGGTTGCAAACTTCTGGGAATTATCAAAGATGGAAATTTTCCACAGTAATTAACAGGAATATAGGAAATTAATAGGAATCTGAAAATATGCTAAAATTACAGGTTGGCCTATAACAGGGAACTTAAATATAGTTGGACTAAAAACATCTACAGAACTAAGTGATATCGTTGTGTAAGCAAGTGCTTGTGAGTAATTCTGTGTACGTAAAAGCATCCCAAAATAAGCATCTGCATCATAATGCACTGCATATAAATCATATTCTATTTTGTATTATTCATACATTTAGTTTTCTTTGCTGTATCTGACAGCTCACACAAAATTCAATATTTCCAAAATTTCACAACTTAACTTCCCATGGAAAGTTTCTGGAAACTTTCCACCCCTTTGAAACCTTAATGACTCGCCTACTATTATGTGAAAAACGTAGCCTGTTTTAACTGTTAAACCCTAAATATAGCCTATTTGCTGAGGCTGCAGGTTTTTCTTTATTCTTAACCTGAAATGACTTGTTTTGAAACCCTGTGTTCTGGGCTGAGGACATGAAGAGAAATGAAGACAGCAGCTAAGGCTAAGCCATCAAGGGTGGAAGTTCTCCGCCCAAAAATGTTTACGTTCCAAAGTGACTCGGCCCCAACAGCAGGCTGCCCCTCACCATGTCAGCCAGAGCGATGTAGAGGAACATGCCCCCCGCCAGCGCGAAGATCCAGTTGGCAGAGAAGTGGCTCCCTACCAGGATGCCGAAGCCCATGCCCAGGTAGCAGCAGCAGGCCGACAGAAAGTTAAAGAAGAGAGCCTGCTGGATGCTCATGCCAGCGTTGAGCAGTATCACAAAGTCACCTTTGCACACCGAGAAGGGAGAAGAGGACAGGCATCAGGTGACTTTCCTACTGTATTCAAAAGATGATCCTGCACAGCAAAACCTTCAATTACATGTGGTTACGGTAATGAGTTAAGCATATTGAAAATATCACCTTTATAGCTTTGCATTCATTTTTGCATTTTATTATGCTTTTCTACTATTTTTAAAATATTTAAATCATTCATTTAAACAAGTAGTTATTACTTTTGCAGTTTTACCAGGTATCCCAAGGAAAATCTCTTTAATGCACAACTGTCACCCTCCTGGTATCTAAACCCACAACATTTCTGATTCAATCCCAGACATCTGACAAAGCCGTTAAGCAGACCCGGTACACGATCAGCGGGAGAATAAGATGCTCACCCAGCTCATGGGGGAATTCCTCGCACAAGATAGCTACGGAGGTGCTGATGCCTTGGAAGACTGAGACGGTGAAGGAGGCCCCAATAGCAAGGCCGTCGATGAAATTGTGCAGCCCGTCACTGAGCGTGATCATCCAGGCCAGTGTACCGATGTCAGAGTACGCGGTGCCTTTCAGCCAATAGCAGCCACCCCCGCCTGAGCTCTGGGACTCCTGTGGGCAACAACAATCTGAGAATTAGGACAAACAACATCCCTGGTCGCCATTTATATAATATTTCATTACGGGGCAGTGAGTGGCTCAGTGGGCTCAGTCTCTGTGCCCATGATCGAAAAAATAGCCGATGTGAACCCCAGCCTTGGCTGGACGGTCACATGTCTGTGGGCCCTTCTTGAGCAAGGCCCATAACCCCCAGCTACAGGGGTGCTGCTTGTTGGCTGACCCTGTGCTGTGACCCCCAAGTTATGGATAGCAAGACGGGGTAGGTGAAAAAAAGCATTCCGATGTACTTGTGCAAACGTTAAATAAAGGATTCATTATTAAAACTACTCTGTGGAAGTTTACCCTAAACATATACTCATCAAAAAGAAAATCATCTTTATCTTAAAAAGAAAAAGATAGGAGTGTGAAGCTCATTTCAGTTAAAAGGCCACTTTGGATCTTATCCAGTCTCAACTAGGCCACACTAACCACACTTTTAACATTTGTTTTTTATATATCTATGGAAGAAGTAGGAGAGCAACGTATGTTATAAATGCACAAATGAGTTGATCATCAATCACCTACAAATGATCAACAGCATATGGGAACTGAAATCTTGTCAGATGCTACATTTCTCGTCACACTTACATCAGACAGCTGTCAAAGGCATGCAACTTCTGCAGCTGTGAGCACGCATGTCTTCTCAGATTCGTCGTCAGTGTATGGTTTTGATGCTATTTCGCTAGATTTTTTTGTAGCTAGCTTTCACAGCTGCATCACTGACTACTGCTGTTGTTTTCGGCCAGCCAATAATTTATTTACTTTTTCTGTTCACAGGCGCTCCTGCAAGTTGTATTTTTAAAGCACCAAAAATTATATTCCTTCAGTATTGCATTCCCCTCCCCCCCTAGTGGTACAAATGAGAACAGCAGGGATTTATTTTTTTTTTTTACTTTGTCATGGAGGATTTTTCCAATAAATGTGTCCATATATTCTAAAATGGCCTTGTGGGCTGAGTTAAATCCTTCACCAATATTATGTTGCCTGAGCTGCTGGATCTGTGACATATCCAGCCTTGAGTTTGATACCTGTGGTATAAAGCAGTGTAACCGTTTAACGGCAATGCAATGTCACATTACCGCGAAATCCTCAAAAGGGGGCAAAAGCGGCCGTCATTCGATAGGTTCCTTGTTAAAGTCGCACAAAAAGAAAAAGATTCCAGTGAACCAACAGATAGCAGTGATTCCGTTAGTTATGGTGAAAGTCGTCCTACAAAATAACCATCCTCTTCTCCTATCTCTCGTCTCCCTCACACCATCCACGATTCTCTTCAAAGGTAAAGTGCAGGTTAATTTGTTTTATGTATTTTTACTTTGTATTAATAATTTGTATATGAATATTTTGGGTTGTGGAACGAATCATCGGAGTTTCCATTATTTCTTATGGGAAAATTCGCTTTGATATACGAGTGCTTTGGATTACAAGCACATTTCCGGAATGAATTATGCTCGCAAACCAAGGTACCACAGTAAACACAAATATGATTAAAAGAGATTAATAACAGGATAAAATAAAATTTTAGACGCTGCTCACTGGCGAGTTGTGCTATTTTTAGAACAGGTCTGCGGGCGACTCATGTGGGCCTTGGGGGCATCCTGGTGCCCGCGGGCACCATGTTGGTGACCCCTGCCCCAGACAGTCCACATTTTGCTCTCTCCTAGCTCCCTGCCAGAGAGTCCACATCTTTGCTCCCTCCCAGTTTCCGGACTGTCTGGGGAGTCCCCAAGGATCCGGTTCAGAAACACTGCCTTATAAAATTGCTCGGTAGCTGGGAGTATTTAACTTCCTAGATCATCTTCACCTCTCTGATGGTTAATTAAAACAGATCATCTATATGTTGGTTATATGTTATGCAGTCCACAATTAGCATAAAAATCATGATGTTATCGCCAAACTGACCTGGAGGGCCTGCCCAGCATTCAGCACCCTTTCACCTTCAGCTGTCCCTTGCAGTGCTCGGTCCTGTCCAGCAGAGGGCACCCCTGCCTCTCCATTCTGCAGCTTCTCCGTAGCCCCCGATTCTACGTCCGCCTTAGAGGCATAGTGCTCAGCTGGAAAGTGGCTGTGGCCATGTCCGTGGGTTTTCTACAAACAGAGGAACACGTGAACCACCATAGATAAGATACTGAAATCCAGACTTCAACCACTCAATGAGGTAATAACCTAACCCTAAAATTCCTCGAGAAGCAGTTGTAAGAACTTTTCATTAGGATCAAAAAAAGACGCCAAAAAGGCCCTCTGCAGCAAAGCGTGCTCATTTCCGTATCATGTACTTTCCTGAATTTCCCCTGGAAAATTAAACTGATCAGTTCTGCATCTTAGCTTATACTAACCCTCTCTTTACTTTTTCTTCTACAAAATCTTAACGAGATTAACTTAATTTTGATTTCGATAATGACATCTATGATTTTACTGCATGGAATACCTGTGGTTTAGTACTCACTTGGACGTATACCACATTGCTACATTAAACAAACTTAATTAATTCGTTATAGCTATGTGCACACTAAATAACTCAAAAATCTAGTAATTACAATCTTTTTGCCCACAAAACTTCTGACAAACATACGTCTGCCAAACATCATCAGTTGTAGATAATTAGAATTTGTTACGGTGGCCGGTTTTTATAATTCTGTGGCACAGTAACAGCCGATTGATTGGTGACAGTCCACGTGACAATCCCCAGGTCTGAATCACACATGATGGTCATAATTACTTAAATTCACACCACACAGAGAAACCCAAACCTGGACTCACTGCTTGAGGGCATTATGTCTTTAGCACAAGTTCAATTAGCTTCACCGTGCATGAAAGTAGAATCATTAGGTAGGCTGTTTCATGTCTGCGCATACCATTGAGAGATTAACGTTAACTAGCCTGTTAAATCTCATAAAGATCTAGAACACACTCACCCCATCTTTCTGTTTCAGGACCATCTTTAAAATCTTTTCTGTGAAAAAGAACAGGTAGAAGCCCCCGAATACCACTGCCGACTTGAAGATGTAGTAATTTTCCTGTGGGTCGAATCCAAACGCCTAGATGGAAAATCGACAGCCTTATTAAGACCTGTTATAAAAAAAAATGTTTTAAAGGCGAAAGACAAAGCCAGGCAATTAGCCCACTCCACAGGACAAAAATGGCGTTGGAATCATATGAATTTTAATGCTACTACAGACAAAACCACCCACAAAGCCAAATTCGGTGATTACTATGCCTGTCAGAGTTGATGTCCATTTCACAGAATATTCAAGTAGTCAAATTTTTTTGGTTAGAGACATTATCAAAAGTGGGCATGCTTAAACACATCCAGAAAGGGAGCATTCAGGGACTAACAAACAATGAGAATAGGCCTTTGGGTTAAGGACCCTTTGAATACATGCCATGTTACATGTAAGTTATGTTAAAAGAAATCACTGCACATCTAATCTTTTTCTTTTTTCAATGCAAAAGTTAATATTATAGCACTAAAAACAAAAAAAAGAGTCCTTTTTCTGCAAGAACTGAATATACAGATAGAAGGGAATTAATTAAGGTGATGGGCCTGATCTGACAAACACTCCTGCTAAGCTATATCATATGCAAACTGGGACAAAGAGTCCCACGAAAACAAGAAACCCATTTTAAATGTTTACTAGGAGGCACACCAGCATTTTCTCAGTTGTATTCCTTGGAGACCCAAAACCAGCCATGATTTTAAGTGTTGGTTCCAGCTGCCACCACATAAAAATGGTGACTGAGTATAGTTCAGGGACCGTAAGTCATATATATAGCGATCATATGAATATTGGTTATATCAGCCTGGGCTGGTGGAGGGTCCCCCAGGTTCAGAGCAGGAAAACCGTCAACCCAGCACCCCACGGTACCTCTGGGATGAGCTGAAACAGGGCGTTGGAGTAGAGCGTGCCAATGGCCAGGGCTATGAAGTAGAGGAGCAGCCGCTTGTAAAAGGTTTTCCTCATGAAGGGCACCACACTGGCCCCCAGCAGGGAGCACAGGGAGATGACCGTGACGCACAGGAACCCATAACCCCAAACTGACCATGAGCACAGAGAGCCAGACAGAGAGGAAATAGGGTGGAAATAGGGGAAGAGAGGAAAAAAAGAAGAAAATCTGTTTTTTTTTCTTTAATCACTCATTTGTCAGCATGCATCTGTTGACATGCAGGTTTTCTTTACAACAACAACAAAAAAAAAACACTGCATGGTCAAACCGCTGGATTGTCATAAAATGGCAAGTGATTCATGAGGACAATATGGCATTGATGCCTGCGGGGAAGGAAGTCATTGGCAACGGTCAGGCCGCAGTGGCTGGACATAAAGGGGATTCCTCTATCCTGGAAGACAATTACTTATTCAAGTGAAAGATCATCACAGTCGTGTAGAGATTGTTGAAGATGAGAAGAGCGGCTCTGATTCAGTACACCCTGAGATTTCAGGTGCCGACGGCATTTCAGCCTCAGGCGACACAAGGACAATGCAAGGGAGACAAGGTTCTCATCAGGACACAGAATGGCTCTTTCAACACCTGAAATAAGAGAGCCTGCCAGTCAATGCCCTCACCCCAATTAGTGGGGTGAGAGGTTTCAGCTAGCCAGAGGCCTCTCCCGATCAAACCGGGCCAGCTCACATAGCAGCCAGGCAGGTGTGTCTGCACTACTGCCCTGAACCCTGGGACATGGCCACTGACCCAGAATGCAAAGGTCATGAGAATCTCCTAACTCCAGGTTATATTGATTTAGCCCTCATATTGTCTTTCTTCCCCACCCTAAATTAATTTCCTATAGAAAATTCAATTCTTGGACCAAATTTCCTACCCTAAATTACATTCAATAAGATTTAAAATATACATAGTTGCACTTTAGCCAGATTTTTATTCGGACGCTAGATAACCAGCAAACTGAGGGCAATGTAAGTGCAAACACAAGCCTGGGGCACAATGTGAGCGACACAGAGGTTAATCAGTTGTACACCCGCAGCAGAATCAGTCAACAAATGCAGTATTAATTTCCCAGCATGCCTTCTCTGTTAAAGGAGACCCCCCCCAAGAAGGAAGGGGGGAAAAAAGGAAAAATAAAACAGCTGGATACTTTTCTGGTGGCAATCCTACTGTGGGAGGTAGACAGAGACTGTTTTTTTTTTTGGGGGGGGGGGGGGATTGGGTTTGGGTGTTGGGTTACTGAAAATCAGGCCGGTGCTGGAAGACAGCAATGGATAAGCTGGGCCCAATGGGGAGGCCCATGAAATAGA
>JAODJX010000042.1:14099933-14113587 GCA_026776945.1 Isichthys henryi | reverse complement strand
GCTCGGCGGGCCGCCGGGCGGGCGCGCGGGCGCCCGCCGCCAGCCCCGGGCTCGCGGCGGGCGCCGGCCGCCCCCCGGGGTTTGGTTGGTGGTTTACTGCACCTCAGGCAGGAGCTGGAAGACAGCAGTGGAGAAGAGGGTCCCAATGGCGAGGCCGATGAAATAGATCAGCACCTTGTGCATGAAGCGTGTCTTCATGCAGGGCACCACAAACACGCCGGTGAGGGAGAAGGCGCTCACCAGCGTCACACTCAGAATTGAGAAACCCCACACTGTGGGACAGAGAGCGACAGGGGCCGCCATTAACACCGCATCACAGGACCAACCCCGGATCTGTGAGACGCCCCCATTTCCACAGGCGAATCTGTCCTGCTGCCCAAACCAGCTTCAGATACCAGCAACTCTGATCAGTCCATGGATAACTGATCAGAATGTCCTAAGTAAAAAAAAAAGGCTCTTAAGATTAACGAGGTGATGCGTTATGAGGCCTCCGTGCCTGTGATCGGAAGGTCAGTAGTTCAAATCCCATGCCTGGCAGAGTGATGTCACCTTTCGGCCATTGAGCGAGGCCCTTAACACCAATTGCTCCAGGGATCAGCTGACCCTGCTCTGCCAACTGTACAGTCACTTGTCACTTTGAATAAAAGCGTCTCCCATATAAATAATATAATGAATTTAAAAAAAAAAAACCCAGCTTAAGACAATAGCATGATGCAAGGTGTATCAGTTACAGAATAGTTCTGAAAGGCTCTGACAGACTCTGCTACTTCTGCTCCACCTGGGAGAGTCTGGCCTGCAAACGTCGACAGCTATGGGGAAAGAGAACCTATGAAAGCAGGTAAAACCGGGAGAGGCGATGGGCACCAGCGCACAGCCATTTATAGCAGGCACTGGTGTGCAGCTGCTACCTAGATATCACAATGCTGTAAAGGAAAGAGAGTTATTGGGGAAGAAAAGGTCATGCCAGTCCCCGGACCTTCACATTTTTAGAAAAGTGATGAGAGCAAATGTGAAGGAAACATCTTTTCAGACTGCATCCTGTTAACTTGGGTAGTCCAGGTCAATGACCTTCCTTCCTCTAATTCAGTGATTGTTCAAGAGAAGTAAAAAGAAAAAAGACGGCAGCTCAGTAAAGAGCTGTTATCAGTGAATAACACCGAGAGCATATAATCAGCATCTGAGCCTGGAAAAGACACAGGGTGGGGGTGGGGATATGAGACCATAACCAAACCCCCTGCTACTTCACCTAAAAGAACCTCCTTCTGAAACAAAAACAAAAAGCAGCTTCCAGAGACACAACAGCATGTATAACGAGGGGGAGAGAACTAAATGAGAGCTATGAAGACCCCCATAATGCAAGCAATGCTCACCCTCTGCAGTGGAGGGCCCCCCCTCGGTGGGCTCGTCTTGGTTGGGCTCTGACCTGGACTCCTCCTTACAAGCCCCCGTGCTCAGCTGCTGCAGCAGGGTGGGGCAGAACTCCTTCAGGCCATGCCGGTCCAGTCTGGATTCCTCTTTCAAGCCATGAGCCCCAAGCAGGGCTTCCCAAGCCAAGCACTGTCAACAAACACCCGTAATCAAACTGCGATGCACCAACTGTGTAATATGTTTAGAGTAAATGTAGAGGCTAGTTTTAAACACAGCACAACACTGAGCACATACACATGCATGGTGATACACACACTGTGCAAAAATGTAATAAACTCTGAAGTCCAAGGTATGCAGAGATTAACATACCTAAACTCTGAGCCCTGTTTCGGCCTTATTTCTTTTACTTACGTGCAAAATTTTAAATGTAGATAATGTAGGAGTATGTGATTACTTTATCAGTGACAACTAACAAATCAGATAAGTGGCCATAAACCTCTAAACATTGACAAATACGCATAAACAGCACAGTGGTTCAATCATAAATGGAATGAAAATACAAGGGCCAGAATATAAAGGATCTGACCTCGATGAACCGGCAAGGAGGACATCAGCTGGCACACACTAACTAGAAAAACGCTACGTGGCAGTTATTTAGAGCAGAAAACAGCAGAGATGGAGTTGGGCTCCACTGGGGCGAGCAGACTCACTCTGGATACGGCGCCCCTAGAAGGCCATTCCCCTGAGCTATTGTCCCCTTGTCCTACGCTGAAGTTGGAAAGCAGTGCGTGAAGCTGGGACATGATAACGGTGCTATTGTCTCCATAGTGACTCAGCAGGTCGTCAATGAAATCGGTTGGAGAGAGCTTCCCCTGGGCCCCCGCCGGCCCTGGGAGGCGCATCAGCAGTAGGGCCAAGGTCAGTGTCAGCTGGGCACCACCATGGCTAAGCCTCTGGATCATGACTCTCCTGGTAGGTGAGGAGGAGGGGCGGGGCAGAGTAGTGGAAGCAGACTGTTGGAGAGACAAGGAGGCACCAGGTCAGAGGAAGAGAAGGTGGCGGGTGCAGATGCATGTTCTCAGCCATCGAAAGGGGGCAAAATTAAGTGCCACCAGACATTGCATACTACGAAATAGTAAAAAAGTTCCATATATCCAAATCACTCAAATATCAAATAATTCCAGTCAAAATTCAAAGTGTTTGAAAGCTACAAATACTCACTTCTTCCAACCTTCAACAGTTTGTCCTTGTTTGTATCGATGACACCAAGCCTGGACACTCGGGAAACTGCAGAAACTGCCAGGCATCAGCAGTCTGCGAAGGATAGCAGAAGAATGGAGTTGGCAGACAGCAGAGTAAAAGAAACTCTTTTAAAAATAACCTAATGTAGAGCTACAGGGCAGTGTGCTCTGCATCCAAACGGACAAGCAGCATTGGTTCGGTCATTCTCAGCTCGCTCATCTACACTTGTGGCCTCGTGTAGGTCACTGCCAGGCTGCATCTTGCAGACGGCCACACCAGCACAAGAGTTGTTGAGATCAAGCAAGTTGGTATAGCCTACCCGTAAACCCGCCCATCGGACCCACCCACTGCATCATGGGTCACCACTGGCTACAGTGTAGATGCCAACCAATACAACCAACCTATACTTTTCACATCAACCTTGTAATAAGTGCGCAATCTGCAAGGTCTGTAACTACACAGGTGCGGTCATAACAAAGGAAGGGAAATGATGCCTGGCAGACATTTAAAAATAATAATAAAGAAAAATCAAAAACAGAACCAAGTTCTACCCTTGTACACCAAAGTTCTCATAGCTGTCTATCAGGCAACTGTCTGCCAGTGATACCTAGAAGGACACTTGGCCCTAGACTGCCAAAGAACTATCTGTCCAGGCCTATTTTTAAAACAATGATACGACGGACGAGTTGTAGTCTCATTTGGGGAAGGTCGAGGCAGCATACCACATCCTGGAGGCTTGTTATGCCCCCATTACACTGAAAACAGTCTCACACCACGTCTCTTCAAAACACATCATGAGGGGGTGGGGAGGAGGGCATTTCCGTTTCCAAATCAACACATAAAGACAGGCTTACATTAGAAGGAGACCACAGCCATGCGTTCACCCCCTTGTGCTTCACAGCAAATGGGCCACTTGGCTGAGCTGTTCCTCAGGCAACTTGGCAGAATTACAAGCATGTGGCACGCCCCGCTTTAACCGCCAGCCGCCTGCTGTGGCAGCTTCTCAAGAGTAGGCGGTTCGAGCATCTTAGCCATCTTCCCTCATCTCTCTCAAAGCAAACAAGTGGCATCGTGTCACTTTACAGAAGCAGACAGGTCATTGCGTTCTACCTGAATGACACTGTGGCTCAGGATTTTTCATAGGACTGTTCAAGGTGGGAGAGTTGGGCAGGCACCCTTTAGTGAGCACAGTTTAATGTGGACTGGGGTAGCGGGTCATAAAAGTGACACCCCGCCCCCCCTCACTGGCAGCTGAATAGAGTTACTAAGAAAGACACCGAGCTGACCAATCATCACCCATTAAAGGCAACACAACAAATGAGCACTTCACAGATAAATTACACCTGCACCAGCAAAATAATTATACCATAAACACAGGCAACACTAACCTGTCTAGAGTACAATGCTATCCTCCGGCGTTTCAGCCATGTGTGCCACTAAACAAGTATATCCAATCAATGTACCTGGCACAATCATGCTACCAAGTGTTGCCAATGGTACATGTCTGGAAGTTATGGAACCATAATTTCCAAGCATTAGTATTTGTAGAAAAAACTTCTAAACGTACATGCAATACTTTTGCACAACCAAAGAAAAGTCATCGTACGAAGACTTGGACAAAGAAACGAACTTGAACAAAGAAACAAATCCAGTCTATAATTTCCATCTTTAAAACAGTTTTCATTCATTTTGTAAAGGTTACTTTCCTCTATCTTAATGGAATGAGGGTTCTTTCCTACGCAAAACAAGAGCAGCATTCTGTATTGTTCCGTTTAATACAGGGAAGAGATCGAGCAAAACTAACCATCTCCCGCAAATGTAATTAGAACTACACACACCACCAATTGTGGGAATGTTATGTCAATGTTTGCTCCTCCTTGGTTTGGACAAAGCTATCATTACCAAAGCTGAAAATGTATTATTACTCTTTGTACAACTATCCACTGCATTTGTCAGAAAAATAACTGAAGTCACAAGCCTTTAATAGCACCACAGACTCCAAGATCTCCAAAGGAATAAAAGGAAGAATTCTGCTTAAGCACATCCTACCCAACATGCTGTGTCATTGTGTACGTGTCAGTGGGAGAGTGGAGACCTAATACTAGACAGATAAAAGCATGTTAAGGTCAGAGTTCACCTCCTAGTTATAAGGCTATCTGTCAGGCAACAATTCAAACAAATTAGTACTAAACCACAAATTAAACATTAATACTTCTTTTCTGAATACTAAGCTGGCGCTGGATGATAAGCCCATATTTTTTCCCCCCCACAGCCCAAGTGCTTAGTAAGGCAATGCCATTGTTGGGCAATAAATAAAGCATTTAACACACGACATTTCTATCACGTTTCAATTTCAGACATCCTCATACAGCATAAAGAATCTGTTAAACCAGTTTATCTAGTTGAAAAGCTATGCTTCATTAATTCTTAAGGTAGCACTACCCTAGTGCACCAAATCAAGATAAACAGCATTCCTTCTGTGGTGACAAGGCTGAATCAAGTTCAATAAAAAGTTAGACAAATATGCTTAGCATAGGTAACATCAATATCTAGCAGCAGGATTAAAGTATATCCAGAAATTCACAAATAGAACTGTAAAAACATACAATGGTCTGATTTCACTTCTTCAAAACCACTTTTCAAGACTGACTGTCTTAAGTGTCCCACTCTCCATTACATCACTACATTACATCAGCTTCTCACTCTTAACCTGTTTTGGACGGTCTGATGTAATCTGTCACTAATAATTATTGGCAACTGAACCAGTCATTTCTAAAATCCAGTTCTGATGTATTATTAAAATGGAGGCTCCACTTCTGAAGCCATGTCAAAGTAATGTCTATGCTTGTAAATATTAATAGAACATCAAACAAATTAATTTAAAATCAAATTACCCCATTATAATGTGCCCGGATTAAAGTTCCAGCACTGAAACAAACCTGCCATTTTTAACCATTTAAATTTCCAGCCTTTTCAGGACAATTTTTTACTAGCTTTGGCAAGATCTTAAATAAAACTCAGTATCTTCAGAGTCATTATATTAGCACTGATTGGGACTTATCTGCACTGATATCAAAACATTATCAGTTCTGACCACATATGAACACCTAGCATTACATTACAATATGAGGGTATTAAATGAATTTAAAAGACATTTTAATGTCTTTATCTTCTAACAAAGTCCCAGGCATATTTCATCAGAAATGTTAAAATAACATGAGATAAAAAGTACCGAGAGGCGCATAATCCTCAGAGATTAAACTAGCCAATGGCAGAAGATTTTACAGTAATCTGAAGACACTACACTTCTGAAAGGGTGATTTCTTCCAGTTTTTATATACTGAAAATGTAAATCCATTCCCCTTTTCTTCATTTCATTCTGTGTTCAGTCCCTCCTCAGTCACCTCCACCTTCTGAAGGTGGTGAGGACCTCTAAGTACATTAGGGTGCACTTAACTTGAGTAGATCACTAATGCAAGAATGGTCAAAATCACCTCTACTTCCTGAGAAGACTGAGGTCCTTTGGCATATGCAGGTCTTTGTCTTATGTGTCTTCTACCAGTGCGTTGTTTCCAGAGCAGTCTTTTATGTAGTGGCACGTTGGGGCAATGGCATCACTGCAGGTGATGCCAAAAAGCTTCACCAACTCATTAAGGAAGCTGGCTCGGTCTTAAGAGCTAGTCTGAACTCAGAGGAAACTGCTGCCTGTACTCAACAATGACACCTAATTTCGGCACCACAACTTGGCCAAGCAGAGTAACCCATTCAGCAGCAAGCAGAAATAGCTGTGCTGCTCCAAGGAGGCCACACAAGATCATTCCTACCCTCAGTCATTACACCCGGCAAGGAGTCACCCTATGGGAGGGGGGACAACCAACTGTCTGAATGGACTGGAACCGCTTAGGCACATTCAGAGAACATTCCATTATACAATCGCAAAAGCACCATACAAATGTTATACTCATATATATATACACATATACATACACCCACACACATACACACAAATATATATATTAGCAATTCCCCGAACAAAGATTGTCGTTTAAATCTTCTTCATCCTTCATCCTCACTATTACACACACGGTCTCAGTCTCTCTGATCAGAAACAGCCTTCTGTCTCACTCTGCTTTACTGAAATCTTAAAAACTAATGATGTTTTAGTAACAGTAGTGGTATCTTTTGTAATGTTTTGCTTTCCTATAATGCTTCTGTGAAAAATACACATAGATATACTGCTAAGAGCCAAACATATTTTACTAATAAAACTATAAAGCAAAAAATTATAACCATGCATCAACCATGCAAGAACTGTGGGCAAATTCATAATTTATGACTTATTAATATTTATGCGTATGGTTCTGCAGCTAAGTATTTGATACCATAATATGTACAGGCAAAGATTGTGGTGGCACAGTGGTTAGCATTGTTGTCTGGGACCAGGGTTCGAATCACTGCCCTGGTTCCATTTATGTGCGGTTTCTCCCCATGTCACCATGAGATTTCCCCCACAGTCCAAGAACATGCGGAGGTGAATTAGAGCTAGCAAACTGCCTGTGAGTTTACCCTGTGAAAAGGTTGGCACCCATCCTGGGTTGCCCCCTGCCTTATGCCTATAGCTTCTAGGATGGGCTCCTGAGACTCAGAATAGTACTCAGTAAAAGCATGTCTGTAATTTTAAATTTAAAATCTTCTCTATTGCCAGCATTTGCAAGAAATGTATAAAATTAACCAGTGACAAAAAGGTGAAAACCCCCACATAGATCAGTCAAGGCGTTCTGTACTATATTCTGAACCGTTTTTCACTGGGAACAAATCTGGGATCCTCCTGTAATTTCTGACATGCCATTGCTAGCCTGAACGGCTATTGTTAGCGAGCCATAAAACTGTCACGATTGCAAAACGTTTGACATAAGGTACTATTCTCATCAATTGTTTCAAAAGGTAACAAAGTTTAAAGAATAATACAGCATAATTTCGTGGATTTCATGAATTAAGAGATCAAGAAGGTATGTGGGTCAGAGATATAGGCTGCAGTACTAGTCAACGGAAGGTTACCAGATCAAATGCAGTGTCTAGCAGACATTTCACCTGCAAGCCCTTGAGTAAGACACATGTGGTCACTAAAATGTAAAGTAAGTGTTCTTGAAAGCAGGAAGACAAGGATGATATGGGAATAGTACTAACTACCGATCATTTCACCTATCTTCTTACAGTATTTCAGGGAACAGCTTACGAAGATCTTGATACTCTCCATTACACCTATACAACGTCGATCTACTGTAATGGAATATATATTATAAACAAAAAACCTTCAATTGCATCACACAACAAAATAACAGACTCTGTTTAAGTTCACTCATTAACATTTCAAGGTTTAAGACTCAGAACCGTCAGTTTCATGGAGAAATCAGCACATTCATACAGGTAAAGGGAAAATAAAGATTTCACTGTGTAATGACTTAATTAGGCACAAACATAAATTAGAAAGAACTTCTGTGCACTATGGGAAAGACTGCATGAAACCGTACTGATGCAACCCCCCTGAGAAATTCCCTCATTTGGCAGCTTGCTGACGATGGTGGAAAATGCTGTCATAGGAACTGCTACAGAAACGCTGTAAGCATCCACCTGGGTCAGCCATTGAATGTTTCTTGCTCATCAAACCACTTAATGACCACTTCAGCTGAAAGAAGGAGACCATTGTTATCTGAGATTTCACACCCAACATCAAAGAATGTAATCAATCAAATGTCAATAAACACAAAGCTATTGTATCTTGCCCTCTAAAGGGTTGTGCACAAATAAACCAAGCCAAGAAATTTCACCTCCCACCCAGATGCCTAACCTTCATGTAATCCAAGCTCTCTATTCTGTAGATTTCTTTTTCACACACCACCCACTGATACAGACCCTTGTAGAGAACAAGGAGAAAAGTAACTAATCTGAGTATGACTTTTCCCACCCCTTAAGTCAAAAGAATACTCTGGATGTTATAAACCGTCTATGCATTCCAACCACACCACAGTATTCCTCTCTGTGAGGTATTTAAGATTGTACCTAACAAAATTGCCTGCTTACCCTTTCAAATGGATATTCCTAACGATCCAATTCATTCTGTTTTGCCATAAATCTCTACCTAAACATAGAGATATCAGCGTGAAGAAGTATACTGGCCTAGAGTTGCTGTTAGCTTTAGTACCGCAAAATGTGTTCCAACACAAAAATCTACTCTGGACACATCAGCTATCCAGCAATTTTACAAAACAATGTTTCCTAACTTGGTCCTCGAGGGGACCAAACAGTCCGGGAGATGGGACGGAGCAAAAATGTGGACTCTCTGGTAGGGAACTAAGAGGAAGCAAAAATTAGGAATGTCTGGGGGTCCGCAGGGACTGAGTTGGAAAACGCTATTATAAAGGACAAGAGTAATGGGATGCCAATGTCTAGGGTCAAAGATCTGAAGCACCTGCTTTCACAATACTTTGTTACTCTTATTTATTCAACGATTTGGCAGTTACAGGTCTGCAAACTAGCCCACAGTGAATGATATAATTTAAAGCAGATACCTGTCTTGTTTCCAGCTGGACTGTAATTACTACAAGCAGGGCAATACATTCCCATGCAGTCTGAAACTTACCAGTGACCATGGCCCTCTGCACTGCAAAAAACTGCTGTCTAGAGACGAGAATATGAACTGGTTTGGGAAATAAGCATTTACGTTTTTCTGTGAGTCAACTTGGATTTTTTTTTCACAAATTATTTTCTTTTTGCAGAAACTGCTGGGAACAGTCTGTTTGGCAGTTGTTTACATGGGGTGGAAGCCCTTCAGGGAAACCAATCCATTTTGCCGTATGAAACGTATAATAATTAGACCCTAGAAATTTTGCCACTACAAATTAACTTATGCATGTTGATGTCACATTGACAAAACAGTTTAGGGGAGTTGACAGGATACATGGCATGCATAAAACTTGCTCTGAATTTGTCTTGATACGCAGTTAGAAGTACACAGCACAGTAAGGACATGGCTGGCTGGTTAATTTAACACGAAAATAAATCTCTGGTCACCCATTTAAGAGGTGCAGGTATCTGGTTTGCGACCTATCCGGACGTTTAGGAACACCAACCGGATCTGGGGTGGATTTCAACCTTACGGTTTACAGCTGGATTAGTCGGGTACCTGATAAAACGATCCATCTCTTTCCCAGTGTAATACAATACAAGACGTATAGCTAGCCGGCTAGCTCAACGTTACATCACGTATCGACAAATATAAGCGTAGCCTGATCGTTATCCCTGATGTTATATTAAGCGGGTGATAAACATGTACAAATATGAAAGTTACCACCGAAAATACTGGATTTTTTTTTCCGTGATCACTTCTGCCAAGGGGATTATTAATTTCCGGATAGATAGCCCACATAAAACTGGACAGCAGCAGGACTATACAGGCTACGTAAAATATCAAACTAATAATAAACATCGCTCTGCGACTCCCTCAGGTCTTCAACCGCCAAGTAAAAACGAAAGCATCCCGACTGTTACCTTCGGCTTTCCTTCAGCTACAGGCGTTCTTCGCTGAACCAAGCACACACATGCTAAAACGAAAGGAGCTGAATTGTCCAACGGCCGCCCGGTCCACAGCGTTATTACAGAAGGCTGTGAATGAACAGCGGACGCGTCCGTCTCTTCCTCTGACGACTATGGCGTGACCACGCCCACCAGCTCAACGTCATTGGCTCGGTACGAAGACGTCAGTGCGGCGGTGCGGTTGTGCGGTGTCCCTGCGACGTCGGTTTGTCTACCTGTCTGCGTACCTGTTAATCCGTCAGGCTGTCGATACTTTTAAGTGACCTCCTACTAGCTTTTCACTTTGAATTTTCTAATTTTACATCATTTATGGTTAGATATATATCAAGTTCAGGTTAAGTCTAAATTATTAAGGTTAAAAAGATATTTAAGAAATGAAAAATGACATTAAAAATTAATTGCATTCATTAATATGATTATAGCATATGCATATATGAAGAAAATCGAGTGTATCAAATGGCTCCACATCTACCAAAGTTGCTACTAATACAAATTAAACTGATAAGCTTATGGCATCTCTTTCATTACAAATTGTTCTTATATCTAAAATGGGTGCCATTATACATGAATTATTTTTTACATCATGCAATGTTATGTGATACAAAAACAGAAACAGTCAGTAGAGCTGTAACGTAGGGCTATACCTTTCGCAAAAGGGTTACTGAAGCAGAACACATATTCAGATGTGCTCACAATGCCCCCCCCGTGTTGATTCCATGGCTACGGCCTTCCTTTAAGAATCAAAATACAATTACATGCCACAGTCACGAATCACTTTAATTGTCTTGTTGTTTAACTGGATAGTAATATACAGGTATTTGCTCAGAAAAAAAGTTTAACACTGGAATATGTGCAATAACCAAAGATTTAATTTAACTTAATTTTATTTAATTCAACAGCATTCAAAACTATACATGAAATTTGATAAAATGTAATGTTAACAGTAACACAATAAAAACTGGCAAGAATTTCTTTTGGTCTCCAAAAAGTCTGGTATCTTGTTGGATGGACTGAAGGACACCACTTTGGTTCCCAAATCTCTCCTCAGGGGAACCTCGGTCGCTTCCCGTATTTATTAGATTTCGCAACCAAGGCATTTAATTAATGATTAGTTAAATAAGGCTGAGTAGTGGTCATATGTGTGCTGTCACATATGTTTCTGTCTGTGTCCATGTGTTTGTGTGTGTGATCTCATTTTATGTGACTTAAAATTACAAGATCAAAAAGTAAGAAATATATGGTGCATAATCCCAATCTTGTATATAATATACGTACATTTCTGTGGGTTTCCACCGTGGACCATAGTGTCTTTAAAGTGAGTTAATGTCTTTAAATGTCCTTAGTGTGTGTCTTGTTAATCGATCCTGGGTGTACCCGGTTTTGTAAAGGATAGATTCCAGGCACGTATCTAAAAGATGTGGGATAAGGTACAAGTGAATATGTGTGTGATCCACTGGTGTTACCATGCCAACCCGGGATAACTAGTTGGGTATTTTGGGCAGACACTAGAGATTGTCTTAAATGTCTTACCTTTTGGGTAAAAAAATGCTGATCTGGGTGGGGGTATAACTACTCATCTCTTGGAGTCCCAGGACATTGTACTAAATCACTAATTATTGGTTTAGTTTGGTCTGTCTCTGCTGGGTGGGCAGACAACCCCCCGCCCGCCCGCAGCGATGCCCCTGGCGTGATCCTCTGGAATTAGCATCCTGCCAGGAGGTGCAGCGCTTTAGAAATAATGTCTCACAAGAGTGTAATTTTCATCCTTAGGAAAGAGTCTCCAGACTTCAAAAACCATAAAAATGCCCCATTGACTCATGAGAAATTGTGTTACTATGCAAAAGGTCTCAATTTGTTCTAGAAAGTGATTTCTTGAATTAAAGAGATTTTTGTGGAATGTTCTTCACAATGGTGTAATTCAGCAGCTCTGTCATACAAAAAATATACATGAAGTTTGATAAAAATGTTGAATATTGTCTAAAAACAGAAGATTACAGGATACATTAACTAAATTGAATAGCGAATGCACAGAACAGGAAAGCTAACCAGATTCGCTCTATTTGTATGTTTCATGTTCAAAGAGTAAGCAGAACAGTGTCTAGTGAATTTCAGATCATATCATATATATTTTATGGGGTTTTAATATAACTCCAAGGTGTATTTTCTACCAGTCAAGTTGAAAAACTCGTGAATGATAAGACACATTATTACCAAGCATCATCCTACTTTACAACATGGAACACAATCAATAACAGACATATGACTGATCGACCGAGATTACCCAGTCTGGGGCACCAGAAGGGCAGGGATAACCTGGCAGGTTCAGGGGGCCCAGCACTTGACAGGGGGCCTCAGTGAGACCCAAGGTGACATCTTGTGAGGGGCACAGGATGTCTTGGGTCTAGACCCAAAATCCAGCTCTACAGATAATATATTAATTTGATCTGAAGGTAACAGATTAATTGACATAATCTGACCTGTGTCTAGGCACAGCATGAAAAAAGTTAATAAATGAGAGCCAGCTTAATGGGTGAGAATATCGGCAGTGTTACTGGAAGTTAATTTTGAGCTCTGTGTAATGCAATATGGATACATTACTGGACTAATATTAGTAATGAAGTGTTAAAAGAATAGCAAGGTTGGCCATAGTAATGTAAAAATAAAAAATACGCAGTAAACAAAGGGAATGACGCACAGGTGAAACAGTAAGGATTATGCTAAAGAGTCACCAGATGCTCCGCCCTCACTGCTGTTAAAATTCCTGAAATAGTTATGGTTCCTTTTTGGAGTGACTTTAAAACCGGTCCAGGATGCACAAGCTATACTACTGGGTGCACCTGAAGCCACCTCCTACAGTCTATTCAACGTCTGGTTGGATTGACAAGTGAATGTATGGTGCCATTTATGGTGGAAACTGGATTTATTGCATCTAGTATCTAGTCTTAAATAACTAGACAAAAACACCTCATGAACTCACTGCAATGTATTACATCAAAGATGTATATACATCAATGAACATATAAATATTTATATAATATCCACTGTAATAAACATGTAGAACCAGTAGCTATTCTCAGTACAACCTGTATATCTGAATATATGACTGGCCTATTGCTCTTACGGTCATGTATGCAGGGGCACTGCTAGTGATTTTGAACCACATGAATGCATATTATACTAAGCCTGCGCATCACACCAGTCCAATTCGGAATTGTTTTACTCCCCCCCCCCCCCCTTTGCGGTGCCTCTGTAAATTTAGCAGTAGAAAATGATCAGCATGTACTTTTAGGATCTAATCACCCACAGGCCAAGACACAATAAACCTGTAAAAGCAATTGATATCTCTGCACTGTTGCCTCACACCTCTGGGACCTGGGTTCGAATCTCCGCCTGGGTCACATGTGTGCGGAGTTTGCATGTTCTCCCCATGTCGTCGTGGGGTTTCCTCCGG
>JAODJX010000042.1:14067933-14094029 GCA_026776945.1 Isichthys henryi | reverse complement strand
GTCCCAGCTGTCTTTCAGCTTCTGATTGACTGAACACACCTGATCCAGGTAATCAGAAGCTGAAAGACAGCTGGGACTTTGTGTGTGGGGCAGGGATAGCTGGAAAACAAGCAGGGCAGTGGGTTATAAGGACTGAGTTTGAGAACCACTGTCCTAGCCAAATGGAGGGCATATACTATCTTAAGTATATAGCCCTAAGTGAGCCAGTAAGGATATCTTGAGACTTTGAAACATTGCAGGATAAGTGCTCCAGGCAAATCTTGGGTACACACATTTATACAGACAAAAAGGTAATTTCAAAATTGTTACTTAATAGGAAGAAGTACATTTATTTTCCATGTTACAGCAGTTCTTTGTCAATAACCTTTCAGGATTATAATACCCTTCTAGGATATTATGCGGCTGCCTGATTGTTCAATGAAATACCGCTATTATCAAAATGGACTGCCAATGTAATGACCGAATCTGAATTCACGGAGACATTCATGAGAGATTCCAGAGTGACATGTGAAATTGTTTTCTACCACAATGAATCGTGTTCAACTTTTTTGATTCTCTCCTGGGAGAGTAGCGCATCATCCGTTGACACTGTGCTACATTTACTGGCCGCAAATGGTGGTGCAAGACTCAGTTTACTTTCACCATTAACATTTAATTTTTCGTTCCATTTTTTATGCATGTGTGGCTAATAGAAGTTTTATACAGGCTTTCAAATTAAGAATTTTTAACCTGTCAAGAAGCAGCTGAAATATTAGGTGTTTGATAATTACTTGATGCCTAATTAAGTAAGTATCAAGTAATTAAGAACCTACATTTTAGAAACACAGGAATAAAAATAGTCACAAAGCTAGCATGCTAGCATAAAGTAAAACTTAATGCTGAACAGCATCAAATCCGCAACGCAGGAGTCAAACCGAATAAATGAGTAATAAAACTGAACTCAGTCAGACAAAAAAAAAGACGACAAAACTGGAGAACAGCCACGGCATGGAGAAAAGTGTGATGCTGATCACAGGAAGTACAGTTTGTCAGACAGCTGAACGGCGGGCTCCGAATGCAGGTACTGGCCAGAGAGAAAGGCCAGCTTGTGGGCGTACTTGCATGGCGCCGGCACACGAATGGTGCCAGGCCAGTTCCAGTACAAATGGCACATTTTGAAGGTCAGCCTGTTCAGAGGAGGCACAATTAAAACTGATCATATCATAAATACATGCTGATTATTTCATCTACTTCCTGCGATGTTTCTGGTGCACTTTTTTTGACAGTGGCACAGCTAGTGGGGCCTGGGAATTGCTATTTTTTCACTCAATTGAATTAAAAGTTTTACTGCTGGGGGATCATTTCAATTACATGTGTGTCATACTAATCACGCCGTTCATTTTCTAGGTGTAATACTGCCATTCAATGGTTAGTATTTCTAGTCTTATTGACTGAGTCACAGCTTTAGCTCAGAAAAGTGGACTTGTGGCTTTCCATAGATATATACTGTTGGCTACTTAATGGTCTTGAAGCGAATACAGATTCATACATCAAATACATCTTCCAATGGCTTATTAAGTACAAGTTTCTGGGAAACTTTTACATAATACTTTTCATATGTGTATAACCACAATGTGCAACATTTACACTTATTCAACAGATGCTTTTGTCCAAAATGAGGAGAGAGAGCAGGATCAGGCAGATTCCTTGAAGCAACTTTTGTTATGAACCATGCTCAAGGGCTCCACAGTGATATGCTGAGACAGGAGACTTGATCTAAAACCTTCATAAAACACCATTAAACTGTTTTAATAAATTAATAAATTGTGGGCAGTGGTTACTATGTATTAAACTGTGAGGGGAAAGTGCATAACTTTTAAGTGGTTTTCTGAAAACCCCATCAGATTAAGGTTGGGAGTCGCCTCGCAGAGTGCGGAAAATGCAGTCTTGTTATTAAAATACAACTCGCGCTGAGAATGGGCTCATGCCAAAGCACACCTACTACAGCTCACCTCTGCAAATGGTCAGGAGTGAGGTTAGCTGTGTTGTACACACATACATAGTGTGTCGGCAGACCACAGCCCTGTCGAATGTGATGAGCCATCAGGTAGAAATCCACCCTGGATGAGATAAAAAGCATTAATCAATTCTGTGTAAGTATGCACAAGCTTAAGTGTGAAGGAATAAATGTCCAGAAATGCAACCAAAGAACTGACCATTCGCGGCTGGTGACTGTGTGGTCCAAGACTGTCCCTGGGGGTGGGGTGCTGCGCCCATCTCCCCCTAACAAGTAGAGAGTGGTGTTCACCCTCTTCTGGACTACGATGAATGTTAGCTTGGGCTCATAATTCGGGAACGTCTTAAAGCACTGAAGCAGCTGTGGAATCTCATAAAGCTCCACCATCTTCAGTTGGCCGTCAGAAACACCATCCCGATACACCACGATCTTTTCTGGGAAGCTGTGGTTCATCTGTCAAGAAAACCGTTACACCCAGAAATACACATCAACCAACTGGCCAGTCACATGAAGACCTGTTTCCTGTTTCTAGAGTTGGGTTGTGTGGATCCGCAAAGTAAAAATCCAGATCAAGATTATTTCAACCAACCAGTTGAGTACTCTGACGGGTTGGTTTAAAACTTGATGCCCACTGCTCGTACGCTTACACATGCTGCTGCTACGCAAACAGTATTGCTACTTATGTCTTGTGCAAGTAGGTTACATCAGTCAGGAGGATTAAATATGTCCATCAGGGTGCAGTGCGAAAACCATCTTGGTCAGCACCATTTCCACATAAGTATGAAGTTGTGGCCTGAAATGTTTTACACTTGCTCCTTCCACAGCAAGTTGCTAATTCTGTAATACAGGGCTTTATATAATGGAAGCCAGCTTTTCGACACTATACGGACATTATTTTTGCCCACAATTCGATAAGCAGATTAGTAGTATGCCTAAAATATTAATGAAATGCGTATTGTGACGGGAGATATTGTGGTTAAACTAGATAAAAAGTAGCTTGAAGAGGTTAATAAACCCCGAGAATCCCAAGATATCGCGAGATATCGGCTTTGGACATATTCTAAGATGACAGAAACTTCTGCAACCAAACCCTTGACAAAAAATTAGATTGACTGAGTGGGATACAAGCCTTATGGCGATCACATTCTGCAGTAAGGACTAAACAACCTGAACCTATGGCACAAAGTTAGTTTTGACTTTCAGCTGGAAAAAAACTGACAACCACATTGAGAGTGCCCTTAAGTTCAGTTTTAATCATTCGCCTTAGTCACTTTAAAATTAGTAGAAATGTACACATTTTTCAACCACAAATAGCCATAAATACAGCCACACTAATTATTCAAAACTACAAATCTCAAAGCTTGAGAAGCGAAAAGTCTCACCTCATAGTACTTCTGCAGAGCCGCAATCAGGCAAACCCTGAACCCACTGATCATCTCTTCATTCGGCATTTGGAAGATCACTCTTGAATACCACCGAGTTAATAAACTGTGGGAGAAAATGGGCAGTTCCTCAACTGATCTGATGCAACAGAAGTAGGCACCTTAGCCAGACCAATACTTTACCTGTTCAGGCTAGCCACAAATCCCATCACAGACCTGCTTTTCTTGCTGGCATCATGATGAACATCAACTCCAATTACCATTAGATTTTTCTGGAAAATATGAATATGCAAGTACATATAAATCACACCGAACTAGTGATGCTGATAAACGCAATACCATGCTGTCATTCAGATCAGGGAGGGCTATCAGAAGTCAATCCCAAGAAGCACTGTACAATTCTATTCTGAGAGGGTGATGGTAGAATTCATATGAATCTACCAAAATCTGGGCTGTACCATGTCAAAGGACGCAAGTAGCTGTATGTGGCTGGCTGGTAATGAGTCAGTCTCTCCCCCCACCATGCTACTAACCAGAGGAATATTCACAGTCCAAAGTTCTCCTCCCAGCTTGCAGTTAATTTGCAGCAAGATCTTCTGAGCTATGCTTCTCAGTTTTTGACTTTGCGAGATTGTGCGCACATTTATGACCTGTAGTATTCAGCCAGCAAGGAGGAAACAAAATATAGGAAGATTTAAATGTCAGATCATTAATGTCACACACACACAAGAGAAACAGCTAATAAAAGTGATGGAAAATACAGAGAGATATGGACAACAAAATAAGTATGCAAAAATGACCATGTTTCATGCTTTGTTGTTACATAAAGATCAGCAATGATTAACCATTTTAAATAAAGCCTTAAACACTAAATAAAGCCTTAAACACTAAATAAAGCCTAAGAGTCACAGGAAACATTTCAGGAAAAGATGCTTTGGAAAAAATGAAATGTTGTGGAATATAAAATAAAATGAAGGTAGGGGCACCGAAAAGGAACAAAAAAAACAACCAGCATGCAAAGGTTGAGATTAAGGATTAAGATCAATAACATGAGCTACCTGGGAAGCCACAGGGTTCTTAACGCAGCAAAGCTTCTTGATAGCACTATACAGGTCATCCCTGTTCCCAAAGATGATGCACAGCACCAGCTGCACATTGGGCTAACAGGATAGAGTAGTAGTCCAGGGAAGAATGAACTGGATGAGCTTTGACAGGATACCAGCACAAAAGCTCTCTGCAAGGCCTCTTAAAAACCAAGCCAAACGAAAACATGCTAACACAGCAACCGAATGCTTAAATAATCCCCATAACCCTCCCACGCTTACCTCACTGTTCAGCTGAGAATGGATGCTCTTAATGTAGGTCTCCGTGCGGTCATCTCTCACCTCCACGTGGATTGGCCGATCCAGTCGCAGGCCCATGGGCCCAGCCACCTTTCCAAAGGTGACTACCAGCTCTTCAACCTGCTCAGCGCATCGCTTTGGGTAGAAGATGCTCCAGCGGTTTAAAGGGATCTGGGATGGACACACACACACACACACACAGTTGAGAGGCAGCAGAGTTCATTGTGAGAGACAGTTGACTTGTTTCTAAAAATATTGGCATATCTGAGGAAATTCGTTTACATTTTTAAATAACTTCTGAGTCAATAGGTTTGTACTGTTAAGAATGCTTTGAACAGATTTTGGTAATTAAAGTAAACAGGGCACCATGGTGACTAAGGGGGTAGCACTGTAATGCTACAACATCAGGTTGTGGGTTCAATTCCCACCCAGGTTTTGTATATGAAGTGTGCATGTTCCTGGGTTCATGTGGGCTTCCACTCACACCCCAAAAATAAGCTGTTACGTGAACCGGAATCTGTAAATTGCCCTCAGGGTATAATTATGTGCACATGTGTACCCTGCAATGGACTGGCATCCCATGCAGAATGTCCCCAGAGTCCTGCCCTATATTTCCAGCGAGAAGCTCTAGGCTGACCACAACTCACCACTTGGTTATAGAACACAGATACATGGATAAACAGGCAGAATTTTATTGTGGTTAGTTGTGGTGTCAGCAACATTTAATAACATCAACACCTTTGATAAACTGCATTATTAAAATATGATGAATTTAACACTATTCATGCCAATCTTGGCACCCTTACTTTGTATAATAATCCAAACATTTAATTTAGTAACAAATACATCTAGGTTTCTCAATGGGTTTCTCATCGTCATATTGTAACTCCCAAATTTAAATTTAGTACTTTGCCATAAGCAGATTTAAAACCTGCAGGGTACTCTCCCAAAGGTATCGGTTGTCGATATTTTCCACGGTTTTGTCCGTAAGAGATTAATTTCCTTTAACCAGTTGCCTAACTAGGCTGATCCATTATTG
Source organism: Isichthys henryi (assembly GCA_026776945.1). Classification (NCBI taxonomy): domain Eukaryota; kingdom Metazoa; phylum Chordata; class Actinopteri; order Osteoglossiformes; family Mormyridae; genus Isichthys; species Isichthys henryi. The sequence goes on along the minus strand of JAODJX010000042.1, from coordinate 14,088,269 downwards.
AAAACGTGTTTTCTGTTAATATGACCAATTAAAAGAACCATTTGAAAACTTACATTTGAAGAGCTCTCTTAAGTTCTGATGTTGCTAGCATAATGTATAGCTCAGGGGTAGGCAACCGTCAAGGAGTGGCAGCATCCAGCAGGTTTTCCATCCTACCTGGTCTCTGATGAACCACACCTGATCTCATGCAGATGGTAACTCATCAGGTAGGATAGAAAAACTGCTGGATCCTGACACTCCAGGCTCAGGGTTGCCTACCCCTGGTATACCTCTTGCAGCTCAAGATTGCATGCGACTCAGAAAGTAGGACTTTGTGCCCATGATATGAAGGCTGCTGGTTCTACTCCCAGGGCCAAAAGACTGTTGCTGCCATTGGGCTTTTGAACAAGGCCCATACCCATAACTGCTCCAGGGTTGCTGTACACAGGCTGACCCTGCATAAGGACCTCCTCTCCCATGGGGACAAATTAAGTATCACTATTCATGTCATTCCAATGCTAACTAGCACTTGTTACTGATTAATAAATGGAACCACAGCCTAGCTACACTTAGCCCTAGTTAGCTCCTTGACAGTTATATGCTTGTGATCTGCCTAGCTTACACGATGATTTGGACAACGTGCATTGACATATTCGTCAATAAGAAAATGAGAATACCAGAGAGACTAAACTTTTCTGCCACATTTTCCATTTCATACACTGTTATTGAGGATGTTCAGTGAGTTCAGCCAGCACCCAGTTCCACTTACCAGTCTGAAAAGTGCCTCATTCAGAAGAAGTATATTTAGAAGTTTACAGTCTTCAATGTGGAAATATGCATGAAAATAAAGAACAGCCAGACACCACCATGGGAAGGGAACACTCACACAACAGATAGAGGCATCCCGGACCACTTCTTTGGACCAGCTGACATCTGGAGAAGTTATGAACGAGTTTGACTGCAGGCAAATCTTCTCCAAGGGCAGCATCCTTCCTTCAGTCTGCCAAGAATGGAAAATGCAGGCCAGTGACTCAAGGCAGCAGTCATGGAAACAGCACTGATCACCAAAGAGAATATAACAGATGGGGGAGACCATACAGAAAACAAAACTTTGTGTATACCTAGGGGAGGCTTGCTAAAAACACAGTGATGCCCAGATCCGAGTACAATATGTCTCTGTGTTAATTGTATTGTGTATATTTTTGTTACAACAAAGGCTCAATACAAAAACCCAGAGTCTATGAAGACACTACCCGAAGACACTTCATATGCAAAGAATGAGCACCATTAGTATGTCACTTTTGAGTTCCAGGCCCCAGCGGCTCAGCTCTGTCAGTGCCTCCTGGTTGGAGTTGATGTTCTGCAGAAGCTGTTTGAGTGAACTGGAGTGCTGCTCCCCACTTAGGTTGATGTGTATCGTCAATTCCTAGGTGAAGACAAATGCACACCACGTTCAACACATTCTTTAAAATACAATAAAGATTCCACACTTCCCATCACAGAAAGATCTCGTAAAGGCGAGGGAGACAGAACTATCCATCAAAGTATCTTACCTTCATGGCTCGGAAATCTTTCCTCATCTTTTCAGGAATGCCAGTCATGAAAGAGAGCTCGGGCAGTAGGAGTATCTGTCCAGTTATCAACTGGCAAAAAATTAACATCAGTTACCATTAAACGGGAATACCAGAAAAATGCGGTAATTTCATGCAATCTTCCATGGGGAGCTTTGTACACCAGCATAAGTTAAATGTTCCAAATTTATCACCCTACCCCCCAAAAATAGTAGTGACAGAACACCGGAACATTTATAAAAGCTTCAGTTGTACACAGGTCTTGGTCTGGGACATACAGTTTGAGCACAGTGCTTTCCAATGATTTTCATTTACACGTCATTTATAGATCTGAGGAAATTGTATTGTAGCAATTTACTATGGAATTTATTTTTGTTTTATGTATAAAACTTAAACCCTACAACATAAAAATGAACAAGTTGCAAGGTGGTCTGCGGAAGGCTTACCTTGCCTCTTGGCTTTGACCTTTCCTTTGGATGGTGCACCAACAGGGGCTGATCCAGTTCTTTTATAGTAATGCCATAGTTTTTGCTGTACAATACAAGACGTATAATGCAGATCATTTGGAATATGCTGGATCCCAAAAAAACTTCTTGTTCTTCAAGTTTAGGCGCTTGTTTCAGTCTTTCACCAATCCACCATGTTAGGTGATACCTTACCACTATTTGCAGAGTACCTGTAATAATCAATGAAGGTGGTCTGAGAGCCATCTGCCAAGGTAAAGGTGTCCTTCGGGGATTTGGTCCACTCTATGTCATCGATGCGGTACGTGCGGTTATTATAGCGAGTGATGACTATGCTACCAACCAGCTCTTTCAAACATTCATCCTGAAAGCTCTCCCTGCTCTGCTGGTAAATCACATTCCTGTCCATGCAGTGGAAAAAAAGGAAAATCATACGCTAACAGCTTAAAAATCTGATTCCAGCCACTATATTCAGCAGGTTTATGGATGGTGGGGGTCTGCCTATGCCACTGCTTAGATGAACTCACATGACATCCAGGACAGAGTCATTTCGGAGAACTTTGCGAGTCACATCAACCATAAGGTACAAGCCTCCATCAGTGTGCTTGATGCAGGTTGCAAATCCAGGCCATATTTGCAGCCTACAGTGAAAACAGACCGTAGGAACAAAATGATACCTATAATGTTTGATTTTTCCCCAAACTGAATTACATTCTGTGGATTCCTGTTTTACACAAACTTGAAAATATGCTATTTAAAATAACGCCATATACCACGTACAACTTAAATTACATGGGGTTGAAGGAAAACATCCTTCCATTATCCATCACCAAAGTCTCTCCAGGCATCCAAGTCCTAGGGACAGCGAGAGGGAAATATACTTTTGTGTAAATTGAGAACCCAACGTATTTACACAGACACTTGCCTGTGTTTACCCAGAACGACGGCACATCTGGGGTCAAAATGGTTCCGTCCCACTAGTTTCAATCCCAGGATTTTCATAACCCTAAGTAAAAGAAATTATGGACAAGATTGTTAGCATTTTACCATAGCTAGATACAAAGCTTTTTGCATATTATTACCTTCTGAGGACCACATTATAAAAAGGGATGCAGAGGTCAGAGCTTGGGGGCAGGATCTTAGTCATCTGAATTTTGATGTCAATCTCCTGTTTGTCAGTGTGTCTCTCACTCTTCAGATGGAGAACCTGGAGTTAGTACAAAAATACCAGAAACTGAAATACAGAGATGTCCCTTCCGTTCCCTGCGGATGCAGAAATGCATGTTAAGTAAAAGAAATTGTGATGACAGCAGTGACACACCTCATCCAGGCGGACAGGGAGGTACAAAATAGAGCCATCAAAGGCTACCACATTCCCAGTGATGGGACGGTGTTCCCTCATCATGCCGAATCTCATGCCAATGGACTCCACATTTGGACTAGAACCAAGAAAAATACGGAAGCTTATTAGGTATCGAGATTATTAGCTATACATAAATTGATTAAAGAAAATCAGTACTTCAAGCACTCACGTGAAGGTTACACTGTACTGAAACACAGCCTCATTCTTACAGCGAATGGGGACGTGGTTTGAGCCAATCGGAACTGCGCTTCCCATCGAGCCTTTTTTCTGCAATGCCTCACTGTATTGGAGAATCACATGGGAAAGTCCTGATCAAAACCATATGAGATTTAACGACTGTTTTACATTATAATATTTTAGGCACGAATATTTGGCATTAGTATGCAGATAGATTATGACTATAACAACTTCATGACTGTTCCGGGGCTCAAAGACAACTAACCGTGGGGACTCCATCTGTAGTTCTCCTGTGGGAATAGTGGAGGGGCCACCTGGAAGCTCTTTTTTCGGGGATGGAGCAGTCAGAAGTGTGGGAACAGCAGGAGACGGAGAGAGAAGGTAACCAGCAGGGGGAGCTATGGAGCCTCTACCCCAGGCCACGGAAGAGGGTATTGCTCTGCCAACTCCAACCATTTGAGACTGATCCTGCCCAAGGAAACTGGAAACAAATTCCATAAATACCTCAAAATCTCTCACGCGTCAAACAATCTTACTGCAAGACAATTTTGTGCCACCTAAATATAATATTCTTTGGAATAGAGAATAACCATTGTTACAAAAAACTAAAAAATAAAGACTAACATCTTTCTACTCAAAGACTAAGTGCATGATCCCGTGAATTTCGGTCAACCATTACGCCTACAAAAGTCAATGGAAATTCAGTTATAAAAGTTTGCAAGCAATCAAGTAGCAGGCATTGAGCAAGGAGAGCTTGATATGAAACAAGCCCTTCAAGGTTGGATTATTTTAGGCTGTAATCTTCAAACATGCCAAACACCAATTGATCTTTATTCCCTTTCCTTAACTCCCCACAAACTACAGCTAACATCGTTGATCCATACCTGCCGCGTCCCATAACCGCCTCTAGAGGTTTGTCCTCGCCGTTGCCTCCTGCTCTCTTGGATATTTGCCACGCTGGGCCAGGCTCTACCACAGGGCTGCGTCCTAAAAGCAACATGCAGCAAACAAGACTCTTCAATATGAATACTATACAGGTATTGCCACAGTACTGAAAGCTTGCAGTTTCATACATATTTAGATATCCAGTTATTGATAAATGTGCTTAGTGACAGTCGGTTGTCATCCATTTTTCACTGCCATCAAATACCTTTCTGAAAAACCTCAGCAAAAAAGCTTTACCATAAAATGACAGGAACACATATCACAAAGTATTATTTAGCAAAGGTGAAGGAGGGCAATGGATTTTAAAATTTGTAAGGTACACAAAAAGAGACCCACAGAAATTAAACTCTACAATATTAATTATACGGTACTATTTATATGGTAATTCAGGAGAGTGCACCTGGTGACATCTGAAATGTAAGCAGTTTCTGGATAAGAGCACACACACCTCAGAATTTTTGGTACAAACAACCTTTGCCTGAATTACAAGTACACATTTCAAGACAGACATTTTTTTAAACATAGCATTCTAACATAGCATAGCATTTTCTCATTCTACCTTGCGAAATCCAAATTTCAGAAAGACTGATGAATTCACGTCACTCCAGTTTTCCATTCTAAGGTCTGGGATCTTACAGCCACTACAGCACCTTCCTGTTGCTCGAGTAACTACACTGCTGTGTCTGCAGTGTGCTTTAGGTCATTATCTCAAATTTTAATGTATCTGGCAGGGCTGTGGGTTTTTCCTCAGGAATTCAATGTAATTCGGGGTCACCCAGCTGCCCTACAGAGTGCCCCAGGGGATGAAGATGGATACGCCCAAAAACAGCATGCTGCCTTGGCCAGCTGGCATGGTGCTGTTCTGACCAATTTTTGTGTCGATGTTTTGTAGAAGGCCAGAAATTGTCTTGGTTTCAGTAGGGCGCAAAAACTTTCTCCCACATGGCTGTGGAATCCCTCAAGGGTTGTTTTGGACTAAAGAAACCAACCCAAAACTGGACAGAAATTGTGATGATATGGGAATATCTACAAATTGACCTTTCTTTGCCAAAAAGGATTTCAACTACTCCAAAACAATCAGAGGGTACTTGGTTTCCGCTATGATCTCCCCCTGGTTGTTTTCCCCAGGAGGCAGGAGAAACTCATCTAAACAAAGTTTACTGTATTCTGGGCTTACCTCCATTGTAGAGCGTAGAATGTTCGAACCAATAACCACTCTCGTTTTAAATTTTTTGCTGGTTTAAGGACAATAACCAACACTTCTTTGAAAGGCAGAAATATTCACACGTAATGTTTCAATGACAGATTGTAACCACAGCAAACGTAATTGTATTTCAAAAAGGTATGAAGAGCACCTACATGCAGTATATAGTATATCTGTTTCTCTTTACGTGCTTACCAATGCTAGACCTGAGCCTAATTTTGCTCCCGATTCCAAGCTATGCAAAAAATGTTCTTGCCACTACGCCTCATTTTCTACTCTATACCCACTCCACTGAAAAATCCTACAAATATTCTGAAATCTTGAATGAAGCCCAGGCTCATTTCATCTATCTTCTCATGCTAAATGCTTCTATCCTCAAGTCAAGCCTGGATTGTCATAGTAGAAAAAGGTGACTTTAAATGATCTCCAATATTAAATTTAGTGATTGTCAATTACATAAAATGTCACAATTGATACATTTTTAATTTTTCATGCAGATGGAAAAGACCAGATGTCATATCTCATATCCTAATTGCCAAGAACCATTAATAATATGGACATTCAGAAATACTGGCCTCGACCAAATGAGTTATGCATTTGGGAGTTAAAACCTCACATGCACAGAAACTCACCCACAGATGGCGTTCCTCGGCCCCAAGAGGTCTTCGCAGGCTCAATTCCCATCCCCCGAAACATAGACACCAGTGACGACTCAGAAGAGAGCAGACTGGCCTGCCAGATGTCAAAATACAAAGGTGGACAAAGGTCACCTATGAAGTACACTCCACTAAGGTGAAGCAAAATGGGCTGCGCACCTGCTTCGCTTGGGACGGCGCCAGCTCCTCTGCTTCTAACTTCGGCATGGCCTCCGGCAGGTCTGATGCCGCAGGCTGTCCTAGTAACTGCAGCTTCACATCACGACCCGAGCCAGATTCCTGTCCTGGAATGGATGCCTCCTTTCTAACCCCGACTTCCGGTTCTCCAGCGAGGAGATGAAGACCTCGGCCACGGCCCAGTCCGCTCTCCTCTGACTGTAAGTTCAGTCCCCTGGCAAAGCTCACAAGTGGTCCTTCTGCAGGGTCTCGAGGCCCCCTTCCATACTGCGGTGGTATGAACCCCCTTGAAAAAGCCATTCCCGCAGTCCGCCCAATGCCTGGGTCTGGCAGAAGCGGTCCCCGTGCACGAGTGACGTCTGGCACTCCAGGGGTCCGCCCAGTGCCCCGGGCCTGCTGCAGCAGCCAGGGTAGGCGGGTCACATCCGCAAGCCTTGGTGGTCTTGGCTTGTTGGGGTCCATCTCTGTCCAACATAACAATGATCATCAGAATAGCACTGTCACTATTACCATTATAATGAATTGCTTTTATTCTCCGTATAACAACTAGATAGAATATTGTTACGGCATTAGTAGTACTAAAACCATTGGAGAGTTCTGTTTTAGGCCAAAGTCAATATTACTAATATTAAAACGTAAAAAAGCATTAATAAAAATCCTAAGATAATTATGATATATCCTGCATTATGGAGAATGCGATTTAATATCATATCCAGAAAAGAATTGTAAAATAATGGAACTTAAAACTATTCATTTTTTCCTCATGTTAAACATTTTCTGTTAAATAATGCAGTAAATTACAGAACTGCCGTTTCTCATTGCAAGCTAAATCAATTAGGTTAGCTGGCATCTCAGAACTGCCCACAGTGTATGAGCATGTGCATGTATGTAGCTGGCAATGGACTGGCATCCCATCCAACGCGAACGCCAGCCTGGTGCCCCACCCACCCAACGAAATTTTGCTGCCAAGATTTCACAATGCTGCAATACTGCTGCTTTTTAAAATACCGTATACCTCGGTATAATGTCTGGACTGTAGGAAAAAGTTGATATGCAGATACCGCCAACCCTCCCCATACAGCTGCTCACCATAACTAATACTACAGCAACAATTCTCCCTCCACTCTTTTGTTGATGACCGCTGATCTGTGAATGTCCACACTGCCACCTACTGGAAATACCTAATCAATTATCTCGCACATGCGCAGTTGATGCGTACAGATGCACAAGGTTTCCGCTAGACGTAAAAACAGCCTACATGCACACCACAGTCGTCCGAAGCCAACTCCCAATTACGAAATTTAAATCATATTCCCATCATCCCCATCCGAAACCACTCAGGGAAGAGTGACATATGAATTGACCTTTACAGTCAGCTATAAAAACGTCATGAATGTGCACTCCAATGAAACTGTCATGCCCCGCTCGTCCGACCCTCCTGTGTGCCACGCCCCCTGGTTACCCACGTGTGATTCCCCGATTGTCTCCAGCCGTGTCTGATTAGTTTGCTCTGTCCTGTTGTATTTAAGTCCTGGTCTTGCCCGTTTCCCTTGTCCGTCATTGTGGTTAGGTGTGGTATGGTGAAGTTTGTCGATGTCCTGCCCTACCCGCTCAGTTTCCCTGATTAAAGTCCCGTTTTCCTGCCTGCCTGCGTCCTGCTTACTCGCCTGCCCGCACGATCGCCGCTCTGCTCGCGCCCGATCGTGACAGAAACATGTCGCTATGGAGCTAAATATATGGTAATAATCCATGAAACATATAGCTATTGAGCAAAATATACATTAATAATCTGGTAAAACATTTCTTGCGGTGTAATGTGCGATAACGCTCACTATGTGCAATATAAAGGGCGATATACAGTACACTAAAAGTGTGTTCAACAAACTTATGTGCAATATTGTTAACACACATGCTAGACTGTTTAAAAAAAAAAAATCACATCTGCACTCTCATGGTTACTCATGGGCAGACTGTCAATAGCCTGTGTTATTTGTTAGCTATTCACTGTCTGTTTATTTAGTTACTGTAATGTGGCACTGCTCTTAATTGTCTAGTCTCAGAAGAAGCATTCAAAGCAACTTTGAATTTGAACCTGAACTTGACCCAGAATAACCACTCAAACTTGTGGAAAACCTTCCCAGAAGACAGGCAACTGTTACAGCTCCAAAGAGGAGACCAACTCCATATTGATGCCTATGGATATAGAATAGGACGTCATAAAAGTTCCTATAGGTGTAATGGCCAGTTGTCCCAATACTTTTGTTCATACAGTGTATGAACTCCCTGTCCCATATTAAATTAACACTCCAATTAAAATTCAGTAACTGCTGAGAAGAATGACATTACTTGGGAAATACTTGACGACTGAATAAAGAAAAGGCGCAAATGAGAATCTCCACCTGAACCGCACATTCAAACTAGTACAGCTGATTTTCTACCTCAGTAGTATAGTTAGCACATAAGTTAACGCAATGGATTGTATTAAGCTGACATCATTGTCCAAAGTATGAATGAATGAAAACGAGGCCATTTTACCGGGGAACAAGTAATAACAGCAGCAACTACAACCCAAATCTAAGTTTCTTTTGTATATCTTCAGTTTGTAAAAATCAAGGTAAAGAAACAGAAGATATTTAGATTTTATGGTCAAAAGGGGTGGTAGATTGTTTCCTTCAAATGTTATGAAGAACCGGCTCAACCCATTTTATGTATTAACAAAATACAGCCTTTTATGGTTCTGAGCACTCGATATAAATTGTTTGTATGAAACATTATTTAACACTGAAAAGAAACACCAAACTTTATGCATCTGAGCAACGTATGACAAATTGTGACGTAATATGCATGCAGCTTAATGCAACTCCTACATATCGACGAATCAAGTATTAACAGTCGCAAAAATACAACCTGAAAAATCATTTTTACCCAGTGGTCTTACAGGCCATTAAGATTGAACGATATATTTTTATCCATCAAATCGCATGATTATAATCCATCTTCGCTATCTTTTTCATCCTAATATGAGGCGCTTAATTAAAACACTTGGTTTTCTTTCTAATATGTGGAGATGATTTTACAACTACATCGCACTGCCTTACACCACTCAAAAATAAAAACGCCATAATCTAGCCAAGCAGCCATGTGCAAACTAAAAAAAGAGAAACATTTGGGAGAAATAAAATAATTAAACAATCGGGCAAATAAAAGACCGCTCAACCAGTCGTTTACTTAGCGAATCGCTAGCTAAACCTCTGTCAGGGAAAGACTGGAGTCTTACCTTTCTGTCGCGTTAATGGCGAAAATCCCACAACCAGCTCGCCTAACCCAGAGATGAGGGGTTAAATAGTGAGAGGTTCATTTTATTTTCTAATAAACCATCCAATTTACTACAACACTGTACTATCATAAATTACAAGCCTTCTACATATCCTTATCCATAAAATTTCCCACGAACCAAATATTTCCATATAGCGTAAGCATGACCGGACTTAAGCCCTTACTAACGGTCTGTAGCCCCGGTCCCCGAGTTGTGGAGGAGGGGGGTGCTCATTTTGTCGTTACAGCAGCATGTTATACTATAGGTAAGGACCCAACACAAGATTTAGCCCATCCAACCCCCACCCTCCTAATAAGGGCCTGGGTGGAGATAGTATTGTTTGTATAATTTATTTCACTGGTCATCGAAAAAAATGTAACCTAAAAACCATCTTAAAATGCTCCTGAAGCAATTTTCAGTCTTACACTTATATCCAGGCAGCTGTTTTTGCTCGGCAGAGAATGTGGATACCTTCTGAAACGTCGTTTAAAACGTGGCCGAGACAAAGATACTTTAGCGCCGAGCGTTACTTAAAACTGGCGGTAAAACTCCGGCGGTGCGATCGATAAGAGGGAGGGGCGTTCCGGTAAAAACCGCCCCTCGTCGTTCTCATTGGTCCTTATACTGATACGTGTAACACGAATGTCCACACTATGGAAAAATTTTGCTGGGGGCTTCGCACATTACGTGTGTGTGTGCAACGTATATATATTAAAACCGTTTTCTCCTGAGAGATAACGAATATTGTTCTGTCGAGTTGAGCTACTTTGTCCAGTTAGGCTACCGCAGTGCTAATCGATAGCCCTAACCCCCAAAAAAACCCTAAAACCCTTACCCTAACCGTAACGGTGTAACTGCACATGCGCAAAAAGGGTAGATAGTACGTCTCCATAGGTAGCTCAACTCGTCAGAACAAAATAAATAGTTCTCATTGGCCTCCTGTTCTCATTGGACTACTGCTTAACTTGGTTGAACACCGTTCGCATTATGATACCGTTACTACTCTTTAACTTTACTACTGTTAGCATGTCTGTTTTAGACATGGATCCCAAAAATATATGAGTACACGACTCATATGTGTATGAATGATGTGTGTGCCCTGCAGTGGGTTGGCACCACTTCCTGGGTTATCACCTGTCTTGCACCTGTAGCTTCTGGGATCTGCAGCCCTGCATAGGACAGTTGGGTATGGAAAATGGATGGATGCGTGTGTGTTTTCCAGTTTTGTATACCATCATTTTTTGCATGCAGTTTAGTATTTGATCATTTATAACTTATAGATAATGGTTTTGTCTGTACATGAAGAGTAAATTGTGTGACTTCAAATTATAAATTACTTGATAGAAAATTAGCTCTTTAACGCCGACACACGTTAAAATTTGCATACCCATTAACCCCCCCATCCAAATGGCATCTGGAAAATCATATTACCAACACCACCACCCCCCGAGTTCGACAAAGCCTCGTGCCACATGCCCTTCCCCACACAGCACTAAGCTCGGGCGGTCTCTCATTTTTAATACTATCCAGACATTGTACCATGGTATATGGTATTAAATACAAAATATTTATATGTATAAATATTATATGTATGACAATGATTACATGTATAAAAATTATATGTATAATTGGCCGTGCCAGTAACTATTTCCATCATGACAGAGCAAACAAAAATGCTTCTATTACCATAATACTGCCCAAGTATAGTCAGTATTCCCTCCCTCCCGGTTGTCCCCCATCCACCTTGCTGAAATCAATATGTCTATAACAGTGTTTCCAAATCTGATTCTCAGGGACTCACAGACAGTCAATGAATTTGCTCCCTCCCAGCTCCCTGTCTGTGGGTCCCCAAAGACCAGATTGGGAAACACTGGTCTATAAGGTGGAATCAGCGAGAAAAGAAGCTAAAGGTGAAACATTTTTAGCAGCATGGAAGGAACCCATGTGACAATGGGAGAACGACAGAACTCCACACACAAAGTGTGGATGTAACAGGAAATAGCTATAATTATTGTGTAATTTAAGAAAACATGGTGTTATTGGGCACTGAAACAGAAGCAGGAGAAAGACTACATTTTTCCTCTTGAGATGCCCTCCCCCCATTTTACTATTATCCCTGGTGGCTACAGTCTAAAGGTGTGCCAAGAGAGGGTCCTACAGAAGGGACGGCGGAATTGTTCATGATGTTCTTCAATTTTGCACCATTATCTTCGCTACAGCTGCTTCCAGTGGGTCATGGATCAGTCCTATGACAGACCTGATATTCCCGCTAAATTTGTTTAGCAATTCAGCATCACATGAACTGCCATTATATCCCCAGCAGACCACAGCATAGAGAATTACACTGGACATTATGGACTGGTAAAACGTGTCAAAAAACATAAGCTTGCTCTGGTCTTTCTTGTACAGCATCTGTGTGATGTTTGGCCGGTTGAATCTGCTGTTTAGGTAAATCTCATGTACTTGTAGCACTTCACCAGCTCTGTTAACTCCTGACTGGTTCCTTAGCACTTTAGACAGCCCTCAACAACTCCTTTGTCTTGTTGATGTTCATTTTGTAGGTGGTTCCTCACTAGTGTACTCTGACTCATCCCCATTGACCAAGCTGCCTACAATGCAGGAGTCGGAGAACTTCTGTTTGTGGCATGAGCCTGGGTTGTACAAGAAGTTAATCTTTTAGAGGATGAACGTGAAGTGAGACCGGATGGCTCCCTGAGGTGCCCCAGTGCAGATGGTGTGCCCCATCTTTGGCACAAGAACCACACAGGATGCTTTACAGAGCTAGGGCACCTTCTGCAGGCATGGGGAAATGGACAGAAAGTACTGAAGGAGCCCACAGAGCTAGCTGGGAAGATTCCAGCAGAGTTTCCTCAGAACGTTCCTCATCTGGTCAGTAGAGGTGGCCACCCAGGGTACTGAGGTGGAGACGGAAACTTCAGATATAGTGACGTCAGTAATAAAGTCATAGGGACTATGAAAGTAGTGGGGGAGGGGGGCATTGGGGGGTTAAATATCCCCCAATCAACACACTGAGGTTAGTGGTGTTTGGAGGGTTCAGGACTGGCAAGTAAGAGTCAGTCCTGTAGAACAGATTCAGCTCATCAGCCCTGTCCATTTTCCTCCTCACCCCTCCAGCTTTCCAGCCAGGAGGTAGCTGGTGACAATCACCCAAATCCACACCACCTTCACATTATTCTTCAGTAGCTTGCGCATCTGCCTGTCTTTGTGGGGGATTTTCCGCTCACAGAGCTGCTTGTTCATCTCTGCCCAAACCTGACTGATCTCCTCCTTTTCTCCATAACCGAAGGCCTTCTTGTTCTCATTCAGTAGATCCTTCATTTCCTTTACTACCTACAGTTTGTGTTGTTGTCCTTGTGGAAACTGTTTTATCAACACAGAAGTGGATATAGTCTATGATACAATGATATGAAGTCCCTCAATGTCCTCTTCATGCAACTCAGAGACCATTTCCCAGTCATGCTCCTCTTCTTTTATTAGAAATAAAATTAATGTTGTTTCCTAATTGTTCCATCCATCTTCCGTCCTCTTACCCTTGTTGAGGTTGATTGGGGAGGGGGGGCTGGAGCTTATGGTAATTGCACACACAACCTACCATGTGTGCTGTTATTTGTTCAATGTTAAAAAATGGGACACTATTTTATTTCATCTGGCACGTCGAGTGTCAGTCTGAAACTTAAATGTATTGTACTCTATTCAGTAATTATAAGACGAAAACTACACTGATTGATAATAAGTCATATTAATAATGAGAAGGGTATTTATTCTAGATATTGAAATACACTAGATAAATTTGAACTTCAGATAAAACTACTTTTACAACCGGGTTCAGACTACAATTTAGCTCCCTCATTACGTTACTATCTTGTCATTATAAAGGTTTTTGCCATAAAAATTTATGTATAAAATACATTGTATATTATATTCAACATAGATACACCTATACCTATTGATTGTCAATTGATTTACTTGTCACACAAAACAAGTTCTTTTGTATACTTTGAAGTGTTGCTTTGATTACATCCAAAAGGGGGCAGTAGAGTCAATTTTTTTGTCGTACAACACTTGAACTCTTTTTTTCAGTTCATATATTCTTTCACCAGATGGTCTTTTGAGCAGTTGTTTTTTTCTGAAATGCCAAATATGCCATTTAGTTTATAAATGGTCATTATGTAATAATGGCTTTTATAACATGATAATTAATTGGGACCTCTTCCTATTAAATCCAATTTCATATACTATCTGTATTCTGGCAAAACTTAGAGCAACTGCTTGGACATCATGTTGTTTTGAATATAGAATTTGCATGTTACTATTCCTTTGATAGAAATTGATTATTGTAAGCCATGGTCACCATTTGATGAAATCTTATCAAGAAGACATTCACTAAACAAGATAAAAGATAAGATAAAATAGGACTTTTATTAATCCTGAAAATTCTCGTGCCTTTAACAGGCTCAGTGCAGCATAAACAGAAACACTGGGTGTACAGAGTCACAGATAGGATTGTCAGTCACTTCAACCTCAACGTGGAAAGTATTAAAACAGCTAAATGTATAGTGTTTACTGATCTTCCTGTCCATCTACATCATTAATTTGTGATGTCCTGGTATGGCAATCTTAACTAACTGTTAATAAGGGAACCCCTGTGCAATGGTATAGATCAATCCTATCAAATAAATTTTGTGTTCAGTCATTTCCAAAAAAAAAAAAGAAAAAGATTTCCGTAAAAATTTTTAAAGGTGAAGTTTTTAGTATACCTGATAGGATTAAACCAAACTTAGAGCTTTTAGCGTTAATAATGCAGAACCCAGTAAGACTCAGCTTATTCACTCTTTGGTTCAGAGTGGTGTGTAAGGGTTGTTTAGGTCACCTTTTAGTGGAACTGCAGAGAATGAAAAACCACTTTCTACATGTAACCAGCTGAACATGCTGAGTCTGTGTAGCTTGAGAAGAGCTGTGATTTAGTCATCACAAGGCTAACCAATCAAACTCTTATTTCACTAACAACTACACAGCTGTCAAAAAGGTAGATTATGTGCATCTGTTATCTCTGAAATTTGCAGACTCTTGTACACCTAAGAATTGTTGTATTGCACCAGTTTTGGAAATGCACAACTCCCAGGTGTATTCTATCATTTTTGCACAGCAATAAAAGTCTAGCGTGAGCAGATTGTGGTAAAATGATTACTTGGACACCTAAGACTGGCAGAGCTGTCTCAGCAAAATTATTTATCAATTATTATTTTGCTTTTTCTGGTAGTATATCTGTTCTTCTCAGATTTCTCTATACAATAACAAAAAAAGTTATAAAACTCAAACGAGGATGATGGTTCAACTGCATTGGTCTCTGCTTTACATTGTTACTATCATTGCATTTAACAATTTCCATGCATTGTCCATTTTTGGCATAGATACATACCATGATAAATCAGCACTCTGCGTCTTAGTCTTCCTCCAATACATAAGCATGGTACTAAAATCAAAAGCTATCATGAACTAGCAAAAGGAAATCCAGTGAAATCAAAGGAAGGCACGAATGTGACTGTAAAGCGCAGGGGCAATTATAGACATAATCAGAAAATAGACTGGGATGACACCACCTACGCCTTCGCCCCTCTCTCGCCAAGACTGCCAGGATGATTCACTCTGTTAGTGAGACAGTCATTGAAAGCTTAAGACATTAAATCCCCCATCACAGACACCAAGTGCACAACAAAAAATAAATAAATAAGAAGACATTGATTACCAGCACTTTATGAATGCTGATAACATTTGTGAAAAGCGGATACCAAACAACAGGTAACTGAACGGGAATACTGGATAATCGAGATATATATATATTGGGTGTCTTTTCCCTTTGTCATGCAAATACTCTATCTATCTTCTGGCCTCTTATCCTGGGCAGGGTTGTGAAGCTATAAAGATATTAAACTTTCTGTTTCATTACATTGAGTATTTCATGAATATATTATATATCCATTTAAGTTTTTTAACCATCCCTAAACTATTTTTTTTTTGTATTCACATCTTATTTTTGGAAATATCTAAACATTTTGAGAAATATAAGACAGTCAAATATAACATCTGCTTATTTTCCCCTAAAGATTTGTCTGTATTGTCACAAAAAAACACAGAACCATAGATACATTAAGAATGTATGTGCATCCATTTTCCAGAACTTATTTTCTTAAAACCCACATGTTATATGTTCATAATAAAATAAAATAAAAATCCCACACTGTATAATCATTTCCTTCAAAATCAGTGGAAGAGTTTGTATTGCACGTAATTAAAGCTGGCACTAATCTGTGTTGGATGCAATTTTTGATTAAATAATCTATAAACCTTTCCATGACTTACTGTTTTTTTTATCATCTGCTTCATTTAATGTTTATGACCCTAAATTTGAACATTATTTTAAAGAAATTGGTAAAAAATTAAAGTACTTGTATTAACAGACCCAGAAGGTACTTTTCATCATTCCACTTTCAGGAATGTAATGTGTTAAAGATTGCAGGCCATATGTTATTGCATAAAGAGATACAGCTTCCAATCGAAAGCAATCATGTCCAGGATAACAGCTGAAGTGGTATTTCACGAATCAATCGCTCATTGGTAAAAGATACTTGGGGCAGTGTGAAAATCTTCTCCTACAATGCCACATTAAGATTACCATCGTTTTTCTTTTTGTCTTGGCTGGTGACCAACTGAATTTTGTCTTACGCAGCGCCACATAAAACAATTCAGCAATTATAACTTGCAGCCTAGTATTCTAGCGGTTGTGGCAGAAGGAGTTACAACTGGATAAATGTAAGCTCCTATGGTTGTTAGTGCCAGGGGGACTATCACGGTGTTAAAACCACACGTGCAACGTTACTCACACCTATGCAGCTAATGCCAGATCTCATATCTAGTGTTTTTCCCTTTCCTACCATTAGGCTGTCACTCATATAAATATATTACAAAGAAAGATATAGATAGAACCCCTGTGACTAATTACAAACTCCGCCAATCGGTTAAAAGTAATATGGGGGTTGAAAACCAATAGAATACAGTAAGTTAAACTGATCATGCAGCCCTGTATGTTGTTTATTTTGGGAAAATCTTGAGGGTTACTTTTTCGACACACCTCCTCGTTTTGTGAACTTTCTCTTTCCACGGCTAATAATTAGTAATACAGGCATTTTAATTACACAGCAAAGCATATAGCTGCATACTGAAAGGATAAATGATTTATAAAACAAAACAAAGCCTAAACTCCTCAAAATAAAACTCCGAAAACATTAATAGGGCGAATCTGAAATAGATGGTATTGACATAGATTTTAAAAGAGGTTTAAAAGCAAACAGATATCAATATCAAACAGAAAGTAGGACTTGGCTTTAAAATGAAATAACTGTATTTCGCGTGGGGGGAGGGAGGACTGTAAGTTTATGAGTTTTTCCGTAAACGCTGGATAAGTGCGTCATATTCTTGTGGGGGGTAAAGCATGATGGTAAACCACGCACTGCTCGTGGCGCATGAAGGCGACACCAGGTATTTTGGGACTATGTCAGCGACAACCGAGACGACCATTTCTTTAACTAGTTGTACATAAATAACATGGCCGTTTGTTCCAGTCAATAGATAATAAAAACCCTATATTTTTCCATCAAGTCGGCATTTAAGCGCGATCCGCAAGCGCGGATCCCCGAGCAACGCTGGGTTTTTCTTTTTAAGTATGGACCATATTTTACTTCGTGCGCTTCGGGCAAAACTTGGCACTAAATCTGAATATGACTGGAGTAACCGGGCATCGCTTTTCGTGCTTTCTGCGTTTTTCCATTGGTGTGGCTGATACAGTTCCTTTTGGGACGCTGAGAAAGAGACAGCAGAAGACGGAACAGAAGCTAAAGGCGCTGTCCAGTATGCGCTTTGCGAGTGCTTACAGTCGGCGAGGTGTCCTTTGCATCGCCACCCGGATTTTACCGTCGTGATGTTCAATAGCTCGGACGTCGATCCCACTTTAAGCCACCGAGAGCATCTTGTGGAGGTCAGCAATGGCACTATACACAATTTGCAAGGTCCCACGGCCATGTGGAATGAATCATGTGGGGAGCAACTGCACGACTTCCGAACGGCGGAGAAAATTATCATCGGAGTGATGCTGGCCATTATAACTGCGATTACAGTGATGGGAAACACTTTAGTGGTGATCGCCGTCTGTGTTGTAAAGAAACTCAGGCAGCCTTCAAACTACCTGCTGGTGTCACTGGCCGTGGCAGACCTGTCGGTAGCGCTTGTAGTCATGCCCTTTGTGATAGTGACAGACCTTACCGGAGGCAAGTGGCTCTTTGGGGAGGTTTTCTGTAACATCTTCATTGGGATGGATGTAATGTGCTGCACAGCCTCCATAATGACCCTTTGTGTGATCAGCGTAGACAGGTAAGTTATAACTGTGTACCGAATAATTCCAAGTATATAATATATAAATATTTGTAGGCCAGTATTTCATGTGCTTTTACTGTGATTTTACCGTATTCTTGCAGAAGCCTCACGTTAAATATTTCTAAAATATCACAAACTCTAAAGTAATCGTGGAACATAATCAGTAATAATACATATCTTAAAATATATGTATTTATGTGTATTTCTTATGGTGTTTAAAATCAATAATGACTTCTAATGTGTATTTATGTTATTATTTATTCATGCTTACACGTAGCCATTTGAATACCTAGAAAAAGAAACAATTTTAAAGACAAAATTAAACGATATATTTAAATAAATTAGTAGAAGCACGTCGGCAGAGATCCATAAAATCACGTTGCGTGCGCTATGGGTAGAGAGGACCCGTGGAAAACGGCAAAAATACCCGGCTGATGGAAATAATTGCTTTTTTCTGTTTATCAGTGGATGATCTCATTGTAAAGCAGATCTTTAATGCAGTCGGTGAAACTTTTTATACTGCCAGACTCTAATATGTATATTTTCCCCAAAGTGATGCCTACGCATGCATGCATCATCAAGAATAATGGCATATTCCAGCCAGTCTTGGTTTACAGATAAACTAGCTTCTACACCTGTTGATAAAGGTGTATGTAGCACAAGCAGTGAAACAACCATTCAGTCATTATCGTCATTCGTAACTGAAAGCTATGTTATCTATACATGATACTTCTGTAATTTCTAAGAATAGAAATCACCTGTCACCTCTTCCATGTTTTATTTGGCTATAGAAATGCTTCACGTTGAAATAGCAATTTATTGTGGTTTTAATGAACAGTGCAGTTAGAATAGAGAAAGCAAAAGGCTGAGAAGAGATGAATCTGGGGGATCATGTGAAAAATAATGCAAATTCTTAGTTGTTTTACAAAAAGACAGGAACTGTTGCATTATTCGTCTATGTAGACTTTATATATGATTATGGGCCACAACAAAAAGAATCATTTTCCATTTTATTATCCCTTAGCAACCAAGGGTGATATTTTAAGTCTGCATTTGCCTTCTGGAAGAAATATAACATTAATATTAACCAGCTTTACACGTAACTAAAAGGTCGCATATCCTTTTATGGTTTATAGGGATCTGGATGTCATGTATTGTGATATCAGACACTCCAGAGATGTGTGGGAATCAGACTCAGTGGTATTAATAATGCAGTTTTGTATAGATACAGATTATGTGCAGATGTTAAATAATCATTTGCAGTATTTCTTCTGCAAAATAGCTGTACATTACTGTACTTTAATGTAGAGATAGTAGGAAACATTCAGCTCAGCCAGTAGATTTCATTTGTACTCCACATGTTGTTTGTCATTAGACATTTTTAAATGAGATGCATATTTATTTTCTGCAGAATATTTGAGATAAACTGGGTATATGATGTTGGTGTTGTTGCTTTCCCTGCTTATCTGACTTTTGGCTGTCTGGCTATTGACTACACTTTTACCCAAATGTATAAATTCATGAGTGGGAAACCCATCAGCAGTTAGATATGAAAAGCAAGTTTGTTATTTGAATTATTTTTTTAACAAAGTATTGTCCCTGAGGTCATTATCTATGTACAATAATGTGAGAATAGTTTATTACTGATATTTGTTTCCAACATGGAAATACGTGGTCAACGTAAAATGAATAAGAAATAATTGTATTGTACCTTCCATATTGATAATCTTACCTGTGGCCATTTTTTGCGATGTATTGTTGGGAAAAGGCAAAGAGACATTACTCATCTTCTAAATCAGAGTTAAAAATGCAAAGATCAGTCGGAAATGGCTTATACGTTACAAAAAAATGTAGAAGTCTAATCATATAACCAGATTGTTATTCATGTTGCAATGCAAGTACAGTACATCATTTGTAAATATAATGCTGTTTTTATGATTTGTATTGCTGGGGGGTAGAGTGTATGTGCTGTTAGGGTGTATGTGCTAATAGAGTGTATGTGCTGATAGGGTGTATGTTCTATTAGGGTGTATGTG
>JAODJX010000042.1:14033620-14048053 GCA_026776945.1 Isichthys henryi | reverse complement strand
TCCCCATAAGGGAAAAAAACAGATATTTATCACGTTATGGGGACATTGTGTCCCCATAAGGATAGGTATACCCGCTCACGCACACGCACACACACACGTGTACACACACACACGTGTACACACACACACACACACACATTACTCCGGGGTTGTACAGACAAGACAAAAAGATAAAAATGCAAGTATCAAAAACAGTATCTTACATAAAGATACCTTCTTATATTTTATTATGGATTAAAATGTAAGATTATATTCATTGGAAAGATTCAACATTAAAATATGATGTAGAGGCGTAAATGTTTAATAAGTTATATTTTATGTTTTAATTCAACAAGCTTTGAAATAGCATGAAGTTTAAAAATACACAACCTTAATTATATTTAGATAACTAGAACGGAAGGGGACACAATGGCCCAAAATAGAACGAGCATCATGTAATGCCAAATGGGAACAAAAGTAAAAAATAAATCAAAGGCAAAGAGCACAGGCTGTGTCTGACATTGAGACTCGGTTTCATTGTTCCCTTGAGCTTTCTCTGTGAGCTTCTTCGTGCTTTAGTGAATGCAGCCCCAAGTATCAGCTAATGGCTTTTCATTTGCTAAATTCTAGCAAAACTGGTACCTCTGTCAACACCTTTGTAATTTTACAGTGTACCTTCACTCATTCAATACTGAGCCCTTAAATTAGATTTGTTTCCATATTTGCACTCAGAAAGAGAGGAACAAGCCTGCTGTCTCGTGCAATGACCTCATACGATGTGCATTGCCCGGCATTATAATAGCAGAGTATCTCTCAATACACTCTTCAGCCAAACTCAGATTACCTTCTAGCAAAACATATAAATATTCCTGATGCAATTAGTAGAGGACTAGGGGAGGAAAAAGTCTCACCATCATAATCTTTTGCATTATAAAAGCAAATAGCTCCTGAGAATAATACTCCCTTCCCAAAGAAATAAATCCTAAATAAATAGTGTATAATATAATGCAGGTGATACAAATGAGGGGGGAGGGTGGGATTTAGCCAGATGCCAGACCACAGAGATTTGGATCTGCATAAAATTTTCCTACAATCACCAGCACCTAATATCTGCTGCATCATTCCTGTCTTATGAGTAATAACTGAAAGTTATCATGAAAATCAAAATTTGAATTGACTATAAGAGTTTTTCTTTTGATTTTGTTTTTCAACATGAACTAATTTCCTAAATCAGGCAAATATATATCAGTAGCTGGTTGGTGTTGGGTTACTTAGTGTAACTTTAGGTTACATGGAAATGCAGAGGCAATATTTTCCTGATGGGTCTTCAGAGGTAAAGAGTGGTTAATGATGTTATGATCAACAATAAAACCACAGAAGGTAAATGGTACAAGCATAATCAATGAATGACACTTGGCTGGGATTGTGGCTACAGAAAGGAAAGGTCGGGCATATACAGTATAATGGGTAGATAAAAATGCAAATAACTGTCTTTCCACCAACAGTCATAAATACACAGATATAAAACTGCAATGAGAAAGCAAGTGGAATCTGAAACCAGGCAAAAAAAAAAAAAAAACAGAAAAACACTTGACACTGTTATTAATCAGAGTGGTTGGTCCGCTAATGGAACATCCAAAAGTCAAGGACACAGGTGTCATTTTGGAAACAAATAAAAGAATTGCTCCCCAACTTAAAGAGATAAACTAATTCCACTGACAGAGCATAAAAAGCCTTCTGGCCTGGAGGATGGTGGTAAATCTTTATGTAATGTAGCTGAAATGAAAAACTGCGTGCCAGCTTAAATACGCATCATGCATTCTGCAAAGAGAAAGCACATCTGGACACGCTTATGATAAATTACACATATTACTCAGAATGAACAGATATAATAGCACACAAAGAATGAAAGTGACTAATTGCAAAGGAGAGGTCTAAGAAAGTTCCAAAGCATGCATTCTCTTAACACGTTGCAGGAAAAAACAGTTGATATATTTACCAACACTTAAAAGCCTGTTGTATATATTTTCTTGAAATGTTAGCAATAGTATAAAATAATACTTATATAAATGAATAATGGCGTGGCTCAGTGATGCGTGAATTTCCATAACGTACACTAAATTATTTCGAAGAATGGTTGCCTTGCTTTAAGACCGGGGGTGTCGAGATACTCTGTTTACAAAATTAGATATGTAGTGTGGGTATTTATGGATGAGAATCCATAAATGAACTTAAGTCATCACTGCGTGCTTTACACAAGGCACTGCCACTTCACAATACCTGAGTGCCCTTCAGCCTTTCCAGTGGTAAAATACATATTAAAAAGTTATGGAGCTTTGCAGTTTGCAGAGCTTACAAATCTTACTAAAGTCGTAAAAACTTTGACTGCATACTATGAAATTTTTGTTCAGAACACAAGTTGCTTTCCAAAGTACTTCCTTTGGTTCATTCCTGCTTGTCTGTGTGGGTAGATAAGCATTACGAAATATCTAAATAGATCTGGCTACAATTCTGGAGCCATGTACTGTATCCAGGATAAGGACAGTCAGTTTCGCCTATATAGTATAGAATCTGATCTTGTGGAGCTTAAGAAATGGCTCTTTGAACAATCCATGAAGATGAGTAAACTCCAATATGACCAATTGATTTGATAACCACAAATGACCGCTTAATATTTTTGAGTTCCTCAGTGTCAGGTGCATGAATATACCGTTGGGCTTTATTAGTTTTACTGATTGATTATTTTACTTATTGATGACTTAAATCCCCTTAAAAGGTTATTCGCACACAACAGGGTGTTAAGATCAGCAAATAAACTTTACAAAACTTTAAAAGACTTTGAGTGCACTTAACCCTGTACTACCACACACAGTAAGCCACAGTAAGTGCTGCAGACTACCAAATATCATCATAATCATGTCAAACAAGTTAAAGGAAGGACATATTTAAGTCTGGTTGTATGGCTAGATTGCATGTCAGAGGGTTCACACCACCCATCTCAGGAGGAACAGAGCATAGGGCATGGAGATCCTGAAGTCACAAATCTGACTAATCACATTTTTTTGGACTGTGGGAGGAAAGTGGAGTATCTGGAGACAACCTGCATGAACAAGGTGAGAGCACTGAAACTGCACACATGCAGAGCCGGGGGCAGAAAATGAGCTTGCGATCCCGAAGGTGTGCACCCACACCGTTAGCCAGCGGGCCACTGTACCACCCTAACAAAACCAATAACAAAGACAATTTGGAGAACAAAGCAATAAAGGCAGAGGGGAAACATGGAGACACTGACACAGACAGCACTATCATGCTAGCCTTGCTGCCCAAAAAGGATTTTGGAAAAGCGACAGCCCATACACATCCGTGGGACTGATTAGCAGAAACTACAAAAGTGGGTTAAATACTCAAGTAGGTTCAATATTTAATCGTATTTCGAATAATAAGTAGAGCATATAAGGATACAATGGCATTATAGGCTTAGAGAATTTTCATTCAATAGACAGATGTTACCAACAAGAAATGGAGAGGTACAGTATGCTAATTATTGGTGTGAAGCAGATGCCTCATTTAAACAAGCTTACTCCTCTTCTTATTCCTATTTAAATCAGACAACAGCAGTGATCAAAAAATAAAAGGCAAGAACAATATGTGTGCCTGCCCTGGTAAACAACATATTAATGGAAATCAATTAAATATGAGCCATACTGAAGTCTTTAAACTGCAAGTTACCTATTTTAATTTTCATATCATGTTAAGTTATGACACTAAATCCTTGATTTGATTTAAGTTCTTAAGTGTTCCCTGAATACATTCCTTACTATATTCCTTTTTAATTTTTTATGTTATGTAAGGTTTTCAGAGACTAAATCCCTGATTTGACTTAAGTTTTTTATCGTTCCTTGGCTATATTCTTCAGAAAAAAAATAAGAAAATGTATTTGTTTTTAAATGCACTTCATCAGTGTTCAGTCAGATTTAATCCATCCATCCATCTTCCAACTGCTTATCCTTCTGGGTCACTGGGGGTCTGGAGCCTATCCCAGAAGCAATGGGCACGAGGCAGGGAGCAACCCAGGACAGGGGCACCAGCCCATCGCAGGGCACACTCACACACCATTTACTCACACATGCACACTTTAGTAACTCCAATTAACCTCAGCATTGTTTTGGACTGTGGGGGGAAACAGGAGTACCTGGAAGAAACCTCACAACGACATGGGGAGAACATGCAAACTCCATGCACGTAACCCAAGCAGAGACTCGAACCCGGGTCCCAGAGAAATGAAACTATAGTGCTAACCACTGCACCACCTTGCCACTCAAGATTTAACCCTTATACTATTTTTTAAAAATATCTTATTAGATGTTATGCAGAGCCATGTGTTATCAATATTATTACATCTATTCTTGTGGGGTCATTTCCCCAATCTGATGTCATGTCTCAAACTGCCATGAAAGAGAGAAACTCCGCGGTCACATGACACTAAGCACTATGCAATTTGCACCTCTCACTGACCAATTTGCAAAGTCTGCATAAAACAGCATCAAACAAGCTGCAAAAAAGGTTAATCCACATGGAAGTGGGAAACACAGCACTAACAGTGGCTTCCAAATAGTGAGTTTTATTAAAGAGTAATTATTCAGGTAATGTGGTGCCAGTGTGAATACATTCACAAGACTAAATTAAAAAGTGTGTTATTCATTAATGTTTATAGTGGGAGATTCTGGGGTAAATACCGAAGGTAAAGTTTTATATTGTCATGCCCTGCTTGTCCGATCCTCCTGTGTGCCACGCCCCCTCATTAACCTCGTGTGGAATCCCCACGTTTACCAGCTGTTTTGTGTTATTTCCCATTAGTCCTGTGTATTTCGGTCCGCGTTCGAGTACGTTTCCCTAGGTCTGTCATTGAAGTCTAATTGCATAGTGCTGCCTGTTCCATGTCCCTGCTCCTTTTTCCCATTAATTCCCGTATTCCCCAATTCCCGTATTCCCCAATTCCCGTATTCCCCAATCCTACGTGTTCCTCTCCTGCTTCCCCGCTCCATGCATCCAACATGATCACAACACATATAAAGACTTTGCTTGGTCCAGCGCAACACCCCCCCCCCCCCCAAAATCCGCAGAAACTAAATTTAATCAGCTCATTTATATTGAAAACTTTTCAGTAGTAGAGGACATGCAGCTGCTAACTAACTGATGCCTGATTCACAAAAATATTACATATTTCTTATTTTTTTGCTCACACTTTTGCAACCCCCTAATTAAATGATGTTTTAAGCAATTCCTTGTCACCTACTCGGTGGGCCAACCCTGTGCTGAGCAAACTTAAAACAAACAAAAAAATATAGGAAAAATAACCCAGCCTGAAGACATGTTAACTCGACATAAATAAAACGACAAAAATGGAAAAAAAGAAGGTGCAAGTAAAGCAAAATATAGACATGGACAAACTGGAGTTTCGCAGCCACGAATACTTGGATTCAAAAATGAGAGATGAAATTCGGGCTGTGAAGACACAGGTGCAAATTGTCTGCAATCACCAGTATAATAGACTAGATCAACGTGGGCAACTCACCAAGTCAGAAACTGACACAAACTCTCCACAACAGGACAAAGGGCAGGAGACGGATGGAGTAACACTTTGTGAGGAGTTTAATTATTCTAATAAATTTGTTTACTAATTGAACCAATTCAAATGAGCATATGTCCACCTGTCATTTGCTTCTTGACAGACTTGTTCTACTGTATTAGTTACAACGGACTAGACCTACACAAGATTTAGGTCATTTTATCAAAGAATTTGGTTACACAGGTTATCACCTGTCATGCCCGGCTCGTCGGCTCCTCGTGTGTGCCACGCCCCCTGCTTACCCACGTGTGTTTCCCTGATTGTCTCCAGCGTTGTCTGATTTCTTTGCTTAGTCTTGTGGTATTTAAGTCCTGGTCTGACTTGTTTCCCCTGTCCGTCATTGTGGTATGGTGAGGTTTGTTGAAGTCCGTGCTCCTGTCCTGTCCGTCCCGTAATAAAACCCCAGTTTACCCCGTATTCTTGCCTGCTTGCTTCCTGCTTGCTCACCTGCCCGCACAATCGCCGCTTGCTTCCGCCCCGATCATGACAATCACCTACTCTGTAATTCCTTTTAAGATGATTACAGTAAATGGTCCAGATGAAAAACCATGGAACCACAGGCAGGCCACAGTCCATTGCAATCTCATCTCCTAAGGGTGTACGTGAAGATGATGTGTGGGTTGAGGCCCCAATCAAATATGCGCACTTAGCACCTTGCTGGTATATTATCCTCATACGGATCATCATGCATCAGAGATACCTTCAGGGGCCCGTGAAAAATACAACTCATATGGGAACAAGGCATCTCTATTCAGAGCAATCCTGTCTTCCATATTCCTGGAGATCAACCTAGCTCGTAGAAGACGAACTACAACAATCCATTCCTGCCCCAAAGATGGATCCTATCAAACTTTATTGAGGGAATGCCATCAACAGTAAACAATCAATATGATACTAACAATTTAAAAGGCAGGCACACGGATGTTATTCTCCATTCTTATTTTGTTGTTTAACTTTTAACTCCAATATGTCACCCCTATAAAGGTTGAGTCACTGGAACACACACATTCAAATACAGGGTAGTTTACTGGTAGGGCGTAAGTCCCTCAGCATGTCTGGATACTGAACACCAGAAGAAGCCCATTGCACATTTCACATTAATTTCCAGTACCATAGAGAATGCATGCCGTATGTATATTAATGTCTAAACAAGAGTAGCCATCTTAGTTACCACAGTGACATTGTGCTCGGTGGTTCATGATTCCGGCAAAACTATTGATCTTCCAACATCCCATCCATGCTTGTCTATTTGGGTTTTTGTCATGTTACCACATTTTTGCTAGACCCACTTTTCACTGACACACTATCAAAGCCCAGTTTCATAGAGCTATCCTAAAAACATAAGTGTCACACATCTCCATCATCTTGGCCTTTGCTTACCTCTTTGCTCTCAGAGGAGCCAGCCAGAAGAGTCTGTCTCATTGATCTTCTGCCCATTGTTCCTCTGAGTGCTCTAAGAGTCATTAGTCTTATCTTTTTTGGGGTGCTGAATATTAATATAACCTTGGCTTCTTTTGCCTTCATCCAATAAAGTAATCCACCTAAAAATACTTGCCAAATGACAAATTTGGCATCAAGCTCACCAAGCAGTCTGATGATAAAATAATGTCTAGTCCTGCACAAAAATTAATCCTAGATATGAAATGATCTAGACAAATAGAATATACTCCCACAGTGGTAAGGCGAGTGAAAAATTCCTATGAACAGACAAATTGGCTGAAGTAATGATAAGCTTTCTGGACATATGGTGCGATAACAATCCCTAGCCTTTCTTCACTTTCTAAAAATGTTTCTCTGATTATATTGGCAAGGTACACAAGTAAATCATGCAAGCTTTGAACCATTTATGATTATAGGCATAAGCAGCTTTATCCTTGATCAACAGCAAGGCTACCCTACAATGACGGTCATTTTCAAATATCTACCAAGCAATGAAGCAGGTAGAAAGCCTGCTACAATCAGAATGGCTGTAATTTTTTCTGTTCCTTGTTCTGGTTTGAAATGCAGCATTTTCACATAGATGCCGTGATAGAGAGTCATTGGGAAAGGAGGATATGACCATTATTATGTATCTAGGTAGGTGATGCTGTGTGACATTAAGCACTTCATGCTCTAATTGCAAGAACAAGAACAAGTAAATGCAGCTGCACATTTGTCAAGATACACTGGCGCCTAGTTTCATTCTACAATGGACAAGCAAATAAATGCAACAGACAAAAAATAAATAAACAAACATGTTGTATAATCTGCTCACTGCATATGCAAAGTAATAGACATGTGCAATGTACATATCCATCCATCCACTCTTCCTGGTCAGGGTCATGTGGCAAAGTACATACATAGACTGAATAAAACATGCAAAAGTATTTCTACTCTTCTTCCATGACTTTTCATAATATATTGAAGCGTGAGAATTGTCACTGAAAATAAAGTTGCCCAGAAAACAAATAACACAAATGGCATGTTTATTGCGTTATGTGGTTCAGACACGGCATCATCTAGACAGTGAAACCAAATGAGCGGGGATCTTGTTTCCTCCAAGGAGTTTGACAAGGGCTAATGAGCATCCTATATCCCAAAATGGAGAGAATCACACCAGAAATAACACAGGGCAATTTAAATGCAGAAATTACCCATGATTCCATGACATCGATGAACAATGTACAACATTATTCTTTACCAGTAGATAAAAGCAATTTACCAACACCTGTTTTGAGTATTTAACCAAGAACGCAACACCTGCCATAGTTAATAATCTTTCTGCAAGAGGTAATCCTTTCATACATGAACTATCTGGTCGACTACATTACCTTTGCCCGATAAACAAGTTTCATGTCTCTGAAAAATGATTGTCTTCAGGTGTATTTTGTTCACACCACATCAGTCACCAAGGGCACCAACTTCTGAGGAGTGCCGACTTGCCAGCCAATTTCACTCTCTCTCAGAAGGGGGGCACCAGAGGTGATGCTCATCTTTGGTGCCACATTGGCTAGGGCCAGTACTGCCCTACATTTATTGAGGAGTTGGTTTCATTCAAAGCGACTTACAGCCAATTCAGCAGGGTGAGGTTGTCCCTAGAGCAGTGCAGACTAAGGCCCGTGCACATGGGCCCAACAATGAAACCAGACTGCTAACTGCAGGAAATTGTGCCTTTGTTTGTGTAAGAAGAAACTGGGAATGTCCAGCAGCATTTCCCAGCTTGTCCCAGTTTATCAGAACATAATAAAAATAATGTTTCCATTTGCAGGAACTGGAAGTCAGCTTTTGTTCTGTAGTCAGCATATAAAAATTCCAAATCCCTTGTGTTCCTGTGCTTGCAGTTAAAGTAATTAATAACTTTATTAATTACTCATTTGCAAATCTCCACATGGGACACTGGGGAAACTTCACAGCATTTTCATACAATAAAATTGTACTAAAAAAACCCAAATATTTCACGGTTCCTTTTGTCACGGTAACGTGGCTCAAATGAGATGACATTCACCAACCTTAAAGAAACCAGTCCTCAGTCCTATTTGCTACTTTATTTTGCACAAAATATCATTTTCAGATCAGGCTGACTATAAAAAGAAAAAAAAAAGAAAAATAAATTAATGAAACGTTGGTTTAACGTGTCCGAGCCTTTCTGTGGCCATGATAATTACCTCAAAGACTGGCTTTTCAAAATTTTGGATTAGCCTACTATTCTTTTTGTTGAAGCATGTAAAAAAATCATTCTGAGCACCAGAAACAGTTATGTTGCTATAAAACAGATAATGTAATGTAATTTAATGTAATTACCCAAAATCCACTAGAATAGAATAAAGCTTACCTTCTTGAACATAGGGACACATGCAAGGCACAAAGCAAACAACTGGGGATTAAATGCTTGTCGAGACTAATTTCACCGTCATCTGGATAATGGACAGATTCACAAATATTAACTTGTTTCTTTGCCATCCAGAGCTGCCAGTAATTGCATTCTCATTTGGACCACTCTGCCTTGATATACTGACATGAGTGCATAGTCCAGTAAAATAGCCAACAGCAACGGGCAACAATGACTGTGAATGTGTATTAAAATGCCCTGAAAATTAAACCAGTCCTCCTTCTCCAAGCCAGTACCTTGGGATTCTTATGAAGCGTTGGGGTAGTCTGGGGAAGCAGAATTCAAAGCTCCTGAACATGCCAGGACTGAACAGGAACTTTGTCAAATTCTATAATACAACATTACTGACCAATCATTTCACTGTCAGCCTGAGTGAATAACAATGACCAGTAAGGTGGGTCATACTCAATACAGATGGATGTTTTTCTGAAGAAATAAGTCAACTCTCTCTCTCTCTCTCTGTCTCTCTCCCTCTCTCTAGTATTAATATATTAAAATATGGAGAGGGGGAAAAACACACAAAGAGGGGGAAAAGCAGCTTTTTTTATTGTCATAAGTGACACTTAGCTTGTTAACATGTCATGAAGGGACCCTTTGCTTTTAAAGGGAGGCCAAATTGCAGGTAGGGTGTGTTCTGGATTTCCACCTCATAAGCTGCTCTTGAAAGCCGAATGCAGCAGTAGATCAGTGAATACAAAATTCACCAGAGCATTAAAGGTTTTAGCTGAGGTCAGGGTTAAAGCTCTGTCATGGGCAATTGCAAAAAATTTTTTAAAAAACCGCAAACACAAAAAACCTTGCGTTATAAACAGTTCCACTGCAGTTTCCAGATTACAACTCAATGTATGACCACTTAAACTGGGCCATCCCTTCACCAGCTCCTCAGGGGTACAATATAATTGTCTAGCGTGTGGGGTACAATTTATACACTTTTTTTTAGCTATTTTTAGAATGCAGCGTCTGTGTTTTCAGAAATACGGTGCATTGGGCACTCTAGTTTCTGCCTTTGATTTGCTGTGCCCTGGTTCTTGGGACTGCAGTTTCCACATTATGAGCTATTGGTGGTGCCCTTGCATGGACCTGTGTTTGTGAGAAATAATGTCTGGCTATGAAAAAAATACCAGCTTTGTATGTGTTATTCTGCTATGACTCACTACAATGCACAGAGTGCTATTCATAGATGGCTTGCCTGTAGCTTCTGGAACCCTGAATTTGTATTGATATGGTAGTTCCATCAAGGGACTCAGCAAAGTATTGATTTGGAAATTGCTACAACGACAGCAAAAGGGCTTTGGGCAGTTTAGTGAAGCCAAATGAGAAACAGGACTGAAACCAATAAACAAATCAAATTGATTAATATATGAATTTTTTTTATATTATCCCCTGTAAAAGGACAAAAAAAGGATGCAATGTTAATGTTCTCTTTTCATCTGCTGGCTTTTGTCTGTTCACTAAAGACCATGCATACTGTAGCAAGAACTAAATCAAAGCCACATGGCAGATTTGCCTTCACACTCCAGTTAGTGCATTGAAGCCTAGTATTGTTAGCCATGCTACAAGAAGTCACCTCAGATTTGTGCTGGAACTCAGAGCTGCACTATCTATCATCAGTCTTTTATTTGTAGAAGATGTTCAGGTGGACATCCACAATTTGATATTACCAATTTAACTTCAGAGGTCACAGCCAGTTTCACATTTTTCCTACCTAAATACTGTGACTTCTTCAGATTTCTGGCAACAGGACTGATAATCCGACAGCGGATTGCATAATGAGATTTCTCCTTTGAAATCTGAATTACATTTCCTTTAAATACCAAATTACATTTAGATTTAGCCTTTAAAACATATGAAGCAGACAAATTAGTCATTGCATGACATTTACTAGATGCTGCTATACTGTATGTAGGCAATGCCCAGACTCATCACATATCATATATGGGACTGAAAGGCCCCAATTTCACAGGGTTAAGAGCATCTTAGTTACATTACTACTGTGCAAAAGCTTCAACTATCAGCAAGGACAAAACAAAGAAAGAGGCAATCATTGAGTCAGTCATTGAGGATAGTTATTGTTCTACACAGCCATCTTGGAAATCTCTTCATAATTAGGGGACTTAAGCATCACTCACAATTACTGTATATTTAGGAGGATAATAGCTTTTTATTGTAATAATTCATGATTTTTTTTATATTTTCCATTAATTCCCACTTTCTTCAACTATTGCCAACGACAGTAGTTTATGTGCAGTGACAGTGTATGTTCTATAATGAGTGACATCCACAAAATCTTACTGCTAGGATCAGAACAGAAGCACTCTGTACATAGCAATGGACTGAGGCTGGAAAGTAAGCTTGTACAATTGCCCGAGGCAAGTAATTTAGACAAAATTTAGAGTAAATGCAAACAAAGTAGGTACTGCAGGCAAAGTTCACACATTACCGTTACTTGTAAAGTCAACACCTCATTGTTTCTCTGATTGTATTGCCACATATATTAATTTTCATACCCAAATAGGAGAATAGTATGAGATTTGTACTGGAGACCTATAGTATTCGGTCACCACTGTGCAGATTTCCAGAATTCTCAGCTAAAATCGAATTCAGTTACTGTCTCCCAGGAAGCTGATTTTTGCATAGTTTATATTTGCCTTTATTTATTAGTTTCATTTGGAATAAATACATTTCTACACTGAGTATACAAACTATAAAATCTTTTTTGGATGGTATTGCAACATGGTCATATATGTGATTAAAAAAATATTGTTTGATAGCCGTAATTCTACATCTTGTAGAGTGGAAAATCTACATAGATGTTAACAAGTAAGACTGAAATGAAACTGAAAAAAATAAACTAGATTTAATACTTCGCTGATGTGAGAATTAGAATATTTTTGGGTAGCTGGAAGACTGCTTGGGATTGACTATGCACTGGCTGCTCAGAATTTGCAAATTGTTTATGGATATTAATAAATTATATATAATTTTTTTACACGTGAAGGCCTTTGGTTGCTCTTTATGACATTGTACATTGTGGACCAGTGATAATTTGTCTGAGCTAGTACTTTTTTTATTGAACTAGCCCAATTGGCTAGTATCAGAAATTCTTAAATTCCACCCCTGACTTGGAATTATTTATGCTTGGAAATAACCACACTAAATATCAACATGGCCACAATAAGAAAGGAACTTAGAGGCAGGTTAACAGGTTTTGGTCTCAGTGTTGACATCTGGCTTCACTGCTGCTGAGAGGTCATGTGACCCCCTTTTAATTAAATAAAAAAACCAAATGATAAATGATATGGAAATTGAATATTGTTTTGGTTTTTCTCTCTCTATTATGAGCATATGCTGTATATGTGACCCCTCCCATCTCGATGTCATCAATCTAAATGGCAAAATAATTTGGCTCACACGTCGAATAAAGTTTGCAGAACATTTATGAGGTGGAGTTCAGTAGCTGGTTATTGGGTAGTAAAGCTGGTAGTTCATTCATCAGTTGTGAGTTACATGGTTGATTCCACAAGAGTCTAAGTGGGTAGCCAAGCACTTCCATAGGTCTGCTGCTTGTCCCCTTCTCTCTTTGCATGTTCACCCTGTGTTTATGTGTTTTCCTCCGCAGTTCTATAGGCATGAAGTTAATTCAATTGGTGTCTCTAAAATTGCCCTGTGTACTTGCATTGCTTTTTTTCACTTTGCTTTGTGGTTGGTACAATTAACTTGCAGGTAAAATGGCAGGTAGCTCACTAGCATACTGCTATTCCTTCCACATGTGTTATGAATATCTGTGCATCGTGGCTTCGCCCTACCAGGTTGTGGGTGAATCTGTGTTCAGATCATTTGCATGTTCTCCCTGTGATGTTCCTCCAGGCACTCAGAGGTCAGTGAATCTGAATTGTGTATGTACACCCTGTGATAGTGAATGACGAATCATGGCTCAAGTTTCTTATTGATCCATCAATACGACATTCCAGAAGTTAAATATTTCTACCAGTGTAGTACTATCACATTTTTTTCTATCTATTCCAAATGATGTTTGATGTAATATACTACGCTGTGCATGAACAACACATTTCTGTCACCACTGATACAGAGATCCTATGAGTGTAAAGTAAACTGAAAACAGTAATGTATGAAGATAGATACACATATATATTCAAAAGTTCTTTCTAACTCGTTCTTTCCAAGTCAAGAGTGACCTTTATTTTAGTGAACACAGAGCCTAGAAATTGTGCAGCTTGTCTACACTTCTGAAGTGGTGCTTCTAGAAAAGTATCATATCGAGCATTAGAAGATACAAGGTTCAGTGCCGATGACATACTGTTATGCTACTGGGAAGGAATTTTGGGGTAATCTAAGAATTTTTACACAAACCTTGTATTCGTATTTAGTTACATTACATCACACAGCACATCACATTCAACATATTAAAGTCCTAACTCTTTTGCATCAAGGCAAGACAGCCCATGAAATTAGAAGAAAATAATTTACTGTTCTAAAAGAGAAGATACCATGGAACATGATTTTTAAAATGCTATTAAAACATTTTCCAGTATGCCGTCAGAGGCAGGGCCCCATGAAGACAATTTCCATAAGTTACATTTAAGGATATAACATATTGATCATTTAAATTATAGCAGTGGTTCTCAAACTCGGTCCTCGGGACCCACTGCCCTGCTTGTGTTCCTGCTATCCCTGCCCCACACACAAAGTCCCAGCTGTCTTTCAACTTCTGATTGACTGAACACACCTGGTCCAGGTAATCAGCAGTGTGTGGTGCAGGGATAGCTGGATTATAGCAACATGTCTGACAGGTTTCTGGATATACAAAGTTGTCCCCCGTCCTGGCTGTAATGGACTGTTCTTTTTTTTTTTTTTTTTTTTTTTTTTTTTAATTATAATCCCACCACCCCCCCCCCTCGGGGGGGGACTAATTTATTTCAATTTTTTTTTTTATTTT
>JAODJX010000042.1:13966823-13995225 GCA_026776945.1 Isichthys henryi | reverse complement strand
GGCCCCCCATCCTGGGTTGTTCCCTGCCTCATGCCCATTGCTTCTGGGATAGGCTCCGGACCCCCCGCGACCCAGTAAGAATAAGCGGTTTGGAAAATGGATGGATGGATGGCTGAATCCAGTGTTGGTGGTAGCCAACTAGTAGCTCCCATAAAACTTTTTAGAAAAAGT
This sequence comes from Isichthys henryi, assembly GCA_026776945.1. Lineage (NCBI taxonomy): Eukaryota > Metazoa > Chordata > Actinopteri > Osteoglossiformes > Mormyridae > Isichthys > Isichthys henryi. The sequence continues at coordinate 13,995,054 of JAODJX010000042.1, read as the reverse complement.
ACCAATTAAAAGTTTATTTTCTTAATATTTAACTTATACATGTGTACACTGGGGTAGTGTTGGGCAGTATACCGGTTCATACCGAAAACCGTTTTTTATTATTGTTATATGAATTTTCTTATACTGCAATACGGGTTTTAAATAGCCTACACAACGTTTGGAAGGTGGCGCATCTGGGAACTGTTTAAGGGGGGACCTTTTTCCACTGCTGCACCGCTAAAAATGCACCGCGAAAGATCAGAAACGGAAGATATAGCTGGAGTTGAAAATTAGATACTGGGGTTGGATTCTCAGATACTAATCGATATTAAAAATTAGTATCTGATTAGATACTGATTTTCACCATTATCGATACCAACAGTTTTCGCCCCATATCACGCAGCACCGCTACAGGGCAGGCGCGCGCGCGCACACGCACACACCCGCGCAGTCCCTCCCGTCCTCAATAGCAGCTGAACACATTCACACTGGTTACCGAGTTGGCCGAACATGGCATGTGCTGCAGTTGAAGGCACTTCGCAAGCTGCTTTAGTAAAACAAAAAAACGCAAAAATGCCGCTTGGAAGTATTTTGCAGACGAGCATGAAAAAGCTAAGGATGTCGATAAGCTTCTATGCAAACAGTGCTACAAAGTTGTGGCGACGGAGTTCAAGTAGCACGTCAAACCTGGCGAAGCATCTTAAAGACTGACATCCCAGAAATTTCGCAATTTCACGAGGTCACTAAAGCTCTAAAGCTACTATTAAAAACGTTAACTTGGCTGAGGCACACTTCAACATTAGCCGTTTATCTATAATCAGTTAGCCAACAAACACGTTCGCCGTATGTTACCATTAAAGTAGCGGATAGGCGCAATGGCTAATAAAAATAATAGTTAATGTGGGGAAAAATGCAAAAAACGTAAAACAAAAATGTGTTGTGTAAAATGTGGTAAACGCCCAGTCATACATTAAAAAAAAAAAAAAAACACCATTGTATACCGTGAAATGCTGCAGAATGAGGTGAAAAGGGATATTTTAAATTAAGGCAGAGCATAAACCCACAGAAGATAAATAAGGTATAAATGACAGGTCTCAAGCTCAACCTGGGGAATGCTGTCAAGGAGGTACTAAGACCTCTGGTGTTAAAACATTGTAATTCTCAGATACCTTTGCTGTCTGCACTGCATCTCCCTTGGTCGGATTGAGTTTGTTAATAAATGGCTGCATAACCACCTCCTGTCTCCACCGTATCAACAAAGGCAAACCTTTGTGACCATTAAAAAAAAAAAACCACAAACCTTGAGAAGAGATTCAACTGTACAACTGACAGGATTCTGGCCAAATTAACCACATTTCACTGTATTTAAACGAGCACTGTGTTAGTGAACCTTATCTGCTGCCTCACAAGGGTGTTTAACATAAATAGCAGCAACAGATTTTTTCCAACCACTTTTGGGAAACAAATTCGGCACAGACCTTATGTATTTCTGCACTTAGAGGGGAGGAAATGGAAACTGTCTGTACACCATTATAGTGCTGGAAGGTCTCCTGGGGTCAGCTCACACCCACTGCTGCACCCCAGTGACTCCAGTGGCACCACTAACCTACACTGGCCCAATTATCTGGATTTTTACACTCACCATGAAAAAAATAACCAGCATAGCCCTATAGACCTTACTTCAAAACTTCACTGACATACAGTCTTATTACACATGGTCTTACCGGTCTAAGAGAAACATTATTGCATGAACATAAAAGCCCAATGTTTTACGTTTTCTGCATAATCTTTTTACTACGAAACAAAAAAATTCATTTTATGAGCTAAAAACCAAGTATTCAGTTAATTTATGCAAACTCTTAAAATAGGACAATATGAACCAGTCAATGGGCTGACTTAAATAACAGATACATCATGCACTGGGAATTTTCATTAACCTACAACTGCCAAACAAGCCTGTTCATCTCTAATGGTTTGGATCCGAACAGGACAAAACACACTTCCTGTACCATTTCCGCACAGTGATATGAAGGATTTCCTGTTTTTTCTGCCAGCATGTCTCCCTGTGAAGATGACTGATACTTTTCCAGGCTGATTTCACCTGTGTCACCTTAAAATACAGATTTGGCCCACTATTCAATGACGGGAAAGAAAAGTGATAAAAACACTAAAAGAAAACGCTGAAAGACCATCTTCCTATGCAGAGGCTGGCTCCTCTCAAAACAAGACGGGTGTGCGTGATGGTGCTGGGCCGATTATGTCCAAGTGTTAACATCCAGCCTTTTTTAGTCTTGCAATGCACCTTTTTTCCTTTGACCTGGTCAATTATTGCAGTATGTGCAACATGAAAGCTAGTGTACCATCGGGAATGTATAATATGCACTGGAAGCTCAAATAAGAAGAATAAGTCAAGGACAGCTTACAAAAATGACCCAAAAGTGAAAGAATAAATTGCACAAAAAAGATCTAGCAATTTGGAAAGCTGGCAGACTAGTATGATTCAGAGGGGACTAGATGCATCCTCAAACAGCTTGACCTTTTTAGTAAACTATATTAAGGGCACTTGGTACTTTCAGGTACATCCTTAGTGAAACGAAGCTGAAAGCCACCTTGATGTAACCGAGGTTGGATCTGCGATTGAGGACAACAAATAAATCTGATAACTGTCAGAGATACAATTGAAAATGGAATATGTACAAACCAAAATTTATATATAAATGGATACTGGCATTAATTAGCACTAATGATTGCTGATGCTAACAAACTGTGACCAAAAACTATAATACAATGAACACAACTGAAAAGCCACTACATATATTTTCACTTCCTTATAAAAAGTAACCTGCCTCTAAAAACAGCATTTTATCTGAGGTTGAAAGGAAAAGTATGCAAGGCGGACATTCAGAAATATCAAGTCAAGTAGGTGTGTCATTTCAGCAATATACACAATATACAGTGAAATGAAACATTGTTCCACCAGGACCAAGGTGCGCAAAAAAGGTATTGAACAGCACAGGCTTGGGGAAAGCACTGTCCCCACATCAGGATCCACCTCAGCTGTCCTGACCAGTGTGCAGCGAGATGCAGTGTGTCATTTGAAAGGACAGAATGGATAAGTGAGATGAGAAATGAGAACCAGATGAGCTACTGCAGGCTATGGTCGAAAGTGACCCCCCCCCCTCCTCTTCGCTGCTTTATACACGTGATATGACTGCTTATATTAACGCAAAACACCATCAAAAGGAAGTCCAGAATTCAGTGTTACCACAATGACTGGATAGGTGGTAGGATTTTAAAGTCTCAGACTGCCAATTCAATGACTTCATTATAAGGTCTATTAAACCTGAATGGTCACATTTTGCCTTTCGCAATCTTGTGGGTCAACAGCTTTTGGGAACCGATGACTGCTACGTTCCCGGCTCTGGTCTAGGCAGAGGAGGAGGCCCCAGCCCTAAGGAAATGGGGGCACAAAAGGAGAGAAAATAAACACACAAAATCTCATCCCCAAAAAACCCCAAGCGAGAATCACACCCCTAGACCCCTTTTGCGTGTATAACTATAAAATGAATATGGAGATGTTAAGATGATCTATCCATTTTACAAGAAAAAAAAAAAAACATTCATTGACACAGCATGAACAAAAGGGAAAAGAAAAATAGAAGCTTCCATGGGGAGAAGAAAAACATCCATGTGAGGCAATGATTTCTGCTGAGAGAGCAAGAGGATGTGGCCGATGATCCTTACATCCCTGTCACAGCAAATCAAATGCCGCCTTATTAAAAACTGCTGTGCTAATACAGTAAAAAAAAAAAAAAAAAAAAGATACCATTTCCAGCACAGGATCATGTGGAGGCAGAGTCCATCTCAGGAAGCCTAGTGTACAAGGCTGAGCATCACTCTGGTTTTGATAGTCAGTCGAACACGAACACACACACACGAACACACACACACACACGAACACACACACACACACGAACACACACACGTTTGTATTTATATATTTTGTGAGGACAGTCCAGAACCATTTGTAATAACCGATGATCAACACAAAGAACTGCATTAACCAGACACGAGACACTGAAGCATTCTTGCAAAGCATTTTAACATACACCCTGAACCATTCACAAAAAAGAAAAAGATTTACTATATTCCATAAAAGAACAATCGCACACGGGCTATTTAAACATTTACTGGTAAAGGGATAACAATTCTGAAATTGGTTACAGGATTGCTGAGAGCCTGGAGATAACAATGCCTTATATACAAGCTGCCCATTGACTATCGGCATACGGACCTGAAGTTATGCTGCACAATATTTACACTTGATGGAAGCTAGCTGGGGACCATTGCTAAATGCTAACTGTTCATGCTTTGAAGTACGTAATACTGTAAACATTTCCAGCTGTGCACAAAAACATTGACCTCAAAAAGGAAATATGTCTATCCACCAATCTTCAGTCACTTAATCAGCATGAAGTCGTGGGATGGAGACATAACTTAAGTGAAAATGCAGTATGGAGCCTGTCGAATTTTTACTGCAAAATAAATGCCTGGTGGTGATTTTTCATCCTTTCTGTTCTCCTTCCAAGACAAAATTATATCATTACCATTGAAACATTTTAACATTAAGTTAATTCGACTGGATTGTCCATTAAAGCCTTAAAATTCAGTTCCAGTTAGTCCTCCAAGTAATACTTAAAATATGCTATTCAGTCCTCTGCGTACAAGTTTTGTTTTCCCAAACCTCATAAATTTAAAAGCACATCATTGAAAAAAAATGATGAAATGGTGATGAGTCAGGTAACAGGCGAGGTCAGTCACAGTCCCTATCCAAAGTGAGTCTCAGCCAGGCTCTTTGGCACAGAGGTAAAGGTGGCCAAGCTTCACAGGGCAGAATAATTAGACTCCTACAGCTACAGGACACAGTGCCCTTATAATATCCTGCTGACCTCCTGTTGTACAATAGCACACTTTCATTGTGGAACTAACCAGAATTATTCAATATGCACAATTATTAATAAAAGGAAGAAAAAAAAAAAGTCACTGTCAAACAGCAATTCCTGCATGCAAGATGGGAAGGGCATCCCAGGGCAAGGTAACCTTGTGGTACAATTGCAGTCAGTTCCATATTTCTGGTCAAAGAGTTGACTCCGTCTTTCCTCAGTAAACTTGCCCAGGCCCCGATTTCTCTGAATCTTGTGTCTCTTTTGAAAAGATGCACAAAAAAAAAAGCAGAGTCTAACCAAGATGTACAGAGCACAATGCTCCATTGAAAAACAGCATAAAGGCGTACTTTTGTCTTCACAACAGAAAGAACATCACATCGCATGCAAACCTGCAATACAGGTTTATAGCCATCTGTATGAAAATATGCTCAAGATACTTATTCACAGAATGTCAGTTAATCTATTCCACGGAATCTTGGTTCATCCTATACCACATTACCTAGCTTTTTCATCATACCATAATATCAGAATATGGCACCTCACACCACCAGAGTAGGGGAGTTCCAATCTCACCTCAGCTGTGTGAGAAGTTTCCATGCGCGTGTGTTGCATGGGTGTCCTCCAGCAGGAAAGATATGCAGTATATAATAATAGGGTATAACACTGGCGTGAGTGTGTGCATTTGCTTTGTGATGGACTGGAATTCTGTCCAGGGTACACCGTGTAACACATTATGTAATAATAAAATAACATGTTATGTGTAGAAAATTTGTTATTACATAATGCAGTGTTACACACTGCATTATGTAATAACACCGCATTGCATAATAACATATTACAAATTTATAGACTACATTATAATTCTATATATTGTAACATTACCCTATTCTTATTACTATCATCATCATTCAATTTGTTACACTGTCAAGTTACTACATAATGTGTTGTTAAATACACCCACCTTGAGGCGCCTGGGATGGGCCTCAGCCCCCCACCCCCCTGCAATCCTGACCAATTTCAAATGGAAGATGAAATTAAATGTAGCTTCCAACTACCAACAATTATGCAGTCGAGAATCCAACATTTGGGGAATTTGCATGGGTCAGTACAGGAGAGCGATGGCCAAACCTCAACCTGGGTGAACCACCTTTGTGAACATACTATCTTTCCTGCCAGGTAAATATCCCCTACCAGGAATACCCCTTCTAAAAGCTGTTCTCCTTTCAGTTTGAGGTCTTTGGGAATAAACACTCAGCATCAAGCGCTACATACAAGTTAAATCTGGCAAGTTACCACAAGTATGTGCAAAGTAAAGTGTTCCACCTTGGCCCCAGAGCTTTTTATACTGATGTCAGAGACTTCATTTGGCACTTGCCAAATAGGTTCATAGCACTCATACTGAAAATGGTTCAGGAAGCAGACTTTACACCAGTGGAACCAGGTTACTCAGCATTTCTCTTTAGCCAGTGAACCACATCACTGACACAGATAACGACTGTTAAACCATTTACACAGCTGGATACAGAGGAATTCAGCCTCAGTATGTGAATCAACATGAAGAAAGAAAGAAAAAAAAAAACAAAAAAAAAAAACAACATTTTCCTTTCTGGGGCTTGAGCTGGCACCCTCTACGCCTCTGTCTTCCTTTAACCATTTTCCTTCCCCAGGGACAACCATAATTTCGCCCTTCGGCTTAGTTGTGAAATGAGCAGAGAACATCGCCATATGGCACATAAGGGTGACTTCTTGATTTATTCTGAATGAGCTAAATCCCAGAGTAAGGCTGGCACTGGGAGCCTCTGACATCTGCTGAGAACTCCACCTGCTCAGACCAATACCTCCGTACTTCACTGACAAACAAAAACACTTTTAAAGCTGCCCCAACTTGTTCAGATCCCACCCAACTCCCTCAGAGTCTCCTTGTCTCTCACAGATTCTTATAAAGAACGATCTCACTGTCGGGTCCTGTTCATTTTCATGGAGCAGCCCATAAGCAATTTAAACATGTACAATAATGTATTTTTAGAAAAACGCAAATTTTGCTACCAACCTACTGTGTGAAGTATGATGTTTATGCTGCGTGGGATATACCCTCTTTGTATGAGGGCAACTTAAATGTCATTTGTACAGGAATATATGATTGTCACCAAGCAGCTTCTGTTAAAACAATCCTGTTCACATGAAGCATGAACACTTGGAAGAAAGGAGAACAAAAATACTATATATTGTAATGTCCTTCACAAGTAAACTCACCCAGATCCTGATCCCGAACCCAGCCCTCAATTGTAGCATTACCGTGACTTGAAGCCTTTTCGGTTTTTGTGTACAGTGCTTACAGTAAGGCACCCATTTCAGAGTATCTTTCTTCTAGCCCATTCTCCCCATCTATTCCCAGGTAAAAGCCCCAGTCCTTCCTTGATCCCATCGCTCGGTTACATATTTGTTAACCATCCCACCCAGAGCAAGTCATGCAATTACATGTGCAAGCATTCCCCACCTGATCCCATATTCCATGGGAAAAACCTCCAGATTTATTATTTGCAGATTTAAGAAAATCCTGAAATCTAAATATGAAAAAATTCTCGGATGACCACAAAAAATAATAAATACGGTTGTAAGAACTATTGTCTGTATAATCTACAGACAATTTTTAAATCAAACCCTCTTGCCTTGCAGCAGAACAGCAGGATAATACAAACCTCATGAGGTGAACAAACATTTTTCTCTGCACTGACATCTATTTATGAGAACGTAAAACAAAACGCATAACAAATATATCATCACATAAGAGAACACACACACACACACACACACACACACACACACACCTGTCATGTATTGCAGTATGTTTCAAAGGATCCAATGTCCAATATGAAGAACCTCTTACCTCCATGAAGGGACTTTCTGTGATCAGAGAGCCATCCGTAGTGTAAAAATACATGGTGAAGTCTTTGGGAAGAAGCAAACTGAAAGAGGAAGAATTCTCATTAGCAGTCATGCTTCTTAAAGATGACTTGACCTCTATCCTACAAGTTGGTTTTTCACCTCGCCCCTGCTTGGCTGGGGCCAGAGAGGATTTAACATGAACACAACCCTATTTGGCCCTTGTAACAAGAACACAACCCTACTTTTTAGCCAATCTAGAACATTTCTCTAACCAGTCCTCGGGACCCCCAGACAGTTCATGTTTTTTCTCTCTCCCAATTCATTGGGAGTTGGGAGAAAACAAAAATGTGGACTGAAGATCCCCAAGGACTGGTTTGAGAAACTCTAATTTAGAATATACAATGAAACCCATCATAGGTCTCGCTCGCTGTGACACCCCTGCAAACTTGGAAGTGTGAAGCAAACATCAAGCACTTACTTATTCCTCTATAAGCTGCAGGCTTTGTCAGAAATGCCACAGCCTATTCACTCAAATCCACCCCCACCCCACATGCTTTAAGTGCCCATGCTTTAGGCGGAACCCTTAGATGCATCAAAACTGTTGGGAGTGGCTTACAGTAAAGATGTGAAATTTAATCACAGACTCTGCCCTACAGCATTCATGGGGAGGCAGCTTTTTTTTTTCCTTCAGCTTGATCCTTGTATCAGTGAACGCACAGAGAATCATTAGGGCCAGTAGCTCTGGTTAAGGCATTAGAGTGATGAACAGACGTTTAGTGTATGTTCTCAGTAGGAGGTGGGGTACACAGTAGCTGGACGCTAGCTGAAAACCTCATATGCAATTCCCAAAACTGCATATGAATTTAAAACATGCACTGGCAAAATGTCCATTAGATCCTTACTGAGCATTCCCAGACACCCCCCCCCCCCACCACAGGTGACATAGCAGTATATACTAGACCAGGGGTGGGCAATCTTATCCAGAAAGGGCTGTTGTGCAGGTTTTCACTGCAACTCCCTAATGAGATTACAAATTAGAGGACTGATTGGCTGAGAAGTTCTCATACCTGGGTTTGAACAGCTGACCTAAAGGTTATCCTAGAAACCTGAATATACACCACAGCTTTGCAGGTAAGACTGCCCACCCCTGTACTAGACACTCTGAGGGACAGCTACTAAAATGCTCCTCTCTTATGTACATTTATAACTCAATATTTGTGATATCTAAGTAATTTTTAAGGGGGCTGGGCAATTGATATGAATTTCATTCCAACTACAATGTTGGCTTCCAGTGATTATCAAAACAAAAGTAATTGAGACTGAATAACTTACTTGAATTTCATTGAACAATAATGCTGCCGTTATCTTATTAATCCAATACACCCCTTTCTAACCCCTATTTGTTTCTCATGTTCAATTATATTTAGAGTTTGAGGAAATCCATATTTAAAAAGGCAAGTTTTTTTTTTTTTTTTTAAAACAGGTCAATAAACGCATAATGTTTCCAAAGTTAAAGAGAAATGTCAAATAATCGTGGTCTACAATTACTTTGGTCAATATTGACTCATGAGTACTGCCATAACCGAACAGCTCTAATCTATGATACACAGCTGAATATTTCTTCATAAAGCATTACTGTTTGTGCTAGTAAAGTCCAGAGCTCTTTACCCCTGGATACACAGCCGGTAGCCCTTCAGTGGTGACATCACCTAAAGCGGCCTTTACGAGCCTGACGCTGCCTTCTGATTTACATGCTATCAGACTCAGTCACTTGAATATGACAGAACAGAGAACAGAAGTAGAAAGATTTCCCTTTTCTGCTTCCCCAAAAGGAAGAGAAAAATGTCTCAGGACAACTAACGGCCAATGGCATTCAAATAGGGACTTTTCAAACTTACTTGTTTTTCTCTAGGACTACAATGTGGTCCCTCCCCTGAGCATGGATGACATAGGACACCTAGAAACAAGTAGTGCAAATAGGGTAAGGTGCTTCAATCATGGCGGTGCATGTGATAAGCATTTCTGCTTCTTCAACCATAAAAATATATAACTGTCACTGCTATACCAACATGAAACTGAAAATAAGCATTTATATTTAGATCATGGTCATTCATATTTTACAATTTTTAAAGAGGCATAAAGACAATATTGTTGCTTGTGACGCATCATCCAATTCACTTGTATTGTCTTCTAAATATGTGTACATACATGTAATGAAGTGGCAATTGATATATATCATATACAGCTCTGGAAAAAAGACTAAGAGATTTTAATTTTTTTTTTGCCAACTGCAGCCTGACACATCTCTGTTTCTCTTTAATGAAGAGCTCCTTCCTTACGTTATGAGACTTCAATCCTGCTTCTAGGAGCCTGATATAAACTGTCCTAGCAGTGCACTTCACACCTGCACTTAATGTTTCCCATTCCTTTTGAAGGTCACTTGATGTCATCCTCCGATTCATGAGAAACTGTCGGATAAGTTAACAGTCATCTCTGATATTAGAAAGTCACTCCTCCCTTTACTTGGCTGGTTTCTGGTCATTCCCAGTGTCTCCTGCTTCACCTTGTTCCTGTGTACTGCTGTCTTAGAAATTTTGAACCTGGAAGCAGCCTGCTTCTCTTCTACCATCAGAACCATAATTAAACCAGGATTTAAAAATGCAGATTTTTTAAGAGTGGTCTCAATTTTTTTCCATAGCTATATATAATCCTGAGATATATACGACTGCAGGACTAAAAATAGAATTAAAATATATGGCTGAAAGCAAAAGAAAACATTTCTTGTATTATCATACAGAAATAGTGCTGCTTACAGTTTTACACTTTACCATCACATGGCTCTTAGAAAAACACTAGCGAACACCAGGGCCTCTAGGTAACCCCTTGATCAAGGGTAAAACAGTGGTGTCCCTCCTGGTATTGGAACAGAAAACTTCCCGGTATCCAAAATGTTAATTAAAACATCTTTCCCTGGCAAGATCCAATTGGTTATAGTGGCAAGCAACCAAGAATCAGTAATTAAAACTTCCCGGTTGAGGTTCAAGTCACAAATGCTGTCTGGCATGTCAAACTCCAACATGGTCATTCATCTTAAACACATCTTAGCCACAAATCTGGGAGATACATTAATAAGCTAAATCCCAGTTTCTCCAGTTAATACCATCGAAGGGATGCATATCGGGTCTGCTCTTCGTAGCGTCTGCTAGCTGTGCAAGACTGCAGGCATCTGAGGAGTCACCTCTCAGCTTGTGGCTACTTTTATTAGCTTCCCCCACACTGACCGGGCACCTGTTCCAGACAGATGGCTCCCGTGATTTTTTATTTTTTAAGTGGAGGAGTAAAAGGAGAGGTGCTCAGGCAGAGGGCAGACATGAGGGCGATTGGGATCAGGGCCAGGGCCACAGGGGTAAAGGGCACTTGGCACCATCCCCTCACAGCATTGATGGTAGTGGAGGACAGAGGTTTAGCAAAAAAATACTTGGTACATATAACTATAAGACACATTGACCACAGAGGAGGGTCCTTTTTACATGAATTTTGCACCGTTTAGTGCTATTTTATAGTTAAATTGTGTAACTAAGTAAATAAGGCATTATCTCCACATAGACATACATCACATTATTTATTAAACGGATGCTTTGATCCAAAGCGACACAAAATTGAGATAGCAGTCAGTCCATCTCGGGAACAATGGGGGTTAAGGCCATTGCTCAAGGGCCCTCTGCTCACTCTGCCTACCGCAGGATTTGAACTAGCTGTCTTCCGATCACAGGCACAGACTCCGAGCCCATAGAGCCGCACACTGATCACCGTGATTGTAATTTCCATGGAGTGGATGGCTCTAGCAGTGCACCTGCTCTCTCTTGACTAGCACACAGAGAGGATGGCTATCAGTGAGGCATGCAAGACGGTGCAGTCTGAACACATGGCAGCCTTGTTCTAACCAGGTACACCCTTCAAACCAGGAGCAAACAGAGCCTGTGAGTCACAAATCTGGGTGGAGAAGTGGAGGTTAACCGCAAAGGAGAGCATAAAGGGCACAAGCCTGGGAGTGTCCTTTCACAGAAAGGTGGCCTATGGGCCCTGGGACAAGCTGTCATACTTGGGTTTTTCCAAACCTCACCGCCACCATATTTACAGTTGCGTTTGCCAACACCTGCTACCATCAGGGATCCAGTTGGTACCTTACGTTGACTGCTAGTTAATACATACATGGACAAATATGGTAGTTCTGAACACTAGAAACTGAACACAAACAGTGACACAAAGCAAGTAAAAAGTCTAATATTTTCATTAAGTTGCTTTAAGTAGAAGGTGAAAATTACTTTTTGGTAAATGATGCGCCTTTAAAATTCTTTTCATTGGGACAGCATAATCATCAGCATAAAGTAGACGTTTAACAAAAAAACACTAAAAGAGTAATTTAACGGATATTTAGAGTCTTTGGCAACTAAAACAATGTTTTTGTCTCTAACCACACCTTATCGGAGGCCACATTCCCCAAGTCCCTCTTCTCCTTTTCTATCCTCCTGGGGACCGTCAGTTCATAAGCAGACAGCCGAGAGGTCTGTGGGTGGTCTGCTCCTAGGCGAAACACAGATGAGGACCGTCAGGCTATCATCTAAAGAGGAAAGCATTGTCAGGGTGTCTACCAGCAGAAGTTCCGCTCAGCTCTGTGTAAGGGCTCGCGATTGGCCAGGTCATTCACACATATATGATGTACAGTACTGTGCAAAAGTCTTAGGCAGTCCAAAGAAATGTTCAAAAGCTATTTATCTGGTTAGTAAGTGCACATTTGCTCAGAACAAAAAAAAAAAAAAACACTAACATTAGAACATTTGCATATTAAGAGTAATAAAACTAGTAAAAATTTCTTCTGTTCTCCAAAAAGTTACTGATATCTAGTTGGATGGCTAGATGAACACCGCTTCAGTTCCCAAACTTCTCCTCCGGGTCACCTCAGCCGTTCCATTAAGTTTCACCACCAGCTCACTTAATTAACTTAATTAGTTTTAAAAGTTAATGAGATATTGGTTAGCTATACAAGGTGTGCTAGTGGTCGAATCAAAAATACATGGGTGTATTGGATGGTTGCTGGAAATAATGGGGTGATTTTAGCGGAGGTTTTGAAATGGCTAAAGGCTGACACTTTCACAGGTATAATTGCATAGTTTTAGACCAACATAAAAATCTAAACATCATTTCCTTTGGCTACCTAAGACTTTTGCACAGCGCTGTAGGGGGGAATCACTCCGCCTGGATTTCTTGATTAATGACCGCTTCCACTCAAACTTCAAAGAATCATTACTGAATTTGAAATATACTAGATACAGTATCTCCCCCCACCCATCGCTGAGGTATTTACAGCAGCCTCTCACTAAGACACCTGAACAAGCATCTGGTCCTCCTACTGACATGGCTATCAATTAAAAGGAAAATGGAAGCCAAAAATAAAGGAGTGACACAGCCAGCCAAAGGTCAAGGTCATAATGCTCATATTCTTTATAAACTGACTGCAATATAATGAAACTCCAGCACAGAAAATGTTTATTAAAAATGCGTGCCAGAAATGGGAAAGCAACTCCTAATGATTACAACTCCTAATGTCGAGGTTATTTTTAACCCTAAACCACAAAAACAAAAATCGCATTTTGCATTTCAGTCGCAAAAATGTCCGTCTGTGACCTTCCAAATATTGTTGACTGTTGGAAATAAAATGTGAGCTCATTTTCTGTACCTGGAACAAAGAGAACCGGAGATGTGGGGTGCACCCTTTGCTTATTTACGTTATGCTCGCTATTTTTTTTTTTTTTTTTAAATTATCATAAAACTAGTACCGTTGGAAAGTACACAGCGCTAGCTTACAATATCCCTCTTTCTAAGTCTAATGCATTGTTAAAAGGTGACTCTTAGTAAATGGCAAAATTTATACAGAAGGCAACGCAGGCCTACGAAACTTTATGCTTTACTGAAGATACACTTAATAGTTTTTAGGCGTCATTCTATTTTGACAAAAAAAAAAAGTTTAAAGCAAAGTAATTTAGAAAGTCAATCATAACTAATAAGCAATGGCATTTCCAAAAAATGCATATTAAAACATGAATGACAGAACACAGCTATCAATATACACACCACATACTATCTGTCCTGTGAAAGTTGCGGGCGGATGCGTCATGCGACATGACAACTTTTGCAGTATCTGATATACTTCCGCAGTCTAACTGCATTATATAATAACCAGAATGAAAAATGATAACGGCTGGAAGTTTCTCAAAAGGGATTTTTTTTTCCCCCATTTAAAATAAAAGGCTTTTTGTAAATAAACGTGTACATGTTGGCGTTGCACCTTATTATCAAAACTGAATTTGCAGTGAGCTTATTCATAAAAGAAAAGAACAAAGATTTCCGGTAGAAGTTTTACCAATAATATCCCAGGAAGCTACAGTATAAGCCAGCATTTCATCCCTTTTATTTGTATCGAAACCGCATAAATGCTGAAATGTTCACAGCGACCTTTGATCATTCGCGTTTCATGTTCATTAATGATTTCAGTAGCTGTAAATCGTATCTTACCGTTAACACATAATACAGCTTCCATAAGCTCGATGGGGTATACAACATTGCTCGCTGCGCAAATTAGCAAATAAAGTAGTTATTACGTAACGGTACAAGTGAAAGAGATTTGAAGTGCTCCAACAAGGTATTCTCTTTCGCGACGAGAATCATGCGATAAGTTTAATTAATATCCCGGTTAAAAGCTCTTTAACAGCCGAGAACCACAACTATAAATCATGGGATGCGGCACACAGTCCCAGAACCACGCGCTTACGGAGACTCTGGAGATGTAGCCGCGAAAAGTGGATCTCAGTTAAAATAGCAAGGCGTTTGCGATATATGTTAAGGGTGTTAATATATCTGTCCATTTTAAATACTGTCTACATTAGCTGGTGTCATTCAACCATGAGAGTTTCTCTTTTGGAGAACCGAAAAACCTGTGTTCTCTAAATAAAAGTTTACGGTAATCACCGACCTCACAGCTTATTGTCTATTCATTTACTAAGAAGATCTGGGAGGAGAGTACATTAGATCTCCAAATAACATTCTAATATCCGTGTTAGGTGAATGACTCCTATTAATTTCACTTGGGTGTGTTTTCCTGTGTTAGTCATTTCTCTGTTTTTAATGTTTCCAAACCACCCGCGTTATTGCACAGATTTATCAGGAAACATCATCGGATCGTAGCAATAGTTTCTATATCGGATTAAGTTACACTGAACTACAACCAGCAGGTGTTCACTTGTGCCGATGTTGACTTTGGTTTTTAGATGTTCTGCTACCAGTCTAAAAAGGCACAATTCTGTAATATAAGAAATAAGTAAAGTTTGTGTCTTCATGCGAATAACTTACGCATAGTGCGCTTTCACATCAATAATTAATTACAAGGTTGCATTTCGGTTACAAGCGAAAATTAGGTTAAAACAGCTGCGCTGCTTGGACCCCCTAATTTTGAGTGGATCGGCCACAGAATCTCATTAAGTACTAACAAGAACAAACAGGAATAAAGAGTGTTATGCGTAAAGACTCAAGCCTGGGAGCCTGTTCTAGATTTCCAGTCCGTCAGTCAGAGCAGACCCGTCGGACCGGCTGCGGGGGACGGCGCACTTACTTCCGAGTGCGCACAGTAAGCAGAGAGCGCACAGCACCCGGAGGTTCATGTTCATACGATCCACAAACAATCGCAGTCGCCGGAGACGCTTTTCTTCGCTTTATTTCCCTGATCCAGGCGTCGCCTCCCAGTACCCGAGCGCCTCCTCAACATAACGCTGGCTACCTTGTACACCGCAAGTACCTCCAGAAATCAGACATGCTGGAGCTAAAGAGTTTCTAACTGACCGCCTAAGATATTTGTCCTCAATCCGAGGTGGATTTAACCGTGTTGATCACTCCCACGTGATGACAGCGGTAAGCTTTGACTTGCCACGGTGAAATCTATCTCTCCAGGCTGCCGGCACTTAACCATCCATTTAACTTAGAAATAGCGAGCGAACTGCGCATGCGTTAGGAGAAAACATAAGCGTGCCATTAACCCTTTTGGTAACCAAACATGACGTGCCGCTCTCCGCTCGGCGTTTGCGGTAAGAGCCGTCCGCCTGTTCCCGCGTTACGCTCCTTAGTCTAGGCATAAATGCCATTATCGTTATTTGTTTTTCCCCACGTGTCCGCATGTTAATGCGCCAGTTTGCGAAATAGTACCATCCTTTGCAGACCTATTCCGGTAGCATATATTAGTCGAAATTCCTACTAATACTAATGACAAAAAAATGAACATACGAACTTGCTTTAATATTTAAACACTACACGCGTATGCTAGAGAATGGCTGCCGGCTTTGTCGTGTGTACGTAGTTTATCTTTTATGCCTTAGATTATAGAGCCAGTGGCCCTGATGACTATGTACATGCGTATGTATAGATTTTTGAAAGCATTACTTGTGCTTTAATAAGTAGGGAGATACAAAGATATATTCATGCGAAGCGTCGTAAACTCGACTACATAATAAATTTGAATAATTTCACCAGTAAATGTTTAATACTGTTAACCACTGATGGAAAGCTACCATTACCGGTAACGCACCTGGCCAACTCTACTGTCATTCACTACTTTGTGCTAACGATTGTTTCTAGGGGCTGTATCCGTGATGACTAACAAAAACAGCATAGACTTAGTGCGCATCAAATGACGATAAATCCAGCAAATCGGAAATGTTATTTTAACGTAATCACTCTTTTAAAAAAATTATGTAAATAATGTTTTATTTTCAATGAGGACATTCACATATATGAAGCTGAGCACTAAGATTGCTAACCAGCTTCATGCTCATGTTCTGTAATCAGGACATACGCATTTCGTATTTGTAGATTAGGTTTTCTGATCGTTTGCTCTGCTACGTCTCCCGATTTTGCGGAACTCTCCGTTCCGCGGATCACGTGACTCAGGATAGAGTAAACGATGGCCGGCTACGCCATAAACGGCAAACACGTTCTTAGAGCTTTATTTGGGCGCAGGAGATGTATCATCACTAGTCTTTATTTTGTGGTTATGATTAAACCTGCGTAAAGTACTAAACAACAGTCTAGGATAGTGACGTGGCTTTGGGCTTACGTGCAAGTCAGGATGGCCGAGCGGTCTAAGGCGCTGCGTTCAGGTCGCAGTCTCCCCTGGAGGCGTGGGTTCGAATCCCACTTCTGACAAATGCCTTTTTTTCTTGTTCACATCCCGTCATGGATTTCTTGTCCGAGTTATACTATCTTATGTTTTAGGTGATGTATATATAAATTTTATTGAATATGATTTGCAGTAGAGTAAAGGGTGCATCTTGAGATTCTGGGCCCTCCGAACCAGACCAATTCAATCACGTTCAACACATTTTAGGGCCCCTGAATCCTGAGTAGTGTTGTGACCCAGGACATGTCATGTATTATCGTATCCAGGCCAAATCCCCCCCGTGCTCAAAATTAAAAAAAAAAAAAAACACACACACACTGACTTGAATATACTGTACATAACTGTCTATATAAACACTCATGTTAAATTATACAAAGGTTTTTTCTTTGAGGTGTATAATGAATCTAGCAAACACATCACCTTCAAGTACTGGTACATATTAGGGGAATAAATCATTGTCCCCAAGGCAATTCAATTATGGTTATTTAGGGGTCAGTACTTTGAAACCTCTTATGAGTTGACAGTATTGGCAAGACTGACACATGGTTGAAGGTCAGATCACATTCAGCTTCAAAATGTGAACGTGCAAACGTCATCACAGTACTGAACTGAATCAAACGGTTATACTTGAAAGTTAGAACTAGTACTCAAAACAATGTTATGTATAGTCAGAAAAGTATATCAGAAAACTTTATATAAGCACTAATTAAGACAAAATCTTTTAACACTTCTAACTTCATACACAAATTTTTTTTTAACAGAAGACACAGTGGAGAAGATTTTAAATGGCGAAGGTCTAGAGGTGAAAGAATTTGACTCATCTCCTGAACAGGTTCATGCAGTGGTCTTAAGGAAGACTGTCTGTTACATTGTCTGTGCCGTCATCTTCAATGCGAAGGTAAGAGTTACAGTACGTTTTTGCAATGTAAGGGCAGCGACTCAGTGACACTAACATTCTAACATTCCTGTTACTTTAACATGGAGCGTCAGTTACTTAAAAGTTAAATAGAACTTTATGTCAAGAATGTGCAGAACTGAAGTAAAACCTGATTATGTACATTGTATTCTGCACTTTATCAAGATCAGCATTTGTAATTGGAATTCAGTCCTTTATGTTGTTAATATATACTATTACCCTGCGTGGTTTGCATAGCTTATCATTTTATATTGTAAAGCTCTCAGGTCAAAGTCACAATGTTAATGAAAAACCAGAATAGCAGTCATATCTCCCCATAGGCCAAAGCAAATGTTCCTCTCCTACACCAGATGATTGCAGGAATACAAAGAATTTTACCATTCCTTTGAGGAATGTCAAAACACTGGATTGCAAGGTTCTACACAGTTTGGACCTCACATCTCTTATATGGGCATAATATCCATTGGAGGGCAGCGTACCTGGCAAATTCACGCGTAGCCTTGCCTACTAAATCTTTAGTGGATGCTTCTGTATTTTGCTGAAAACAATTATCTATATTTGAAAGCTGAACCATAATTTATAAAAGGCATTATGTAGAAATTGTGTCGGGTATTAAGAGTGTCGCGACTCCAGGACTGGGCCTCCTGCCCCTGCCTAGTGTTTGTAGAGTTTGCATTTTTCTCCAATGTCATGTTTGCTTCCTGGTACTCCAGTTTACTAGAATATCTCAACGACACACTGTTAGATGACTCAGGGTCTCTAAATTGCCCATAATAAATGCTTGTGTGACTCTGCAATGGATTGACACCACATGCAGGGTGTACCCTAGCCTTGTGGCTTATGCTGCCTGTGACAGCCTCCAGGTCACCCTGAAACTCTGATGAGGATACGCAGCTGGAAGATGGACAGGATGGGATTTATGGTGGGATGGCTAAAGCACTATACTAAGTTCCCAAAAGAGCTGTAACCTGCAAAAGCTACTTACGGCAAAAGCATTTTCCAGGCAACTGTGTAATGACATGTGATGAACAGCTGTATTGTCTGTGCACCACTGCTGTCTGGGTTTGAAGGATGAGGTGCTGATGGTGCAGGAAGCCAAACCAGAGTGCTACAAACGCTGGTACTTACCAGCGGGCCGCATGGAAAAGGCAGAGAACATCATAGAGGCCATGGTCAGAGAGGTTAAGGAGGAGTCCGGCCTGGAATGCCAGCCAATCACCTTGCTTCTGATCGAAGAGCAGGGCTCACAGTGGATCAGATTCACCTTCTTGGCAGAAGCAACAGGTTTGGCTGCATTGACCGTTTTCTGCATGAGGCGCTAATTTAAAGGCATTCGCCTGTAATACATTAATGCCATTTTGTGTTCAGGATCTTTGGGTCTTAAAATGAGGGCTCATTAATATGACTATGTATCCAGGAGGCTCCTTGAAGACAGAAGCTGATGCAGAGTCCATCCAGGCTCAGTGGTGGGACAGGGAAACCCCCCTGCCACTCAGGACGAATGACATCCTGTGCCTGATAGACGCCGGCCTGAAGTACAGGGAGAAGCCTCGGTTTACGCCAGTGCTGCCTGTCGACCTCCCCTGCCACGTCATCTGCCAGAGACTGTTACTCGTATTTCGCGACCCTGACGGAGAGCTTTGGATTCTGCTGAGCCACGAGGAAGATCCCCGCATCCCCGTTGCCGTGTGCGGTCGGAAGTACTCGCTGACATGGGCCGTGCGCAGGCTGGCACGGGAGTGCATGCCGTCCTCCCCGGGCCTCAACCTCAAACCCTGGGGCATCCTGGGAGTGCAGCATAACGGCAGGATGCCCGGCAAGACAGATGGGATCTGTTTCAACATGCTGGCGTCGGTGGAGCAGAGTGCCGACGGTGGCGAAGCCAGCCATCCCCCATTGCTAGAGAATCCCAGATTTCTGTGGCACAAGGTAGTCAGTCCTAATATAAAAGAGAAGATTAGTCAGAGACTGACATCACGGTCTGTACTTCCCATGTACAGCCTTTATTAACATTGGCTGAGAACATGAAAAACAGATGAGGCACAGTGTATTACAGCCTGAATGCTTTCCAGTTTCCCAAAGCTATCATGCAGTAGTAACAATAAGGCCATAGGGGAGGGTAGGATGCTGTTTTCCTTTAGAGATACAGGGTCTTGTTTTTTTCCTTCTACCTCACTATAATTATCTGAAATATGTATTTTAAAAAGAAATCAGTTTTCAATATTGGGTGATATGTGAAAACCAGCACACCTGGTGGAAATCTGACTGTTACCTAACCCTGCAGGAAGTAGTGATGACTGTGAAAGCACAGCTCCAAATATTTATAACATAATTAAAAAGACTTCAGATACACAAACTGCAATATAACACAAAACAGAATTATGTCTGCAACTTGAAAGTGGACTAATATATACACACAAATCAAAATTTACGTTTTATAAAATGTTACCGACATGCAATAGAAAAAGCACGAGTTAGTTACAAGATACTGTTTTTATCACATATAATTTATATATGAATACTTAAATTACAATGTAATCTTCACCCTTCAGTTTGACTATTAGTAAAGAGTAAACAAGCTGGGATTTTATAATGCAACATAAATGCAGTATGCGACACAAGCATGAAGAATTACCTCCAGGACATAAACCATTCACTATTGTGAAGAAAACCTTGCTTACCTCAGCCAGGGAACCTCCCCATAACTTCAGGTAAAATAGCCACTTGCATTAGGTTAGTGAAGCAAACTTTCATCACTAGGAGAAAATAAATATAAAGCAGCAACACAATTCATACTATGTAAGCCATTACACAATCTTAATTTAGGTTTGCTGTGTTGCCCTTCTAACTGCATGTTGGCTGCAGATGATGGGGCCCCATCTTGGCACGCCTGCACTGACTTCAGCTTGTTAAGTATACTTGCATAGATGGGTCAATGTAAAAGAAATAACCAAACTGTATAATAAAGGATTATATACAACAATTAGCCTGAAAATCAGCCTATTTACAAGAATATATTTTCATTGTTTTAAAAGTTAAATCAATAAAGATCTGGCAAATGTCTTATATTAACTACTTTGGTGTGTATGACATTTTTAAATATATTGCAGCTGTCAGTTGAGACCGTAGACAGACCAAGAGTGAAGCAGAATAAAAGGAACATCACTGGGTGTTTAATGTTCAAACAGAACTTTAAGAACTTGACAGCAAACCGCCCATATCTGTTCATCGTGACCAACAGACAGCAGGATGGAAGCATTTTGTCCGTATTAAAAGAAAAGAACTTCCCAAAAATAAAGCACCTTATTTTACACCCACTGACTTTTCACAAAGTACATATCATCTGGGTAAGTTACTTCAACATAAATAGTAAATATTAAGACAGATAACGATAAAACAAAATTTACATAAGATAGATGATCGAAACAAAACCCAAGACTGTTTACATGAAGTCCAAAAAACAACAGAAGATTATTTAAGTGTTGGCATACAGATTCCTGTTCCATTAATCACTGGACAGAAATGTGCCATGACTAGTCTTCTCCAAAAAAGGTTTGTTGAATCCAGTTAAATTGTCACACGCTGATTGGGGCACTTTAATTATCACCTGTGCAACTCCGGCAAATGCACAGCATCCTTAAGCTTTGCGTGCCCATGGTTTACCACAGTCAGTAAAAGCTAGTGAGAACCAGAGATGAAGAGGACAGAGTGTCAGAGATCTTCCATGGGAAGTTTGACAAATACTATTGCTGCCAGTTCCTTGCAGAATTCTTCCAGGACTATAACCCCTTTCAGCAGGGTCACATGATCCATTCTGAAAGTTACAAAAACACAATTCTTATTCAAAAGGAGGTTCGAAGAACATCGTGTATAATTACTGGAATTCCTTAAGCCCACTTACTGAATTTGAATTTAATACAAACGAAATTCCAATGAATTCCTTACAGTGACTCGGGCTCCAGCGACATCAGCTGCTTTCTGACATGGACAAGCTTCTCGCTGAAATTTGGGATATGCTGGATCCTCTGCATCAAATCTCCTATCACCTACAGGAAGTTGGGAACGAGCCAATAGACAGGATGAGTGTGGTACAAAACCAGGTTGCAAGAAAGTAAGACACCAACAAAAAATGGGAAGAGGGAAAAATAGAAAAACAAAAACTAAACAAAAAGAAAATGAATGAGGAATTCTCTTGCAGATTTACTAGTGAGGAATTTTATGATTTTGAAAATAATTGGTAATAGATATTGTCTGATATGAAACAGCTCTACAGGAAGGATTAATATAATTAGGAAAATATTTTTTTGTTTAGTTTTGTTTATGTGTGCATATTGGATGGGATGGACTCACTCTGATGAGAACAGAGAAGAGGGAGCGGCTTCCGGTGGCCAGGCTGATATAAGGATCGAGCAGGTATTCGTGCAGGTGAGGGTGGGGGAATGAGGCGAGCCTGGACAGCACTGACGTCACCTGCAGGTTCAGCTCATATGGCTGAGGGACAAGTAAGAGAAGAGATGAGGACACAGCACACACGTCTGAACGTGTGGTGTTTTCTGGGCCTGACAGGTTACCTGCTCTAGGATCTGCGCGATCCTGTCAAAAAGTACTTTGAGGAAGTGCCCTTCGTAGAAGCAGGAATCCAGGGGAGTCACCTCTGGAGGCTGGAGGAATGTCGGCCATCCCCAGTTCAGTGAGATCTCTCTGCAGTCTTTAAACTGGGAAGGCATACACAGGAGAGCACCACATGGAGAAGCGTAAGCTGACAGCCCTGCTGAAACACAGCCTAACACTAGTTATCACACTCACCATTTCATGTGCATCGTGAACGTAGGTGTCATATCCCGCTCCCTGGACATACTGAGATGTTTTCGCCTCTTGTGGGACCAGGCAGAGAAAGCTGCCAAACAATGCACATCTATTCACCGCACACAATCCAGGTTCTTGGCTCTTCTTCTCTACCAACTGACAGTGCACCTAAGCTTTCACAAACAGTTATCAATAATGTCGTGTACTGCAGGGAATTTGAAAGTGAAATTATGATATCGTAGTGATATTTGATCAGCTGGTCGCATTTTTTAAGATGTAGGATGGCCTTTTGTTATTCCTTTGCTGTACTTAACTGGTATTTCTCCATGAAATATCAGGTAGTATAAATTTGTGCAGCATAAGATGTAATGCAAGGTGGCAGGAACATTTTTAAAGGTACCTGTTCACAATGTCTGCCGCTTGGGACTGTCCGCCAGACTCCCCCTGACCACGCTGCTGGGGAGGCAGGGACACCAGCGTCTCCAGATGGTTGAAGTAGACTTCAGAGTCCATGTCCGTGAAGAAAGGGTCCTCCTCAAACTCCCTGCTCAGACAGTGAGAACAGTCAACGCAAGACTAACCAGTGACCTGCGCTGCTCTGATCTGGCCGGGTAACATATTGTTGTCATGGCAGAAGGCAGTCCCCAGGTTACGAATGAGATTCAGTCCCCATGTCTGTCTTTAAGTCAAATTTGTAGGCAAGTTGGAAAAATAATAATACAGTTCTTAATAATAATAATAATAATAATGTGTAATATAACAGACTTAATGGCAGTCCGTTTGTAAGTACAAGTTGTCTGTAAATTGAACGTTCTTAAGCCAGGGACTGCCTGTACCAGTACCACACTACTACACTAATATGTTAATTGTTGACCCTATAAGCCTTATGCAGCCATCCCATCTAATTTCATCATCATCCCATAGATGGTGGGGGGGTGGGGATTGGTGCTATGGACAGTAAGGGAGCACACACACGGACTCCTCGAGGGGCTCGGCGTCGCCAGGCTGCCGCTCTTCGCCCCCTCCAGCTCCCCCGGGGGCAATGTAACCACGTCTCTCCAAGTTCCTTAGGGCGAGGTTGAACACCACATGCTCATTCGGCTTCTGCAGGAGTTCCTCAAACAGCCTCAAGGTGGCAATACTGATCTGACGGGAAGAGAGAGCAGCTTTCAGTCTCCACATTCTGTATCGTATCCATCCATCCATCAAAAAGGGCTGCAGGAAGCACAAGGGAAGAGAAAGAGGACACCCTGGATGGGACACCAGTCTATTTAGATAGAATTACACTTAAAAAGTTCTTTCTGTTCATCGCTAAACACTCTAAGTAAAAGAAAATCAAGCAAGTACATGTACTTTGAACAGAGAGTGCACTTCTGAAGAACTTCCTAAAAAAAAAGATCAAAAGATGACATATACAACCCCTATAAACTGATAACATTTTTCAAAACTGTTAATGTTAACAGCAGCCACAGGGATTCCTGCTCTATGTGTTCAGCCTGTAAAACAACATTCCTGCATCACGAGACTTAGATTACAGAGCAGAATTCCTTCAATGGCCCCTTTGCAGTTTCCCCATAAATCCTTGATGCAATGCAAAGGTAAACATTAGTCAAGAAAAGACAAAACGGAGCAGACTAAGAATTGTATTAAAATGTCGATTACTGGCCATGATCCAGATCACAGGAAATTAAGTTATTTGGTAACGGAAAGAAACTTTTCATACCGATTTCCTTTCCATGTTGATAAATCACTTTCAGCACCAGAAATATATATCCATCAAAAATTAAAAAAGGATTGAATTTAGATGTAGGAATGACTGATTTGCGCATGTTCTCTTGGTTTCTGATGTCTTTCTCACAAACATTATAAAATGGCATAAAATGCTATAAACACCAAAGACAAATTAGACCCATATTATTTTAGCACATCCTAGTTACTCTACAATCTTCTTTAATAACAAACAGCCCCAGCCATCAAAGAACTATTAACATCTACCTCATCATTGCAGAATGTTTGTGCTTATTTAAGACTCGGTTTGTAACACTGAGGATTTAAGACTGTTTTCCACATTTTTCAAATGTTTTTTTACAAGAGGAATGCTGGCATTGTGGTAGATAAATTCTAAGTATAACACTCAGAATAAAAGTCGGACCTCTCAGTTTGATGAGGTAAAGGAAATCTTTTATTCCAGCATTCCAGCAAAGCAATCTCATCACGCATCGCATCTTCGCCGGCTGATTCTAGACAGAAGACTGTCTTCTCCCTCCACAATGCCAGTGACAGAGGGGGCTATGGAGGCCAGAGGCCCGGATGACAGCATACCTCGTCAGAGATGTGGTTACAGTTTTTGATGAGTTGCCGGCGTAGGACTGGGGCATCTGGGTCAACTTGGCGCTCGCAACTCCTCTGGCTGCCCAGGATGAAGTAGATCAGCTCCTCCAGGAGGGTGGGGGCGCTAACGTGGTGCAGAATGCGGGACAGCAGGGTCATGTGAAACAGCACACCTGCTTCTGACCTGTGGGAGACAAACGTGCCTCATCACCCCCATGAGAAAGCGGGCTCCAGCCCAGGGCACATGCTAGAGTTGGACACTTACACCTGGAGCAACTGAGGCTGCACCACAGCGATGAGCCACTGATGGTGAATGACTTTAGCCAGTTTGATCGACAACGTCTGAAAAGGGCAAGAGAATCAATGAAACGTTTCACCCAGGAAATGTTTTACTTTTAGGCAGAATTGGTTTTCTGTTCACTGGGGCTAGGACATATTGAGCATGTCACGCTAACAAAGGGAACAATAATGGCCCTTTGACTTGATTCACACTCACTTCCCACCCCATGGCATCACTCACCCTTGGTGCCTCATTGACCAAGTGGTTGCAGAAGTCCAGCCAAGCTAAAAAGGCTTCCAGCTGCTCCCTACCAGGAAACGAGCTGGACTCCTCCGAAGTCTTGGGGGAACATTGAACTCTGCGTATAACACCAATACAGACATAAGAAAGTCTTCCCCAGAAAGAACCAGTATTGCAGAATTATTTTAAATACTTAAAAAGCTAACAGTTTAACCTATTTTGTAAGGTAAGGGCTATACATTGTCAGAAGTATTATACCAGCCAAATATTTCATTCAATAAATACCTAGCTTCCTCTTAGTGGAGAAAGAGCTGCAGCCTTACCTGATGAATTACATATGTAATATGCTCGGATCACCAGTAATCCCATGCTGTACCATGCCAATATCCAGGGGTACCGTGCTAAGATCTGGCTGTACCATGCCAATATCCACATGTACTGTGCTAATATCTGCCTGTACCATGCCAATATCCAGGCATACCATGCTAAGATCCGGCCGTTTCACACCAATATCCAGAAATACTATTCTATGATCTGGCTGTACCATGGCAATATCCAGGCATACCATGCTATGATCTGGCTGTACCATGGCAATATCCAGGCATACCATGCTATGATCTGGCTGTACCATGGCAATATCCAGGCATACCATGCTAAGATCTGGCTGTTTCACACCAATATCCAGGGCTACTGTGCTAAGATCCAGCTGTACCATGCCAATATCCAGGGGTACCATGTTAAGATCCAGCTGTACCATACAATACTCAACTATTCCATGCTAATGCCACAGGTAATCATTCATTACTACTAAACAGCGAGAGTCATGTTTCGGAGAAACAGCTACTCAACATCCATAGAGAGAAAACATGACTCTCTTTCTATTTCACCTGACAGCGACCAGGCAAAGTTAAAGCAGGGCATAATAGCATGACTGAACCCAGTACCATCTATCCAACTTCTAACCAATCATCCTGTTCAGAATCACGGGAGGCCTGCATGCACATCCGAATGAAAAACAATCTGCAAATCATTTCAAAGGTTCTTTAACCCCACAGAAAGCCTGGAGGTTCATACTGAGGAGACAAATCCACACTTACCTCCACTGAATGTCAGGGCAGCTGTGAACATCGACGGGCTCCAGGGACAACGGGATAGAGCTGTAGAGCTCAGTGACCCTCCCTGCGACCATCTCGCACACCGGTGTTTTCTTCACCAGGCACTCTGCCGTCTCCTCCTTTGGTATCGCCAACAGCAACGACAAGCCCTCACAGGCTCTTAATGCAACTCTGCTTTTCTGATAACAGGGAAACACAGAAGGGAATAATTCCACAAACTTCACTTCTCAGACTATTCAACTCCACAATGAATCTTCCTGTCGACCTCTTACTGCCTCATCTGGATTGAACTGTCAGTCATTGGCCATTTGTTCATTATATATTTGCAGGCTGCTGTTTTCTGTTACGTCTTACTGCATTTACTGTTGTTTCTTGTATTCATACATTTGTCTAATGTCTCTATATAGCGCTGTGTGCACTTTTATGCTGGCCTATCTTTCCATGTTTCCATATCTTTTCCTACAATCCCCTTTTTTAACCACACTGTCCATCCACAGCCTAACCCCACCCCTCATTTTCCTAAATTCCCCTATTTCAACCACACTGCCCCCCCAATGCTGGGATGTATAAGGGATTGGTGAGAAGGTCATTGGACATGGCTTCACATACCTGGCTTTTTGTTAAGAACAGTAAAGCATGGATCAGGTTCTTGTCCTCCGGGATCTGACTAGGGGATCTGCAGGGGCTGCTGGGATATCCGCTGTCATTCTGATGTCCAGGAGGCATTTTTTCTGCGTTGGGGGTTTCGCTGACCCCCTGCTGAACCTCATCTCCTGATGAAGAGCATGACCTTCTACCAGGTTCCTCTGTCTTAATCTTTAGAACACACAACAATGGAGACCATACAATACAATAAATAATCCAATAAACAATACATGATGTTGCTAGTTAGCGGCAAGCATCACAGATGTTACTGAACTCCTTAAGAAACTTCGGCAAATTCTGCCTTCTTAACAAACTTAAGTAACTCAGTTTATTAATCAAATGAAAAACATTTGGCTGTAAGCAGCATTCAGTAACCAGCTGTTTTTTTTTTATTGCGCCTTCATTAAATCATGTCAGTTCTGTTGCCTAGTGGTTACAACATGCCAAGTTAGTATACTATCTGCCAGATTGTATAGGGGAAAAAAGAAAAACAGTCTGACAAGCCATTCCATTTCAAAAGTTAAATTCATAAAATACCCCAAGAATGTAGTTGAGCACATAAGGATCCTGTTTCAGTCTTGAGCAAATGGTAAAGAGGAACTGGGCCTCCTCCTTTTCAGTCTGTGACCCTGTCTGTGCACAGAGGCAAATCAGCTTCTGCGGAGACAAGAAACAGACCTGATTCAATTAGCTGCAAGTGGTTTGTCCAGGTTGGTTGACACGCATCTGCAGCATTGCGTGGACATCGGGGGAGGTGCCTCTGGATTGGCAGACCGGGGTGGTGGTTCCCCTCTTCAAGAAGGGGGACCGGAGGGTGTGTTCCAACTATAGGGGGATCACACTACTCAGCCTCCCTGGTAAGGT
>JAODJX010000042.1:13933411-13944565 GCA_026776945.1 Isichthys henryi | reverse complement strand
CCATTGCTTCCGGGATAGGCTCCGGACCCCCCGCGACCCAGTAGGAACAGCGGTTTGGAAAATGGATGGATGGATGAGCTTCACTGCTTGATATGTTGATTTTTGGAAGTTACCTTATTTCATTTGACAGGATTTATAAATGTAATACACCAAAACAGTAACCCCAGCAGCTGTAGGCTGCTTTAAAATGGTGCTGAGGATCTCATCATTAACAATAAGGGGACTTGCGTTCATTTTGCTCTTTCACAATTAGGTATGTTTACTTGATTTGAGACCATTCTTTCTGCTACTTTTGCTTGCAAGTATTTTGCGAATTGCTTAAATACAAACACTTTCAAATGCAAAATAAAAATGATGAAATTTTGACTGTATATCCACTTTCACCACTATCTCTTATGCCAACAGATAAAACTGCCCTAAAACAAATGTTTAAAGAGTCCTTCCGCAAACACTGCAAATATTTGATGACGTTCCCGTTTAAACTCATCCCGTCTGGATTTCTTAGTGCCCAGTGGCCAGAGGATAAAGAGAAAGGCAGTCTCACCCCCTTCAGCAGCCATTCAGCTGAGGATGATGGCTCTTCAGCATGACTGAGGTTAACCATGGACTGGAGGAAGCCCCCTGTGCAAACAAAGGCAAATGTTAAGTGTCCAAGGACAGACTAATGAGGAACACCAAGACTTTAAAGCTGAATTCTCAACAATAAAGAGTCTTAGAGAAATCCCTTACCAGTGACTGTCTGATTTTCCCTGAGATCACTGTTGGTGGCTCCAGACGGACAGTTCATAATCATGTATTCTGCATCCTCCACTAGAGAAAGAGAGGAATAAAGAGAGATCACAGACTCAGAATATTAACAAAAATTCACACACCTTGTTCTATTTGGCACTTATATAAGTACTTAATAATAAGAGTGTTTTCTCAGTTTTTGTCATGGTATTGATCTGTTTCAAAGCTGATCAATTAACAGTCAATCACAGAGTACTACAATAGGGTAATAGTGTAATGTTTCTGAAAGGATAACCCAAATATATTTTCAGTGATTAATCTGGTAGCAATGCGTGAGATTTATGTGCACATTCGCTGGTAAGGCACCTCCATTTAAAACAGTCCAAAAATGTATGGTGTTGGGTATCTGCCTGTTCCTATACCCTTTCTGCAACAATTCTACACTTCATAACATAGATCATATCTGCTTTTATAAACTCTCTCCAAATCCACCCAGCTGACCCTATTTAAACCCTAAAAATGTTTCATAATAGCAGTACTTCATTTATCCCTGTGGGGAAACTGGGTAGTATTACATATCCCAACTTGCTCTCCAGGAGAGACACAGATCTATATAGTGTACATGTGAGAACAAGTTTTGGTTTCAGACAGGTTCCCTGGAGCAGTTGGGGTTAAGGACTTTGCTCAAAGGACCCAATGGTGATAAAATTACTCTACCAGCTACAGGACTCAAACCCACAAAATCCTAGACAAAGATTCCTAACTAAACAAGTTACATAGCACTCCAAGTCTCAGCTCTTATAATGAAGGATCCCGTTAGTGATTAACAAAAAAAAAACAAAAAACACTGCAATGACAAAGAAAAACAACGTGAAATGTAAGATGAAGTTATCTGTGACGTTAACTCACCAGGAGTGTCCTGTAGTTTAGACAGCAAGTCTGAAATAGACTTTTTCTGCGCCTGAGCAATATAGCTGAGGTTCTCGTTGTCCAGGACCAAGAGAAACGACTGAAGGTCCAAGACCAGCCGGTTCAGCACTGTGGGAAAAAAAAGCGGTAATGATAAGTGCTCACCTGCAGTGTATGTAGGTAATATTAACAGGTACCGGACTGAATGGCGACAAAACTGGAAAAAAAAAGTAGTGCATAAGCCTATGGTATGTCTGAAATACCGAAATCAGGAGTGTTAATAAAGATTTATGAAAACCTTTGCTAAGGATTATGATTTTATTGAGAATAAATGACAACCCACTATTTAAGCTAATCAGTGTACATTTATGGGGGGGGGATATTTTACGGGGGCCAAAACAGCCCTACCAAGCCCCCTGACATGTCGATAAATCCATCTTTCATGACCAGTCGTCCCAGGGTCACAGGGGGCCCGGAGCCTATCCTCGGAAGCGCCGGACACAGACCGGGAGACACCTTGGATGGGATGGTAGCCCATCATTCATTCATTGCTTATTAACATTTGTAATTTATTTAGCTTGCACTGTAACCAATGGTGACACAAATATTATCAAAAATTGCAGATAAATATTAACACAACATACTGCATTACTGTAAAAAGCATCACTGCTAAGCAGCTCAGGATGCTGCATCTGAATATCACTGTAACAGAAAAAGAAATTTAAAAATGGAAGAATCTTCCCACACTGTGATGCTACAAGCCACTGTTCATTCTTCAAATAATTTGTATTTAACCACTCTGTATACCTATTACTATCCATCTTAACCCTACACATAACCCTCAACAATAATCTTCCCTAAATATTCTCTCAATCATTATTTTTAAGGTGATCTGACTAAAATCACTGCAAAGTGAATATTGTAATAGGTGCATTGAACAGTTTCCTCCTACAGTTCAAAGAAATGTTGGCATGCTAATGCGTGTCTGTAGATTGTGCAGGTTAATGGCCTGCAACGGACTGGCATCCCATCCACAGAGCACCCCTGATAAACACAGTGACTGTAATTACAAACTGCATACTCACCAGACTGGAAGAAGAGCTCATTTTGCTAGATTTATACAAAAATGAGAGGAAAATCAAAAATAAATAAATAAATAATAAATTAATTTTGATGCGATGATTAGGAACAATTAGGAAATCCCCCAAAACACATCATTACTGGTAAATTTGAGTCTATCCACATAAAACACGGATTGAAAGGCAACTTTTATCCATATCAACAATCTTGCAGCAAGGACATTGCAATCCAGAACATCCAGTGGTACCACCATGTACCGAAGCACCATGCCTTCATTGACTTATACAGTGTATGAATGTGCCAGGTTTAGTTTACAGTGCAGACAAGCAACAGAAAACAATGGGGGTCGCAGTGGTGCATGATAGCCGCTCTTTTATGTAGGGAGGGGGTGTAAACAGCCCCCGCTGGTTAAACCTCTGCCTACACACAGCAACAGACAGTACAAGCCTCACTTTTGCTTTCACAGTGAACAGAGATGCATGGATACTGTGGGAGAGTCTATCAGAGGGCCTTTGTACAGCAGTCCTACTATCTGTGTAAATTACTCTGTGTGGGAAAAATAAAGAAAAACAGTAGAAAGGAGGAAGGACTTTCTGCTTATGAAAGCCACAGCAACGCTGTCCCATAAAAACAAGCCACTTGTTATGGTGTCCTCAATGGCCTTTAAATCTCTCTATGAAAAGAACGCCCAAGTATCCAGAGAAGCCTATACATACTTCCAGTGCTGAATGAAGCCTTCAAACCAGTCAAACTGAAGAGCTCAATTGTTTCATAATTCATCCATCTTTCCCAGTATAACCAGAAAACAGCTGAGGCCAGTGCAGCCCCACAGGGAACATGGGCAGATGTGCCAAATGTGTACAAGATGGAAGGAATATTCCACCACACCTTTCTCCTAAAAGCCGTGGAGTAAACGTTTAAGGCCCAGAACGGCCCAAGCTGTTATCCTTGACAAAGATACTTAACCTGAATGCAAACTAGCAAATGACCCAGCAGGGCTTCCCTTTTCTCACCTATGTGAACCGTTCCCACTAACCTTCAGACAAAGCTGGTCGGGCAGAAGCACATAAAAGCCAAACATGAAACAGAAGCATTCCTGATGGGGCGTTAATGTTTGGCTGGTGAAAGGGACAAAAAGAGTTACAACTGCTTACGGCCCCCGTTGAATTTCATATTTACATTTTTGATAAAAACGAGGGAAACAAAAACACTGGGGAGGATTTCTGTAGGAATTCTGGGAACAGTCATGTCCTATCTGCCTTCTAAGTGACCCCACTCTCTTCCTGACACTAGCATGAATAACTACCAGTGAAATCACACAGTAGCTCTTTCCGCGTGCCTTCCATGAGAGACAAACACTTTTCTGCATTCTTCGTCCAACGTTTAATCCTTAGAGGTATCATTATTCCATCCTCTCCATTTCCTGTTCTCTCAGTATCCTCGGAAAACAATCCGCTCTTTCGGAAGATGCGCCATAATACCTTCTGACTCACTGACAAACAGCCCAATCTTTTTCAGCCTTTTAGTGAATGACTTGGGTTATTTACTTAAGATGTAATTGCAGTTACAACTGCTGTTTTAACCTTTGTGGAAGCCGAAGGGCAGGCAGTTTACCTGTTTGGGAAGGGCGCAACTTACTTTATTCTTTCTTTGATCTCAGGTCTATGTTAGGAAGACTGATTTTCTTAACAGGCAGTGAATATGAGGTTTTCCAAGTGTTATTCTGTTCAGTGGCTTTTACACAGAGTTAAACTAAATGGCTTGCTTATAGCTTGAAACCTGAAGTAGCATGTAGGATGAGAGGTTGGAAGACAGATGGCTCACTTCAATAAAAAAAAAAAGAACATTCAATGCAAATCCATAACCTTACAGTTACACAGTTGTGCTTATTGAAGTAGTACTGGGTTTCCTATATTATAATTTCGGGCCACATGGTAGATTCACCGCAGGATAAGAGGTGAATGAGGACTGGAGGAGAACACTGAAGCAATCCTAAAAATGATAAATATGAACAGTTTTGTCAAAGGACAAAACATACTAGAAGAACCGAACCATGACTCTTGACTCCAATGACTACAAAGACATGATTTTTCAGGAGCTGGCTGATCAAAAATTATTAGGGATCAACACCCAAAGAAAGAAACCAAAGCATAGCGGGGGGGGCTTTCCACTTCCTTTTAATTACACGGAGAAATCTGATCCCACGTTTTCTTTTTTCTTTTTTTTTCTGTACGCCTAGTCACATTTCAAAACAAACCACAGAACAGCCATTCACATTTATTCCAAGCAGGCTTGCTTGAGCTGCATGATACAACAATCACATTTTTAAAGAGTTGGCATTGGGGGGAGGGGTGGGGATCGTAATATCTGCTCATTAACAAACTTCAAACTTTAAGCAGAGACATTTTTCACATTCTGCAGATGTCTATGGAGCCTACTCAGATGTAAGTATTGGAGCAGTGTGTGGCTTGGTGGGTTATGATGCTGTGCGTGTTAGCCGAAGGTCACTGGTTCAAATCCTGCAGTCAGCAGATGGATTTCACTGCTGGGCCCTTAAGTGGGGCCCTTAAGTGAGGCCCTTAATCACCAGCTGGATAAAAGCATCGCTAAATAAATAAAAATGTAAGCAAGGGGGGGGAATCAGCCTCTGATATGTAAGAAGGGTGGGATGGTGTGGGTGATTGAGCACCCCGCCAGAGTATCCAGAGGAACTATCAGATGCTGTTCACCATTCCATGTCCAAATGAGTCACAAACGTTGATCTCCCAAATTAAGGGCTTCCATCCTAGCATCAACACAACATCCTGTTTCTGAGCAGCCGTGGAAGCTTTGAACAGAATGACCGCTTAAGTACTTGCACACAGTATGTAACCAGGATCGACACGGAGATGAGACATGTTCATAATCTCAGGCATCGACGCCCTGCTTCATGATGTGACCCAAGAAGCTGCGGGAAATGTCTTAAGGAAAGTAGATTCCTAGAGAGCTGGATTCATGAATTAGAGTTTTGTATCAAACTAGGCTAATGTTACATCAACCTCTAACACAAAGACATGTTGTTTTGAGAGCGATAGAAAAAAAAAACATAAAATCATGACTGAGGATGAAATTATTAATCGCTGCATTTCAGCTGTCATGTGTGTTTCACGGCAAAAAGAAACACACCATATGACTACGTACTAAATAAATGTGATTTCCCCATATTTAAAAAGTAAAATTACGTGTTCCGAACTTCACAACGTGGAAGATAAAGAATTACACTCTCCAAATGACTGGAGTTCCCTTATTTTTCTTGACCGGGGAAACCTGGCAATAGCGTATTGTTGTAATATAATCCGTGATGTCATGGTGTTGCTAAACAGGGTCACTTTTCACAGGATACAGATGGAAAGAACAGAGCTAATGCAGCACAAAACCCCTTTCGTTGTTTAGTCTCTATTATCCTTCCCTCATAAAGTTGTAGAAAGAGATCAATCCGGCATTAATATTTAAAACAAACTATAGTCGGCTGTTTCAGGGTCTCTTGGGAGATTGTGGTGGCTGGGGGCATTTCCGACTACTGCTCTATAGTCATTACTTACATTCCTTTAAAACGATAAATGTTGCACAGGCCAACTTCCAGAACAAAAAGTTTTTACTCAACCGTAGTAATGGCCAGTTAGTACTGGGTCCACGTTAGTCAAATACTGGCAATAACACCATATACTTAATTATTAATATAACAAACATCTTACCTGGAATAATACTGCACTTAAAAAAATATTAACTT
Source organism: Isichthys henryi (assembly GCA_026776945.1). Lineage (NCBI taxonomy): Eukaryota > Metazoa > Chordata > Actinopteri > Osteoglossiformes > Mormyridae > Isichthys > Isichthys henryi. The sequence continues at coordinate 13,938,078 of JAODJX010000042.1, read as the reverse complement.
AATTCCACTGTGGGAAATGCGCACAGTTAAGTTTATCATAGGTCGATTTTATTCAGTTGGTTCCAAGGTGTTTTTTAATGCCAGACAATAAATAAATAAAAAACTGAGTGAACGATGACAATAAACAAGTGAAGGGCAACGAATCGGGGAATAGCACTCGATGCCGTTTCTTAATATAGCGCGCTCCAAAAACTAATAAAATACACTCCTTGAATTGCAATCTCTATATTTAAGCAATAAAGAAACCGATCTAAATAAATAAAACGTGCTAACTAATACGATTTATATGTTTAAGATATATCTCAGATACCGCTGCACAAGAAAATGTGTATGAAGTCTATCGGATTTCTGTAGTCAGACTGTATTAGAATAGACTGACTCCGACTGGAGGGGAAAGAAAGTTTCTGAGCCTCATCCTAAGGTCCCATCACACGTTATTTAACAGTAGATTACTTTATCCTTCAGATAAACTATTCACAATCCGTGTTTTATCTCATGCTACAATACCTGACACAAATGCAATGTTCATAGTGGAAAAACGCATCCACCTCCAGCTTCCAGCGCGTTTTTATTTGAGGAAAACAACAGCAAACTTTTCGAACGATCGCCGCGGATACGCTGCATGCGAGCGCTTTATTCCCATTTCTTACTGCTTAGATCCTGTCGTAATGGAGGAAATGGCCCCGTACCTTTTTGTTTGTCCATCGCTGTCGGTGTTCAGGGTTCAGGGTCCGTATCGTTTCCAGGCATAGCTATGTATGCGGGTCGGTCCGCCGCTCTGCAGTCCCTCCGCTTGTGGCACAAGGCAAGCGGATCATAGCCGCGCCATCCCCGCTAATTACTCCTACCACCTTGAGAGCTCTTTACGCACTCTTCTTTTTTCCCTCCCTCCCCACTCCCTCTTTCCCTCCCCCTCTCACTCCCTCTTTCCCTCCCTCTCTCACTCCGTGAGAACACAAACACGGTTGTAGCCTTGCACATCCTCATGTCAGCTTTAAGGAACGCTTTACGGCTTTCTGAACAGAGAAAAGAAACGTTTTCTACAACTTTCTTTTTTATCTGGAAGCAGTTTTCTCCATTTAAAACCAGGAAAAACAAATTAGAGAAAGCGCACATGATCGATTTTATAAAGGTAACTTATAAGACTTTCATACAGATACTTTCAACTATATATAAAAAGGGTTTGTATGTATTCTGTCTGTAATCAGTGGTTTTACACAGAAAACCCCAACAGTTTTATTTTATTTTTTTTTATTTGTTCTTTTTCCAACACACTTGCACATGAAAAACACAAGTGGAGAACATATGAGTATGAAGCTTCAATCATAACTGTGCCCAACACATATGTGCAGCATTCATTTGTGTGCATTTTTAAATACATCTCTAATATCCTGATGATAATCATGATGCATCAACAGTTTTGAGACTGGTGAAGAAGAAACATACGATGCCCATAAGCATGTGACTGCATCCGATGGAGAAGCCGGGCATTTAACGCTGTGGGTGACAGAGGTTACCGATACCCTTTCTCTAGGGGTTGGTGACCCAACCCGAACCTTGTCTACCCAAAACAAAGGCAGTAATTATGCTCGGCATTAAGCGATACAGAGGAACACATGAAATCCTATGAAGCAACCGTGAGCCGATAAAGTGCTGAGAGATTTCTTTAAATTTTCACAGAATCCTGAATGTGCATTGGTGCATCTCCCCATATCCCACGAGTTGGGGCCCTGGGTGATTTTTTTCAGGCATACTGTCTTTTCCTCCCATCCAGCCAAACACCCATCACGTCTTCGGGAAGAGTTTTGGCTTTGGCAACACTTCCACAGCCCACACTGTTACCCGTGATACCTCCCACCCTCCTTCTTCCACCCCGCCCCCCCCCGTCAGGCAGCCAATGGACAGGGGTAGGTTAGGACTAAGGCACATTCCCTCACATCATTCCTGCTGCCCTACTATGCTCTGCTTTCCATACCAGTTAAAATAAGGGAACATATCAATTACTATTGCTTCTGAAGGACGTAGCTGAAAGGGTTTATGATGTAGAGTTTGTGGGGCACCCATCTGGCCTGTAACCCCTGTGGTCCACTCATGGATCCCATCCACACACACACACACACACACACCACAGTGACCTATCCCTGCAAGTATCTGTGCTTCTATGACTTCCCCAGTGAGTGGAGCTTTTGTGATCACTTTTTTGCCCTTGTCAATAAATTTTAAAGACCTGCAGTTCCCCATCAATAGCTATCAATATTTTTAAATGAGGCCTTTTGTAAACTCATGTTGTCATCTACATAAAAAAAAATATATACTGCATACAAAGGTCAAACGAATGATGCACAGAACTTGCTTCTGTGCAGATATGATGAAGAAATACTCCAAACTCATAAGTTAAATCCTTTTTTGTCTATCTGGACAGTAAACAAGTAAATGAGTGACGATAACAGAAGAGGCAGAGCTGCAGATGCAGACATTGCGCTTGTTATGGTGAAAAAGCAAAAACCCTTAAAGGTGTTTACAAATGTGCAGGTATTGTAGTAATGGGACCAGACAGGTAATAAAGGTCGGCACCAACTATGTGTCCTGTGTACCTTTAAGACGTCAGGCTCCGTCTATGTAGAACAATATCGAAGACACTAGTTGAGACTAACATCAGTGAAGGTTTCACATGCGAATGCAGATCGGCCAAAAACTCAGCTGCAGATTTCTAGACGGTGCAATTTTATTAGAGTTAAATAGTAATAATATAGAGTAGTCTATCATCAGCTCTTTTAGGAAAGGAATCAAAATGCATCTGTCTGAAGTTTCACCACTTCCAAAAATAGATTAGTGGAAACGAAAACTATCAAAATGACTGAGAAACAATTCAAAAACATTGTTCTATGTTTGAATAAACAGGGTCAGGTAAATCAGCCCGTTAATTCTGCTGGTAATTCAATGTCAATAGAAATATACTGCATGTTAGCTGATATCCAGCTGCACGGTTCAATATACTGAGAAGTAAGTTAATAGTTTTCCTCGCTAAAATCTTACTGGCAGTGCTGCTCTGATATAAAATGAGGACTAATAGAGTAGCTTGATTTATAACTGAACTCACTTCCCTGCCTGTGGGATGTAGCAGGTAAGTGTTGGTGACCTTATTTCTTTGTTGGTACCCATTTGAATAATACCAGTCAGAAGATATGTCACTTCTACAGGCTCTTGCATAATCCATACGATCCTCTGTTGCTATTGTAGTATGAGAAAGAGACAGTTACTAGACTCTAAGTTTTTAAAACTGTAGATAGTTTTTAGGTGACTATGATTTAGGAATGGGACTTTTGTTCCTTTCCAAGTTTAGTATTTTATATTTTATGTATTTGACTCTTTTCTTGAAAGTGTTTCCAAAGAAGTGCTGTAGCCTGTGTTCATAAATAAGTCTCTTCTCGCTAAAACAGCAAAACCTTCTTTTTCAAGTCATTTTGTTTCCAGAGAGAAAGCTGATCAAAGTCCTCGATGGACATTTTAAACACGTCCAGGAATTCTTCTGGAGCCAGGTGACGCTGCAGGGAGAGAGGAACAAAACACATCAAACAGGACCTACATATCAGATATCCCTAAACCCTACAGATATGGCCTCAGTATAGATGATTATCCAATTTTAAGCATTCATCACAAAGGGAGGTGCTCTCCAGCTGTCAGGCCGGACTTCATGGAGATCCAGATTGCAATCTGCTACCGACAGTTTAAGTTCTCTTTTTCTCACCTCTAACCAAGAAATTTCAAAGCATATTTTAATACTGGTAAAATTGTTCAGTCTGAGATCCATCAGTGAAATGAGCTAACACTCCTCACCCCCATACCTCAAGTTTTGTTCGGTCAACGTCTGGGGGGACCTTACTCTGGCCTCTGTGAGTCACCATGAGCATTCCATAGGGATAAATCTATCAAGAGAAAACAGACCCATGCAGGCTGTTTTTGCGAAAACCCACATAATCCATTTAACAGGCAGCAGCCTTGACTCAAAACACTACCCAGTATTTCACCTTCGGAAGTGCACTGCTGTGCTCTGACAGAGTCCTGTCTGGTCCAGTTACAAAAAAGCGGCACAAAAAGACAGTCTTTATAGATAGGCGTCTTTTTCAGATACAATATTTCAAACAAATTCCTGAAGATCACTTGATAAACAAAAGCATCCCACAAAGAATTCAATCCCAAAGTGAAACCTTGGCCCCTCACTGTGCTCCTTTACACTTCTAAAGTCACTGTTTAAGCATGAAGGACTAGATAAAGAAATCAAATGAATATGCATACTTGGGGTGGGGAAACATTCACAAGGAAAAGTGCGCTAGGGCAGGTATCACACTGGGATAAGAAAACTTTGAGAACATGGGATTAATTGGGCAATGCATTAACAAAGTCCTTCTCAACTCTTGTTGCAACATACTGGGCAGTGAGATTGTTCTGTCCCCCTCTGAGCCTCTCCATTCTACAATTGCCCCCCCACACCCCCACATCAGGCACACCTCTCACTGAGTATAACTGCACAAGGCATACAGATAACACGCCCCTCTCCACTTGCTGCAGAGTTCCACCATGCAAGAAAGCGCAGGAGACTGGCACCAAGCATGGGGCATCGCTACTACTGCTCATGATGGATGGATGTTGGGGTGGGGGGGGGCGGG
>JAODJX010000042.1:13903751-13917669 GCA_026776945.1 Isichthys henryi | reverse complement strand
CCCCCCGCCCCCACTTACCAGTCACATTACATTCCAAAACATGCGGTCCTCACTTTTCATAATTAAGCACACAACAAAATAAATTTGAAAGTGTATTTAACGTGAGGTAGGTGTTTTATACTGACTGCAAAGCTCTCTCGTACGCACAAAGGGACTCACAAAGGGACAAGCAGGTCATTCTCACAGTATTTCTCATCGTCGTTCCTCATGGTGGAACAAGAGCGTGCAGATGGATGTGGCTGTGGGGAACACTTGAGATCCTTCACTTGCCCCTCTCAGAGTAAATGCCTCAGCCTAGCCGGCGTTTGGTATGAGGAGGGGGCGCGATGGCCGCCCCCGTCTCCCTTTATCGCTCACTTGTTTTCCCTTTCGAAACAAGGCCTCCCAACAGCTGGGGGATTAAATCAGCCCAGACCTGAGCTTCCCATTGTGTTTTTGTCCCGAGCTGCACATTACACAGATTTATTGGCTGTCAGGTTGGAGGCTGGTTGTATGTCCTGTGTTTTCTAAGCCAATTGTCAATGGTTTGGGCTCTTTTGGATTTCTGCTGACTTCCCTTTATAGCACCCAACACTAAACAAGCCAGCTTCAAGTGCACAGACAGCTAATTTACATTTATGGTGGCAGTCCATCTTGACTTTGTATTTAGAGTGATAATTCTGACCAAGAGAGTAATTATTAAGAGTCACTGAGCAGGACTCCTGATGGACAACAAAATTGCTGGCATTTCTCTTTCCACAGATATGAAGTCATACAGGCATCCATAAATTAACACTCCCACCAAAATACATTAAAGTTAAATCCATTTGGGAGTATTTTAACTAATTATTTTACAACTGATGAAAATGGAAGAAGATACATCTCAATGAAGAATTTACAAACACACCCTTTACTCAGAGATATATGATCTTCCAGACAAATGGTAAGTGATCATGACATAAAATGACACCACATTAGAAGTTTAGAACAGTGAATTATGTTCACTACAGACGAAACAAATTGAATAACCCAGTCAATAATTATCCCTTGGACGGAGAATGGTGGTGGAAGAATCATGCTATGGTCTTACTTCATAGGAATGGGAATCTTGTTAGGCCTTGGAAAGACTTAAGTACTTACAAATATTCAAGAACAATTAAGGTTTAGTAGCTTCACTGAATCTGTCACAGTGGTGCCAGTGATCTAACCAGTCAGATTCAATTCCTAAGTGGTCGACACAGTCCAGAGTTGAATGCCGCTAAGAATCCATTTTAAAAATCTCATCCATAAGTAATCACATTGTAAAACAAACATACTTCATTTGAACTGCCATATTGGGGCATTAATTCTCTTTCTAACAGACGTAGAGATGCCCTTTTGCAGAGTATGTCCTGATGATGTAACGGTACACATAATAGGGATGTAACGGTACACATTATATTACTGGACCATTCATCATGCCCGCGATAGTTCACATATACATATTGAACAATGGTATTACGATATGCCTGTCATTTTCCTATACACAATGGCGCGAGTGTTTTTTCCTAAAAAAAAAAAAAAATATACATCTGAAAAATTGGGGTCATCTTATTTTCAAAGAACTGAATTTATATATCAGTATACAACAGCAGTTGGCATAAATGACCTGCCTGCTGGCTAATGGTAGCCAAATACTTCAAATGTAATCGACATCGATTCAGCAATACGACACTGTATGAGACGTGATCCCACCCACTTTTGACAACTGGCTGACATAATGTGACACTGTGGGGTTGATCAGCAGCTGGCATGCTCTGTATTGCACCATGCTTATCTTTAATTGGTGTAAATTTATATAGGTATTCATGTATTTTTGGTAACTGTAAATGCGATAACTGTGTAATGACTGCCGGAGAATCTGTGTGTTTCATTAGAGTGTAACCATGAGCGTCATGTAAACTGTTGGTTTCCTTGTCTGTGCCGCTGCTAGTATTAAAACAATAGTGGGTCTTAACAAAGACAGTATTTCATTTTAAATAAGTTGTCATTTTCTTTATTAAAATGACTCGACCACTCATCACAATACATAAAAAATTTTGCGCCCTTTCTGTGGGTCTGCTGCATCAAAAACATTCTGCACTCTCTTCGTTTCTTGGTTGTGGAATTTGTAATATTAATTATCTATCTACACTAACTGTGCTGCAATTACCTGTGGTTGCTTTTTTTACAGTGACATGCTTAACTTTGTATATGTTCTTGTCAAATAAAATTATTTTTCTTCATAAAGACATGATTTGGTTTTCTTTCAAAAATGTATTTAATATTGCCTGTAAAGGTAAGGTACATACTATGTACAGTGTTAATTTGAAATAGAATAGACAAAAGCACGTACAGGTTGTCAAGGTTAAGAAGCACTTTTAATTTGTATGTTTTTCTCTCCTTGATTTCACACAGTAGACACACAAACTGGGCCTAGTCATTCTGCCATCTTTCTGAAAGGAGAGTTGTTATATGGAAAAATACAGAAAATACACCCTGGAAAATACATAACCTTTTACTTCATTCTTGAAGTAAAGGCTGATATGTTTTTATTTTCTTCTTAAATGTAAAGACACCGAAACCGTACCATTACTGTGGTCCAAAAACCGTGACACATACCAAACTGTGGGATAACTGTCCCGTCACATCCCTAATCTTTAATTCCTTATAAATACTGTTATACCCATTTAGCACATAGCAATGTTGACTTCTCTGAAGAAAACACAGGGGATGATTCAAAGTAGCTAGCCAGACATCTCCACTGACCCTTCCGTGCTGAACTGTTTACAGGCTGTAACTCAGGCAACCAGCACAAAAGTAAAGGTCAATGTTACATCATGCGAATTTCTTTTTAGCTGTGAGAAATCGTTGCTTTCATTCAAATAATCACATTTACAATCTGTGCCTAAATTTGTGTATAAAACAAATGGTAACACTTTACATTAAGTGCACCTTCATAATGGATTCATAGAACATTCATAAACAGCATGCAAGCACCATAACATCCTAACATCCCTTAACAGCTTTAATATACATCAATAACAAACATTACATGATTATACAATTATAATGTTTGTTATTATTATATAATGTTGGTTATTCATGCATATTACAGCTGTTAAGGGATGTTCGGAAGGTAAGGTGTACATGCATGATGTCTATGAGTGATTTCTGAATACTTAATGTTAATGAATACATTATGAAGGTGTACTGAACATTTATGAATGCAGTATAAAAGCATTATGAAGGCGCGGGTAATGCAAAGTGTCACCGAACAAACACCAAACAACAAAATAAACCTAATGGGCTGCACCCTTAACCTCAATCCATAACAATCTGCTAGCCTGAACATATTACATGAAGTCCATTCACTACCAATTCCTAAAGAAATATTACTGTACTGTAAATAACTTTGTCATTTCCTATGAAGTCCTTTTTATACAACATAAAAACCATCTAAATTATGCCCCTGTATGTATAAAGTAACCACTGTACGCACTGGGAGCTGGGACATTTTGGATGCATTATCAAAAATGCTAAATTTACCAGAAAATTCAAAATTTATTGCAAGAAATGCAAGATTGTACAGTCACAAAGGCAGCTAACGTATGAGTGAGGCTGGTTGCCAAGACAAAGATGTGCGGCCAAACGAAGACTTTTAATATTAAAGCTATAGTACGCACCTACACTAACAAATACTATGTATTACTAATTTTTATATATTATACGATTTTTGTGATCCAAATAATTTTCAGGATTGTTTTTGGTTTATGTGTCTGCTGCTTTTTGCAACCTTTAGGCAACTTCCAAAAATATTCCCATTTAATTGTTCATGGCCCAACTCACAAATAACAGAAAGTGTGAATGTCAAATGCGCAAATATGAAGGGGTTACTGTACATGGTTGAGCTGCCGTGATGCTATGCGCATTATATTTATTTAGCAGACACTTTTATCAAAAGCAACATACAGCCATGGAAAAAGAGACCACTTTATTTTTAAACAAATCTGCATTTTTAATTCCTGGTTTAATCATGGTTCTCCTGGCAGAAGACCACGCTGTGCAGGTTGGTTCTAAGTTCAAAAAACTGGGAATGAGCAGAAATCAGCCAAGTAAAAGGGAAGCAACTTTCTAATGCCAGAGGTGACCGTCAAATTATCCGACAGTTTCTCATGAATCGGAGGATGACATCAAGTGACCTTTAAAAGGAACGGGAAACATTAAGTGCAGGTGTGAAGTGCACTGCTAGGACAGTTCGTACCAGACTCCTAGAAGCAGGATTTAAGTCTCAAAAAGCAAGGAAGAAGCCCTTCATGAATGAGAAATAGAGAAGAACCAGACTACAGTTTGCAAGATAAATATATATATATTTATTATTCACAGATGCATGCCCAAAAATTGAGGAATGAGTGAAAAAAATTGTGCTATGGTCTCATAATCTTTTCCACAGCTGTGTATTTGGTCAGCCAGTCCCAGCAGCAATTTGGAATTAAGGGCCTTGCTCACTTGACGGTTGAAATCACTCAGTCGCAGAATTTGAACTGGTGACCTTCCAGTAACAGGCACAGAGTCCTAGCCTGTAGTGAAACGCACTGCACTGATGCATATTCGTATTGCATCAATAAACCCAAATAGATACTGCCATTCCTCCTTTGTTCTTGTTGTTTTCCTCCATCTTTGCGCGGGACATGGCAGACTGACTGTCGCTTTCCTGTTTTCATCTCTCTCCGTGCCAACTGAAATTTTACACGAAGCACGTGTTTCATCAGTGTAACATGAAGCAATAAAACCCCATAGCAGGAAGAGCAATTGTGCCCTTCGATCAAGAAGCCGACGTGACGAAGTAGCGATATGCACTGCAGCCCATCCAACGGATGCATGAAATTACAATCACAAAAGGATCAAGAGCACTGTTCTAACTGCAGTCCAAAGACATCACCAACACTCTTGCCAAGATCAAGACTATTTTTTGATAATATTTTGGGGAATTTCAAAGTAACTAACAGCCCTTATCGCCAATAAAAAAAGACTTTGCTCTATGATCCTTATTTGTACATCGCTTTGGATATAAAAGCGACTGCTAAGAAAAAACATCAAATGTAAATGTAAATAAACAAACTTCAAATAAACAAATACAAAACGGACAAAAAATAACTGTTGTGAAAATATGGTTGCAAAGTAGCGATTTTAGTTAAAATTTTCCTAATCTTTTTTGCCTTGATCAGGTCAAACGATCCTTCACTTTGTCTTATAAGATAACTTTAAACAAAACATCAAAATTCTAAAAGGCCTTATTCCCAGAAAATGTCTTTTAACCATGAATGCGTGGAAGTAATCATTATGCAACTTTATTGGAATGTCTCCTGCACTGAAAAGTCCACATTGACTCACTTTCCTATGGTTCACTTCCATCTGACTTTAGTTACCTCTGGTGACAGAAGTGAACATGTAACCCACGTATCACAAATTACTTTGTCTGGATGCATTTATAGAAATGTCACAGTGCCATAGTAGCTACTTTGACAGAAAAAGTTCAGAGCACAAAAAGCAAAGAAATATTACCATAAGCATCTAGCAAACATACCTTATGCTTGTAGAAATGTAAGATCCATGAAACAATCTGTTCAGATTCTTAAAAATCCGTGTTACCCAGCAAATCATCAAAAACTCACACTGAACAAAAGGAACTATCCTGACACTTTTCCCTGTGGGCTTTCAAATCTTTACTCAATGACGTGAGGATTTCCAGAACTATCTTGTTGTCTATAGATGTCCGTTTCACATCCAGGGGCCCCCACCCCCTACGCACGTGCACATGCACGAACACCCCCCTCAGTCTTCCAAAAGGGGCTTATCTCTGCCCAGCAAGACTAGCCAACGCCCTATCAGCCTGCTACCGGCATCACCACGGCAACACTTGCCTGATTGGGTCCTCCAAGCACTTCTGATATATATGTTCATCTAGACCCCCCCCCCCCCACCAAAACAAATAAAGAGGTACACGTGCATAGACTCACGGTGTGACCAAGTTGCAAACTGCAAAATCTCACAGTACTGAGTAAGGCTGAGACCAAACCGTCCACCTCACTCGCCACTGCTCTGACATTAACCACCAGCAGCACTACCCATCACATCACCTACCAGCACAAGTTCACATCCACATCCACAGTGGAGCTCAAGTTCATGGTTAGATCAGCAGAGCTGCATTTTCAGTTTACACATGTTTGTGGTCGACTGCCAGATTACATCTCTGTCCCGTTTCTCTCTGTCACACTCGACCCCCTTCCCCCACCAGGGCCCATCTGTGTCCCCCCCCCAGGCAGAGCTTTTCCCCCATCGTCTCCGTGTACAGCCCACACCACTGCCTGCATCCTCTCATCCACATTACGGTGAAGAAAATGAGCACTTGACAAGTTGTGCGATCAGATTAGCAAGCCGCTAATTAAATCAACAAATCTCTTGGCTACCACTGGGATCTGCTTATATTATAATATTTGTTGTTACTATTGAGAGTCCCATTAGAATTTTGCTCCTTAACTGCATGTGGCTGAGCAGTTTTCGTGGTTACTAGAACAGGCCAGACACCAAAACAATCACCACATCTCCCTTAGCACCATAGGAAGTTATAGTCACTGAGCATCTAAGGAACATGGTCTGAGATTATAGCTAATACACTTTAGGTTATAAAAAAGGAAATCATAAATGACTCACAATACAAAATGAAAACACTAATGAAAGAATAAAAATATGTAATAGTAATTTGCAAAGTTCTCAAACTGAAATACCAAACACTGGTATTAGTATATAGGAAATTTTGTACCAATTTTGTATCATTAAAACATGTAGCAGGCTGCATAAAACCGACACACCCGTCATCCTTCACTACAGGAAATGTCTAATCATCCAGTGCAATCATCTCCATTATTTTAGTAGGCATGTCTTTAGCACTAGTACCATTAACTTTGAATACTGACCCATGTGAATATGTCAACCCATATATCATGCAACTCTACCAAACACAAGGCATAATACAAAGTAATCCAATGAAATAGGTTCACCAATATCGCTTGGCTAAAAACTTAAAATGTTGCTACAACTTAAAGAACGCAGGCCATCAGATGTTATCTGACCAACAACAGGGGGATGAAAGAAAAGCATCGTAAGAAGAAATTCTACACATCATCCATCCATACATCCATTTTCTAACCCTCTATTCATGGAAGTTATACATTTCTCACATGAATAATTAAGGGAATGTTTAGAATGGTGTCTTCGGTTTACTCTCTCCCAGTTCCCTGGGAGCAAAAACATGGATCATCTGGGAATTTCTGAGGACTGGTTTGAGAAACACTGGTTTAGAAAGCAAGGAAAATCCATCTATTTTCTGTAAACACTTGTCCTATTCAGGGTTGTGGGGTCGGCTAGAGCACAACCCAGAGACTGTGTGGGGAAGGCAGGGAACAACCTAGGATGAAGAGCAAACTCTCACCTTTGGAGATTTTGGTAACTCCAATTAACCTCAGCATGTTTTGGGACTGTGGGAGGGGAACCAGGAGGAAACTCTCTGGTGGAGACTCGAACCCTGGTCCCCAAAGATACGTGATGACAGTGCTCACCACTGTGCCACCCCACAAGGAAAACCAGCAGTCAAAATTCAAATATATTCAAGAAATCTATTACATAAAGATGAGCATTCAGGATCTAAAGGATGTAATTTTACAGCTAACAAAATGGTAAGCAACAGCATTGATCTTCAGCATGGTTCTTTAAGGAAGCCTCCAGAGAACTTTCATCGGAATAAATCAATAAAGCAACAAGATGCACTGGGCCTTTAAACTGGCCCATAGCACTTATCAGAGAAGTTGACAGTGATGTGTCTACCTGTATTCCGTAATCATGAAACACTTCATCTCTTCCTTTCATTTGTATGCCGCTGCCTGGCCGATACAAAAAGCCCTTCAGGTACCAGGACAGAGATCCTCCAGTCTGGTGTATTACTTAAGACTTAGATACACAACTTCAATGTTTACATTCAAATACAAAAAGGCCAGAAAGCTACATTCCAAAGATTCCATCCATCCATGTCCCACGACGTTTTTTTACACTAAAGTACCAAGAAGGCGTTTAGTGACCACAAATAATCAAATGCTGAAGGTCTGAATGTCTACTATACTACAACTTCATTGGTTATTTTGATAAATTCACAGTAAACTGCAACTTAATGACAGCCATGAAGCAGGCAGGAAAGCTTAGTGTAGGATTTCAAGTTAATAAGAAAATCTGCTACTTTTTGGCTTATATACACTTGAGCTGGGTAACATCTTAATCTCATCCTCAGCTCCCCTCAACTTGTAGGAGATGGTCATTCATTCAAAAGGTGGCACCACACTTTCCTGTTCCTGTACCACACAGAGTTCAGGTGATTTATTACGAAATATCACACAATCATTTTTCACACAAGCGGTTATGTGGTAGTTTTGCTATCCATTGACAAGCAAATGTGTAATATGCACTGTACTGAAGAGTGTACATGTGACGGAATCATCATTTATGCGGTTCTGAGTTTAATTAAAGACCCCTGTGTCATTTGTAATCCTTTTCACAATCACTCCTCTGTTAAGAAGCTTAAGAAAATCATGGGCTCATTTTCCAGCTACGAAATAAGGCAAAAAAGTACTTTACTCTAAGTACTTTGTAAGAGGCAGGAAGAGAGAGGGCAGAGCATAGAGTTGTCCAAACGTTCTCAATTACAGGGCATGTAGTAGGGCCACCCATCCACAGGAAACTGAAGAAAATGGAATTATTAATAACAACAACCTTGGAAACACATAAACCTCGTTATCTCACAGAGAGAGAAAAATACAAGAAATGGCGTGTATACAAATAAGCGATCAAATCTATAAAATATCAGCAATGTACAAGATCTACATAGGTGCTAATTTCCTTTGTTTCTACTAACATCATCACACATTCTACCATAGTTTAATATATTTTTTTAGATGAAAAGATTTTTATAGCAAGTTTTTTGAAATAGCACTGCTCAATTTGTTTGTCTGTGTTGTGAGTTTGACAGGCCAAAAGGACAAGGCTGATGATACCTCCATGTCTCCATCTTCGTGACACCTTGCTACTACGCTCAACACAGCCTGAGGAAAAGGTCCTACGCAAGCTTTATGATCGATTCATTTGATGACATCTTGTCTACGGAGCCACGGACAAAAATAAATATCACATGGATTTTACCATGAGTATCGCCTTCATCATTATTTCAGTAAGGCCTCTGAGGCTGGGAGTGAGTTTGTTAGGGGATTGAAGCGGTCTGGACACAGATCAGGTTTAAATTCTGATTACTGTACCCTTGAGAGGATCTATTAGCTGTGTGAGGAACCTGCACGGCTGGGTGAAGTGCTGTTACCATGTAAGACAAGTCCGGTAGAGGTGAACCCTAAATCCACCTGAAACAGGAAGCGGAGGGATGCAATTGTGACAAACCAGAATGGTGCTAATTTGATAGCATGACATTTCTGTGGCGCACCGTCATGCCTGAAGCCCACAGCACACATTTCGGAAACAGTCGGGAAGATCAGCATTGCTGTCTCCGACAATGGGAAGTAGATACAGGCCTCTGCTGTACTCCATCTTTTCAGTTTTCTCATCTTACATGGCATAGTCTGTTTGACATTTTAGACCTAACAGCATAATGCCAGCAGAATATCATCCGTCGCAGGAACCGGAAGACGGCACTAGGATTTTTTGCCACTTTTTCCAACAATGTAAGAAAACTTACATTAAATTTTTCCCCCCAAACAGCTTTAACACATAATAATGTGTAATGTTACCATTTATTTCAGCACAGTGTAGTTACACTGTAAACAAAATCATAAATCAAGTGAAAAATATGCACTCGGTGATAGTGTAATTAGCAAGCAGGGAAGCTGGGTTTTTATTGATTTCAATATGCCAACTGGGATTAATCAGTCTTTATGTTCCTAGTGCAAAATGCATAATGTAGGATTTCAGGGCTCTCTCAAGGCTTCAGTTGGAAGCAATATTGACCTGTGCGATACCTTGCGGAAGATCCACAATAAAAGTTGCTCTACACTCACACTCAAGTGTGAACCCAAACAGATCAGTCTATCATGAAAGTAATACTCGATTTTGGACAACAGCATAGACTACAGATAAAGAACACAGCTTCCCCTCCAGATAATAAGAGGGTTTCATAACAGTGCCTTAATGTTGAAACTACTGATTAAAATGTTTCCATGGTCTATGCATGTTCCTCCCACGCAGAGCTTTAGTTGCTAAGCATACACCACCCACATCAAGACTATGAGGAACTTCCAAATATTGCAGTATGTTATAAAAACCACTGTTATATAAACCCAAGTTCAATAACTGATTTATACACAAGCAAACACAACTCCACAGCAGGTTATTTTGTGATTGAGATCTTATATTGTGTCATCCAAGCTTAAAGTAAATCAAATTTAGATAGAAACACCAAAAATAATGCTATTCTGCTATATGAAAACATGCGAAGACACTAATTTGGCATTTTTATACATGCAATTCTGTAGTTACGTGTGGACACTCACTATAACCACCTGCATTCCGTTTCATATTTATTTACAACTACTAGGTACATCTGTGTTAAAAATTCAACACTGGCACTTAAATCATCAGCCGGTGGTTTAAGATAAACCTGCAGACAGTTCTAACCATTGCGGGAGTTGTTCAGTTACCCTTGAGCGTCTCCGCATCCATTTCACTAGAGTGATCCTGCAAGCATGGGACCGGTCTCCCTGTCACCGTGGCCAGCGGTTATGTAAAGGATCACGCCGCCCTCGGATAATCCGGCGCCGCAGCTTTCCGTTGATTTATTTTCTCCATTTTTTTCCATATTTAAGCGGCCAGTCATTCCAAACAGTGTCCACCCCCCAACCTAAACCACCCACTTTTTACGATGCAGTGTCCGCAGATTCAGCGGTTGTCTGCAAGTTGGTTTAAATGGACAAATGCATCGGCGATTAATACAAAAATGCAGAGTGCGCGGGGGGTTTCTTTGCAAAACACATGGGTGCATGGGAGTTTCTGTTCATTTGTGTCAGCTATGTCAGAAGAAAGAAAATCTTGAATCACCTGAAATTGTTGTCCTCTTCTAAATAAATCCCCCTTCTCCGTCGTCGCCCACGAGACAGCCAGTTAATCCTTTTTGCTTTTTTTTTTTTTATTATTTGGACTTTTAATTGCGAATTGTACAGAGGACAGATCCGGACAGAGTTGCAGCGCGGATATTTGACGTTTATCGCTGTATCTCCGGAGCACTGCGCACACAGAACGGGGCTGCTCCATTCAGATAGCGCCGATGTGCCTTTCTTACTGTTGCTGTCCCTCGCACAGATGGCTCGGTCCATTCCGTGTAACGGGGGTTCTCCAAAATACACACGACACAGCCTGCCAGGCTGCTTGCATTGCACAAATGGAATTGCCCTAACTTATATAATAATACCAAAACTATGGAAACATATATGTAACTATGTTTCTATTAGTTATAGCTTTAATTGACATAAATGGCCAGGGTATATTCACACTCGATTTTGGCCGACAGCTTGGTGGCGCCACAAGGGTTTCGATCGCCACTACTTCCATCGATGCGTTCTCCACATTCTAAACGGATTTGCAGGCTATTTTCCAGTTTCAAATATAGGTTCGTACATGATACGTCGATGTGCGTGTCTGTGGACGTTTTCCACAACACCTGTTCAACAGTTTATAAAGCTTAAGAACTCATATCAATTCACGTATTTTTAAAAAGTAGCAGAGTTAATAATGACATCATAATGAAAAGTTGGCTTGTAATTTTAAACACTGGCTAACAATGTATATATAACCAATCAATTAGATTAAATGCCAAGGAACAGGACACTCAGTTTGTGAGTAGTTACAGCTACTCAGATCATTTCTTAATTCATTTTTCACCAGTGTTTGTTTGGGATTAAGAACTAGAACCCTCCTAGTCTTCACTGGATTTGGGATCCTCACGACGGGACTTTTTAAAACTAAAGTCAGTACTGCATTTCCGGGGTCAAGTGTAATGGGAAACAATCAGCCGACGCTTTGCGTTCATATTCATTGTGGACAATCTAATATCTTTACGTGTTAATGCACGATGGAAATGTTCACAGTGAAGCATGTATAGTAGCCTAATAATAAATCCAAATAGTGAAACTTATTATATTCAAAATGCAGTGAATACAATATTGTAATCTGACATTGGGCCTTTGTGTCCTTTGTGACATTGGGTCCTGGTAGCGGTTTGGTTGGTTATTGCTTTTAGCACCGCGTATCTTCTATGTTTATTTCTCTGAAAAATCCAGGGTATATTTTATATTATACATAAAAATTGTTTTAATTTTGGCACAGTAAAAGAAGTGCCATATTTTTGTGAGATGTAGTGTTTTTGTTGATTAAAATGTTAGAATGCATCATACATGCTAGATATACAGCGTTCACTTTCTATTAAAGCGATATGTGCACAACTCCCAGATTTAACATATTTAATGAAGTAGGTCTTGTTCTTAGTGTTTGATATGAAAGTATTCCATAGTGTCTCAATTATCAACAACGTACCATGTTATTATATACCAGTATCATTATACGGTATTTTAAAACAATTTATGTAACATAAGATTCATATATGTAATATTTGCCTCATTTGTAAATCGCTTTATACAAAAGCGCCTGCTACATTAAAATTAATATAACCGTGTGTTTGTGTGTGTGTGTGTGTGTGTGCAAAAAATCTTAAAAAATCGAAATGATTAAAATTATGACAATTCTTCAATGAAGATGAATACTGCAATAGCCTGATGCCTAGTCTTCTCATTTCCAGACATCCTAGTGCATTTTGCATGCCATTCCTGAAGATTAGCTGAAGGGGGATAAACGTATATTGCCAGAATAAACCTACAGACTGACCTTCAGACTGATTTAATTTTTTGTGAAGTTGTCAT
Source organism: Isichthys henryi (assembly GCA_026776945.1). Classification (NCBI taxonomy): domain Eukaryota; kingdom Metazoa; phylum Chordata; class Actinopteri; order Osteoglossiformes; family Mormyridae; genus Isichthys; species Isichthys henryi. The sequence goes on along the minus strand of JAODJX010000042.1, from coordinate 13,904,653 downwards.
TGCAAGAAACAAATCTCTAGGTGGCGCTCTATAACTTTAAATTCTGTTGGTTGAAGAAATTGCAATCTGTGAAAATATTAACTGAAGTGAAAGAAACAGTTTTTGTTTGCTTGTTTAATGAAAACAATACGAAAATTAAGTTAATCAGACTTTTTTTTTAAAAAATGTTGGCCTAACTAGTGCAATATAATACTATGAAAGTGAATGTTCTCCAAACAGCATGTGAACTGAATAATATAATTATATGAAACAACTCTACTTAAGTATCATTTAAAAAAATTATATATTTTACATATAATATAGAAATGTAAGAACATTATTACTCTAATAGCATAGAAAGTTTTAGAATTAATAAATAATTTATAATAATAAACTGGTGTTCTTTGAAAAAAAAAAACTAATACAACCAAGAAGAAAATCCAGAATATGGTGTGATAACAATGTTCTAAATCCCGAAGCTGAACTGACGTTTTGTCTTGAGTTGTCATTTTCAGTAGAGCCTTGGTAGCATGAACAGTTAACACACCCTTTATTTGTACCTTTGCTGATAACTAGATTTACTTAAATAGGACAGCAGATGTCTACTTCATTCTCCCACCTCAACTGAAAATTACCATTAACCTAGTGACCTGCAACACTGGAGAGTTCAGGGAATTCTTTCAATTTGAATCTGAGTAAAAATGAAATTTGACGAGGATACAGAAATTGATTTTGGCTTGAATTTCAATAAATATATTTAATTCAAATGCGAGGGGCGGCATGGTGGTGCAGTGGTTAGCACTGTTGCCTCACACCTCTGGGACCCGGGTTCGAGTCTCCGCCTGCGTCACATGTGTGCGGAGTTTGCATGTTCTCCCCATGTCGTCGTGGGGTTTCCTCCGGGTACTCCGGTTTCCCCCCAC
>JAODJX010000042.1:13891437-13903651 GCA_026776945.1 Isichthys henryi | reverse complement strand
CGGGATAGGCTCCGGACCCCCCGCGACCCAGTAGGATAAGCGGTTTGGAAAATGGATGGATGGATGGATGGAATTCAAATGTGGATGTAGGAACCCGAGGCGGGGGGAAGTGTAGCCAGCAATATTTAATTTGCCTTCGCCCCCCCCCCCCCCCCCCCAAAAAAAGTGATCTTTACATATTTACATTTAAATTATATGTTTGTGTCTCCCAATATCAAACTGCTATGCTATTGAATTCAGCCAAATTCATATAATTCGCAAACAAATTATTTAAGAGGTAGTGGAAACATTTTTGGTTTGGTGGATACATTGACCACAGAGCTACAATTTAAATTTCAAAATTATACGAGAAATGAGTAGACACTCTGCTAGTCTGTGAGAGGATCCAGGTCCTTCAAGTGACACTGCAATGGATAAGCAGTTCTGTAATGGATGGGGACATCAGAAGAAAATGTTATGTTTGCGTACATTTCCAATTTAAACATTTATACATATTTACACATTGTAAAATCAATAACATGAAAAATGACATGTGTTGATAACATATTTAGTTTTCCCTCTTAGTTTACTGTTAAAATACGCAGGCATTGACCCCAGGCATATTGTGCAAGCTTCTACCTACAGAAACATTTATATTGCAATTTATTGATTAGGTTTTGCAGTGATGAATAGGTGCGCAAAGTATTCAGAAGTATAAACAGTATTAACGGAACATAAACTTTCATACTTTGATTATCTGACACAGTTATAGAATTTCCATACTAATATTCTGATAAGGATGACAGATGACAACTCCTTATGTTATTATTTTTTACAATCATAACACATTCATGTGCATCCATGATGAAACCAGCAGCTAAATATATATGATAAACGAAAATGCAAATTACTTTCCAATGCAATGTCAAGAGGCCAGCTTGTTCTGTTTGATAGGGCAGCAGTGCATTGTTTTGGGACCTTTGAAAATGATTATCTTAACTCCAAAATGTTGTCCATTGACATCTGAGTAGGGTATCATTCTCTTACTTAAACTCAACCTGAAGTACAACCTGAATGGCAATATATAGTCAGATTTACACCTTTTATAAAGTAGCATCACAAACTGGCACAGAAATTGCAACATTATATGACCATGATTTAAAATGAAGGTTACATTCAAAATTATACAGCGGCTCTTGTGGAGCATAATAGTTAGTCATGGAAACAAGTACTGATTTCCATTGAGGCAGAAGGTTTATTTGACTAATTTCTCCAGTTACCGTACTTCAAAGCGCTGACATACATACAAACACACTCTCAGGAATATTAAATATATACATTTCATTTTCTATCTTACCTTATTTACATGTATCATATCATTTTACATTATCATCTGTTACATCATGTGTTCTGTTCAAGCATTTAGTAGTAAAAATACAAAAATAAAATGGTTTCTTTCTCTTATTATAAAAAAAATACAAACTCAGTCCAAACCGATGTACTGATCTTCTGGCACTAAGGCGATGTCCTTGATTTCCGGTTGCGTTTGGCTCGGCGAGTTGGTGGAAAACTGATGAACTCAAAATGTTTGTGCCGGTCCATATTAGGGAAGGGAAGTGGGCCCTTGTGAAGTCTTTTGATAAAATGTACTTCCCTTTGGTTCTCCCTGGTTCTGGAGGCCTTGATGGGCTTCCCCTTCCTGGTAAAGGCCATGTACCAGCCTTCATACTTAGTGTTCTGGAAAGCAGTATAGTTGTTCTCCAGGACAATCTCAGTGAAGATGCAGTCTCTGCTCCTCCCATTAGGCTAGTAGGAGAGATGGAGAAGACTTTCATTCAGATGTAGCCACCAGCACACACACAGAGAACATGGTACTATGCCCATTGTTATACTTGCTTGTTACACTTGGTGGAATCAATAACACTGACGGCCAGGAAAAAAGAAATGTCAGACAAAAGAGTTGCTATTATCCTAAAATAAACCAAAGTTTTGTTTTCTCAAAGCCTGTGAACCTGCACTAAGTGTGTGAAAGATGATTGGATGGAGGGATGAATTGCAGAGTTCACCAAACAGTGGGCAAAGTAGCGGTTGGATCCAGATTGCTATGCTATCTATACTTGTAGGACATGGACTCATCCCCCTATACAGTTTTCCTAAACCCATGCTACAGTATATTATTTAAGGTGATACCACAGGAACAAAATATTGACTTTCAAACATGCTTTCAGAACAATAATAGCTATCAGTATCCACATATAATGCAGATAATTATTAAACAACAATTTAATAATTAACAATTATTAAAATTTAGGTGACTATGTTCAGTTGTCAGACCAATGTTGTTTTTTGGGTCTTGTTCTGTTGAATTAGAATTGTTAAAATATCTTCCAAATTGCGAGATTCATTGACAGTTACACAATTGTACGGTGTCTGAGTAAATGCTATCCATTTTCACAATATATAACAACACACATTCAAATGAGGTTCAAAAACATTTCAACAACATCTTTTATTTTGTCTATGTTTCTTAGAGACAAAACTAATTAGACAGATATTGTAATACCTACTAAATTTGTATTCATTCCTTTATGGTTAACAGTAAACTAACTAAACCATCTATCGTTTCATGTGGTCAAAAAAAACCCCCACAAGAGTAGGAACCCACCCATCTATCTTCCCACTGCTTATCCTGGACATGGCTGCGGTGAGGCCTACAGTCTGTCCCAGGCAGCATAGGTTACGAGGCTGAAGAACACCCCAGGATGCAAGTCGCTAGACACAAGCACACTATGGGTTATATAGCCTGGGCTGGTCAATACTATAGGCAGCATGTGTGACTGCCTAGGGTGCTAACTTCTCAGTGGGCACTGACTTGCCAGCCAATTCCACTTTGCCTCAGACAAGGGGCATTGGCAGTGATGCTTGCCTAGGGTGCCACATTGTCTAAAACCAGCACTGTATATAATTATGCCAATTAGCCTAACCGTGTGTCTCCGGACTGCAGGAGGAAGCCAGAGTACCCAGAGGAAACTAATATGACGTGGGAAGAAAATGCATGCTGTAATCCACACACACACACACACACACACAAAGATTAGGCATCAATATCTTTGTGTGGAGCCTCCATTTCTATGGGCATATCCCAATCCCATCCATGATACATTAACCATAAGTAACACAACAAAATACAAGACTCAAGATACAAGACTGGCATTTTTAGTTTTTTGATTGCCTTCACAGATTTTGATAATATTCAGTTTCCCCTTGTGGGAAATATATACATGCCCCCCCCCACACCCCAGATTCAAACCCTAGCCCTGGAGATATGAGGCAACAACGCTACCCAATAAACCACTCTGCTGTGACTAATTACTATGAAAAATCCTATATCAGGTTTAATTTTTAAAAAATTAAAAAGATAACTGAACATATCAGTAGGAGTTGATCAGCCATTATAAGTTTGAGGTAAAACTCCTCCTATTCAGGAGCAAATGAAGCTATTAAATGAACATCAGTCAAATTTTTCTTAAATTTCCCCCCTTAAATTTTACCTGTGGACTCTATCTGAATAAAAATGTGATTTATTATTCTTATTTTTATTATTATGGTATAAAGCTAAGCAGGGCACATACTTTAATTAAATACAGCAAACTGACTTGTTCTAGACAGCATTAATCCTCACAAAAATAGTTTCAGTGGCAAGGATCAATAGACATTGATTCACACAATTTCCTGTTCAGCGTACAATTCACATTCTGTGTGATGTATAGCTTCTTTATAACAGTATAGAGCATCACCACTTATAAACGTCCCTGTTACATTCCCTATATTAGGCACACATTTTACTTAAACTAAAGAATTCAAGCTACGAAGTAACAGTGTAACAGACTAGTACATTGGGTACTGACCACAAATCAACTAAACATAATTTTGTTCACAGAAAACCAATATTCAAAAACCTACTGAGACTGATTCAGAAGCTCTCATTGCTGAAAAGGACGGCGCTGAATGCTGTCCTGAGAAGGGAAGACAACTGCGGCAATATAAAAGGTGACCAACCTTTCCCACCAGCTTCCCCCTTCGATTCATGCAGAGGTAGCGTCCACTTTCGGCGCCTTTGATGCGAACTCGACTCCCAAAGGTGTCCGTTTCCACAAAGAGCCGGGCTGCAAAACAGCCAAAGCCAATAACATGGACGTACCTATACTTAAAATACATCAGCATTAGTTTAAAAGGAAGAAGATGCGCCAGTGTGTTCAGAAGCTTTTACAGTTTGTATGTCTATTTTAGCATAGGGCTAGTCAATCTATATAAATGACACTGATCCTGAAAACCCAAACGCCAATACCTCTGACGGCAATGGCAACAGCGTATAACTTCATGGCGTTACTTTGCTGATGGACCTGACAAGCATTTAAAACAGGTTCGTTTCTGTCTTCATATAACCTATTGTGAAACATATGTTATTATCCAGCATTCTTATTTATAAATAATTACTTAGTTGTAAAAACATCTCTCGTCACTTTAAATTTACATAAGTATCTTATCAGACTTTTCATTGCACTACATCCATCTTTTTGTATCGCATAAAGTGCCGAAGTTTGGTTTACTTGACAACAGACAATTAGCAATTTATAAGAACACTCATACACAACATACACACAAATGAGAAATCTTGGTTTATTCTATGCTGATTAATTCTAAGTACAGAATAATATATTATCGAGATGCTTCCAACAAACTTTTCTACCAACTTGTATATGATTCAGGCGCTACAATTTTTTCTCCATATTGCACTCTCGAAGAGTGTTTTATTACTGCCAGCTAATACGTAAAGAATTTTGTTTTTTACCAAAACTATTGCCGTCCTCTGCTGTCGCGGTCACCTTCTTGCCTTGAATCTGGACGTGTTTTCCGCTGGTCCGGCTGTACAGCTGGTAAACCCGGACCTGTCGTCGGCTGAGCTGGTCAGTCACTGCGCCCTGCTCCCTCACATACTGGTTAAAATTAGGAGACGGGTGATTCTCCCCCTTTTTTATGCAAAGGGAAAAATAAAATCACACGATTTTTTTACCTCTCTAAATACTGCAATATTTGTTTTCCAAAGCCAGCTAGATTGTGCTATACATACGCATAGATGCGCATGTATATATGGACATTATATTCTATAAATTATATAAGAAAAAAAATGAAAACTTTATATAAGGATTACATAGTATACCAATAGGCTAATATACTAAGGCAAAATGTTTCTTGAAAATTAAAAATATTATGTTTTCTGTTGACAGGAAACATACATGGCGACCACAAAAAAATATAGGCTTCAGCAAAAACCTACCTGAGCATTACACCACAGCACGAAGAAATGAAAAGATCTGTGAAATTCAAAGCAAATAATTATTACTGTTTGCACAAGAGTTGTTCATTTAAAATACCGTCGGGATAAGAGAAATGTAAGTATTCTTACATGTAAATACAACGTTGGTTTATTGCGTACATTCTCTTGTTCATTCACACTGTTGTTAGTTCTATCTCTTCAGAAACTGCCAAGTTAATCCCAAATTAGCGAACTGTAATTCCAGTGGTATTTCTTCCTCTTCGGGAGCAATTCGTGCTCCCACTTGACCCGTCCACTTTCCGTTCAAATAAGCAAACTGGAATCCATTCGCAATTAGAATTTTGTAAGTGATCGACCACACAGATCCTTAAAAGAAAAAAAAAAAAAATATATATATATATATATATATATAAGAAGGTAGGTGCCAGATGAAAATTAATCCGATCTCAGTAGAGCTTTTGATTTAAAATTAACTACACGGGAATGACTAAACTTAAAATCGCCAAGCAGAAAGTCGACAACTGCCATCATTCGTTTCGAAAGCTATTCAGTCGGTATACCTGCGATATGAAAGCGTCATTATGTATATTAAAACCATTGTAATTTATCAGAGCCGTGTTGGCTTGGGCTGCAGTGTTAGATAGAGCAGCTCTTCCAGCTCAGTGTTTACTGTGACACTTGGTCCTACGATACATCCAGGTTTAAAACGGCTCCTAGCCCCTCGCACGTCCCGGTCCTTCACACTATGCAAAGGTGAAAGACGAGAGGACAGATCCCTCCCATGTATGTAGAGACGGTGGTCTAGTATTGTGGGTGGGCAATGGCAACAAAGAAATGTCACCTTGAAGAATCACAACTAATTAAAGAAGCAACAAGGCTGTCGATATACATAAAGCTTATAAAAACTGAGATGCAATATGGTTGTCCTGCTTCTTTTACCAGTATTCGGTTTGCAGAACGTTTCTGGCTAAGGAATTATCATTTATGTGACGAAACCGCACGTCTGCCTTTTAAACGAGATTCTTAAACTAGTTGCATATGAATTTCCAAACAACAAATTCACTATAATTTCCTGAAATAATAAATATCTTTAAGTCCAGTGAAAACATTTGGACACTTCAGAGAAAATTGCAGTACAAAATCCAAGGGGTCGGGGAGCAAGGGTTAGATGAGAGCAACGAAGTCTTCACCTCGACTCCACCAAAATCAGCACTGGACAATCGGCCTTAATTTTTTATTAATAAACCATATATATACACTGAGATATATATAATCTCAGTGTACAAAAATATTTCCTGATATTTTAAGTTATAATGGATTTGTTCTCTCCAAGTCTTTGGAATTTGAATCTTTTTGAAAACACGCCTATACAATTTCAGGCATTTAACATATTGCATTAAATAAATAACACACATACAAAACAACTGAAATACTTATCTGTTAAGCTTGATTTTTTTTACTTTACCTTTTAAATGCGTTTAGACTATAATTAACCACTGTCGTTAAAGTGTTTGTTGTCGCTTATAAGTTTTCGGCAATAGGTGTGACACACTCCCTTAAAACTATTTAATTGCCGCCTATATATTGGTAAAAAGCAGTCGGCAACAAGATGGTCAAACCTTAGTACTAATAACTGTAACTAACAAGTAAAATTGCAGAGTTGGTTTTCACAATAACATACTGCACTTAGATAAATAGATGTATAAACCTATTCGTACATATATGTATCGATATATTTAAAAAAATACTTAATAGCATAATCACATGGCAAAGTGGACTTCATTTTCAACTCATTTGTAGACAGTATGGAAAATTCTGCGGATAAAAGAAGTATGAATCAGTTAATCAACGAAAAAGCAGTAATGATTGATAGACGATTAAATTAAGTCTTAAAGACGTCCCACCACTTTCACCATTTTTACGTAAATTATATGACGGACATTCAGGAATGATAGAAGTAAAGCTAACTAATAAATTAAGTATTCTAACAATATTCGTCAAAGGAAAATACTTTGCTGTCTATTGTCAATTGTCATCCAAAAACGCAATTTGAGGAGGCAAAACATTTCCTCACAGCTAACTGCAAACACTTCCTTTGTAATAGTATAAAACACAAGCCATGTATTTTAAGACGAAATGTTAAACCGAAGATTACAAGGGACCTAAAAGCAATTTTTTCCTCTCTCTAAAAGTCAGGTTGCTCTGTAATTACACCATTAAAACCATGCTTTTGCTATAAAGACTGCATTCCTATACAGCACATGGCGTAACAGGAGTCTGCATCTTCATTGTGCCAATCCTTGTCCTTACATCTTCCCTTGATCCATCTGTCTTGCGAGTCAGTTGTCAAAGATAATGTATAAGCCGCTTCAGACGGCCCATTTTGCTTCAGAGCGGGGAGAATGCATTTTAGCAATGCATGTCACCTGAGCAGAGCTTTCAGAACATCCATTTGTATCGCTTCCACTTCCAGAGAAATACACTTCAGTTATAAAGCCATCAAGGTCAATCTGAGGACTTTTACTTATGTATAATTTATTCAATATTACATGCAAATTTAGCATGTGCATGTAATACTAAAGTAAATTCGTAACTTTAAAAAAGGAGAGAAAAGTACAAAATTTCACATAAATTTCACATGTATATTCACACACAGATCAAAGTGCTCAGTTTATCACTTTCTGACAATCCTAAATGAACTCCTTTACAATAACAATGATGGACAACTTTTATACTCTTCGATCACTAATTATTCATGTCATTTTTAGAAATCCATACATTATTAATATGATTATATTGGCATGGATAGACAATTGAAATTCATATGAAATGGAAATCCCGAAATCAGTGCCCGTTCCATGAGGGCACGATGACGAATGGTTTTTTAAAAAATACTTTTTAACATGGTGCTTTTTCTTGGAAGATTAAAAACTGTCAGTAAGGTAGTAGGGCAGGTAGCGATAGAGCGCATGTAGAAATGCCTCACTGGCCTACAGTTATGGAGGGTCATACTTCAGGTAATCCGACGGAGGCTAAGGGGCTAGGGAGCGTTGGTAGTAGCTGGCATCAAGGCTGTGGAATTCACAGTGCTCCAGGATGGTACCTTGAGTGTCAGCAAGGCATTTTGGGAGTGGGATGTGTGGCAAAATAATATATAAATAATATATAAATCTCACGAACCCCCCCCCCCCCAACCACTGCCAGTTTACAAAGTGTCGGTGAGATCTAAAGACACGCAAGTTGATCTTACTTATTCATGCCTTGGCTGGCTTTATGGGCTTGGAAACTGTGATGGAAACAACCTGATGCTTCCCTCCTAATAGGTATCTACTTCATCCGCTCCAAAGGCACCCAGCATTCCACTGGGATGGAAAAGAATAAGTAGAGTCCTGCTGAGAGCTTCAAGAAAAATAAAAAAAGAAGTGGGTGACACTGCAGAAATGCTTAACAGGTGGGGGACCGTGAATCTGCTGCCAAATGTAGACGTGAAATTAAATAACGATCTGGAGTCCGACAGACATTGTCAGAGGGGTTGTCATTACTCTCCCAGATGAACAAACAGAGCAGCAATTGGATTAGAATATTTAAATAACCAAGTGGCAGCACTGAATACTTAGGACTTACCTTGTTTACAAACATGCTATGAAAATCACCCGCAGTATGACAGCAAGTGTGAAAAGTTACACTTTCATAAGCAATTTCATTGACATGTTGAAGTGTGTGGAAAATCGAATACCTGTACATATACAGTAACATTCCTATTTGTACGAACATGTCAGCCTAAGCAAAGTAACCGTTTACATTGTTCACAATAAGCAGATTCATCTTTTGTTTCCAGGCTAGTACATCTCTTAACATGCTGGCCTGCACCTCCACCCTTTAACCACTGAAGTGGTAGGTTACATTTTACCAGGGAGCAGATACTAACATTTTGGGTCTTGAACCCACACAGTACCATGCTCTGGATCACAAATAAAAAAGAAGGGGAGGGAGGTTGTGTGGTGGTCTCCAAACAGCTCCGAACACATCGTAAAAACTATAGCCATAAAAAACAACTGGTCACCATTATGACCCCACAGAAGTAGAGAAAAGTGGGTGGTCCCCTAATTCAGGGATTCTTCAGGGATCCTCAGACAGTCCACATTTTTGCTTTCTCCCAACTCCCAGGGAACTGGGAGAGAGCAAAAATGTGGACCGTCTGGGGCTCCCCGAGGACTGGTTTGAGAAACACTGCCCTAATGCACCATAAGACAGGTACAATGTCCAAACTCCGAATCAAACTGTTTACTGCTCTCTCTCTGTTTTCACTTAAATAACATTATTATAGGTCATGCTGATATTTCAGAGAGATACCTAGAGAATAATTTATTTACCTTTATGAAACCAAACAGTTCACTAGTCTTTCTGCATCACTAAAGCTCCATTTTACAGCTAGCAAGTTAGTAATGTGGTCAAAAACTGGCAAACCTGTAATTATTACAGGGGACACCCAACCCCCACACACAATCCAGCCATTTGCAAAAGTTGACCATTTGACACAACTGACAGAAGCAATAAATTTGAACTAGTTCCCTTTACCCTCCCCTTTTATCTGTAATGAGGGTGTCTTTCCCCTCCCTGACTTCAACACAAACACACACACACACACACACACACACACGCACGCACACACAGACACACACACACACACACACACACACAGTTACACAGACAGACACACAGATACAGACACACACACTACCTGAGTACTGACTCCTCCATTATGAGCAAATCATCAGCAACATAGGTGATGCATTTCTTGAATAACACCCTGCATTTGTGTTTATCCTTCAAGCAATCGCAACTGCTTCTCTGTCCCTCAGCAGAAATGCGTAACTGCAATGACAGCAACTGTCAGAGTTAGGGTTAGACCTCAGCTGGTCCTGTCAGGAACTCTTAGTCTAGTGCTCTGACTGATGAAGATACCGTTCGTGATCAGGCGAATGGTTAGCGTGCACTTTAGGGTCAAATGCATTTAACAGGAATCCTGTGAGTCGCATGTTCAATTCCATTCCATGCTGAACACACAGATATAATTCCATGTGTCACGGTCACCTATTTTAGAACATGCTTTTAAAAATAGGGAGGGTACATTTAATACCTTTTCAAAAGATTTTTTATGCTAGAAGAGGAGTTAGGAATAAACAAAATATGGGAAACAAAATTGGAATAATATTAGTCAAATTATTATAAGAATTATAATAAATATATAACAATGTAAAAGCTTAAATTTTATATTTACATTTGATCTATTTAGCAGACACTTTTATCCAAATTTTGCATTACTTGTTACAACAGAAATACAGTCAGTCAGTAGAGCAATAGGAGGTTGAGGACCTTTGCTCAAGGGCCCAACAGTGAAATCACTTTGCCGCCCATGATTTCAACCTAACTTTTATTTGCACAGAATTCAATAAAAGATTTCGCTGATGGCGAAACCTTAAGCTGCATACAAACTCATATTGCTCTAAGACACAAGATGAAGGGAACCTCGATCGCCAAAACTGAGAACGTGACTCAAAAGTGAGAGATCCGCGGAAATAGCTGACTGCCGTCCCACTGCCAAGGGGGAACAATCACACTGGGTGCATATGTAGCGGGGTTTGACACAGGGTCACAGCAGGGGTATCACTTTCTGGGGGGCATCTGCATCATTAGCGACGCTCAGAGGAGGAGATTTGGGGGCTCTGGTGTTGAGAAGCAGGCGGTTCCTTCAGAGAGACACCGAACACAGCTGAAGAATCTTTGTGTTGCAGTCCCGAGGCTCACATGCATGACTTCAACTGCATGCCAGAGGATGGCATCAGGTTTAAGCAAAGAAGAAACAAGCCGCTCGTTTTACTGAAGAATTAAGCCTGACTGAGCTCAGATATTCTGTTTATATACAGAATTTAAACAAGGCAGGAATGAAATGCCTTTTTTAAAACTGGCAATATCTCCCAGATCACTGACTTGCAGATCCTTTAGGAATCATTAATTAAATTTACTTAACAGCTGTATCCAGGCACAACAAGCCTCGCGCCTCAACAACAAAATAAAGTTTATTTTGGGGGGGAGGGGCAGTAAACATTCTAAAAATGTGACCCCCCTTAACACAAGTATTTGGAAAATGAAATTGTTTTGGGATTTTACTTGTAGTGGGAGGCTTCTTCAAAAATTACTGACATCCAACCTGTATTAGTCATGTATTCAAGGTTAAATTTATATACATACAAGGTGGTTGAAGAGTTTTCCTAATTTTTTAAGATGATAAAGGGTTAACATTAAGTTTAATCTTTTCTATACTGCATTTTTACAAAATTGCACATTTGTTACATATCTCTACACTGCACATTTTAAAATTCTGTCAGTTATGCAAATCTTTTACTTGTGACTTCACTGCATAATTAATTCTAGCATGAATGCACGTAAAGCATATATATATATCTCAAAGTAAGGATTGTGGTCATATTTTTAAAGGTGACAAGAGATACATGACAGAGGAAGAATATAGTAACTGATGGTAGATTATATGATCATGAAAGGGTTACTACAGAGACGAGGGCGCAGGGGACAGGCTCTGGGAACATTCAATGAGTACGATTCTATGCCACTCCGCGCTTGCCGCCTGGATCACAATAAATGAGTCTGGGCTCCCAAAATGGCAGCAGCTCCAGCTGGTGGGGGCAGCTGCCTATGCCCCCCCCCCCCTCCCTCTTCAGATCTCCAGTCTGCAGTTCACACCTGATCACCGACGGCTGCACTTCACACAGGAATTTTCCATTTTCTATTTTCTCTCATCGTTGGCCCCCCCGCCCCCCGGGCGGACAAGTGGGGCCCCCCTCCCGGGGCGAGGGGGTCGGGGGGGCCGGCAGCCGG
>JAODJX010000042.1:13869819-13882894 GCA_026776945.1 Isichthys henryi | reverse complement strand
TGCTTCCGGGATAGGCTCCGGACCCCCCGCGACCCAGTAGGATAAGCGGTTTGGAAAATGGATGGATGGATGGATAGCATTACTGGTGTACTGTTAGGAGCAGTATTGGTGCAAGTTTCTATCAATACTCCAACCTTCAACTCTAACTATCTTACAACCGTCTGCTCTGATCAGGGTCACGGGGGTGGAGCCTGTCCCCAGCTCGAAGCTGCACAATTACTCCAATATATTATTAACAAAGGGCTACAATATGCAGATTAGACCGTTTTTAGTAAGCTTCAGGTCCGAGAGCTTCAGCATCATATAAAAAAGTAGTAAATGCTTAAGATATGCAGCTGTCCTTCTTAATGCTAATACTCTTCATCATTTCTCCAAAATATCTAATGTTTTATGCGATCATCTATACATACATGACAATTCATACAGAACATTGTGTGCAGCTTTGGTCACCATACCTTAAAAAGGATGTTACTGCCTTGGAAAGGGTTCAACGTAGGGCTACAAGAATGATTCCTGGTCTTAGAGGAATGTCTTATGAGGAGAGGTTAGCTGAGCTGAATCTGTTTAGCTTCGAGCAAAGGAGACTAAGGGGGCACATGATCCAGGTATATAAGATTCTAACAGGTCTGGATGCTTTTCAGTCAAATGGCTATTTCAATATTAGTTTAAATACTAGCACTCGTGCCCATAAGTGGAAATTAGCGGGAGAACATTTTAAACTGAATTTGAGGAATGACTTCTTTACACAGCGTGTAGTTAAGAGTATGGAATAGTCTTCCTGCTAGTGTAGCGCAAGCTAAAACCCTGGGTTCCTTTAAATCAGAGCTAGATAAGGTTTTAACAACTCTGAGCTATTAGTTAAGTTTTCCTCAAATGAGCTTGATGGGCCGAATGGCCTCCTCTCGTTTGTAAATGTCTTATGTTCTTAATTTCTTAGTGGTGTATTGTGATCTGAGTGTTTTTATGTAGGGATTTTTTGGCTCCAGTTTCATAAGACTGATTCATTACCAGCTTTTGGTGAAATTTTTCAACTTGAAAACTGCTTGATGAGTTGACGAGCCAATGTAGAAAGTCTGAATGATTTCACTGAAGTGTATACTGCTGTGCCATTTAAGAGAAATGCGTAGAAAATATTAACCACAACATAAACCAATATTTATTTTGCAGTCATGATGCTTAAATTAAAATTAAAAATCAAACTAAAAACTAGGGCAACTCAGAATTTTGTCAGTCAAATTGGATTCAGCTGTTCAATATAAATATTCAGCTATTTGCTTTTGCTTTATTTTTCTTTACAGACTATCTGGCAATAAGAACATCCAGTGGCATGAGCTTCAGTGATGATTTCCACTGTGCGATGTGGCTCTCAGTTCAGCAATAGTGCTACGACCTTGGTTTGTTATTTCCTTTCGTTTATGTTATGGATCTGTCAGAATAATGAAACAGGCAGCACACTTGCACATGCATCTCTGGGGGCCCTATGCTGACATGGGTAGGGGGCCCCCTAAGTGGACCATTGGAGATAAACAAAGGAAAAACAATGGAACATCAACAATATGCTAATCAAAGTGTGGAATGCTAGTGGTAAAACTCACCAATTAGGGTGGGGGTAGGAATGCTGGGGTAAAATCTGCCGATAGGGGGGAGAGGGGTATCACGTCAGAGGATTGACTGGTCAAATTTAAGAAGTTTAATCATTCCCTCTGTTGCTAATGTTGGTCTTGAATTTTTGCAGATGTTCATTTAATTGTGTTCACTCCATGTCTGTTCACAAGTTGACTACCACTCTAGTGAGACAGTATCAGACAAAGGAGATGTAATGTTAGTCTTGTATCTTTGTGCTGTTTTCTTATTGTGCTACTTTGTGACAGTTTGCATGGCAGTGAACAACCGGTAGATTCTAGCATTAAAAGAAAGTATAGTCTCGAGTAGAATAGTCCATTATAGCTGAGACTGGAGCAAGTTTGGCTGTCCTGAAAACTGTTGCTAAAAATGAAAATAACATACATGTTCCTGTCATTTAATTGATCATATTAGGTTATGTCATTAAATGTAACTTCTGGAAAATCTGTCTTCATGAGGCCCCTAGTTTTCAGGGCAAAGCCCATCCCTGCACACATGCATTTCTAAGCAAGGCAGATCCACCAGTTAATTACTTTGAAATTATACTTGTTATTTTAACATGTTAAATTTCCTTTTTGTTCCAAAACTGAGGCTCTGACCAACAACATCATTACTTCAGAGAATAGACACCTACTTTGAGAATTGGAGGGGATGGTCACTTGCAAGGAGAAATGCTGGAATTTTTCAGTATTATAGACTGACATTGACATCAAGCAATGTTTCTTGTTTGTTTGTCTAGTACTCTGTAGATTATGCCAGCTTTGAGCAGATCCAGAAGTATATTTTTAATAATAACGGCAGTAGTATCCAAAAACAGCATTAGCTAAATAAGCTAAAATAAAATTTTGGTAGTTTATCGATTTTGTTAATTGTAACAAAGTAGTTGATCTCTAACTGTGTTCAAATAAGTTTATGTTGATAGTAAGGCTGCCCCCTGAAAGCTGATGATTCAAATACTGAGTCTTAGACCCATAAGTTGACTGATTCTTAATATGAAGATTGACTTAATTGACCCTTGGGTGCTGGGTGAGTGAGTGAGTGAGTGAGTCAGTCTGTCTGTCTGTCTGTCTGTCTCTCTCTCTCTCTTTCTCTATCTATCTATCTATCTATCTATCTATCTATCTATCTATCTATCTATCTATCTATCTATCTATCTATCTATCTATCTGATATTTGTTTTTAAATTAAAAGAGTTATATCCCTTCTTTGTTACCTAAATAGCCAATGAGTTTACAACTGCTGACAATAGCATGTGATTGAACCTGATTTTCCTTCTCATCGACACTCAATATAGTTGACTGCCTAGAACAAGAGTTTCAGTCTGAGGAACAATACAGTTAAACCATTTATGACCCATTTAAGTATGGGGGCAGTGGGAGACAAGTTAGAGTATCTGTTTTTGTGTACTTATCCTCACAATACTTTAAGCATTTATATGGACACAGTAAAAGATGGTCTACTGAGGACGACTGTACCCAACAGATGACAATGAGAAGACAATGGCAAGAACCTCCTCAGTACTGAAGCTTATGTTTTTGAGGAAGAATAGTAGAATTAATAATAGTTATAATATTAGAAGAATGCTTTCAAATGACTTTCATACTTTGGCATATGCTGTGGACCTAGGTTTAACAGCAGTGAAAAGTCTTAGAACTTGGTTTTTAAAGAAGAATGCTACAATAATGCTGTAATGTCTGGCAGACCGAAGAATCACAGCGGCAGTGAGAAACAAGGAGGTTTCTTTTAAAAGGGAAAAGAATGTCCTTTTATTATGCCTTAAAAAGACTAACGCAGGCACCAACAACCACTGAACCACGCATAACTTGGAAACACAAGGAGGTCTGATGCCGGACTGTAAGGCACACGCACGGTGAGTAATTTATACAATGGCTAAAGACTTGTGAGGATCGGACAGGGTTCACATATGACACAGGCAATGACTCGTGACAATGCGGAATATAGCAAATATTTACAATTACACAAACAAGGGCTATTTATACTTCTGCGGTGCATGCTGGGATATGTCAACTGGCTTCACCATGCAGAGCCATTTCACTGGAGCTATAATACCTTCAGCCTTCTATTGGAGAATAGTGATCATTATGCTTAACTTGGTACATGGCATTTGGTATGATGATGAATACACAGTACTCAAACACAGGATGAACTGATTGGAGATATGACTAAATACTCCATGTGTTAAGCTATCGATAGCACCTCTGTCACATGCAAAACAGATGTACAAAGACCCTAAACAGGATTTCAATGTGATGATCTTTTCTGCAGTGCAATATCAGCACCATTGTTTCCTCTATTTATAATCTATTTGTGAAACACAGATGTTCTATATTTATCTCCATCTTGCTATTTGTATGTCAGATGAAAAAAGGGACTATCTCTTTATAGTACACAGGTACTTAAGGGACCGATCACCAGCCTTCAACAACACCGAAGGATGAAGAAAACAGCAGAACAGCCCTCCAAAATCCAGGAAGAAAAAAAAGCTTCTTTCCATTTCCCCAGAAGAATTACTGAACTAGTAAGAAACAGTAGCTTAGACAGCTTTAACAGCTGCAAATAATGCTTGGGGCAGTGACCTCTGAGCCTTTGTATCGTAGAATGGCATGTACAACATCTCACTTTGTGTGATGTGATGTATGCGTGATGCAGGTTTCCAGCAGGTGGCGCACTGTGGCCTTCATATAGGGAACATTCTGAGTCATCCGCTGGCACATTCTCAGTAGGCAGTGCATGCAGTGTGATGCTACCCGACTGTGCTGGGAAAACGCTAGAACCACACAGTCTCATGTGGTACCACCAGCAGTCTGTGCATATTGTTTACATACTACTTATATACTTCTGCTCACAGTAGAGAACACGAGTAACTTACCACCATTTAGTACGAATACAGTGTCGTCTATGACCAATATATATATAACTGAGGCTGAGGTACAAGGCCTAGCTAAGCTCAAAATAAATAAATCGCAGGGCCTTGATGGCATCTTACCCATAGATTTAAATGAATTTATACAAAAGATACATTTATTTGCTTTTAATTAACCAGTGTTGCCTGCTAATCTTTCATCCACAACATCTCACAAAGATCTTCATAGGAATTTCACAGGGAATTGCATAATAGAAAGCTCATTTCACTACACATCTGACATGTTATTTGTATGTGTATCTGTGCATTGTTGCCTTACACCTTTGCGACCAGGGTTTTACCCTCAATGTCCTATTAATACAAGAAAAGATTCAGAAACTTTGCCTAAATAAAACAACGAAAATACAAACAAACAAAAAGACGGATAAGTAAAGTTATTTCAGGTTTATGACCGACTAACAGGCAATCAATGAGTCTAATAAAATAGTGATTTGGATACAGATAACCAAAGATCTGAAGGGATCACATCTTGCTCTCTTACCCACAGGCTTGTGGCAGTGATGAGCAGCTCCCCCTAGCTGTAAAGCAGTGCACAGACCGCATGGTAGCTGTTTGGATCTGGCCAGCTCTGCAGTTTAACCAAGAGGCAATCTAAACAAAGCTGATGATAGGGCAGCAGACAAAAAAGCACTGCTTTTTTTGTAAGACCTCACAGTGATTACACACAAAGATTGTCTTTCATAGCAAAAAAGCTGGCAGCCACTTGTGACGGGAATGCAGTGATCTCAAATACTGAGCATACCTTCAAATTAATAGGCGCCAGCTATGTTACTATGATTACGGTCTTTATTGTGCGTCATGCACAGGACCTGTGAAAGAAATGCAAATCTGAACACACAGGGCTAAGCAGTACACCAAATCTTTTCTGATGCAAAAGCCAAATTTTGTAATTTTTCTGGTTTGTTATTAGCTAAAACGATCTTTAGGGGGATACAACCTGAAGTGTAAAACAACTTACTATTTCTGGGCAAAGATATATTTTTGGAATGAAAGTTCTGCGTTACATCCATCCCAGTCACATGACTCCTTTTTCAGTGGCAGTGAACCACAAAGCTGTATCACAAGCGTCCAATGACATGCAAGTCTGTCTTGTAAATAGTTTTAACCCTTTGAAGTGCAACGAGTAGAACAGATAGAGGCTGAAGAGTAGAAGAACCCAGAATTATTTCATGAGGGAAACAAACACAGTGTCCATTTACACAGTAAAGTGACCTTCAGCTCTGGAAAGGTGCTATATAAATGAAAGATTATTATTATAATTATTATTATTATATGAATGGTGTTTTTACAAGAGTTTGGAACAGGCTTTAGAGAGAACTAGAGATGTGGCCACTGTCTCTGACGCCAACCAGATCTCGAGAAAATTTTACGTACATTGTAGATACAGAGAGTCCTGTGGGTACCTCAGATACTTCAATAGCTTAAAAAATATGACTGACAGAGACTACCTGTTTTGAAAAAAGGGTTCTGCCTTTTCTACTTCCAACAATGAGAAATATGAAAGCAGTGTGCTTACTGATGATAATACCAGAATTGTCAACAACACTTACACAGCAAGAGGTCTGACTGATTGAGGACCACAACAACCAGTGACAAGCTCCCCTGCCAACAATCACTCAGCCTAGACTGCATGACGACGTGTTCCCAGGTCTCCTGATGAAAGGCTTACAGCACCACTCAAAAGTCTGAGTATTCCTGTTTGAAACCAGGATTTTTATAATTATCTATACAGAGAAGCTAGATATCTAAGGAGTGAATGTCGATCTTACAAATTGAGACAATATTTAAAATATTGTGGTCCAATGTCCATGTATTTAGATGGATTGACAGATAGAACAGATAGGGCTGTGCAAAAATAACAGATTACATACTAATCAAATGTTTGGACATACCTATCCATATTATATGTATTATCCATCCATCCATTTTCCAAACCGCTTATCCTACTGGGTCGCGGGGGGTCCGGAGCCTATCCTGGAAGCAATGGGCACGAGGCAGGGAAGAACCCAGGATGGGGGGCCAGCCCATCTATTATATGTATTATTCTCTAATAATTATAAAGACCTCACAATTATAAAATAACATGAAATTATGGACTGACCAAAAAAAGTAAACAAAAAAAATAATTGATGGGGGTGGGGCAGCTCTGTGGGTTGGGATTCAGAAGGTTGCTAGTTCAATTCCCTGGCATGGCAGAGTGTTGCCACCATTGGGCCCTTGAGCAAGGCCCTAACCCCAATAGCTCCAGGGACTCTCTGACCCTCCTTTCTCCTATACTCCAGTTTCATGAGGTGGCCTCCTAGGATGCTTATCCTGCTGTCCTGGTCGAGGTCCCACACATATTCTGAGCACTCATTGGCTGCTTTTCCTTCACTCCTCCAAAACCATTTCTACTCAACTCCACATGTCAGGTGGCCAGGTCATGTGATGCAACCCTATCACTTTCCTTTGTATATGGCTTCGTGTGTCGAAACTTTTGATGTTTACGACATATAGTTCCTTTAAATAGTGCCTGTTAAACTAAAGCCCCACCCACCACCTATCTTCGACATGCCCCATCCTTCAGATATTCTGAACAGGACTGTCTCCCATTCCCAGTCGAGAAAAGCCGCTCATGCTATTTCCTACACATTTCAATCTCGATTGTCCTGTTACGCATACAAGCAGCACAGCCCTCCCAGATGAATAAACTCTATAATTATCCCACTGGGACAGGAAACTAGAGACAGTCCATTTCAAATGGTTTCAGTATTCACTGATGGAATAAGTGTAGTTCAGTTCAGAATGCATTTATCCCCTTGGGATTTGCCCTGTATTGCTCGTTTTAAGTTTATCGGAACATAACCCCATCGTAACCTGGGGAATGTCTGTACTTGAAGGAAACCTCACAGTCAGCTGTCCATCGGATCAGCACATTTCTCCATAAAGTGAGCTAAGAGGCAGCATTGAGAGCTTAAGGAAACTCTGGACTGAACTCCAGCATGTGTCAGTGATTGATGGTCTGTTGTGTCGGTCCATTACCTCTTCTGTCACTGGAGGCTGACTTATTCAAGTTGTTGTCCCCTCTGCTGTCATACCAAACATCCTGTTTTGGTTACACGGCGGCTTGGCCATTGGCAATATCTCATCGGAGCTTGTCAAATATGCCGTTCTCCTGTGTCAGTGCATCGCATCGCGCATCATTGGGGGACTGACTAACAACCCACCCCTTTGAGAGAGTGGCTGAGGAGTGCATATGCTTGGATAAGTTCCCATTTACACCGCTGACAAAAGAGGGTTCGGAATCCTCGTGCAGCAGCTTTATAGAAAGTACTCTGATACACATTTTCAAAAGCTATATAACAAGATAAAGTTTATGCTCAATTATCTTTTAGATGATGGATATTCTTCTACAAAAACATTTGACTTCACTCCGCTAATTCAAAGTCAGGAAGAACAGGCAGGAGAAAGAGTCCAAAAAATTGAAGCCTCCCATCAGTATATGAAATTAGGGGTAAGCAGGTGGCACAGGGGCATAGAAACTAAAATAGAATAGAAGGCATAAACAAGAGAGATGCTGCGAGACTCACCCAAGAGCTACAGCGGCAGGAGAACATTAGTGCCACTGAAAAGCCACTTTCTTGGTGGCAAAGGATTCAGACAGGTTTCCCCCTCCCTGCAGAGTTCGCCAAGCACTGTCTCTGCATTGCCGTATCAAACTCTGCTTCTCAGTGAGTTTTTAATACCTTTCGCCTCTTCTGTAGCCCAAGACTATGCCACATCTCAAGTGAAAATTGACGTCCCAGGCAACATTTGAGTTTTTTTTGTTCAGAAAGTCTTTGTGGGGAATAATTCCCATTTTCGGATTCAGTTTCCCCAGATAGGCTTGCATAATTCCATATTGCACTGTTGTGCTTATAATAAAATACCAACATAAAACAACCTATATGGGTTAAAAATCCTGTTGTCTTATATCCATAAATGTAACTAATGGAAATTTTGTCTTTAGAGGGGTCCTAATGGCAGTTGCCTAATCCTTTGCCTTATGGAAAGTCCTCCCCTATATTTCAAGGCCATTTAAGAAAAGGTAAACACATGTACACATTATGTGAGGTAAATACTAGCTCAGTTTGAGCCCCGTATTTAATAAATTCATGAACCTGTCCGGCAACCCTATAAACGCCACGCGAATGTGACCCCGCCTATATGCTTTCGCCGGTCTGGAAATTCGCATGCTAGAGGGCGCCTGTACATAACCCAGATCCTTCCAAATGGGTCCGTGGCTCATACGGGGCACCTGGCTGGGTTAAGCATTTTAAATGATTTAAACAGATTTGACACCATTATACATGCATTAGCCGAAAATTTCAAAATAGCTGGTATTTCACCAGAGAAGAAGTAACCTTCAGGTGCCTGCACATGATCAGTAACTAAAAGAATGGAACCTTACCCCAATCCAGTCATTCCGAAACGTCCCATAAGAGCAACCTGTCGTTGATGAGGCCAGTATTGATATTATGTTTCTAACAGGATCAAAATGCTCAATATGTGTTTAACTGCCGATGATGATTATATATAATATATATTATATATAATGAATATTATCTTCCAGTGACAGAACTGGGTTTATACAAGTGGTCTTCGTGTGTTTTGTGCCACAGTTGGCACTTCAATAAAGAAACATAATTACGTTGAATAGACATTGATAAAAAGGACTACAAACATTCTAATAGCAAAGTAGCTAGGTTCATAGATCTGGCAGCGCATGCATTGCTAAATATATATCTACAATAAACCACAGTCCAGTTGCTAAATTGCCCATAGGTGTGCATGTGTGAGTGACTGGTGTGTGAGTGTGCCCTGCGATGGACTGGTCCCCCATCCTGGGTTGTTCCCTGCCTTGTGCCCATTGCTTCCAGGATAGGCTCCGGACCTCCCGAGACCCAGTAGGATAAGCGGTTTGGAAAATGGATGGATGGATGTATCTGTAGTCTTGTGTGTTGCTGCCATCGTGTGGTTATGATTATAAACATCAAGCTGGCCACGACCTGCATTTCTTTTATTTATTTCTTTTTTAATATTTTTAATATTAAACACACAGACCACGCCAATAAATCCAAAGAATGGAATTAACATGAGAAGCAAACGTTTACGTTTAGTTTGAGTTCGAGTTACTTTGAGCTTCGATTCGCACAAGCAACTGTCGTAAATAGATTAGTACACAGATGAACTGGGAAACCTTTCCCAGCCATTTCAAGTCTAGGTACAGGCAAGTCTCTCCTGTGGGATGGGCATCGATACAGGGCGAAAGATCAAAGATTTCCGGTTGACTTTATTTCCCCCGGATTTTACAGTGTAGATTGGCGTCCGAGGTTTAAAGAAACTTTTGTTTTGTTTGCTTTTCATAGGCTTTTGTTTAAATGCATCTTCATTTTTCTGTTATTGTTTTGTGCGTAAACGAGAACGGGAGGCACCCGTGAGGCTAGACCCGAAAGACCCCCCCCCTCCATCCCCAAGCCAAAAAGCTTCAGGAATGAAGACAAGACACATGGAGTCAACTCCATAGGCAGGACGCTGTGGAAAAAAGAAAAAAGAACTATATTAAAAACCAGTAGAGAAGAAGAACCGACGATTTCTGGAAAAAAATGCTAGGATTATTATAATTTCTCTGACATTTATCAATAAGGAGTGGAAACAATAAGTGGAGACGAACTGAAAACAGCTGATAGCTGTAAGATCAGACATAATCAAAATGTTACATATAATAGTTTTAGTTACAGTGTTGCACCTCAGAAATAGTGAGAGCTTCCCAAACAGCAGACTTGACAGCAGTGATGAAGATGGTGACTCCGTTTATTTCCACACCACGGAAGCTGAACCCTACGGCAGGAATGGGACTGAGTGTGAGCAGTGTTTGCCGGATCAGTGCCCGGCAGCGGCGGGCTGCAGAGCCGGGCTGGTTCTGGATAGATGTGGCTGCTGTTACGAGTGCGGCAACTCGGAAGGGCAGCCGTGTGATCTGGACAACATCAACGTCTTTTACGGTCTCTGTGGATCCGACCTGCAGTGTAAAATCGACATGTCGGATCTGAGACACGGGGAAGTCCTTGAGCCGCAGTGTGTGTGTGTGTTTCAGGAGGCAGTGTGTGCTTCGGACGGCACGACCTTTTTAAGTCTTTGTCAGTTTAAAGATGCGGCTTATTCACAGCCAGGACTGCGCGTCCACAGCAGCGGGCCATGTCAAACAGGTATACGTTTTGTCTTCTTAAATAAATAACAAAGTTTCTGTAGTAAAATAAGGAGGGAAATTCACAGCGCTGCTTCAAGTAGACTCTTCAGATTAATGCTATCATATAAAATACTACAGTGCATTAAAGTGTAGTCGTTTCTGTCTACAATGCTGCAATTGTTTTGCAGCCTGTTCCACCACAACAGTAATTACTGACTACTTATAATACAAAACATAATATATATATATAGTACATAATATCACAACCTACGCTGATTTTCTGATAAACCTTGTGGCATATAACGTTCGTGATACAGTTTTTTTATGTCGATGATTCCTTTTTCTTTGGGGAAGTTCCCCTTATCAAGTTGCCTCCACACAACCGTGTCAACGTGAGCGGCAGCACCGTGGTCTTCCTCTGCGAGGTCTTCGCCTTCCCCATGGCCTTGATAGAGTGGCGGAAAGAGGGCAGCGACCTCATTCTACCAGGGGATGATCCTCACATCTCTGTACAGGTACAGATCACTGCAGGAAACCTAGCTGAAGGCCAAGCGGAAGAGCATTTAAAATATACCTCTGAACTTCAATAAGTTCCATGTGTGTATATTTACATTGCTTAATACTTCTATAAATTGTAATGTTGGAAAGCATTTAATCTACAGAAAAGTGCACATGAAAATTATAGACCGGATGCCTGCAATGCAGGAAGCCGAATAGAAGAAAAACAAATTAAGTGAGTGCCATTCATGTTTTTGATTCTATGAAGCCCTGCATAAGAAAGCAATATGGTAACGATTAGCGACATAATTCGCTACACGCAAGCTAGTCGAATCAGTGACAGTGTATATGTTGTGGAATGTATGGTAATAAACTGCTTTTCCTGGTCATGTTGGTCAGTCACGCGGAGGCCCAATGAAATACGAGCTGTCTAGCTGGCTACAAATCGAGGGTGTCGTCCCAGGGGATGCAGGCATGTATCACTGTGTGGCCCACAACCAGCTGGGCAACATCTCTGCGTCCGCAGTCCTGGGAGTTCTGAGACCAGGTATGAAGGACTAGGACCATGTGTAAAGGTTGCTCTGCATTTTTCATTACAGTCACACGCAATGTTTATGCAGACGAGCAAAAGTCAGCTTGTGTGCACATGATGCAGTATAATCTGCTGTTGCTTACAGAGTGCATAAGTAGTGGCATATAGTTGAAGATGGTTAGATGGATGGATGAAAAATATACTGGACTTCACATGTAATTGCTTTTTGTTTGGATATTATACTATAAAATATCAAACATTGAAATAAAAATTGCATAAGAATGATTACTAATATTAGTAATAATTTTTCTTATTGTTGTTATGGTTTCCAGAGGAGGTGTCTGCATTTTCCTCAGAAGACATGCCAGCATCATTTGCTTATGATCCACAGGGTGATTTTGACGAAGATTATTACTAATGCTGTCATCTGAGCGCATAATCACAGGCAAAAGTGCAGCGCTGCCCGATGCAAGCCGAAGCTGCTGAAGTCCGCGCTACAGACTGTATTTGCAGTCAGCACCACTTCCCGAGGTTCCCTCTGTGAACGGGACCTTAACAGCTGCTGCAAACGGGCTTCCACGGCATTGGCCTGATTCAGGAACAAAGCAGACGAAGAGAAGCTTTGTTGACTCAGGCTACCGGCACAACTGGCTTTATTGGGCCAAAGAAGCTGAAGAAGGCCACAATTTAAGATATCATATGCATTGCCAATGTGTGTTATTTTAAACAAGAGAAGAAGCAGATGTGTGTTTTAAAGATTTGTCCCATTTCCTCTGGGATTATATACATACTTTGCAAAAAAGCTTTAGATTTTTGAGCATGTAATACATTATCTAAATGATCTAAATAACCTGTTGTCAGAAAGCTATCCTGACAGTGCCCTTTATGATATCCCAGACGTGTCACTGGAATATGTTATGAACGTCTTACTGTGTCCTTTTCTAATTATTATTTAGCTTAGTTTTTTTTTGTTTCCATATATGGTATCTCTTTAATCTGTGGACCAAATGTGTCAGCAAGCCAGGCTCATATAGTGAAGTCTAGTCTACAGGTGGTTTTAATGTTTGGCAACACTCAAGAATCCAGCAATGAATTGTTAATCATTATTGCAGGTGACATTTTGCTAAATCACAGATTCCCTAACTAACCCACAACTTCAGCAACCCCGCCCCCTGCCTTGGGTGTGCTCCCGGGGGGTTTTGGAGGGGCGGCGGGCGGGGGGGGGGGGGGGGGGGGGGGGGGGGGGGGGGGGGGGGGGGGGGGGGGGGGG
>JAODJX010000042.1:13838757-13861992 GCA_026776945.1 Isichthys henryi | reverse complement strand
TCCTCCGGGTACTCTGGTTTCCCCCCACAGTCCAAAGACATGCTGAGGCTAATTGGACTTGCTAAATTGCCCATAGGAGTACATGCATGTGTGAATGTACCCTGCAATGGGCTGGCCCCCCATCCTGGGTTGTTCCCTGCCTTGTGCCCATTGCTTCCGGGATAGGCTCCAGACCCCCTGCGACCCAGTAGGATATGCAGTTTGGAAAATGGATGGATGGGTTGCATATTTAACTGCATCCTTATTGTGTCCTAGAAAACACCTACTATGGACAGAACAATAAACAAAAATAAGAGAACTGCCATAGTGAGTACAGACTCTGAACAGGGGACATAAAAAGTTGACCTTTAGTCGGCGAAAATGCAATATGTTTAGGCTGTTGGTGTCAAATGAATTAAAACAACATAATAAAAAGTAGCAGGCTATGCCTGCACACACAAACTTGGCGACATATTTAAGCTTCTACAGGCGCGAGGCAATAATATTGTGCACAGAGCCACTGGTGCTGCTGTCACTGTTGGGTGACAAAACACAATGACAAAATACAGACCGAATATCAAAAAGAATTCCTTAAAATATGCGAGAGGTACTTTTGGATAGTCTGGGGGTATGACTTCCCTGCCAGACTTTACCTAATCTCTTCAGCATGCTCTCATTCAGCAAATGGTAAAGGCAAATAAATACGAGCAAGATTCAAAGAGATAATACCACTTGGACACTGGATTTGGGTTTTTTTTTCTTCGCAATTTTCCTTCGCAAAATAATGAACGAGTCTCTATTCAGTGATATTAATTAAGTCAAAGACAATGAGGAAATATCTAAGCAATATTGTACTTTCCCACCCTCTGGTCAATGTGTTAACCTGGAAAAAAAAAATCTCCAAATTAACATTGTAACTGTACTAAGGGAGGCACCCTTGGGGCCATATGGTGGAATTACATGAAATGCAGTAACGCTGCTCTGACTCATGGCGGCATTGTGGAGTGGAGCGCAGAGTCCTGAAGCTAGCAGTTGCTTTGTTACAGGCTGCCCTGGAGCCTATGCTCTCGGTCCTCTTTCAATATATTTTCAGGATATTACAGTAACACAATGTTAGAAACCTAAATTTTTTTGTGTCACACAGGCTGAAGCGAGTTTTATTTTTGCAATGAAACACACGAACAAACCTTAGCAAGTGATCAAACTGGTGCAAATGAAATCGATATAATGTTGATTTTAGTACATTCAATACCTAAATGTACAAGTGAGTTGAGCAAAGTGTTTTTCAAAGGGAACAATATTTTCAGCAGTTGCTCTTGTTCCGTTTCCAAAAGTGAAGAACTCAAGGGCAGACTAGCCAAAGACAGATGAGTGCTGGCGGAAACCACAGTAGCTGCCAACAGGAAGCCCCTAAACCTCTGAGCTGGCGGTACCTCCTCCTGTTTGGAAAGAGGAAACGGCTGCAGAAAAAAGCTCTTACCATGCATTCAACATTGCTACATTACAGGAGCATCTAGAGTAAATGTGAGACTTACTCTCCATCTGTGAACAGCACAGTCAACAGAGGAGATTAAATGTCTTTATAAAGTAAATGTAGAGATTTGAACTAAGCTCAACGTAGAAACATAAACCGAACAGCTAGAGACAACGCTTCCTCTTCTGATACTGATGCTGCTAATGGAAAGTTAGCAGAGGAACTATACGGTTGATCCTGACCACAGCACCAGTACAGTGCAAATGAAATCTAAAAATAGTCATCATGTCATCCAAAGAACAAAGACAAATGTGAACTTGAGTTTTTCAAAGGGAAGAAGGTTTTCTGTTTACTAGTAGTTCCCTTTTCATTTGTCCGCAATGACTAAGTAGAGTTTGCGTGCATTTTTTTACGTGCAAAATTTGTTTGCTCAAGCCAAAGTATAGTCAACTCATTGATTAATTTTAGTATTGCTCTGTAGCATTTACTAATCTTGCTAATCATGAAGTTTTATGAACAACGGCAGAATTAATAATTTAGAAATCGTTTTGAGGAAAATGAAAAGTCCCTGAAAGTCAGCCCTTGTTATATTCTCGTTTCGTATAATGACAAAGTGACAGATGCTTTGCAAAAGGTTTCGTATCAACAAAAAATGGAAAAAAAAAATACAAATTCAAAACAGTGGAGATGACAAAATATCCCGGCACTGCAAAGCATTATGTACTACAACACTGAAACATTGCGCAACGTCATGAAGTCTCAAAATAAATTATGGTTCTGAAGCAGCCAGGCTTACGAAAAGTAAACTGGAGCAAGTTGACGAACTTCAGGAAGGAGTGTGGTTTCAAAGGAAGGGCACACGCAATAGCTTGCAAAATGGAGCACACAGCCTTATCGACGTGCAGCGCTCCTAAGTAAGCTGAAAGAGTGGCACTTGAACAGTGAACAGGAAGTTAAAGTGACAGGTTGCCGAAGGCCGCGGCGTCATTCGCAGATATCATAAGCCTGTCTGGTTCTGCAAGGCGTGCAGATGACTGAGCGCGGCCAGCAGATGACAAGGCCAGGGGAAGAAAGCCAAAGGACCATGGAGGAGGACATCAGGAAGAGAGGCATGCTGTATATACAGCAGCAGAGGTTCGGCAAGGTAAGATACAGGGTCTTACCGAGGCTCCGTCACTGTGTATCGTCTGGTTTTCTTGTGCTTACTAATCAGCTACATTAAGATGACAAGGAATCTAAGAGTATGCAAATGAAATTAGTCTTGGTGGAAAGTTTACTCGAAAATTTCCACTTCAATACGTCAATTACTGTTGCTTCCTTTACTTGGGGAGGTACTACAACGCCTCCTCAAAATCGGCAAATATTTTAGGCGTGGAAAAGGAGATATTGTGTATAATAACAACATGACTTTGACATATGTAGTCCTATGTACTGCATACTGGCATGAAGAATGATAACATATGAAGTGAATACAGACAGATGGATGAAAAAAATACTTCATATCTCTAGTTTTCCACTGTTGAATGTACTTAAATCTTAATCAAAGTAACAGTCACTTGGTATATTATGATTGAAAGCCAGGTAGAGCACTTAAAGATTCATTAACTACAAATGATTTCTTTTGACCTCTGGTTAAATGGCGGGTGCGGTGGGTGGGTATATTTTTCCACAAAATAGAGTAAAAGACATTAGAAATGTTCAGATTTCACATTGGTTGGCTATATTACTGTTAGCATAGTAGTGTTGCTATGTGGGCAAAAAAGACAGACACTTGGGTTTTATTGCTGTGTGGTGTAATGCTTCTCTCTATGATATGAGGAACAAACATGGTCAAAGGCAGAGGTAAGGCCCTGTTTCTGCCAGTAAATGACACTCTGCTTGTCTAGTGCAAACAAAAAGAATGCTAGTGCACTGAAGGCTGATGTTTGGTATAAAGAAATTGTCCTTATTATGTGACTAACAACAATAAAGACTTTTTGCCAGAAAGTCACTACATCAATATCGCACAGGCACAAGCAACTTAAGATAAACACTGTAGATATACGGCCCAGACTGGCTAACTCTTCACCAAGGGAAAGTCGTACCGTGCGCAGTTCTGGTATTCTGGCAACACCCAGTGCAGCCTACATAATTCAAAATAAATGTACAAGCTGTACAAGTAATGGTGGAAGACTGTTGCATAATTGCACACTGCTATGCTGTATAATACTAACAGTGTTGTATAAGGTACAAACTCAGAGTAATAGAAAACAGCAATACAATTCTGTAGCTATCATAAAAACAACTAAACATCAGACCTTTAGAATACATGGGTAGATTTGGCATGTCAGTGACGAAAGAAATGGATACAAAATGGATTCTCAAACTGACACGTGTGGTGGTACTTTGTCTGGACCAAACAGAGCTGCTTGAGAAATACAAATTCAGAAAGAGTTATTTTCTTCGGTTTTTATTAGCTTTGGAAGGAAATTCTTGGCTGCTGAAACTCTCTACTAGTGTGTAGTGATTTAAGAAGGAACGGAAGGGTGTATGGGAGGAATCTAAATATTCGGTTTCATGGTAACAAAGTGGCCAATATATTTTTTCAGTAGCGGTATGTCTAACTAACTGATGGCTGCGTATTATTTTTCCGTTGACTCAATGTAGAGCCTAATTCAAGAACCAATGTTAAATGCAGGTAAAAACAAGTTAAAGAAGACTAAATATAATGTACACTTTAGAAGTATGAAACCTCATTGATGCAACTGCCAGAGCTTTCATCCAAGCCTTTATTTGAAATAGCGAATGATTGTTTAATTATAATAATGTGTTTAGTATACAGGCGCTCCTCTACTTACTAACTTTCAACATATGAACTTTCAGACATACGTACGAAGACGGCTGTAAGTCCAAATTGTGTTCATTGGGCCCCCTTTCCTGTTCGCAACATCAATTTGTTTTTTTGTGTGCGCTAATTTCGCCTGGTACGACCTCTGGCCACTACTCTCACCGCTCAGCAGCGTAGCATGTGTACTCCCAGCATCCTAGTTCTTTGTACTTGTGTATACCTTTAAAATGATGTTGAGTAACGACTTACGAACATTTCAAATTACAAACGAAAGTTTTCTTTTTTTTTACAGGGATGTAAGTTAGCAATATATGTAGCAATATCAACCATTATTTACTTTGTAGTAAAGGAAATCAAGCTATCTGGGAAGCTAATGAAGTGTCAGTCAGTTTAATGAGCTGTACTCTCATCATTCCCTATGCAGAAATGGAAGAAGGTGTGGTCCATTATTTACAGAGAGAGCAGCCACTCCGTGTCCCGGATGGAATTCTTTGAGTACAAAGACAGTGCGACGTTGGTGAACGTTGAGAAGTCGGATCGGACAGGCCGCAAGCAGGAGAACAAAAAGGTCATCAAACTACGTGACTGCATACGGGTGTCACAGACCGACAGTGAAAACTGCCCCAAAGACTGCAGACCCTTTCTGGTGGAGACCACAGAGAAATTATTTCTGTTTGCGGCAGAGATCTGCGAGCTGGAGGGCTGGACCCAGGCACTGTGTGAGACAGCTTTCCCAGTACGTTTACTGCGCCTATATCTATGTCTCTATATCTATGTCAAAATGACATGACTGATCAGGTCACTCATTCATTCTCAAACATGTCACAAATGGAAATATTAATACTGCACCTTACAGATAGCAAACACATATTAGAAGAAATGTTACTCTATATTTAAAAATGCCTGCATATTATAGTTAAAAATATGTACAAGTCATTATCCATCAGACAAGAATATAGAAATATTTCCTGTAGTATGCAAGTGTTTGTACATGGGGGTTTGCCGTTGAGTTCTTTATAATAAAATGACCTTGGTACATACTTGGTACATACTTTTCGTGATGCATCATCGAAATAAGTTTTCCAGTATATTTGTGCAGGATGTTTTGTTTAGCAAATATACATTTATTTTTTGTTGCTACCCAATGAGAAACATGTGTCGGGAAAAATAATTTCAGGAACGGGAAAAATATTTCTCAGAACCTACTTTACAAAATAAACCTAAAACAAAGTTATGGGACGACCCATAATGAAGTTATGGCTGTCAGCGAATGCAGACTTACATGGTTTTCTTATCATGCATTACACTGGTGTGCCGTTAGTTCAAGCCTTGTCTCTCTATTTGCAATATTCCAAGAATTCAGTAGGCTATCATCAGTTAATTAATTTTTTTTGATAAAATCAGCACCCTATCATACATTTACCATCACACAAAGCTTTTCTAATGTAACAGATAGATGACTTCAGAAAAAATCTTTTCATTGGTCAGTTAGATGCCAAGCAGGATCAGTAGACAGAGGACAATGGGAGTATTCAGTCTATAGTAAGATGTCAGAATTGACAAAAAGTAGACATACCAATACACACTTTTCATCGGAGAATAACAAAATATTCATTAAATTGAATGGCCAAATTGCTGTTCTTATTTCTTATTTTTTAGAGTTATATTGTTGGTTGCCAGTAATAAATTATCTTTGAAATCTTTGTAACTTTAATTAGCTAACTACTAATTCTTTCTCGTAGACGTAAGAATAGAGCAGCAAACATATAGTGTGAATATATATAGTCCCTTGCATATATATCCAGATCCATGGGATTGATCAGTGATGGGTGTCATTTTGTGTCACTTGCAGAAGAGCTGGGGTGAACCAGGAATCAAAAAACGAGGCAGCATTATGCACTCCAGGGGAGATGGAGCTGAAGTGGAGATGGAGGACAACACCCTCTACAGCGCACGAGACAGTGGTAGGGTCTTCTGCCAGTTGGGATGGGGGGTTGACTGCTTTATCCTTACTATGGTAAATAGAGAGTTTAAGTTGAGGGGGCAGTTTAGAACTACCCTAGTGGGCGCCGGATGCTGGCTGACCCTGCTCTCTAACCCAAAGCTTTCCTCCCTTGTATGTCACTTTGGACATACAATTTATTTAGTAAAAGTGTCTGTTAAATAAATAAATAAATGTTAAGTTAACGCATGTTATGGTAGAAGCTTCTAATCCCATCATATCATAATGGAATTCTCTCTGGGTTAAATGTCTGATGCAAGCTGAGATGTGTTCTTATGTAATGTTCATATATATTTTTATTCCAAACATAAGTTATTAAGTGGTGTAATACTGAGGAAGGTCCAGAGCTCCTTCTTATTACAGACTCTACGCAGTCCACTCTGGCTCTGGTTGTGAAAGGTGTTTCCTGCTATAAATACGGACTTGGTCAGCAAAGGTCACCATAAGGAAGCTATCAAAGTGAGCTGGAACTAGCTTCAGTGGCACTATGTGCTGCAGATGCAGATAAAATTTGCAAGTACATGTCTGTGCTCTATAAGGAAACGGCAGCCAGATGGAGAGAAGGAGAGCCCCAGTTTTCTGAGGGGAACCTATGGTGGCAACTGTCTCATGGCAGCAGAATGCTCCGGGATCGGTCAAAACATAGCAACAGAAACTCACTCTTAGCTGTTGGTAGTTATTAAGTTCTTTACTTTTATCTATACTGAAATATGATTAAATAATTACTTTTCTTCTTTCAGTAGATTTTTTCACTTTCTTCCTGGATCCTTCCACTCTAACAGCAGCCCTGGCAAGGTGAATTATGCTTCCATGTAAAGTGTGCTATGTCACACTGAGAGTATACAATCATTTTCAAACAGTTACAGCCAATGTAATGCTTGCTTCTTAATGCTTTGCAGGCACACAATTTATGAACACGTAAATCTACTTTTATGGGGGCCAGTAATTGTAAAACAAAATGGCCCGTCTGGTTTCAGCAAAAGGCAAGCCCTCATTCACTTCTCCTTTTTTATTTTTGGCACATTGTGCAATGGAAAGTTGTTCTTGTCTGTGGCTTATTTTTCCTGTCTCGTAACTGAGAAAGATCGCACCAGTTCCCGCTTCACTATACAAACTGAACACTTATCATGCGAAAATAATCTAATTTGTCAACAGACATTACTTATGGACCATTACTGTTCTTTTGAATAACGTAATCTGAGTTGAGTCTGTTATAAAAGCTCTTTTTAATTATGGTGACAAAGCCTGTTTGTGTTCCTTTATGTCACACTTTGGCTAACGTGAACTTTAAATGCCAAAAAGTGAATTCAGAGCTTTAAAAATAGAAATTGCAATGCAGCTTAATTTAGAATGAGCATGTGAATATCTCCGTATTTACATGTGCAGGTGTATCATATATGCTTCGCTGCCGCCCTGAAGGGTATTGAAAGGTGAAGGATAATTATGAAGACAGTCGCTTAAATTGAGCTCTGTATTCTTATACTCTGTCATACCATGAGTTATTCATAATTGCACTGCTGTTAGGTTGGTGTGTCCACCGAAATAGCTCAATGTTCCACTCTTACACAAAAATATTTTCTTTTGCCTGACAGCATGCATTGCATAAATACAACTGATTTGAAAGCATGTCAAAAAATTAAACTGAACTCTTTCAATGGAGATTTGCTTGAAAAAGCTTGAATGCACAAAAAAAGTCAATCATACGTTTTGCAGTTCAGCTATCGCAATTGTCAACGGGCAGCTCTGTTCGACAGACATGAAGCTGTGTGTTACTCAACACACCCAGACAATTCACTAGCCAGCCATAGCAAATAAAAGACAGTTTATTCTTCTGCTAGTGGTGTCCGGTCACAGTCGACACTTGGTGCAGATGTGGATCATGATACCGGTAAGACTGAATACACAAAAGGGCACCTACACATCCATTTAAAAAATAAATATTACAATAAATATTATTCTGAATATTACAATGCAGAAACTTTTGCGAGAATATTTTAACATTGTAGCTGATTTGTCTCTCATTCTGTCCTATTTTATTGTGAGAACAGAGTGGTTTGAGATTTTGAGCATCTGTAAGGTGCTAACAGCTACCACCCAACTATTTAGTATTGGAATTGCTACTATCATTCTGAGAAAGTACAATTATATTGTAAGCAGAAACCAATACAGAGAGGTCAAGAGAAAACCACCCTAGGGTATACCTCAACCATATGATTATTAAAAGAAATAAGGGGCGGCATGGCGGCGCAGTGGTTAGTTGGCGCAGGCAATTGATTGCACTGGATTTTATTTAGGGGTATAAGAATACAGGGGGGGCTGAATACAAACACACCGCACACTTTTCAGATTTTTTTTTGCTTACATTTTTGAAAACCATGTATCGTTTTCGTTCCACTGCGCAGTTATGTGCTTCTTTGTGTTGGTCTAGCACATAAATCTCAATATAAAACATTTCAGTTTGTGACTGTAAGGGTGACAAAATGTGAAAAAGTTCAAGGGGTATGAATACTTTTTCAAGGCACTGTACAAAGACATACTTTGATACTTTCTATAGTTATACTTTTTACTAGCCATAGTGCTAATGTTAGCTGTCTGAAGGATCTACCTATATAAGTGAGAAAGCAATAAGCACACATTTCCTGGTCAAAAAATAGCTGTCACGTGTCTTTGTATTGGTGAGCCAAACAGAAGCGTGAAACCATCTTTGTGGGGCTGTTCCTTGGGTAGCTATGCTTCATGGTGAGGTGAATGGTACTGTAGGTGTATCCGATTAAGCATATGACATAATAAAAAACAATAATTCAACCAGGAAATATCCATGGGCTTTAAGGGAGGGCCAATTAACACCATTAATATATTCTGAATGTAGTTTTTGGGAAATTTGGCTTTAATCTTCCCAACGGTGTACAGTTAACGAAACATTGACATTATTTCAAAAGTTGCTTAGTATGCATTTTTGGAATTTTAATTATGAGCTTCCTGGAATTGTGCTTAAAAATTAATAAAATCAAAATTGCAAATGGTGATGAATCGATGGTGATTAATCAACTGATATTAGGATGCCTATACTCAGTATAGACTTTTTTGGGAGAAGCTCACTGCATTTTTGGAGTGAAAATAATGTAGAAGGCTGATGGAATGCTTTATGTCTAAATGAATCAAAATCCTAAGAGGAAAATGCCTTTGCAAGGATCTTGTTTTAATTATTTATTTATTTATTTATTTGCTTGCATAATTGCTAATTCTTCCGGTCTATATTTCTCTATCTCACAGAAAAACAAGAAAATATTTTTAAACATGTGATTAAATAAATGATTTTCCCGGCTGTTATTGTGTAGGCAATATCACTTTAGAATGGTTATCCCAGTAATCAATGATGTATTATAAAGAGCATATTATTCAGTTGAAGACATTAACTCTAAACCACTGAAAAAGAATTTCTTGCACTGTCTGTATTTCCCATAGATGTAATAGTTAGTGAGAGCACCACAGGTATAAGTGTTACTGAGAACTGTTTTCATTAAAGATGCCTGGCAGTCACATGACCTTGTTGGCAAACTGCAGATATATATAAAACTAACTTCCTGTTTCTCTGCCTTGCGCACTCCTAAAGGCAAGTCGAATATAAACCAGTTGCAAGAGAGCTTGCAAAATATTTGCCCTAAAAACAATGGGCTGCTTGTACTTGTGCTCTAAAACAAAACATAAGAAAAACTAAGTAGAAACATTAGCACCTGTTTAAGCCATAACCCAGTAGCAGAGAAACAAAACCACACACGGAAATCACCAAGTCTATTTTCTGCACAACATGCTTCAAAAATATCATCTCAGCTCAGGAAGGAAACAGGCTTCTCTTTCTTTTATTTTGTCTGTTGAGGGATAGACTTGGAGATAGTATCAAGACATGCAGCTGCAGGAGGGAGCTGCTCGTATGCATGCTCAGCAGCTCCACTGTTGTGGCAAGGTGCCTGTGGTTTCTGTGCCCACATTTTACATGCTTATTAACTGCTCCTAAACCACAATGCCACTGCAGGTGCAGTTGGAAGAGGGGCAAAGTTTCATAATGCTCACAGCATTATAAATTTTGTCACTGCAGTGTGATACCAATGACTGAGGAAGGTCCCGTAATACCCTGGACCCTTTGATTGAGTTAGATTAACTTTAAAAGCTGGGGAATTTTTTCTCATTCTCTTATAGATTCTGGATTGCTTAGATTTTCTGGGACTTTCTAGATACCACCATAAATAAATAGGTAGTTTGCCTTGCCATCCTTGACATGTCTCGCAAAATGTGTTATGCAAATTAATATCTTTTGGCAGTTGTTCCAATAGCAAAAGGTTGTTCACTTTAAATAATGAGAAAATCTATAATAGTAAGCTGTCTTTGATAGGTTGTGGGATTGATTTCATAATGTTTACTAGGAGAGCTCAAAAACACTGTAAATGTGTTTATAACACATAGTTATAGTTTAATGCCCCTGAAAAAGCCTCAAAAATTAAAGCAAAACATGACATAATTGGGCGTGTTTGAGCAAGTGCAATATTGTTTTACTTTTTAGACACGTGAAATTTGCTCATGGCTCTGAACAGGATAAGAAGTTTCAAATTTGATTGGATGGATGGATGGATGGATGGATGGATGGATAGGTGGAATAGTGGATTAAATTTATTTTGCTTGCAACGGCAAAGATAACAATTACATGATCAATCTCTAAACAACTCATGTTCAATTAGCATTATTTAGTTAAATGTTTTATTGCTAGTAAATTAAATATCTCTGATAATTTATTTGCCTTGTTATTTGATATTGTAATACATAAGGGTCCACTTATATAATAACTGTCTACAATTATTATTTTTCATTTAAATGACGGATATAATCTTTAACAACTAACATTTGTCTTGCAAATGTTTCATAAAGGCAAGTCAAATGTCGTGCCTTCTTAAACCTCATATAGTTGTACTCCATTCAGCTGAAAAACAAAAAAAAACCTTTAAAATTTAAGTGGATAGGGGATTCTTTTATGATAAAAATACAGTGTTCATGCGAGGAGAAGTAGCATTTTTGATATTATATAACATGTTTTCAATTACAGCTACAGGTGATGATGTCACGCACGGACCCTTTTTAGCTATATATGCTACATGTTATTAACTGTGGCTTCCAAAAAAGGAATAGAATTTCTTGCCCTCCAAACAGATGTGTCTTTTGCAGAGCTGACTATGACTTCTGCATGTGCTGTGGGTTATATGAACAGCAGCCTAGTTTTCCTAGTCTTATAGGAAACATGCCTTGCAGTACGTCTTTTGAGCAGTAGCTGTGCGACCTAAATCGAAAAACAACATGTTTCAAATTCGAAAGAAATTTTTCATATGTCATAGTGAACTTTCAAATGGTGGACATTAATGATCTTTAGTTTGGAAATATTAGGTTTTCTATAGTAGCATTAATTTAAAGTAGTTTGTAAATACACCGATTTTTATAGCTGAATTTTATTGTAGCATTTCTGGTTAAGCACCTTGCATCACAAATCTCCCTGGGAATGTATTATGTGATCTTTGAGTTAAAGGTCTACATTCTTTATCAATCTGCTGTATTCCATTTTTCAAAAAGAGAAAAATGGATGTGAGATTTATGCCAATTCCTCTCATTTTGCTCACTGTGAAATACGTGGGTACTGATACAGCATTTATTTTGAAAGACATGATTTTTGAATGTGAGTTTTCTTTGCTCCCTGCTAGTGGTTAAGGACTTTAAGGTGACAACAAGGAAGACAGAGGTCTCTGAAAAATGTCGGCTGCGTGGGACCTACATTCTGCGGACCGATTTCGACAGCCTTCTGCTCAAAGATGTGAAGTCTGGGGAGGTGATCTTCACCTGGCCTTACCGATTCCTAAGGAGGTTTGGCAGGGACAAGGTGAATAACAAAGTCTTTAGCAAATGTACAGTATGGATAAGGACATAAGAGATCCCTGAAGGCTAATTTTTCCTATCTTGTTTAGGTGACTTTCTCCTTTGAAGCGGGGCGGCGATGTGACTCAGGGGAGGGCAACTTTGAGTTTGAGACCAAGCAGGGAAATATTCTCTTCCAGGCTGTGGATAGAGCCATTAACCTTCAGAAAAGCAACATGGCCCCCCAGCGTCAAGCTTCAGGAGGAATGGATGTTGTCCTGGACAATGGCACTACTTATAGCACTGTCAATGACATCCAGCCCAGAGAGTGTCCCCCTCCATCACAAGGTTCCCGCTCTCGGCTAGAGCTGCCCGCTGACAAGATGCTCACTGGGGTTAAGAGTCTGAATCTTGACACCAGACCACCTCCCCACAAGAACCAGGTGAAGAGTATCTCAAGTTGCCCATTGCTCAATAGTGAGGACTCAACCTACTCCCAGATCTCCATGCCCTGGGAACAGGGGGAGCGAGTGGAGAGGGCACAGGAGATGCCCTCCTCTAAGCCTGTCCAGGACTCAGAGTATTCCCTTCCATTTGATGCCATTGCCAAGAGTCTGAGCACTATGCTTGTTGCCTCCCAATCATTCAAAATGGAGGATGAGGGCTGTAGGGAGGCTTCTGTAGATGGAGAAGAACATTCAGATCCCCTGTATGACTCTATTGATGAGTCAGCCATTAGGTCAGCCATCCGGAAGAAGAGTGCAAAGAAGCCCACATATACGAAGGCAGAACACATTTATGATGAGCCTGAAGGTTGTGCTGCAGAAGTTATTGCTGCCAGTGACCCCCTGTCCTTCTATGATAACCCGGAGGAGTTCAAAGGTCATGCTTGGAAATATAAGGGCTCTGCAGACCCAAGCGGCCATGAGTATCCATACAACCCCAATATTGATGACTATGCCGTGCCCAAACCACCAAGGAAAGCTTTGCCTGTGAATGAAGAGGAAGAGGACTCTCCATACGATAATGTAATGGTGAAAATTACTTAAAGGGGGAGCAGATAATTTCAAAACCACATTAAGTTTGTAAATCTTCCACAAGTTTTGCAGGAAACTGTGAATTTCGATACAAGTATATATGTTGCATGTGCCTCACTTATTTGTAACTGAAGGATAACAACCAACAGAATAAGAGTAGATAATTATAAGTAAAATAAATTTGACAGATTTTTTTTCTTAGTTTTAATAGATTTATTGTTTTGTAAAACATTTTGGTAAAACCCTCATTCACAAAGAACCTCTTCTGAGTCACCGTGGCAACCTCTCTGCTTGCTCCATGGGTAGAGAACATAAAGCTTCTTCACGAATGGATCCAGATTTTTTTATTATAAAGTAATATATTTTTAAGAAAACCTAAAGACATTGACGAATATGTGAAAGATTATGTGTTGTGCAAGAAATGTTTAGGGCTAGTGTTTAATATCAGTAATACATTTTGAAAAATACAACCCTGTTTCCAGAAAGTTGGGATGTCGTGTAAAATGTAAATAAAAAACACAATGCAATTATTTGCAAGTCATATAAACCCATATTTAATTACCAATAGGACAAAGACAATATTTCAAATATTGAAACTGAGGATTTATATTGTTTTATGACAAATATATGCCCAGCTTTTTTGGAAATGGAGTTGTAGGCTAATGCACATCAGCTGTGTCATTGTCAATAGAAATTACAGCTGAAAGGCTGATATTCAAGGAAAGGGACCCTTATGTGTTTATTAGTCGGTACCTTTACCATATAGAAAATGAAGATGTCACAATGCCCTATTAATTCTTTTAACCCTGTCACTCCTGCCTTGTCCCTCCTGTATGCTCTTTCACTGAGGCTAGTTCCTTGCTGTGCCTATCCTCAAAAGGGATGGATATTCAAACAATGAAATCTACTGCAGACACACCCACTCTGAAGGGATCTTTTCAGCATGTGCCATGCATTCTTATATTTTTGGGATTGTGGTCGTCACAGGGGACTATAATTCTGATTCGGTCTCCCTCTCTTATGCAATGGAGCCCCCACCTAACAGACACAACATGCAGTGTACAGAGTCTATAAATCTGGACTGGGCAGTGAGAGTGCAAACCGAGCAGAAATGACTGTGGCTTTGCTGAATGCTGCCTTCTTCGGCACAAGTGTGTTTACCCTGCACTCTGTGTCGACACGGTGGGTCTTTGGGTGGCCTGGTAACTCTAGTGTCAAACATTACACAACAAATACTACAACAATTAAGAGAGGATCCTTGAAAACCGTGTAAATGATTCACAAATGCAGGGAGCCAGTATAATAAATCACTCAGAAACACAATCTAAATGCAAATACAAATGTTTAAAAATTCAAATAAATCAGCTCACGCAAACCTCAACTGAACCATTGATAGATGGGGAAAATAGAGATCAGCAGAAAGAATTAAAAAAAAAAAAAACAGGCTGTTGAGCTGAATGTGTGTCATCATGACACTCGTGATTCGCAGTTATTACAAACTGTTTCTTTCCATTGCTGGTTCCTCATTTCATGTTTGTGTAATATGTGCAATAGTGTGTAATGTCTGTAAATATATTGCAATAAGATCATCAGCAGAGCTGCTTGAAGGTGAGTTAATAAAAGCAATATTTAAATGCGCAGAATTGCTTGTCAGCTTCACTTCGTGATTTAAGAAAATGAACATCTACCCACACATCTCAGATGTAAACATTTAGGAAAAGGGGTCTACATATACACTATATGGACAAAAGTATTGGGACACACCTCTTAATCATTGAATTCTGGTGATTCATTCTGACCCATTGGCACAGGTGTATAAAATCAAGCACCTAGCCATGCAGTCAGGTTTACAAATATTTGTGAAAGAATTTGGTGATTCGGATGAGTTTAGTGAATTCAAGCTTGGTCATAGGATGCCACCATTGCAATTGTCAGTCAGATTTCAAAATTTCTTCCATGCTAGATATTCCACGGTCAACTGTAAGTGGTATTACTGCAAAACAGAAGTGTTTAGAAACAACATAAACTCAACCACAAAGTGGCAGAGCGTGTAAAATAATAGAGCTGGGCTGCACTGTGCTGAGGCGTACAGTGCATAAAAGTCGCCAATGCTCTGTTGATTCAGTAACTGCAGAGTTCCAAACTTCCTCTGGCATTATCTCCAGCCCATAAATGGTGCAACAGGGTTTCATGGCCGAATAGTTGCATGCAAGCCTCACATCACCAAGCACAATGCCAAGCGTTGGATGGACTGATGTAAGGCACGCTGCTACTGGATTTTGGACTAGTGGAATTGTATTCTGTTAAATGATGAATCATGCTTCTGTCTGGTAATCTGACGGGTGAGATGAATGTCAGGAGAACATTACCTGTCTGACTGCTTTGTGCAAACTGTAAAGTTTGGTGGAGGAGGGATAATGGTATGGGGTTGTTTTTCAGGGGTTGGACTAGGCGCCTTTGTTCCAGTGATGGGAACTTTTAATGCTTCAACATGCCATTTTGGACAATTCTATGCTTCCAACTTTGTGGGAACATTTTGGGGAAGGTC
The DNA here is from genome assembly GCA_026776945.1 of Isichthys henryi. Lineage (NCBI taxonomy): Eukaryota > Metazoa > Chordata > Actinopteri > Osteoglossiformes > Mormyridae > Isichthys > Isichthys henryi. The sequence continues at coordinate 13,846,233 of JAODJX010000042.1, read as the reverse complement.
CAATGCTATTCCAGCATCACAAACTCGACTGGCCCACACAGACCCCTGATCTCAACCCCACTGAACATCTCTGTGATGAACTAGAATGGAGATTGTGAATCTGGCCTTCACATTCAACATCAGTACCTCACAAATGCTCTTCTGGGTGAGTGGGCAAACATTCCCACAGACACACTCCAAAATCTTGTGGAAAACCTTCCCAGAAGAGTGGCAGCTGTTATAGCTGCAAATGGGGGGACCAGCTCCGTATTGATGCCTATGGATTTAGAATGGGACGTCATGAAAGGTGTCCCAATACTTTTGTCCATGTGGTCTACATGAAATTCCAAAATAACTTATTTATCGTATCTTATGCTAATAATCCATGATTACAGAAATGTGCCTATCTTTACATTTCTTATGCAGCTTACTCATGATGAAGATACAGGGCACATGTTGCAAAAAACAACAACAACACATTCACAGATTATCTGAAGGACATGAACAACGGTTCATAGCAGTTTTTCAGTTCGATGAAATGTATGCTATTATACACTAGGGGGCAGTGACATTCTTTGACGAACACAAGCTTCATGGTATAAGCTTTAGCAGAAAAATCCTTGGCCAAAACTATATTAAAAAACATTCCAAGCTGCAAGAATGTTAAACACGGCTATTACGTTATTCCATGCATTTAGTTCTTAATATGTAACGTTTACCATTTTAGTGTTCAAGGAAGATATATTTCTATTCTTTAAAAACTATTCATACTAAGAATTTAAATTTAGCAATATGCAGATTTTAGAGAAATGTAATAGCACAAATATCCTCTCTCATCTCAAACACACACAGGTATTTTGCTTAAAAGATATACACCAATAGGTAATATATTTTAAATCATAAAATTAATGTCAAATGCTCATTTATCAGTCAGGTCAGACCCTGACTCTACTTTCTATTCTCTGCTCTGGCTTATCTGAGTACTTATTCATCCCATTGTGAAAGAGTTGAGGACAGATGTTCTTACCACACCATGTGATACTCGTGCCAGTCTGTCTTGTGAGCCTGCGTGTGAGTGTGAGCAGGTGTGCTTGCTGCTCTGAAATGTCTCCTCACTGACATTCAAAAATGGAATTGCTGTTCCAGGTACGGAAGAAAATAGCTGCAAGGTGCACATTTAAAACACATACAGGTTGAGAATTTGTATTTGGGGAAACGTAAGGCCCAGTGCATGGGTGAAGGCTCTGTGCCTGTGATCAGAAGGTTGTCAGGTCAAATCCCATGGTTGGCAGAATAGTGTCACAATTGGGCCCTTGAGCAAGGCCCTTAATTTCAATCAATCCAGGGACTGGCTGACCCTCTCACTTGATTGTTGGTTTGGACAAAAGCATCTGCCAAGTAGATGTAATATTAATATTATTCTCAGTAACACATTGGAATTGTGATTCTATTTCTTTTCCACTGTTATGCAGTGGTAATGTCCAGAAAAGCACCATTTGATTGGATATTCAAACCAAAGACAGGAGTTTATTAACAGCATGCTGTCCATGGTTTCTCTCATTTTAAACATTATGCAAACACCAGACAGATGGCACATGACAATGAGATATATTTTTATAAACATTTAAAAATCTTTGTCTCGGGGTCTCCCCACCCCCACAAACCCCTGCTGTTACACCAACCACAACAATGGCCCACCACCTCCCACTGGGAGACCACAGCTGACGGAGGGGAAGCCTCGACCCTGTGAACTCAGCTCTAGTTATCTCACACAGCCACATGGAATAGACCTGCCATCGCTGAAGATATGTGAACCAGAAGGAGTCTTGTTCTATGGGAGTCAGGTTCATTATGGATCGATACCATGCTTTTGTGATCTATTATTCATCACACAATGTAGCCATGTTCCGCAAGTCCCTCTACACCAAGCACAACTTTACTTTTCTCAGTTACATAATGTTAACAAGATCTCAGTCAAAGGCACTGGGCCCAGTGAATGAAAATAACTGGACATTAGTGGTTAAACCTTTCATCCACACAATTTGTTAAATCGCCCTGTTAGCGAGTGTGCTTGCATTCACATTTTGTCACCCAGAGATAACGCTTCAGAAGTTGTGCCTTAGAAATGAGGAATGGTAAAAAAAAAAATGCTGTCTTCTTGCTATGAGTGGTAGCCAAAAAGATATCAGGGAGGTGTGATGTCGGCGAGTGTTGACAGCAAGACGGGACCCAGATGTACCCCCATTGGGGAACTGTATTAGGGGTATAGGCAAGTACAGGATGGGAGACAGCCAACACGAACGGGGGGTAATGCTCAGGATAGGACGGCATTTATATACCCAACTAACAAGTAGGAAACAAGGGCCAGGCATGGGCAATTTAATATTACTGGCTGGGTAGGGAAGGAGGGTGCAGGAGAACCAGCAGCACTGCCTGGTGACCCTCACAGGAATAGGATAGGGCAGGCTGGAGCAGACCATTTACATTTACACCCTTAGCCAGAGTGACGTACATAAGTGCTTAGAAGTCTCATCAGTGACAGGAGGTGGTTTAGCGATCAGTAATATATCAGTGGTTTGATACTAATACTGTTTTTCCAGGTTCCAGACAATAAAAGCAATTACATTATCCATCCATCCTCTATACCACCTGCTCAGTTCAAGATCATGGTAAAATTACATTATGTTCTTACATTTCCTTGTTAGCTAACATGATCAATAATAATTTTATAATTCACACTTATCGGGATCCAAACACTTAATGGCTGCTTTTTAAGTTGCTGAATTTACTGTTTTATTTTTTTACTAATGGCCTCTATTTAATTTTCATATTATCCTGGATAAATAAGTTTGGAATGAAAAAGTAGAATTTTTTTAACGAAGACTATGTTGAATAATACTGTTACCACTGTCACACTGTCTTGTGATTTTGCCCGGTTTCTAGGTGTGTCACGTGGTCCATCCCTATGGCAAGTGATATAATTTCCCCATGAGATATATCATGTTAATGATATTTCACCATTCAGAAATTAACTATGCTGTGGAAACAGCAATCAAATAAATCCAGGAGCTAAAGAAATTGAGGTCTTCTTGGATTACAAAATATGACAGGCCCCATTACACTGGTGTTACATTAACTTACAAAGAAACTAAATAAAATAAGAACGCCAGATGCTTTATTTATGACACTGCATCAACATAACTATTATACTACCAGTTATTATTCCAGGGCTTGCATGGCCCATAAACTCAAATTCAACCGTTATTGGGTGTTTTTTTTTATTATGAACAGTTCATAAAATTTTGTCTATACATTAACGCGCAACTGACTTTCAGGTAAGATGTAGCTTCTTGTAAATTATTTGTGTGGGATAATTTAAATAGCTATGTAGTAGATATTACTGAACACACGAGAGCAATATTGTCCTCTTGGCCCACAAAATTTCAGCATAATCGCCATCATGCACGAAGGGCATCTTAGAGTCGCTAATGCACCTAACCGAATGTTCATGGAATATGAGAGGAAACCACAGAACTCAAAGGAAGACCATGCAACAAAGAGAGATCATGCACACTCCATACACAGATGTAATGCAGTATACGTTGATTAACTATAACATTAAAACCACTTGCCTAACATTGTGCAGGTCTGCCTTGTGCTGCCAAAACAGCTGTATCTGTCGAAACATGGACTCTACAAGACCTCCGAAGGTGTCTTGTGATATCTGGCACCAAGACGTTAGCATCAGATCCTTTAAGTCCTGTAAGTTGTGAGGTGGTGCCTCCGTGAATCGGACTTGTTTGTCCAGCACATCCCATAGATGCTTCAACTGATTCAGATCTCGGTAATTTGAAGGCCAAACCAACACCTTAAACTCTTTTTCATGTTCCTGAACAATATTTGCAGTGTGGCATGGGGCATTATCCTGCTGAATGAGATCACTGCCATCAAGGGGTGTACTTGGTCTGCAACAATGTTTAGGGAAGTGGTAAATGTCAAAGTAACATCCATATGAATGCCAGGACCCCAAGTGTCCCAGCAGAACACTGCCTAGAGCGTCATACTGCCTCTTCCAGCTTTCCATCTTCCCACAGTGCATCTTGGTGCCATCTCTTCCCCGGGTAAACAATGCATATGCACCCGACCACATGATGTAACAGAAAATGTGACTTATCAGACCAGGCCACCTTCTTCCTTTGCTCCATGGTCCAGTTCTAATGGTCAAATGTCCATTGTAGGAGCCTTTGCTAGGGGGCAGAGGGCAGTATGGGCACTCTGGCTATTCTGCGGCTAACCAGCCCCATACACAAAAGGCTGCAATCCAATGTTTGTCCTGACACTTTTCTATGAGTCACCGTTAAATCATGAATCATCATTAATGTTTTCAACAATTTGTGCTACAGTAGCTTTTCCATGGGATTGGGCCAGACGGGCTAGCCTTTGTTTCCCACACGCATCAGTGAGCCTTACACGCCCATGACCCCCTCTCTACTTTTTGTGGATACTGACCACTGCATACTGGGAACACTCTGCAAGACCTGCCGTCTTGGAGATGTTCTGACACAGTCATCTACTCCTCACAATTTGGCCTTTGTCAAAATCGCTCAAATCCTAATGCTTGTCCATTTTCAACTTCAAGTGTCAACACTTTCAACTTCAAGAACTAACTGTTCACTTCCCTGATATGTAATGACACCTTTTACAGTTGCCATTGTAACAAGATAATCAATGTTATTCACTTCATCTGTCAGTGTGTGTGTGTGTGTGTGCGTGTGTGTGTGCATATATATACAGCTCTTGAAAAATTTTAAGAAACCAAAGCAACTGTCATGCCCCGATCGTCCGATCCTCCTGTGTGCCACGCCCCCCTGGTTACCCACGTGTAATTCCCTGATCGTCTCCAGCTTCGTCTCGTTACATGGCTTTCGTCTTGGTGTATTTAAGTCCTAGTCTTGCCTGTTTCCCTTGTCTGTCATTGTGGTTAGGTGATGTTAGTCGATGCCTGTATTCCTGTCCCGTCCAGTGTTTAATAAATCCCCAGTTTTCCCCGTCTTCTGGCTTCCTGCTTGCTTCCTACTCGCCTGCCCGTACGATCACCGCTCTGCTCGCTCCGGATCGTAACAGCAACATTTTTAGTTTCACTTATTTCTCAGTTTACAGGAATGTGTCTGTGCAAAATATAATTTTTTTTGGGAAATTCAGCCAGGTTCTTCTCTGCTTCGCATTGATGAAGGACTTCTTTACTTGAGTCATTAGAGGTTTCTAGGAGTCCTAGCAGCCCTAACTGTCCCTCACATCTCTTAATGTTTCCTATTCTTTTTGAAGGTCACTTGAGGTCATCCTTAATGCTTAAGTTGACGGTCATCTCTGGCATTAGACAGTTTCTTCTGCCCTCTACCTGCATGGTTTTTGGTTCTTGTCAGTGCCTCCTACTTCACTTTATTCTTGTGTACTGCCTTAGAAGCTATGAGCTTTGAGCCTGCTGCTCAGTGTAACTTTCTGCCAGCAGAACCAGGATTAAACCAGGATTTAATATGTAGATTTAAAAAGAAATATAGAGTGGTCTCTTAATTTTTTCCAGAGCTATGCACACGCACACGCACACGCACACACACACACACACAGACCTGTACTCATATCTTTGTGGGGACTATCCATTAATTTCTTTTGGCAAAACCCTCATCCCAACAATGACACCCCTAACCCCTACCCAGCCCTAACCTTAACCATAATTAGGCAAAAAAAAATGCAAGTCTTTTGACATTTTTAGTTTTTTGATTGCAGTCACAGATTTTTATGAAATGGAATTTCCCCTTGTGGGGACTGAAAAAAAGGTCCGTACAACATTCATATAACAGGTTTTTTTTTTTTTTTTATCACATTGTGGGGACATTTGGTCAAGATTCTTTATGCAGTGTCCATTGGATGGGTAATGCTCCCCCTCCCCTACTGTAATTTCCAATATACTTCTTTTGTAAACTCTAAGTATAGTTTTCCCCATGAAGAACCTTGCAGTGCCTGAAGAATCACATTTGAAGTAAATCAACCATCTACATTTTAAATCTAAATCAATGCAGTGTTTCACAGTCTTACAGTCAGAATATGAAGCACTGTGATAAATACAGTTTTAGAACCATATCCATGTGGGTAGGCTAAACCTATCTGCCTGAGTTTTATTTTTGTATTATTAGGTTCATGCTCACTGGATTTTAAGGTTATGTGGTTATGTGTCTTGTCATTATGTCACTTGTAGTGCAACTAACCTCAGACTAAACTGCATAAAACCACCACAGCTTATTGCCCAGCAGAATAAGAACTAGGGAATATTTGATTTGACCTTTGTTGTGGAGCATTTACAAAAGAATCTTTTGAGGTCACAATAAATTAGTTTCAAAATGCATTGATTTGCATATGGGTAGAATCCATGTATTTGCATGTTCCTGAAATACAGATTATAAATGGAACACACTATGAAATACCAAAAAATATAATAAGGTTATTAATATTTTACTCCACAGACATTATAATTCCGAGTAGTATGCATCTTTTGCACTATTTATTTTTCCGGAAATTTATAATTCTGTATATTTTCTATAGAACAATTTAGGTTAAGTGTAATGCTCAAAGATACGACAGAGGTTACATCACCTGAGACATTAACCTGAAAGCTTTTCCCAGTCCAGACTATTATGCTATTTCCATACATTGCAGCCATTATTCTTTAAATTTGAAATGTGATTGTGCTCTTACTCTTATTTTTTCCTGATACAACCCTAGTAGGTCGATTGTACACTAGGGACTCATCAGGTGGTGGTGTAATTATGAAATTTGCAGAAGAGGAATTTCTCAATTTATGGGTGTTGCTTTGTGGCTTCAGTCCTGCCTCTAGGAGCCTGATATGAACTGTCCTAGCAGTGCACTTCACACCTGCACTTAATGTTTCCCATTCCTTTTAAAGGTCACTTGATGTCATCCTCCGATTCATGAGAAACTGTCGGATAAGTTAACAGTCATCTCTGGCATTAGAATGTCGCTTCCGCCCTTTATCTGGCTGGTTGCTGGTCGTTCCCAGTGTCTCCTGCTTCACCTTATTCTTGTGTACTACTGTCTTAGAAATTTTGAACCTGGAAGCAACCTGCTGCTCAGCGTATCCTTCTGCCAGCAGAACCAGGATTAAACCAGGATTTAAAGATGCAGATTTATTTGAAAATATGGAGTGGTCTCCAAATCACGCGATTTTTTCCCTCTCACGTATATGTGTATATAAAAACACACACAAACACAGACACAGAAACACACACACCCCGCTCATTCACTTCTATGGGAAAAATGCTAACGCTAACTATGACAACCCTAACTCCCACCCTGCCCTAACCATAACCATAAGTAACCAAGCAGAATACAAGAGTTTTTGCATTTCTAGTTTTTTCATAGCAGTCACTGATTTTTATAAAATAGAGTTTTCCCTTATGGGGACCAGGAAACCGATCCCCATAA
>JAODJX010000042.1:13806700-13824243 GCA_026776945.1 Isichthys henryi | reverse complement strand
TGTTCCCTGCCTTGTGCCCATTGCTTCTGGGATAGGCTCCGGACCCCCCACGACCCAGTAGGATAAGCGGTTTGGAATATGGATGGATGGATGGATGAATATAGTGGATTTCCATCGTTTTCTTTTGATAAGTTCTACATCACTTATCATTTAAATTACATTAACTTAAAATGACATAAAATTATGTAATTATATTGCTGTTTAAATTTCATTATGAAAGATAGTGAAATATTCAGTCTCTAACCCTTTGACCAATATCAAGTACATTAGAAGGTACACGGTAACAGAATTTCTCCATACTGATAAGACTAAGCGTAAGAACCTACTCTGTCCATAGGAAAAATGGTCTAGGAAAAATGTTATGGAGTTATGGAGAAAAACTTGATTCAAGCATTTTTCGCTTGAGAACTCTTAGGTACCTAATTCGTACAGAATGAAATGCAAGAATTCATACTAGGATGAAAATGCAAAAATATATTAGCCCTGTATTTGCCTGCATGTCAGAAGAGTAAAATCTGCATTTTCTCACCTACGATGTGTTAAATGAACTTGCACCAATACTGTATGTCTTAGAGATTTTCTTTCCACACGAGTCCCCTGTTACTTCCTTCTCACAGCACCTCCCATCTTATTGTACCAAAAATGAAAACCCCAGGAGAGGAAGGCTGGGAGCTTTTTCAGTCTCCCCTTATCCCCTTAGGATTCAAGCAAAAGTCTAGAGGAAAAACTCGTCTAACTATTCCTGACGGTGCTGCATTTCAAGAGATGCCCATTTTGACCTCCTAGTAGATCACCCTCCAATGATCACTTGGTCCCAGTTCTGTGAGTGCTGTTATCAGAGTATAATCATATTCGGACATTTCGCATCAGATGTATCACTCCGCTTACAGGTGAATCTAAAAACCATTACTTAGTCAAATTTAATTGAATTAAAGCAATAACATACTCAAGTTGTGCTGTTGTTCTCAAGTATATCATGGCTTTGATTATCTTCGGTACTTGGCCTGCACAACCATGATGTATTGGAGTACAACCACACTCCTTGTTATTGCTTAATTATAAATGAAAGCTTTATTTGAGCTTATGAAGTATTATACTCAACACTGTAATGCCTTATGTCTGTAAATAGAAGGTGCTGTAATGCTTTATTAATTCTTATACTAACCATTATAATGCATTATCGATGACAGCTTCAGGTAAAGTGTTACCATTATTCCTTAATATTCCTTCCTATGGACTAGTATGCCATACAAACCTCCTCCTATCCTTCCTTATACAGTCTGCAAACCTAATTCAATAACATGGCTAGATAGATGGGTTCTCCATGATTTGAGAGACTGCAGTTTACGTGAAATGTGTAGCACCAACCTTGCCCCAAGGAGATGGCCAAGGGGCAAAGCAATAAAACAAGCCCGCAGGAAATCCAGTCAGCCTTATAAACTTCAGCGGATTACATTGTCCATGATTTTTTACATTATTCCAAAATCTATATCGTTATGTGCTAGCATGAAAGTACTGGTGGCATTTAAAATGCGCTGCAATAAGGCATATTCTCTGGTGCTTATTTTTAAAATGGGATACAGCCATATGTTCAATTTCGCCACAGGCCCCCAGCTGGTGAATGCCAGTGCTGACCTTTTCCATGACTACTGCACCGCATACTTCATGTGATATGATTTGGTTTTCAGCAAAATGCTATTGTTTTTATTTCAAAATTGTTGTTCTCTCTCTCCTGCTATGAATGTGAAACTGATCGTACAATGAGCAGAAGATATTTACATGCAAAACTTTCTGGACACTAATTATCCAAGCAAGGTATCCTGAAAAGTTTGAGTGAGCTGCATGTAACTAAAACCTCTCACTACCTTAATCCTGAAACTAAGCTGAACATCGTTCTCTGCTTGACTGATCAACGTTCCGTCTAGATCAATCAGCTCTTTGTAGTAGTGATGTCACTTGTCCTTAGGGATCCAATTAATGTGGGGAGAGCAACATTTTGCAGAGAGAGAGAAGGAGTGTAAGAGGATATTCAGAGGCCAGTTCTGTTGTTAATGTTTACATGATCTCATGGGCAACTATAATTTAAAAACATCTTTAAATCATTTACAAATATGCTGAATGATATCTGTATGTGACACAGAATGTGTATCATCTAATTTAGGAACGTGACAATTCAATTGCTATTGAGAAAGTTGTAGCTTGGCAGCTTTAATTTACAGATGCAAGTGACCATATTAACTTTTACAAATTGAAAAGTAAGTCTTAGCTAACTGGCTGGTTGAGTGTTCCCAGTCGCTTATTTCTATTATTTATTTGATCTAGAGTGATTATAGAAGAATTCATTAGCTAAGGGACAGATGTGGTGCTTTTAAAAATAAGCTGGATTTCATGTTACATTATGAAAATATTTCTGAGATTTATTATTTTTTACTGAGACAGACCTCTCTTAACTTTGAAAACTTTATCTGAGACCATTAAAAATATGTAAATTACAAATCAGTATGTAAATAAACACGAGAAATTATAATAAACGTGTCTTTTAGTAATTTAAAATCTTGATGTTCTACAGCATGTCATTACACTGGAGAATTTATTATTCAGTCTGTTAGGTTCCTTGAAAAAGCTGTAATGGATTTCGTTCTGATATATTTTGAGACGCTGTAGTGTGTATCAGATAACGCATTACATTCTTTTACCATTATTCACACACACTTACGTTAATGTTTCCCTTCTCCTTCCTTTTAATTTAGTGTCACACACATAGACAACCTATTTAAAATTGATTTTGATCATTTATACTGAAATTTTTTCAAATTGCTAACTAAATTCAACTAACTTGGGAAACTCCATGATAGTTTAAATGTTCTTTTGGGAAATACTCCATTTGTCTCGGATATGGTATTTGCACGCACCAAATCTGAAACACAATACAGTAAATCTGGGCTCAATAATTAATTATATCTGTGAATTAGTGAGGATAACATTCTAAACCAATTAGGAAACTAACGCTGCAGACTTCTCTGCATGTGACAATAAATGAAAACAACCTTGTATAACTTAAACATTAAGTAAGCTGAATTAATGAGTCTTTTTGCTTCCCCAGTTAAAAGGGAATGCCCCCCAGAACATTACTTAATGGACGTCTCAAAGCTGGCATAGAACGTTCTTACTGTAACTTGTAACGTTATTTCCACGTGTTACATTTTAACAAAGGTTCTGTCAGTGTTAGCACAGTAACATTATTACCCGATTATCTTTTTAACATGATGCTGAGAAATATTGTTTTATAATAAAACTCATTGTCACGGGAAGCCGCGAAGGCTGGCGAGTGGGTGATCGCTCGGGCAAGCGAGCAGGCAGGAAGCAGGCAGACAGCCGGATTACGGGGGAAAACGGGTCTTTAATTAGGGAAACGGAACGGGCAGGCAAGGACATTGACAACATCAATGACAGACAGGGAACTGAAGCAAGACACGGACTGAAATACACAGGACTAAAGCAAAGTAACTAGACACAGCTGCGTACAATCAGGGAATCACACGTGGGGGCGTGGCACACACGAGGATCGGACGAGCGGGGCATGACAACTCATCATTTTGTGAAAACATGACAGGTGAATACAAGATCCATTGCTGATCGCATGACCTTTGATGTGTAAAGCAACAGTTTTACCTGCTGCTCTACCAAGTCCTTTGTTACTGCATGCATTATTTTTCTTAGTTGTAGTAATAGTTGTAGTAATGAGATAACATTCTGGTAACAGAAAAACTGGACACTTTGAACGTTTCCATCCCTTATTAATCATAATGTAAGATACTTGTTCCTAGAATGGAAAATTGCAAGCTGGGACCAAATTGTAAATTACATTGTTTATTCAGCAAAAGAGTTCAGTTCAGTTTGCATACGTGTCTAAAACAGACCCAACATCAGTAATGCATTATTTTACGCTGCTCCTAGAATCAATCATATAGTAAATGTCAGGCTTTGCTTCTCCTAACCTTTTTAATGTGTGGAATAGTTCAGGGGGAGGCATTTAAGATTGATCAGCTACTCCTGAGAGTAGGAGAAGTTGATGTTGAGTATTGAGGTTTATGATTTATAGTTATTGGGTGGTGATTCAGTGCTTGTGTTTATAACTAGATGCGATTGTTGAAAGGGTAGTTGTCTATCTTATCTTACTCACATTCTTGTTCTCCGTATTATTTTCCTGCCCCAAAATGACCTGAGCTTCAATATTTTTTTTTTTCACACAAAGAAAATGTGGTTAATATTCAGAGAAATTGCATTACACCATGACAGCTGACATTTTGTTTTCTGAAAGCTTTCATCCTCACCGGGACACTAATACCCGAAGTGTATGAGAAAAGCTTATGAGCTCTGCAAATCAGCGGTGTGCTTCTGATACCATCATCAACATCTGCCCCGTTTCCTCCTGCTTGTCTCCTGTGAAGTTATGGCTTTGGATTTTCAAGCAATATTCCTACATTACAGCTCTCACAAACGTCTGATTATTATTTCATAAAATGGTAGATTATATTATAGATTTTTGTGCAATTTATATGAAAATTCCAAGTACTGACTGTGATCCAATTGTCATGAAGTGGAATATAAAAACATTAATTTAATTACCTTAAAACAAATAGATCTATTCAGCATAATGGAATCCCTGTAATAAGTCACAATCACAGATATTTCGTTGTTTGTATTTACACATTTATGCAACTGACATGCCATCTTCTAGGACATCTGCTTAGAGGCTTTGTAATTATTGCAATGTTTACAGTATAAATTACAAATTGTGCATATTAAAAAAGCCCATTGATCTAATATGCAAAGTTACATATGACATAATACATTTTGCTGTCAAATGAATTTACTTTCATTTTACTTTGTAAATCAAAGTTCATAGGAATAGTATATACCTTGTGATTCTCAGTAATCCAAAAAAAAATATATATCAGGACTGCGCTGTTGAGGAGCAACACTGACATTCATCAGCATAGTGCTATTTATATACACTATATGGAAAACGTATTGGGACACATGACCATTACATCATCGGCAACATTTATTACTTCTCATTCTAAATCCATAGTTATTTATATGGAGCTGGTCCCCCCCCCCCCCTTTGCAGCTATAACAGCTTCCACTCTTCTGGGAAGGTTTCCACAAGGTTTTTGGAATACGTGTCTGTGGGATTTTTTGCCCACTCACACAGCAGAGCATTTGTGAGGTCAGGCACTGCTGTTGGAAGTGAAGACATGGCTCGCAATCTCCATTCTAGTTCATCCCAAACGTGTTTGATGAGATTGAGGTCAGGGCTCTGTGTGGGCCAGTCGAGTTCTTCCATACAAAATCCACCCGACCATATCTTTCTGGACTGGGACACAGTCAGGCTGGAAAAGAATAGGGCCTACCCCAAACTATTCCCACAAAGTTAGAATAGTCCAAAATGTCTTGGTATGCTGAAGTATTAAGAGTTCCCTTCACTGGAACTAAGATACTAAGCTCAGCGCTTGAAAAACAGCCCCATACCATTATCCCTCCTCCACCAAACTTTGCAGTTGCCACAATGCAGTCAGGCAGGCAACGTTCTCCTGGTATCCGCCAAATCCAGACTTGTCCATCACACTGCCAGCAGAGAAGCGTGATTTTGTCACTTCACAGAACACGTTTCCACTGAGTCCAGAGGTGCTGTGCTTTACACCACTCCTTCCGACACTTGGCATTGCAGAAGGCGATGTGAGGCTTCTGTGCAGCTGCTCGGCCATGGAAGCCAATTCCATGAAGCTCCTGGTACACAGTTTTTGTGCTGGGGTTAATGCTAGAGGAAGTTTGTAACTCTGTAGTTATTGAGTCAACAGTGCGTGGGCGACTTTACGTGGTCAGCCACTTTGTGACTGAGTTTCTGTTGTTCCTAAAGACTTCCACTTTGCAATAATACCATTTACAGCTGACAATGGAATTTCTAACAGGGAAGAATTTTCACATCCTGACTTATTGCAAAGGTGGCATCCTTTGACAGTACCATGCTTACTTGACTGAGCTCTTCTGAATGACTCATTCTTTCACAAATGTTTGTAAACCTGAGTGCATGGCTAGGTGCTTGATTTTATACACCTGTGGAAATGGGTCTGAATGAACCACGTAAATTACATGAAGAGCGGTGTCCCCTATACCTTTGTCCAACTAACGCCACTCGGAGCTCTGTTCACCATGCGAGGAGTGTCACTCCAGATGATTTGCTTGTGCAGTTTCTTAATGGTGGAATGAGCTGGAAAATCACACGCGGTCATCAAACTTCCTCTCCACCTTCCAGAAATGTCTCAAGGCCCATATGTTCCATGAATCTCTCTACTAACCTAATCCATCTTTACATTCCCTGAATGTTCTTATGTTCCACATCGGGTCCTTGGATATTCTCATTAGCTTCTTGGTTTAGGAGCAGGTTATTAGGAGTAATCTCTGCTCCAATACTGTTTATACTTGTTCCTGGGCAATCATTAGAAGCTCAGCCATAGCTGCACCTATGCTTAGATTTACTGCTTCACAGCATGTACATTTGCAATGTGTTATTTGCCTCACTTACACGTTGCTTTGGACAAAAGTGTTTGCTAAATATGTAAAAATGTAAATGTTTATGTATTAACTTGGGCACATTACTGCTTGGTATGAGGCACCAAGATATCAAACAGTGTTTGTCTGACATGTCGACACTCCTCATTTGACTTCATAATACTGTACTTTAGTGGTCTTTTATTACATTTGTTGAGCCTGGAAGGGAGGTGGTCTGGCCGAACCAAGCCTCAGCATTGACATCTTCATCAACTTGCTGACAGTCACATTATAATGACTGACGAACTGCTGAATCTGTTCTGACAGGAGCTGGCAGAGTTTGCTCAGGGAAGCAACAAGAAAGGATCATCTGGAATTTTTTCAGTACTTAACTACGGGAAATGAACTAAGCAGAGGAGGCAAACCAGACTAATGTTTTATTTTCCTATTCTTAGATATATGCCAGTGTACAGACCAAGAATTTGGAAATGGCATTTAATGACAATGACAAATGAATAAAGAATTGTCATGCTTATTATTGAAATGAGCAAGAGACTGAAAATTAAAATATAAAGCCTCGGAAGTGTGGGTATAATTCCTTCCTCTGGCTCTGCGTGTATGGAGCTTACATACGTACATGTATCTTTCTGTGTTTCTTTTGGATTATGTCAGGTACATGGTATGTCAGTTTTTTCCTATAATTTTGTGGAATAGTGTCTGAAGAATTTTTGTAGTGTGTGTGTGTGTGACAGAGAGAGAGCGAGAGAGAGAGAGAGAGAGAGAGAGAGAGTGAAATATGATGGAGTGGAATCCCAGCAGGTCATGTCCTGTGCTTCCTGGAATGGGCTCCAGGTTCACCGTATTAGATAAGCAATTATGTATGGATAGACTGTTACCATCCAACTATATTACCATTAGTCAAAAGTATTATGACTTTTAAGCAGAGAGCTGAATTCTTTTGGTTTTATTTTCTGGTATACACATGGAAGCTTGGCGGCACACTGTGTACGAAGTTCTACGAAATGCATACAACCTACACTTTCATGCTGCCATTACAGAAATTTTGCATGTCGGGAGATAATTATGTATTTACGCAAATACATCACTTTGGCTAAGCTGAAATACTACTATTACCACACATCAACACCGTTATGTAGTAAAATGGTGATGCAAATGCTCTGTAATTACCTTACATGAAAAAATTAATTCATACCTTTACAAACCACTTGATGTACAGTTTAAAGACAAGATTTGAATAACTAGCTAATCTGTTATATTTATGATGAATGATGACTGATGAGAATGGTGTTTGAGTGTGCAGTTTAGCGTGGTTTAGCGTGGTTTAGCGGCCCATCCCGGGTCGTTCCCTGTCTTGTGCCCATAGACTGCGGATTGTCCCACAACCCTAAATAGGATGAAGCCATTTCAGAAAATGGATGGATGGGTGACGGCCTTCCAGCCTTTCAGTGGACTGCCAACTGTAGCTTTCTATGAGAATACATTGCTTCCCTATTATATTGTCAGCACCTAGAAGAGATTACTGATGTCTCATTAATGATCCTTTCCACTGGGAAGTGCGTCGTTGGTGTCCAAGGTAATTGGTTATTCAAGCCATCCTAGGGCGTGCATGCTCATGGCAGATGCTCAATCCTTCGCAGTGGCTGAGTCTGTAATTATTATGCTTCCTCGTATCTGACTAGGGTCTTGTACCACCTACAATAAGAACCTCTGGGTATGAATTAAGCTCTTAGTGCCAGTGTGATAGCTATCAGGTCTGGTAACTGGGGCAAGAGTCCAAGCATGACAAGCCAGGGGGGATTACTACATTGTTGAGGAGATAGATGAGGGGTTTGACATAGATATATTCAAGAGCTGTCATAGGGTACAAATTATAGGTGAACAGACTTGGGGCTTGCTAGTGTTAAAGTGTGTTAAATACCTGCTCCCTGCATAAGTTCCTAGCAATTTATGACTGTTACTTGCACTGTGGAAGATGAATTTTTCAGTGGGTAAACGATTGTTTTTAGTTGGCACTTATATTTCCAAAACGGTAATGGGATATGGCGCTTCTGTAGATAGGATCAAGAAATTTCATCCAAACATCACCTATACTGTCACATTTTAGACAACATGTCTACTAATTTTGTATCAGTTGACAGGATACATTTAGGTAGAATTCTTGACGCCATTTCTTGTGGCTTTCCCCTCACATCATTAGTCCTAGCAAGCGGATCTTCTCTTCAACTATCGCTGGCATCTCATCACGTCTTCCTTTGCCTTAACCTTACAACTTCGGGACCTAAGAATCCTGTTAGAATTGAATGACTGTTACTCCTGCTGTCAGCCTGCACACTGCATTAATCTACCAGCAGGGAGGTGATCAAGTGCAACTATTCTTGCACAATTAGGCACTGACAAAACACTATTGCTCTCCCACATTATCCCAAGCCATTCCCCAACTAATTAGGTGTTTTTTTAGGCATTGACATGTTCATCTTATCTAATTAAAAGCCTAATTGAAGCAGAAACCAGGACATGCAGTGTGCGTCCTGTTGAACTAAAGTTTGCATGCAATGTAACAGGGTCTATGGGATAAATATTTACTCCACTGTAAATACTCCAGATCAAGGGGTATCCACTGAACTGAAAAATAAACAAGACTAATCAGAAACACAAAGGCAAAAAATACTGAGAGCTAGTTCTTGTCTTTCAGAATTAAAAAAAGTCTGTATATTCCCTAGTGCATATTTTAACTTAAATTTATGAATGCAAATGAAAAAGAAAAGGTTTTTGTATTACAAAAAAAAAACAAACATCTTTGAACATCTTCCAACAAGTAGAGAAATAATAAATAAATGTAAACTGTGTGACCAAGACAGAGTAAGTTCTTTTGTCTACTGCTAGCACCTCAATGAGATCATGAGGCTATACGGGGCTTCAGTGATGCGCCATCGATAAACTCAAGCTTGAGTTGGAACTTCCCCTGCTTCAAAGGCTGGGGCAGATAGAGAAACATGAACTCCGTAGCCCTTTACTTTACAGAAATGATCAAATATACAATGTTTGTGTCTCTTTGAGAGGCATAGTTAAAATAATTTTAAGGGCAGTTGTTCCTTGTGTGACTGAAATTGTGAGGAATATTCTTCCATGGTGTTGTCGAAGAATTGAGGTTGTGTTTTTTTAAAGGGCAGGACATATGCTGGGATTATATGCACACATTCTGGGAAATCAGTTTGTCAATGATTTTTTTAACTAAATATACAGGAGGCCAGACTGAATGATACCATACAGACCACCGCAGAGGAACTGTGCCAACACTTTGAAAAAAAATGTGCTATAAGTGATAACAGAATGGGATCATCAGAATGCGATTTTTATCCAAATACATACACCAAGTGACAAACAGCTAAGAGGAGTGATGAATAGACTAGCAGCCGAGTTAAGGAGACACACCAAAGAGAAACATCAATCTCCAAGTGCGATGATTTGTTTCCGAAGAGTCAGTTCAGTGGGATGAGCGCGTGCCACTGATGTGAACGACAAAGTGGTCTGCTGTATGCTGAACAACTCTGTCTATGAATAGACAGTCCTTTTGATTACCTTTCCAGATAAAAGAACTTACCCACAAGGTTGCGTAAAATTAAACTCTCTACAGGACTTTTTTCTGCTCTTAAATCTTTGTCATGAGAACAATTTTTCTTCACCTGAATAGATATTTTTCTTTGAGGGTACTGCTTTTTTGTATGCCCATGCTGTGTCACGCACAGCTTGCAAACAAAACACAAGTCTGGTGAAAGCTTGTGCTACAATATAATTTTCAACTTCTGAAGTTTTACATTTCCGAGCAAATTAAATATAGGAGTTCGATGGGGTTTTGAGGGCTGAATGTGTAAATAAAGAGCCCAATGATGGAAAAACTTCACGGCATGTTTTTTTACATCCTTTATGGAAAACAGTAGAGAAGCTGAGCAAGAGCTTGATTTGACACCACCCAATGTTTTTTTTTGTCCAGGATAGATCATTCCATCCTTCATAAGGCAAGCTCCTGTTTCATAAGGACTTTGACCACTGATAATCACTCCTTGGTCACCATTCCAGAACTCTGCAGCTCTCCTGTTGATTGCTGCCACTCCGTGTAATGGTCTCTGTGGAGTGCATTAGGGTTTATTTGTGCAGTATTGTGGGAAAAGGGAAGCCTGCCAGATGCTGAGCACACAGCCGTCACACAGAGAGAGAGAGAGAGAGCAACGACGTTTTAAAGGATGTCTTACAGATGCAGATTGACAATTGTTAAGCTTCAGTGTCTTGTAAAAGCCTGAAGGTTATGATTCATAACGTACGTATTGATCTTTCTGGGTGGGGAGCACTTTTCACAGGAAGGTGAGACTGAGTAATGTCTCGTGGATGCTAGGCTTGATGGGATTTTGCAGTTTTCCGGTCATAGACATGAGGCATACCTTGAAATTGTTCTCAGCATTCATTCATTTCAAAATTACTCACTCCCATGAAGAATGTTAAAGGCACTGTTTTATTTGACATTTTGATTATTATATGTTGTTTTTTTATTCTTACATTACCTGTGTAGGAACTTCTAACAGGGCACTGCCTTTGCGCAACCTGTGCATTTGTCACCTTTGGAATTACAATACCCATGTCTCCAGTGGGGCAGAGACTTAGTACAATCGCTTTATGTAAGTTGTGAAGCTTTCATAGCTCACTGTTGTCATAGAGTGTGTGCACATCTCTCCCCTGGAGAAGTGGTTTCACTGGCTATGTGGAATTGTGAAATTGTGGTTTCATGGTGTCTACTACTTGCTTCCTGCAGAGTAGGAGATTCCCAATACATATTCAGGTCTCCTTGCAGCCAGTGGCTTTGTCATAGCAATCCACCTCATAAAAATAACCAGTGGGATGGATTGGAAAATGAATGTCAAAAAAATCCCAGATACCCAGTAAGAAAGGTGACGGCTATCTTTAGTTTTGGAGGTTCCTTTCAATGAATCTGATATTCAATGATAAGCATCTTATGGATTAAGTTCAGCACTACACTGCTTAATACACAGAATGATGATACGAAAATAGTTTCTTTTAAAGTGTTAAAAAATTAAATTGCTTTTCTCTGAAACATTTAGGTGTGCTGTGAGACAAGGCAGAAACTGAAGAGTAACCAAATTAAGGAGAAAAATAAGCTATACAAACAAATATCTCGCTGATGAATGGGCCTTTTGTCCAAAGCACTATGCTAGAACACAGACAGCGGTAGGTATACTCATTGATTGTAGCCATTAGGGGGTCTTATACCTGGCCTTAAAATGAGCTTCACTCATGTGTTCATCTTTAAAAGCTCTTTTGGGGCTGACAATTGCACACAGCAGGCAGGCTCTAAAGCCAGTCTGTGGTATTCTCCATACCGACTCGAGTCTTCTTTTCATCTCTGACATCTACAGAGTGCTGCAGAGAAATGGCCATAGTGAAGGGTGGGGGGAGGTGGGAGTCTGTAAATGTTTAATAGCTAATGCCTGGCCACGCCGCACCTATCTCTCCCCTCGCACCAGTCAAAAAGCAGCTTACAGGTAAACAGTGGGGAAGTTCATCTCAGAAAAAAACTGGCCTACCTGCCGCACTGGAGTTGCTGGCTCATTAATCATGGTCCAGGGGGAGGTTGGGCTGGGAGATGAAGTGAAGTGTGCGGTGGTATCTCACCAAGCTAGCGAAAACCCTTTAAGTGATTAAAGAACTGGATTTGTGACTGAGAGGTAGCCTTTTAGTGCCAGAAAGTGTTACGCCCCCTTTGGTTCAAATAATGCTAAACTGCTTACAAAGGAATTAGATATAAATATATATATAATCTAAGCTATTAAGAACCAAAATAATAATTAAAAACCTTTAAAGGAAAGAACAATATTCATTACTATGTGCCAATTTATAACCAGATGATGATAAATCTGCACTATGAGATTAAAACTACAATGTATCCTTCACATGGCAAGGCAGAGAAGTTAAACCTCCTGGTCACCCTTAGCTCAGTGGTTTGTTTAAAAAAACACAGCTTTTCAAGCTGAAACGGAAGACTGATGGTGAACGCTGTTTGTCAGGGAAAAGATAATAAATATTCATGCGATTACCATGAAAAAAACATCATGGAAAAGTATTGTGATATATATCAGTGACACTTTGAGACAAAAAAGGGAGAAGGAGCTTAAAGGTGGTAATAAATTATGAAGAGTCTGGGGGCAGAAGCTAATTGCCACGAAAAGAAAGAACTTCTTCTAAATCTATATGTTATAGCTGGGTGGCTGGAATTTAAGCAGCTGGTATGAACATATTAGAGTAATTTCTGACTGTGCCCAACAGCAAACAGCATTTAACGTAAAGCGTAACTTCCGCAAATGACATTTTTTGAAGTATTTTGATATATAATAGCTTTTGCTATTATTTCGACACACGCCGACAGACAGCTACCAGAGGATTAATTTACCAGTCAGCCATAACACGTGTTTCAGAATATTTTAATGTTGCCCCAGCTTTTCTGAGATGTGTCTTTAGTTAGACCTTCTCCTCAGAAGGAGATAAATGGGAAAGAAATGAAAACCAATGGAATCCATTTTTTTCTATGACAGGCCTCGACAACAGTACGATCACCCAGAACCGATAATGAAAGAGCAAGTCATGAGCCACTATTTCATCTGCAGCTGCAAAAAGTGGTGGAATGACTTGTATGTATACAGACACATGGGAGTGATCCACACATACAGCAAAGTTCAGAGTGTTCATTCTGTGCTCCCAGATGAGAATGACATGCTGACAGCAATAATTATGTGCACTTATTACTCCTTGAGAGAAGGATCTTCTCTCCTCAGCAGAGTTGAAAACAGAGCAAATTACATCATCAGGTCAACTTAATTGGATTCCAGGGCAAAACACTGCATGGTCTCCACTTAATCACAATTTATTGGAGCATCTCCTAGTCCTGTTTCCACAGCCCTGGTGATCAGGCACATTTGAGAAGAGTCTGGTTCAGCCTGGACAATACATCACGATTTCTTACTTGTTGGCAAACGCACCATTTCTAAAGATTGCAATCTGTTCAGTGGCTCCCCCAATATGTGGCACCTCTAGAGTACCGTAATTCCCACTGAAAAGGGCAGGAGGTCTTGACTGCTAATGCTGCTGGAGTTTAGCATCTTCTCTACTCACTCCTGTGCCCTGCTGACCAACCAATAAGGCACCTGTAGTGCACAGGGAGAAGTAAGGACACTCCCCTTTGGCCATGCTGAGTCTGCACATGTCTCTGAAACTTTAGTGATATCCTGAAACTATAGTGATAGAAAGAACCAGGCAAATAATATCTAGGGAAGTAAACCAAACTGTATATTTGACATAGTTTATATAATAAAGGGTGGAAGGTATAGGATGCCTGATATGAAAACATACAAAAAGTCAATATTTTATGTAATACTAAAACCAAATCATGGGTTTATGTTGCTTGTTTATGATCACAGATGATCAATAAATAACAAATCTTGCTCAGAGGATGTTCAAACTTTTACCTTAAGGGTACGTGTTCCCTTAAGTCCATCCATCCATCTTCTCCAACCATACATATACAGAAGCTCAAAACTCTGAACCTGCATTATTTTCAATTTATACACTTCTCTGTCATTGATATTGTACAAGACACCTACTGGACTGGAAAACTATAGGAAACATATTAAAATCTGCAAAACTGAAGGCCTTTTCTGTCAAACACTGAATGTCAAGCTGCAACTGCTAACCCAGTGAACATCTCAGACTGTCACCTGTCTTCTTCACAGTTGATTGTGTCGACGAGATGATAAGTGTCATAGAAGGAGAAAAAAAATGTCAGCCGGTAGAAAAAGCAGTCAATAAAACGAATTTTCAAATCTTTCCACAAATGAAATTCAGGACTTGGACTCAGAGGCTTCTTATTACAGTATCTGTCTCACTGCAAACCAGTGCAGTCGCCTGTCTCTCCTCTGTCCTTATTGCTCTTCATTCCTTGAACCATCAGATCTCCGTTACACGACTAGTTAAGCTGGTTATCATAAGTGCTGGAGTGATGGAGCAGATTAGACTCTGAAGCTCTCTGTGCTGTGCTTCCTTCACGTGCTTCCATGCATTTTTAACAGCTATTCCATTACAGCTCTTCTTCGCTTCTCTTTCACACGCACAGCTTCTGTTGATTTGACTGTTGCCAATTACTTCAGCTGATGACTGTGACGTCAGCATGAGCTATCAAAACTAATTTGGTTTCCCAGCACACAGCATCTCTGACCCATTATTCCGCCTAAATATGCCACATATGACACCATCCATTCTTGCTGAAAATACTAAGAATCCTCCATGACTTCATATTTGATAGGTGTCGACCTTCTCAAATGTTCATGCTTCCTGCCTGCTGGTCTCCCTACAGTGGTCATTAAGAGCCCCTATCATGTTCAAGGCCCTACTGCAAGGGTATCCACAGAACACCCTCCTACATCCTCAAGAAGTCCATTATGGTCGGCAGCTTTGGATGACTGCATATGTTTTATCTTCTGGATCTATTCCTGTGTCTGTGGTTGAAGTTTCTTTCTATCAGTGTTAGTTTTCTATACAAAAAAAGGAACACTTTCCTTATTCTGAAGCAGGTAATGTCTATGTCCATGAACATATCATACGAGCACTTACAACACTGAGGACACGACTATAAAACAAAGCAAAAATGTGCAGGGTATAGCTAGCTAATAGAAGCCATAATAGCCTACCTGTGCAGCATAAAATAACATTTAGAAGTTCTTAAAAAGCACAAGTGCTTCTTTTGCTGTTTTGAAGGCAGGAAACAGATTTCCTTAGTGTTTATGTGGCTCTGCTGATTCAACAGTATAGGTTAATAAATGCTTATTAAAGACTTGGATAGAGCTTTTTTCATCGTATGCTTTTGGTAAGAAGCATTAAAAGACAGTTAGACTACCTCGTATTCTGATCTCACCCTTTTTTAGTACATACTTATTTTTTCCATAACATGCACAACATATACAACTCATACTATGGAGTAAAATTCTCTAATTCTTAGTTATTTAGAACCTTGTTGGACATGACTCTACAAATGTAGGTTTCTTGATTTGCATTAAAATGTAATCAACAGTTAATCTTCAGTCTGTGGGTTTGGTATTTGCATTAATTCTTAGCAGCTTAACTAAAACTAAACATTGATCTCTCCCCCCCTCTCCCATTTGATTACATTCATTTGATCAAAGGAAAGCTGCCAGATGGACGCTGTGTTGCTGGCAGTTTCTATCTACAGCAAGCAGCTCTGTGGGAGGTCTTACAGCGATGGATGGAAAGTCGTATGAGGAAGGGAAGTGATGGTAGTGGCAGCAGAGGGATAAACATGCCAGGCGTGAATGGAAAGGGCTACCACCCACACTAAAAGCTGAGGTGCCAGGAGAGGTAGGGGGAGAAGGGTGGATCATCCCCTCTAGGAAGAGGCTTAAGGAGGGGAGGACTGTGCCAAGAAGCTCTGCATATGATTATTGCAGTACACAATGAGGCTCAGAGAGGCAGCCATGCAGGGAAAGAGAAAGAGGAACGGAGCAACACAGAAGGAACAAATGACATATAAGCAGGTTGTGATAGTAGGCAGGAGGATCTTAAGTTCAGCAAACGCTGCTATTGTATGCCAGGGAAGCATCTTTAAACTCAGGCACCAAAATGAAACGCTGTGTTTTTATATTCTTTGAATGGTTACGTATGCGTTTAACAGAGGTCCATGGACTCTGTAAATGCTTTTGAAGCTTAGGTACAAACAAATGTCTTTGGGAAAAGGTGAGGAGAAACATGCAGTATAGATTTTATATTATTCTTGTATGTGTTTGTGTGTGTGTGCGTGTGTGTCTCAGTGGGCATGTATGCATTTCGTTGCAGGAACCAAATGTCCCCACAATGTGATAAAAATCTGTTATTTTGACCTTGCGGAGACACCTTTTTTTTTTTGTCGACACAAGGGGAAACTAAATTTTTGTAAATCTCTGTGACTGCAATCATAAAACTAAAAATGCTAAAAGTCTTGTGTTTGTTTATGTCTGGTATATTGTTCTATATTGTGCATCGTTATTAAATTATGGTTAAGGTTAGGGCTGGGTAGATAGTTAGGGTTAGGGTTATGCTCATAGAAATGAATGGAGAGTCCCCACAAAGATATAGATACTTAATCTTTGTGTGGTGTGTGTGTGTGTGTGTGTGTGTGTGAGGGTGATATTTCAGATAGTTTGCAATGGAAACTTAATTTCATTTAATGTCTATCACCAGCATTTCTGATCTTGTTAATGTTTTAACTGGAACGATTAATCTCTGAGTGACAATGCCTTGCAGTCTCAAGTTGAGGACAAGCTGAAAGAACGTAAATTCCCTGAGGGAACACTTTTGATGATTACAGAACCCACTATGAAACATCTCAGCTTGGCAGCCATCTCCAATAGTGTTCAGAATTTGATGAATCTGTATCTTCTTGCAAGAGTACTTCTTTGCTAAGATACTCATTTGGCTAATTAAGTACAGCTGTCAGAAAGCCTGACAGATTGTTTTTTGTTTTATTTCTAATGTGTGTCTATGAGGAACTAATAAACTCGACACTGAGGGACAAGTTTTTTTCCCCCATAATTTAGTAATAATCATCATTTAAACTGTAAAACCAGGGCTTGAGGTTTTTGTCACATGTAAAGAACAGATTTGCAGTGTTGAAACATTCTGTAACATCTTGAACCCTCCCCATATTATAGTCAAACGAAAAAACAAAAAGTTTTAGGAAAAGTAATCTGAATAAGGCTGGCTTATTAATTTTTTTGTCTGGCTTCAAAATAACTATGGTAAAATGGCAACAACTGATATACACAGGCATGTGCGCGAGCGCACACACACACACACACACACGCACATGTAGGGTATACCTATCCTTATGGGGCCCGCTCATTCACTTCTATGGGAAA
>JAODJX010000042.1:13794949-13805600 GCA_026776945.1 Isichthys henryi | reverse complement strand
CCCCCCCCCCCCCCCCCCCCCCCCCCCCCCCCCCCCCCCCCCCCCCCCCCCCCCCCCCCCCCCCCCCCCCGTGGGTGGTGTGATGAGGCTGTAACCCAGGTAACCAGGCATTCAGGAAGCACATGAAAATCATGCACTTTTGTCAATGTAATGACCCTCAATTTAGTCCAAACCAATTGGGTCTGAAACACGCAGCCCTTCCCCATGGGGATCCTGTTACATTTTATAATAAAACATGTACAAGGCTTATATATTAAGATGGCTGTCGACAGGCAAAATGGAAGGTTAAAACAATATTTAAATGAAATAAAGCATTTTTATGTCTGCGTATCATATAGACAATATACCACAACTTACCACAGATTTGGTGTCTGTTCTTAAATGGAAGGAATGATGAAATTAGAAGAATAATAATTGATTACACAATTAAGTTCAGTGTGATGCATCCCATACTGAAAGAAATGAATGAGCGCATGGAAAAGGGAAAGGGAGAATGTAAGAGATTAGAGTGTAAGGCTGGTTTGGGTCGGAGCTGATAGATTTCCAACGGTGAAATCTGTGTGGCACCCAGGAGGATGTAACAGTGTCAGACAGACAGACAGAAAGAGTCAGTCAGAAAAATAGAGTAAGACAGGGAGAATCATACAGACAGAAAAAGACAGACAGACAAACAGAGTGAGACGGACAATGTGACTCACTCAAGTTCCTAACTCTGAACCCCATTTCTGTACAAATGCCTGTCGGAATGTTGTCTCTGGTCAGAGAAACAGATGGAGAGAGTCAGTCAGTCAGATAGACAGAGTCAGACCACCAGTCATAGTAAGACCAACAGAGTCAGACACACAAACAGGCAGAGTCAGAGTCAAACCAAGAGACAGACATAGACAGACACAGTCAGACAGACAGATAGACGGAACCAGAGCCTCAGACAGAGATTCATGCAGATAGTGTCAGACAGACAGACAAATGAGACAGACAAAGGGTCTCACCTCAGCCCCTGACTCTGAACCCCACCCCTGTACAAAACCCTGTTGAAATGTTATCCCTGGTGCCACCAGAATTAACATTTCTCTTTCCACATTTATTCCTTGGGGTGCCCCTCCTCCAGGGTGGGGTTCATAAATAATGAGCTGCTATCGAAAGCCTTTATCTACCCTTGCTCCACTGTGGCCTTTCATAGGTAGCCAGTGCTGGTGGAACACTGCCGGACAATTCCTGTCACACGGCTGCTTGCAGAGCTCACCACAGCCGCAGCTCACCATCGAGCCCAGGGCTGCGTCCCTGTAACCCAGGAAGAATGGGCACTTTCATCTCACAAGCACACGTTTTCTGTGCATAACCCATGAGGAAACTTAACCACACTGGCATACTGTAGTAGCTTCCCTGCATGGATTGAAGATTGTCGCGGAGCTGGGGTCTGGAAGAGCGGTCTACAGTATATGCCTCAAACTGCAATTATGTAAAGCAAAGGAGTCGCTTTGGAAACAAAATCAAATAGCAGGACATGCTGATGTCTAGGTTGTGGTCCAGGTTACTAGGGAGGAACAAAACAGAACACTCAGTTTCTACATAGTGTCAGAAAAAAAAGACAATTAGCTGTGATCAGCATGCAAAGCCCTGTTTACCTGGCTACCCCCCCGGCAGGCTTCCAGTTGGCAGATTACATTATGCTTTCCCAGCTTCTTTGGGGATTAATACAGTCCTTTCAAATGTCCTGCATATGTGCATAACAGAGACTTAGTTGTTTTCAAATCAAAACAAAGCAGCTTTTCCAAAGTTATGACATTATAACCAGGACTGATGAGAAATAATTTACTGTCCCTCTCCCGTCAATAGCAGCGAAATAACTTGCAGCTTTAAAACATCTTCCATTCAGTACAAGGTGATACCTAATTGCGATATCGTTCTACTCTTAATGATGAGGTCTCCAAAATATCGACTGTTTATTAAGCACTTCTAGACTGAAATTAATCTCACTGAATAGTATTTAATCTCAAGTGTAAAGATAGGACAAACATTGTTGCTATCCAACAGGTTTAAGTATTAATTTCCAATTTCCTGTTCCAGGAGACTATGAATAAGAGTCATTTATATTTTTTAGTTAAAATTCTTAGATGTTTATTCATATTTCTTTTCAGATAATACATGTAGATGACCCTTGCTTTAATCAACTAACAAGGGGAAAAGAGTGTCTAAGAAATCAGTGCTCTCAGTAAACACAACAATATTAAAGTGACAAACACCAAAACAGTCATGAAGATATTAAATCAAAGCTAGTACAGTATGGAGTTTTTGCCCAAAACCATGAAAAATCAAATGACAATACTGTGCCATTCTACATACAACAATGAAACAAACTTTTATCTTTAAGCAGGAACAGAAGCATTGACAGCTAAATCTATGGCCGATTTGGTAAGAGCAGTTGATTTTCTAATCATTACTATGCTGTCTTCCTGCAAATTAGTTCTGTTGCTTGTCATTCCATAATAAATCACTTTGCACATCCATCACCAAAACTCAACATGCCTTTCTTGTCATTATTCAATTGAGACTAGTGAAAGGAAATCATTACACTAATATGAAAAATCAGGATTAAACATAATGTCCTGAATAGCGTGACCGTCCAGCAAGACATATAAGTTATCCTTCGGTAATTTCAATGGTAGGTTGCGAATCAAGAAAAGCTACTTCACGTCCAATATAGTATAGAATTTCTCTTCACTTTAAAATATTCCCAGTCAAATAATAAAGGTTTTATTGAAATTTACTGAGATAAAGTAATATTGAGTATTTACATCATTTCCAGCTTGCCTATAACTGTATCCCAGTGTCATATAGTTAACATAAAGACTGCGTAGGACTGATGATGTGAAATGATCATGATCTGGACAAATGTGGACAAAACATCATGCCAAGCAATGAAAAAAAAAACACTTGTCCAAGTATGTTGGTTCCTGCCATGAACAGGATAAACAGTGAAACAGGTGTCTATCTTTTTGGCTTTCCTTGGATCTCCAAACTGTGCAATTTTGCAAGATAAAAGATGAGGCACCAGGGGAGGATAAAGGTAGCTGTGTCCCACATTCAGACTCCACAATCATTGCTTATATCTGCGGGAGCTCTGAAATCAGTGCACACTCACAGGGCTAGACTAGAATTTTAATTCTTACATATAGCTTTGGAGAGCCTAGGACAGCAAATGCGGAAATTACAATACTGTACTTCTTTTTGTTAGTCTGTTCTCCGTGTTGTTTTTGGAACAAAAACGAGGACTGTCTGCTGATCTCTGAGGACTGGATTGGCTAACACTGATTTAGAGACATCAGTTCATTTAAGCATTGTTCTTGAAGCAGTTCATTTGCTGTGGGAGGAAACCTAAGGGTGCACTCAGAGGGTAAAGGCCAACTCCACAGACACAGAATCGGAAGCCAGAATCAAACCGACAAGGTGTGAGGCCAAAGTTCCACCCACTAAGCCGCGGTGTCATCCAGTTAATCATCTTCCATCACAAAATACAATTTTTTATACAACAGTTTATTGCTATTTTTTTTAATTGTACTGAACTATATGAAATATGACTCATCTTTTTGTTCACACACTCAAACTACTTTTAAATTTATTGCTGATTAAAATAAGTGGTGTGTTGGGGAAAAAAAAACTTCCACTTAGCTCTTTTGTAACCTCAATCAAAAATAAAAATAATCCCAGCTGAATGTATTGTATACTGTGAGAGAGGGCGCACAGAAAAGCCAAACACTGACGACAAATGTTTGAAATATAGGTAATTTATAGGGGCATGAAACAAATCTATAAAAGATGCAAGAACGATTTTCCCTTTTAACCTGAAGGACCATCACATTTTTTAAAGATACTAATGGCATTGTTGGAACATCACGGCTGTGACTCCGTCTAAAAGTAGGGTCAGTAAGTCAAACTGATTCAGGAAGGTAGATGGTTTGGCTAAAGGAGAAGTGTTTGTGTATCATGTGGGCTCAAGTGTGTGTGAGGAAGTGATTCGGAGTGCACAGATGCCTACAGCTATCTAACAAAGACACCAGAGAGATGGCAAGACAAAACAATACAGACAGTAAACAATTACTGTATAGAGGTTATACAGATATTTATAGAATCAGTAGCACTTTTCCAAATATAAATTATACTTAAAATTGCTCTATTGCAGCCCTTGTTCACTTTCCATCTCCCCCTGGGTCTGAGCTTAACTATCTTGTATAGCTACATCACAAGCAAATGCCTACTCACTTATTTTGTGATCATTTTCCAAGGAAGAAATTGATTTCAAATAATGACAACCCTTTACTTATATAGCGTTTACAGTTTCTACTTTGCCAGTTAAAAATCGGCTTTTGGGAAAAAAATGTAAGCTAGTGGGAGAGCACATTAAATGTACATGGTGTGTGTGGGGGGGTACATCATATTGGTTTGGTTGATATAAGTATTTGTGTTCTCACGTTAAAGGGACCAGAATCGCCTGTATTTTATGAATAAAATTTTCTGGTTTTAGTTAAATCTGCGGTTTTGGTTTGGTTTACGACAGACCTATATTTCTAAACCTATATTTACGACAGCGCCTCCTAGAGGATATAAGTGAACCAAGGAATACAAGAAAGAGGAAGTGAAAAAGAAAGAGAAGAACAATCATCTCATATAAAATGATCTTCAGTTCTAATGCATTTTGGATTTTTTGAGCTGCACTTTGCATATTCCGCTGTACTGCCAGACTTAATGATTATGTGATGGTGGAAGAGTGGGATTAGTGGGAGTTGTGGTGAAACTGTAGCTTAAGGTATAGGTGTCTCAGGATCATATTATTCATGCAAATGAAAAATGTCCTTGATGCATTCAGGAGGGAGATCAAGGATGAATTTTAACTGCCCGGCCAGGACCTCGACTCTCCGTCTCCAGAAGGGGGAGAGGACACTTGCGCAGGGGTTGGGTCCTGCCCGCCCTGCCCCCTGGCTCACCTTCGGTCCCCCTGGCTTTGGCTCGTCGGTCGCCTCCGGTTCCTCCGGCTCCTGCTCAGTGGTCACCTGTGGTCCCCCTGACTCCTGCTCGGCGGTTGCCTGCGGGTCCACCTGCGGTACCTCGTTGGCTGGCTGTGGTCTCTCCTCCGACACCTCGTTGGATGCCTGCAGTTCCTCCAGCTCTAGCTTGTCGGTCAACTGCGCCTACACCAGCTGTGGCTGTGCCTTCTCCTGTGGTGGCCTCCTCGCCTCCTCCGTTGATCCCTCCACCTTCCTCCTCGCTCCCTTTGATGTCCCCTTCAGCTCCTGCCTCGTGGTTGCTGAGGGTCCCTCCTGCTCCGCGGTCGCTTGCTGCCCCTCTGGCTTCCGCCCCTCACCTGCTGGGGTTCCCTCCGGTTCCCTGTTTCCCCCCGCCCTTGGCCTTCCTGCCTCCTGGTTTTGTGCCCCCTGTGTCTGCTCCTCGTCCCTGTGTTTCTCCTTTGTTCACTCCTGGTCCCTTTGTTCCTTCCGTTGGTGTTCCCCCTGTGTCTCCTTTTGTTCCCTGTGGTTTGTCAGTGGTTGTCCAGCTTGTTGTGCCTGTGCTTGTTCTGCATGTCGGTGCTGTTTCTTGTGGTGCGTTGACATTCTTGCTTTTGTTTCCCCAGGTCCTGTCCTGTTCCCAGTTCTGTTTCTTCCGGTCCCTTTAGGTACGGCCGGTGTGCACACCTTTGTGGGGGGTTCTATCATGACCTGCTCGTCCGATCCTCCTGTGTGCCACACCTCCTTGTTACCTCATGTCGAATCGCGGTGTTCTCAGCTGTGTTTAGTTGTTGTTAATTGATTCTAATATTTAATATCTTATCCCTGTCCGATCATTGACGTTTGTTCATGCGTTTATGTCCTGGGTTTTGGTGTTTCCCCAAAATAAAACCCAGATTTGACCAAGAGCAAAAGACACATACTACTGAGCTACTACTAGTACTGTAACTATAGAAATAATTTTAATATTAAGCCTCTCCTTGACGTCAATGACTTACTCATGATGACATACATGCTTTTATCTCCTCTTATCTCGATTATTTTGGTTCTGTATACACTTCTTTGAGCCACCATGCTATCAGTCTGTGCCTTTAAGTGCAGTATTCATCCATGAGCTTTCTTACTAATACAAATTACATGTTTCGCATAATCTGTGTATTTCTGGTTCCTTTATAATTAATTTTAATGTCTTTATTAATTAATCAAAACCAGACATGGGTTGGTCATGAATGCATTTATGGTCTGATTACATTCACACCAACATTCTCCTTTAATTTGTTTATCTTCTAACCTGTATCTTATAGTAAATTTAATTTTACTCATTACTGGATGCGGAAAATGTGCACTCTGGAAAATTCATCTGAAGGCTGTTACAGCCTGAATGTATACTTCTTTAGAAATCACATTTAACTAGTTTTATTCAACTTATACTAACTTGTTTCTTTTTGGCTGTTATTGGTTTCTTTTTACCTTTTTCTCTCTAAAGCACTGTATGTACTGTAAATTCTGGAAGTGAAGCTACTACTGCATTCCTGTTAAAGGGAATGCAAGTAGTCATTACATGTCTTTGTAATAAGTATTCAACCCAGTCTCATTCATGTAGCTTTTTTAAAGAGTTAGGAGGAGCAGACTAATTGGGCCACTTGTAATGGACACTGAATCCTTAGTTCATATGAGGCTATCCTCCTTCTTTTCTTGACAGCCGTAAAAATACCCTGAGAAATTATTTTTCAGGGTAAATTCCCCTTCAGGCAAACATGCCATGATGGATACTATGGAACTTCCCTACTCAAAGCAAGCTTTTTCTTTATAAGTCAATGTTATGTTTTCTCTGTAATAATGCTCTACATGATGCATGTGACAGACTCAGCTATCTAGAAGCTGGTAATCATCAAGGTTTCCTGGTTTTTCATCACACACTGGGGATGCCATGACAGTTTGCATGCCATTCCTGCGTTTAGAATGTTTACACCCAACCAACATCAATCATATGCAAGCCGAAGCTGCACATTGAGTTCTTCAATCTCACAATTAAAAAGTTAATAAACTGCTGTCTATCTGCCCATCCATCTGCTCGGCATTGTAGGAGCATAGGGAGCCAGTTTATACCCATCACTGCTTTATGCAGTATTATTCCCAAATATAATACGCCAGCCATATGACAATACTATCAAGATTTATGGCCTGGCAGACATTTTGTTTAGGTATTTGATATTTTGGCATATGGCAAGAAGGATCCATAAATTTCTGGTCTGTGGGTTCATAATTCAGCTTCATAGTAATTAATCTCAATCATTTTATGAATGGGAACTAGTATTAATAATGTCAATCAACAGCAAAACAAACTGAGTCTCATCTTTCAGTTTTCCAGCCCCGGAAGTCTAATAAACAACGATTTGCAGATGGCCTACAATGTAAATTATAACTGCAGTAATATTTAGGAAGCACTTGTAAATAGGTTATAATATGCATATGCTGAAATCATATTACAAAAAATTACATATTGCATAATATGATACAGTAACAGGGAGGATATCAAGTATTACTGACACTGCCACTGATCGGGTCATTGTGTGACAGTAAACCCATTTTGCACATACTGGAATTCACCTGAAAATGATTA
The DNA here is from genome assembly GCA_026776945.1 of Isichthys henryi. Classification (NCBI taxonomy): domain Eukaryota; kingdom Metazoa; phylum Chordata; class Actinopteri; order Osteoglossiformes; family Mormyridae; genus Isichthys; species Isichthys henryi. Next base: position 13,797,977 of record JAODJX010000042.1, on the reverse strand, counting down.
CCTTTAAAACATCGTACAATTAAATATATCAGCATATACTGCAATTCTTTCCTACTTAATGTTTTTATATTTCTATTTAATATTTCAGAACTATTCCACTATTGTATATGTTGCGCATGTTTCTCATATTTGTATAAATGAAACTACTGTGACCCTCTACTTGAGAAGGGGGTTAGGTGTTACGTCAGGCCATGATTGACGATGGTTCACTATGTGGCTTACAGACAATAGGGTACTTTATTCTCAAAACATAACTCAAAAGAACGAGAAACATAAGAGAGCAGGAGGGTCTACACAAGAACTAACTAGGCAAGAACTAAACACAAGGAAATGCAGAGGAATCACACAGACTCGGAACAGGGCTGACAGCAGGGAACAGCTAACAGCAAACACATTCACATTCAAACACTTTTGGTAGCAACCAGGAACTAAGAATAGACTGGGGGTTTCTCAGTATGTGTACTTGACCATACCTTTGTTCTTGCTAACCTGTTGTACATTATCTTCCATAGCTGAAGACCATTTTCAAATATTAAAAATAGATGTACAAAAGATGGTAAAATGTCGTTCTGGCCTTGACCCAAATGTCACGGTTGCATGAGTTGCATCCTTGCTGAACAGGAACAATCTGAAGATTCGATGCATCCCAAGTTCATTCTTTGGAGTCAAGTTAGCAAGACTGCTCTTGCCAAGACCACAAGTACAATCTTTGCATTCTTGGTATTGAGAAATACTCTGGGACTTATATACACAGATAATGAGGTCCTGATGACAGACTGCTGTGGCTCCTTAACAAAACACATTCACTAGAAAATAAGAGATACGAAGAACAGAGAACTTGGATATAAACTGGGCACAGGAGTAAATATTCAACTAAAGAACATACAGGGAAAACAATAACACAAAAGGCAAGAATAGAACTGGGCACATAAATGCAAGGTACATGATTAACACAGGGTTGACAGTAACATAGCACTTTGGCACAAAAGTAAAAATGTCCAACAATGTGGAGGCTTGTCTGTAACTCACAACAGTTTAAGATGAATGGTTAATTTGCTGCAAGCTTAGTTTATTCAGCCTTGGGGTGGCCCACAAAACAAGGAGAACTATGGGGACAGACCAAGGGGATCACAGGGAGTAGAATGGGATGACCAGCGGCACCCACTGGCCAAATAGGGAACATAGGAAGACAATGGACAGAACAGGACAAGGTAGGGACCGACTCTGACATTAGAGAAGATAGATAGATTTATAAGATTCTGCCATTGCAGCTCTGGGGCAGCTCAATGGAGTCATTTACAGATGATGAAGACCTATTGTATTTGTATTTGTTTTGTGGTACTGTAAAGCTGACAAATGTTTTTTTAAAATGCTATGACAGGGAGCTATAATTCAATCTTCAAAGCTAAAACTGTCAGAGTTCTGTATTGAGCTGTCAATATGCCGGAATGTGTCATCACCCCCCACAGAGTGTATAATTACAGGTGAATAAACGGAGTGGATCACACATTTCCTTAGGTATGTAAGGCAATCATTAGAGATACAAAAGACTCATTTGGTAAATAGCTTTACAAAATGAAACTGAATTGACCGAAATATAGTGGTGGCATATTCCATGCTAGCACAGTTATCTCCAGCGTTGAGGTTTTAATTTTTCCTTCACTCCGTGTGTGTGTGGAGTTTACATGTTCTTCCAGTGATGTGTGTGTATCCGTCTGGTTCTCTAGTTTCCTTGCAAAGTCCAAAGACACACAATTAGTTAGTCTAGAAATCACCAGGAAGGTATGACTGTGTGTATGCATGTACCCTGTGATGGTCCGGCATCCCGTCCAAGGTGTAAGCCCAGACTTGTGCCCTGCGATGGACCGGCATCCCGTCCAGGGTGTAAGCCCAGCCTTCTGCCCTGTGATGGTCCGGCATCCCATCCAGGGTGTAAACCCAGCCTTGTGCCCGGTGATGGCTGTGATAGGATTCAGGTTCCTGCTGTGACCCTGAGCAGGATAAACAGATGGAAGATGGATGGATGTATGGATAAGCTAAATGTCACAGATCTGAAAATGAAGGTATGATTTGCATTTATCTGTCATTCATTACTATGAATCATCTATCCATCCATAACCTATCCATCTATAATCCATCAATTCTCCTTAACTGCTTATCCATGGTCAAAGCAACCTTGAACCTTGAACCCTGGATAGGATGCCAGAACAACATAGTGGAAGTCATCCTTTTCATATAAAACAGAATCCCTGACACTCAAATTAATGCTTTGTTATTTCCTCAACTAGGCAATTGAAAAGGTTTTCTAATTGTGTGATATGGCTTGTACACAGGAAATAAAACATCATTTGTGATGTCAGCAAGAAAACACCATAATCTGTCAAAGGAAGAGGGTACAATTATCTGCAAAGTGTTCTCTATCGAATGGTCATCTATGCACATACAAACACACAGACGAGCCCTAAGGGCAGTTTGATTTAAACTCACCTAAATTTTAAATAATAAAATAAAGGTTATAGTCTTCATTTTGGAGAAATACAAATACATTTTAATGTACCACTTGCTGTGTTTTTTCCATTAGTATTATTCTCAGATTTTATCATTGAGTACCTTTATGATTGATGGATTGAAATGACTGATTTCAAATGTCAAATAACCGTATATAAAATATTTTGTCCATTTTTGATGTTATTTCTCTGGGGATAGGGACAGTTTCATTGTTCAGTCTTTTGGCCAAAACAAAAATAGGAACCTACTTTCGCCACTGCTATGGCATATGACTTAAATATATATTGAAAAATTAATTTCTTTACTAATATGTTTCTGAACACATTAGTGTATTGTGCACCAAACAAACATTATGCATAACTGAAGTATGATTATTTTGGAGAAAATAATCACAACTATTATGACACTTAGCATCTTTATTTCTCATCCTCTGTAAAGAACAGCATAGTGGAAGTCATCCTTTTCATATAAAACAGAATCCCTGACACTCAAATTAATGCTTTGTTATTTCCTCAACTAG
>JAODJX010000042.1:13738383-13770496 GCA_026776945.1 Isichthys henryi | reverse complement strand
CAACTCCAATTAGCCTCAGCATGTTTTCAGACTGTGGGGGGAAACCGGAGTACCCGGAGGAAACCCCACGACGACATAACATGCAAACTCCACACACATGTGACCCAGACGGGGATTCAAACCCAGGTCCCAGAGGTGTGAGGCAACAGTGCTAACCGCTGCACCACCATGCCACCCTTCATAGCCAACTCACTGGGGGTAATTTGAAAATGGTGTCACCTAATCTTCTCTACTTACAGTATGGCCACAACTAAGCCTATCAGCTGTCTTGCACCTGATTGCTAGTATAATGCTGAATGAGGTATGGCAGCCCTAAATGTTAGCAGTAAGGGCAGACATTGATTGTCCCTCTAGGGTAAGCAGACACAGATGGTGAGTGCAAGCATAGCGGGAGAAAAACCAGCAATGAAAAACTGACACTCGACAAGGAGCATCACAGTAGCAGCTGAGAGACACAGAAGGAAAGTGACTATGTCTCGCTGACCTGTTTCAAGGAAACGGCTGTCATGACGACCACTTTAGAAGGTGCAGTGTAGAAGGACAGGAGAGTAAAATCAGAGAGCAAAAAAGCAGAGTAGCCCTATGGAACACTTTCAACAAAAATACGATATGTGTGGATGGAGAAGGGAACAGTTTGCTCTACTATCATAATACAGTGACTGACCAGTGTATAGTCAGTGAAGCTTGTGATGGAATTCAATAATGCCATATTTACAAAACTGGATAAACGGGTTTTGAGAATGAGATCGCATGGTGATTATTTGGAGAATTCCTTATCCTGTACCCATTAACCAAACACTCATCTCCAGCAGCTTCAAGCAACAGTCATATTTGTGAAAACGAAATACTGTAACAACACCTGGACATAGGCATTTGCTAACAACGTCCTTCTCTCACCAATAGTGAATTTGCCATTTGGGTTATTTTCTCCATTTTGCAGAAATTTCAGGCAGTTTAAAACAATTTCGAGAGAAGCAGAAGTGTTATTCAGTCTGAACTGAGAATGTGACATGTTTGTTTCTATTTGAGGAGGTGCCTAGGGAACATAGAGCTGAGCTGACATCCTCAATTCATTTCCTATGTTTATCTGTTAAGTGTTTTCTATTAGTGACCCCACTGCAGGCCTATCAGCAGAAACCCATCAGCACAGAAGCTTTGGCCCGAGGGTGGGAGGCTTAATACCCGGGAGGTTTATAAGAGTACTGTAAAAAATATGACATTGTTTTGAGCTCATAGGGCTGGCTGTAGGAGTAGCAGCAGAATTCTACAGGCCAGGCTAGACAAAGCCAAATTTAGGACCGGCTTCTGGAGGCTTGCTTGACAGACTCAAGGAGCCTGTCAACTGTATGCTCTAAGTGGGTTTGTCTTATACACTTAAAAATCACATTTCAGTACCACTTCTGAAAAACAAGAAGCCTGACTAAGCACTCTCAAACCCTGGTTTAGTGCAGTAGTAGAAAGATGGCTGATGAGCTGTTGGATGAAGGCGATCTCATTGTCCAAGGATGTCTGTGGTTTTGGATACTTATCTAACCACTTGAAACACATCTCCTGGATTAGGGGCTCTGGCGCCATGAAAACTTTTAATGGTAACACTTTACCTGACAGGATTTAAATAATATAGTGTAATAATAAATAATATACCATTAGTTACGTATTAATTAACCACAAACTAAATCTTAATTACATACTGATTTCATGTTAATTCATCATTAATGAATCGTGAGGCATTTTATCTCAAGCAGTTACTATATTTTTTACTATATCTGTTAAAAACCTCAGTAAACTACTAAAGGGACAAATAATTAATAACACAAGTGAAACATTGATCTCATGTCTGATCATCATTAATGAAATGTGACACATCTTGTATCTCAAGTGGTATATACTCTATACAAGTAGTACTATGTCTGTTCATGTTCATAATTTGTACTTCAGTATTGAGTGAGTTATTACTAAGTATTTGTGCCTGTCGAGTAAAGTGTTACCCCTTGAACAGTGTTTAAATATCAGTGGTAAATATCAATATATTATCACAAATCATAATAAGAATCAAACAGCCCACAACATGGCCTAGGTTTAATCTGAAAACTCTCCAAAGCTTATTCCTATACTTATTCCTATAGTAGTCCTTTTCTGTGAGACCAACAGAGGGTGCTGTTTTGATATTTAAATTTGAAATCGTTTCCTTGGAGATGTTTTCAATACAGTCAGTCATTTATGGATGCTGGTTTTATAAATGTCTTTAATGGAACAATACAAACACCTTATATCAATCTCTATTGGGACAATTAAGCATAACGCATAGGCTGAAGTCTAAACCAAACAGCCTTCAGTGCAATATAATGACATTTATATTTTTATATATTTCTATAGAAATATACATTCTATTTTTTTGTATTTAATTAATGTCTCTTGGGAATTGCTGATATAAGACATTATGAGTAACAATTAAATTTTTTTGTGTTGCAGCTAGGTGTTTTTTTCCTTTCAGGAATGACTTCGGGCAGATGGCTTATGAATAAATTCTTCAGCTGTGGTTTGAAGGCTAATTCATTAGGTAATCTAGAGACATAAACAGAGGCTTATAAAGACAAACAACATACGGAAAATATGGGAGCATCACAACCATTTACAATCCAGGCTTCCTGCAAACCTGCCTTGCCCGTCAATCTGACAATGTCTCCGCTGAGACGACGATGATCTCATTATTTATTGTAGCTAAATAAATAAAAAACAAAACAGCAAACAAACAAAAACAAAACAACAAGAAAACATAAACAAAACAAAAGATAAATAAAGTATGGGGAGAAAATGATCAGCCATCATGCACTATTCACAAAAGCTTTGGCGGCAATCACTCACTTGGCAGCTGAAAAATGTGTTCCGGGACCTGAGCTGTATTGGTATTCTTGCTGAGTAACAGTAAAAGCCTTTGAGACTGAATTACTTTATAATGTGGGAGTTCTACAGTAAACCTTGTACCAGAAACAAGAGAGGCCAAAGGGAAACAAAAGAATATCAATGAGAAATGGATTGAGCTGGGATTCTCTTTTCTTGACCTCAGAGTCGTTAAATCATAACCCTTCCATCTTTGAACTCTGGGAGTTAGAGGTCTGTCGCCTACTAGCAGGATGAAGAAAAAGACAGTTCGTAAAAGAAGCAGACCGGGAGTTTCCTTCGCTAAGATAGTAATGGCAAAACATATCGCAGGCATGGTTCTTTTCACAGGGCTCTGAAAATGTTCAAACTTCCAGGCCATCTGCTGTTGATACGTATGGAGAAAGATGCCAAACAAAACCGAACAAAGCAAAGGCAATGGAACAAAAAATGCACTGCAAAATTAAAAGCCATAAATACTCACTGAAATTTGCAGATAGGAAATGACAAACATTATTTAGAGAAAAACAGTTATTCACCAAGTAAGTAATTACACTAATCGAATAAAACAGATGGCACTCATTATGTTGCTAAAAAAATAAATAAGTAAAAAATGGTTATGTTTGTAATCTGAACAGCAATCTGTAGTTAGTGTGCCTGCTAAGGTTCATGCCAATATAACTTAAATATACACATAAAAGAAAATAATGTTTTGGTGTCTTGCACTGTGAGCCATTTAGAGATGTCAATTAGCCAGACTGTAGTAGGGAACTCGGACTCCTGAATGACAACCCTCATGACGCATGCGCACTCTACACATTGAACCCTCAACCTCAGAGGTGTGAGCTATAGTACAGTACCATCCACTTAAATATTTATGTATTTATTTATATTATGTTGATACATAATGACCCCACAACCCTGACCAGGATAAACAAGATGACTGCGCACTTAACACCCAAGGCAGTACCTTAACCAAATGGCCTTATTTGCTAAATAAACAGTGTATAGTGAATATCTAATTCATCTGATTCACAGCATTTCAATATATTGTTAAGGCACATTTTTCCTTACATTGATTCCTTTCTGGAAGTTCACAACAATTATCCATTATGTGAACTTCGCAGATTAATTATAAAACACACAAAGAACAAAGCACATAAGAAAGCACCATGTGGTTAAAAAAAATACTGTCAGTGGCCACTTAGCTATAGCCATTAGCTATTTGTTATTGCAAACAACCTGCTCCTTCAAACAGCAGATCCTGTGGCTGCAACTGAATAATACAACATGCAGACAGGGTCAAGATGTTGAGAGTCTGTTTGGCTAAACATTACAAGAGCTAAGATGCCTGATCTAAGTGATTATGAATGTGGCAAATTTGTTGGTGCTAGACGTGGTGGGTCCGGCATCTCAGTAATAACCGCCCTCCTGCGATTTTCACACACCACAGTGTCTTGAGATGTTTTGATAAACAAAAAAAAAGAAAAAAAATCCAGTCAGTGGTAGTTTTGTGGGAAAAAAAATGTTCATAAGAGAAGTCAAAAGAAAATGGTCACACTTGTTAAAGCTGAAAGGATGGCCACAGTCACAAGTGCAAAATTAAGAGCTCAGTACAAGAATGCTGTGTAAAAAGGCTTCTGTCATGCCCTGCTTGAACAATCCTCCTGTGTGCCATGCCCTCTTGCTACCTCGTGTGGAATCCCTGTATTATTATTATTGTTGTTGTTAATTAGTCCTGTGTATTTAAGTTCGTGTTCAAGTAAGTTTCCCAAGTCTGGTCATTGACGTTGTGATGTCTTCCAGTGTGCGTGTTCTTCAATTAAACCCCTTGTTCACCCAATTTCATGACTCCTGCTCTTGTTTCCCTGTTCCGTGCCGATCGCACATAACAGCTTCTCTGAATAATATTACCATAGTAAATGTTAGTAAGATTTTTGACAACTGAACTTGCGTGTTGGTTTGAGTTACTAATTGTGAACACTGTCCTATGTCCATACCATTTCTCAACTGCTTCCACCTCCCTTGTACCCTAGGACACGTGGTTGGGGTTCACCTTCCAGAGGGAAGCAGTCCATTGCAGGGCACATGGCCACATACATCGCAGACTACTGGCAAGATGCCCCACGGTCAGAGTGGAGATAGGATTCAATCTCCCAACCCCGAAAGTGTGAGAGAGCAATGCTACCTACTGAGTTAACACATCACCCATATTATGTGGAAATTGCAGTTGAACCCACTTGATCTTATCAGTTTGTCTGAGATGTCTCAGTTAGCTGCCACTAGTCTCTCATCATCATCATTAAATTGTCACTGAAAATTCCCAAACCAAAGTGGCAAGATAAATTTATATTTGTATAGTAAGTACATTGGAATATGTAACCAGCTCATGCCAATGAAGTTTAAACTGTAGTAAAAAATAACAAACAAACAAACAAATAAATAGATAAAAATAATGATGATAATAAAATATTTTGATTGATTTATTATTTGATTGAGGACAACTGGTGCATTTCATGCATGTATTTGCGTTCTATTTAAAACACTCCCTCTGATTACCTACATTCTTTAGGATGTTTGCCTGAGTTCAGTAAGTGAATCTTTTATATCTGTATTTTTATTTCATTTTTTCTTTCAATGAATTATGACTGATTTCATGTCCCCCCCCCCACAAAGCACAGTATATATTTTATGGCTATTAATAAATGTAGTTTTAATAATGGCAGTTGATTTAAACAAACCAACAAACAAGCAAATGAATAAGCTACTCAGTTGTTATGTGTAAAAAATCAGGGGGCATCCGAGAACAACATGGACCAATTCTGGAGCAAATGACAGCACAGGAGCAGGTGTAGGAATGTTACGGCATGTCTTAATTCTGACAGTCTTGTATGACATGAATAATGCATTAAACTCAAAGTGATATGCTATTCCAGACACGAGTGCCACTGGAATATTAACTCACAGAACAAAATGCTTTTGTCACACAGGGTTTATGGATACACAGGTTCTCACTGCAAATCAGGTAGCATGGAAGCTAAAAATCTGGACAGGAACCATAATGCTCAAGTTCGAATTCCTTTCGCTTTTTAAAGAAGCTTCTGTATCCAATTTGTTTTATTGAAAAAAAAGTATACCGGAAGTGATGCATATAAGTCTATATTTAAATGCTGTGCAAGTTCATTTAGATAACTGCCAGAATACAAAATCCATAACTAGACAATTACTGCCCTTAACCTTGTGGGACCTTTGTTTAATGATAAAAATACACACAATGAAAGACTTACAATTTATAATAATAAAATTGTTCATTCTTTAATCATCTTCTCTTGTCCAGTTCCGTTATTTTTAATTTGCCCTCTTTTCTGCAGAATGACTAATTAATCCGTCAGCATGCCCGTGTCAGTTCAGGCAGACTGTTGACTAGCTCACACCTCCTTTGATATGTGTGCTGTCATCCAGCAACTTAATTCATTTTATGTTCTGCGGGTTTCATGTGATGTAACACGCTTGAGAGAGAATACTATTTATATGATTCCGCCTGCAGCCTTTCTACTGGCAGTATAAATCGCTGTACATTGATGGCAGGGGGAAGGACTCTGCTACTTAACCTACCAGATATAGCACAGGTAAATTTTCTGTTCTGTGTACTTCTTCTCTGCTGCAGGATACACATTGTTCCCTTTAGCCATAATGACAGAAATGTATATTCTAAAGTGGTCATCCTGAACTGAATGATCAAGTATAGCAAAGGCAACTGGCAGATCATTATCATACTGGGATGGTAGAATGCCCCTGTTTTGGCGATTAAGTAGCAGATCATCCGCTTTGCTGGAACAAAAGGACTTTAGTAGAGTATTCACAAAAATATTCTATTGGTTTTGCATTTATGAATTAAAATTGTATCATATTAATTAACTTGGGTAGTAGTACCACCCTTGTCTGCGATCTGTGCATGTATCCCAAAGATATGAATTCCGGAGAGGTCATACAGTTGTCCCCAAAGAAATGTAGAAAGTTTTCATGATTTCCCTGTATGTCCTTGGATAAAATAGTGTATGAAAGACCTAACATTTGTACAATATAGTAATTGCCATAACCCTACTTCTTTCACAACACCCTGCCTCTACAATATCTAGCCCCCCTACACTAGACCAGAGAGAGAGGTAAGGAGCATGCACGGATACAGTGCGTTGCTACTGTACACCCACCACATGACAAACCACCTCAGGGATGAGAACCTGAGTGCAGCCATGTGCTGGGTTATATCTCAACACCTCACTAGTCTGAATGGACCAGTATGATGTTTTTTTCCAGTGGTTGGAGTGCCAATCCTGCCACCAACCCACAAGGTTTTCTCTGTACTGTAAGTTGGAGAACCTCCTTATAGGGCTGGATGTAGATTAACATCATGCCCAAAACAAAGCAATTACAGGTTAAAGTGCTCAATGAAATAGAAAGACTCTGGGCATTCAGAGGATTTGAACCAGCAACCTTCCCAATACTAGTACAAATCCCTAACCTCAGAGCCACATCCAGTCCACTCCATTCCATTCTTCTCACTAGACCTGGGTGGTATCTAATTTTACATGACCCATACATTACACTGTAGTGTACAATATTTTGATGATATTTTTTAAAGCAATTCTATTCCGGTATCTTGGGAGAGGGTCTTCAATTTTCAGGTGTTTTGCCTCAAAATGAATCCAGGTGTAGATTTTCATCCATCTAACATTTATATGAAGTGGTAATATGATCCGTCAAGATTTAGTGTTATCCAAATCTTCACCCATGCAATGTGTCTGCAAAGTTTGGAAAGTTTGGATCTGACAGATAATTTTTGACTTATCGTGCTGACAAGATCAAGTGTGTGAACCTGCCCTTCTCTCTGCTATAATTGTGCAGTACTGCTTCAATTTTGGTGCAATTTGTCTCAAAATGTGACCACTTGTAGATCTTCACCTTTACAATGTGTGTGCAAAGGTAGAAAAAATTGTGTTGAATACTTTTTAAATTATCACAGTAACAATTTCAAGTGTCTGAGCTTTTACTTTTCTTTGTTATCACTGTGAGGAACTGCTTTAATTTTGGTGCATTTTGTTTCAAAATGTAATGACTTCCAGATCTTCCCCATACAATATGTCTACAAAAATTGAAAAAGATTTGTGTAGCGCTGTGTATTGTGTATTCTCAAGACCAAATATCTTCTACAGCTGCCATTTCCTTCTGTTGTTGCCATAGACACTGGTAATTCAGTTTTAGGGTAATTTGTCTCAAAATTAAGTGAAGTGTAGATCTTCACTCATACAATGTTTGTGTGAAGGAGAAATAAGATCCATGATCCTTTTTAACTGATCACATTCACAAAGTTAAATGTCACCCGCAGTCTCCCTCCGTTTTGCTGACACTAAACAGCATTGTTTTGTTTTTGGGGCGATTTGTCTCAAAATTTGAACAATTCCAGTTTGTCACCCACACAAAGCCTGAAAGTTTGAAAAAGGTCTGTATAATAATTCTTGAGTTTTCACATCCAAAACCATTTGTGTTCTCTATATCGGGGGGTATAAATTACCCATAATCAGATTTACTAACAGCAAGGCAAGTGTTGATTCATGTCTCCATCTTCCAACCACTTGGGATACCATCCTGAGGAGAGTTATATGGCGGCTAAAGTCTATTTCAGGCAGGATAGAATGTATCATAGGACATTTGCATACACTCAAACACAGTCAGAACAGTCAATGTAGGAATGCCAAATAGGTTAACTGGATGTCATCGGATTGCTGGAGGAAACCTGCATGACACAGGGTGTACATGAAAACTCCACACCCATAGAGTGTGGGAAGGATGTGAAGGGCCAAAACTTGTGGCAACAGTGCTATGCACTGAGAACTGTACATGCACTGCTAAGGTACTGCTACATTAAATATTAAATATACTGTGCTTGTTCTCTCAGAAATTGACAGAAGTGGCACCGAAACTGACAAGAAGCCACAAACTGTGGCTTCCATCCCAAGTCAATCTTTCATTCACATTTATTGAGCGGGTGTCTTTGTCCATTCTGACATACAAGTGAGGACCAGAGAGCAGGGTCAGCCAGTGTTCCTCAGACAACTGGGATTAAGAACCTTGTTCAAGAGTCAAATGGTGACATGACTCTGTAAGCCATGGAATTTGAACCAATGACCTTCTGAGCTCAAAGTCTTAATTTTCAGAGTGAAAAATCACCTTCTTGCCATTTATTTTTCAGAAAGATATTACCGACAGTTATTTGAGGTGTCATTCTTCACAGCATTCATGAGGTGCCAACCCATACTCAACTCCTGATGTAATTGGGGATGCCAGCTTGCTGGCTTCCACACATCAGTGCACAAAAACGTGTACAAGTTAACTGCTTGTTGTAATTTGCTAGGACACTATAAGGAGCTGACACTCTATTTATGAACATAAGTACTGCACTGTATCTGACATAGATTCTCATAACTAATTTTGGTAATATTCCACTTATCCATTCCTCTGATGGATGACCTTTCTTCTTGGAAGATGCCTTCATGACGCCTTCTCCCTGTTATTTCTCTTGATTAATGAGAATGTGTTGTGGGAAAAAAAGCATTCTGGGTTCCACTGAAAGGGAAACTGGCTGCGTTACTGAATAATCAGTATGCGTTGCCTCAGACATGTTTTGGAATGACACACTTTAGAAAGGTTTTCCATTATACTGTTAAGTTTCTTACCATTCAAATACAATACATTTTAATGAAATTAGACATTTTAGAGGGATCTATATAGAAGTTCCTTTTTTGGAAAACTTGTAGATATTCGTTTGGGAAACTGAAATTCATATCATCATTAAAAATTCTGTAATAGTTCAAATACTGTGTGCATTTTTTTAGCAAATACCTGCCACACCTGAACGTTTTCTAGTCTTTGATGATCTTCATAATCTGGTAGATCTGACATACACTGTTAATGTATATGCATATGAACGATATATGTTAAAATCTTCTGCAGTAGAAGAAGCAGTACAAATCTTAAACCTTAAGCAAAATATGAATATAAATAGTTGCATGATGCTCTAACAATAGCAGTTTAGTTTCCTTGCATTTTCCATCTTAACCATGTATGTGTGATTTCTCTTTAGAGATCTCTGAATGTAACCTTTTCTAGGTGTGCATTGCCATGAGGATTTAATGGATAATTACCCGAGAAATGTACTTTGACAGTGTCCTTTCCAGCTCTCTTTTTTTTGAGCAGTGAAACTAATTGCCTTTAAAGTTTATTTTTCAACCAGCACTCCCAGCAGAAATACTTTCAGATAGGAGTCTGTGCTAGTCACTCAGTTTTCTTAGAATTATATGATCATTCATTGCGCAACAGGAAAAACTAAAGCCTGAACTTTAACTTCCAACCAAAACTGACTCAGACCTGCTGATTAGATAACAGGCCACCAAGTGCCAAATGAAAAACAAAAATGGATGACATTAAAATAAAGGTTAATTGATGTAAATAGCTTGTCAGACCGAACAAGCTATCTGAACATAATGAAAAGAGATAATAAGGGCTTTTGTCCAGCACAGAATGGGACCTCAGCTTTTTCCCATAGTCTCATAAGCTTATAAGATCTTGATACACTCCCATTTCGCTTAAAGGGTACACAGTTGATTCCAAACCTTTATGTCAAATTTGCATATAGATCATCCATCCAACTCATTTTGCACTGAGTGCATCATGGAAATTACAGACAAAGGGCAAGAAGAGGAACATCCTGAACTATACTATCCCAAACAAACACTGTGTGTTCTGGTCCCTGAAACGGCAAGAAGGAATGATGGCTCCAGAAGTAAATGGGCAGGTGATGCACTCAGCGCTCAGGAACAGGGAGATGCCCATATGCCTCATCTGAGCTTGATACAGGTCAAGATCTAGCAGGCAGACAGGCTAATGCACTCAGACAGAACAAACATGACCAGCTCTTAAACAAAACACTACAAGCAGGATAAGTGATGAGTGAAATGGAATACAAAGATGTCACAAGGAATACACCTATGCAAAGAATAAAAAGGAAGCCTTATGCATAGGAAGCTGATTATATATCCCCTGAATCTGTTACTTTGAGATACTAGGTCATGGGAGTTATCCTCTTTCTCTCTGGAGGGGGGCAAGATAACAGTTGCCATGGTGAGTCTGTCATAAAAATAAAGGAATCTGGAGAAAACCGATACACTGCACCAGAATGAAAAAAAGTTCTGCCATAAGCTTGTTTTATTTATATATACCCATGAATTAATTTAACCACAATAAAATGCCTATTTGAACTAAAACAAGGTATCAATACAGTAAAAAGCCCATGATTTACAAACACATTCTTACAATATAAAATCCCCCATTACACAAGTTGAATTCTTTACTTAAAGTAAGCCATCCTATCATAGGTCGGGATATTTTATGTAATATTTAGAATATCTGTGTTGTTTATTGACATAGAACTTTACCAATCTTACTTTTCTCTGTAACGCTTTACATTAAGTGCACCTTCATAATGCATTCATAATGGATTCATAGACCATTCATAAGCAGCATTCAAGTACACCTTAACATCCTAACATCCTTTAACAACTTTAATATACATTAATAACAAACATTACATGATCATTATATTGTTTGTTATTATTATATAATGTTTATTATCAATGTATATTACAGCTGTTAAGGGATGTTAAGGTGTACATGCATGATGCTTATGAATGTTTTATGAATACTTAATGAATACATTATGAAGGTGTACTGAACGTTTTATGAATGTAATATGAAAGCATTATGAAGGTGTAGGTAATGTAAAGCATTACCCTTCTCTCAATCCATAAGTTATAAACTGACATAGACGGGAAAGTTATGCTGCACAGCCGGCAATGCACTTATCCCCACAGGGTTAATAAGTCAGGTGCACTCCACATTTGTGCCATGAGTGACAATGGCAGCCGTCCCACTGCATCCCATGTCATTCTTTGGTGATGCATCTTGTTAAATTGCTCATTTTCATTGCTGCTCTGAGCACTTTAGGGCTTTTAGAGCATCGACACATAATCAGAAACCTGGAGGACCAGCTGAGCCACGCACATATTACAGATACAATTATCACACAGGGCACCCAGTCAGAGTTCAGATGAAGCTTTTCCTTCTGTCGTGACTTGGGGTGATTCAAACAGTTTTCCTTTTATCGGATAGCAGGACTCTCTATTCAGCAGAAAATAAAAACCAACAATCTAAGAAAGAATGGGAGCACAATGAGTACAAATGCCATCACATATTTTTTGTTTAGGAGTCCCGTTCATTAGCCTGTGTGTGTCATACCGGGCAATATCAGGGAGGGCTACTTCAAAGGTCAGAGGAAATCGTTTTGAATAAAACTAAAAAAAAAAACACACTCCCAGAAACACTAAAGAACTAACTTTAGACCATTTCACAATTCTGTGAACTTGAGGACATCATAATAATGTGGTCAAAGTAGTAATTTAACAGAGTGAATCACCTGTGACTCCTACAGTTCATTTGAGGATGAAGAAATCATTGGAAATAAGGGCACCGAACTCTCCGTGATTCACAATACCAAAAGGCGACTTTTTAAAATATTTGTAGAATGAGCTCCAAAAAAATGATTTCTGATTGTTTTTTCCACAAAATTTTATTTAATGTATTGCACTAATAGGCTTTCATAGCCAAACAGATGAAAGAGGATTTATGTAAAAATGATAAAACACAAAACTGGTGAGTCAGGTTATTGAAAGTTTGAGAAGCTCCTTGTTGTCATTGGCATTAGTAGTAGATAGAGTATAGGACATCATGTTCATGTGTATATGGACCATGTGTTTTCCAGATCCCAAAGGACACCAAGGGTAAAGTAAGGAAAAGAAATTATGCAGCCATTCTTCACGTGTCAAAACTCAGACTGGCAGACTTGCTCAATCGTACACAAGGCTTCCCAGATATTCATCTCAACTGCTCTTCCAGGACTCACTGTGGGTGAGAAAGGAATTGTTTCTCATAGGTAGGGGTGCCTTAATGCAAGGGGTTTTAGCACTCTGTTAAATAGAGGACTCAATTAACCCACCCACCCATCCATCCATCCATCCATCCATCGATTTTTTGTACCCATATGTCTGTGGTGGGTTTGTGGTTCTTTCAGATTCTTTCCTGAAAGGTATGGGTTCAAGGCAGGCTATAACCCAGAATGGGACACCAGGCCATCACAGCCTCAACTAACCTCTATTTTTAAATAAAATGTGTACCCTTCCACTCCCCACTCCATTGTTTAGCATGTAGAAAATAGCAGGGCGGTCTCTAACAACTCAAACAGCCCAGGGCTGTTTGACCATGTTAATGTGTCTATGCTCATAGGGGCAGTTTTGTAGACAGGGATTAAATGAAAACACAACTAGGCTAATTCAACTTCCTGGTATAGATCCTGGTGTAGATGGCTTTCTAAGACATTTGTAGACAGTGCTTTACTTCAAATTAGGTAGGCCTAGCTGGAGAGCAGTGAATTCCAGCCTTAGGTCAGCTTCCTTTTATGAAGTTGCATTACACTAACAATGTGCATATGATGCTGACCTCAGGATGCTTTGAAAACTCAGTGTGGACCCCTAGCAACATAAATATTGTATAGAACCGGAATAAAACCTGCCTCAACCACACAATGGCGAAAGCCCAGAGAAAACGTTCAAAAGACTTCAGTGACTTTGAGATGAACCTCTTGATGCAAATTGTATCAAACCTCCCAGTTACTGAAAGCAAGCAGCATAATTCAGCAAGAGCAAAAGCAGGAAAAAAAACACGTGGACTGTCACTCGCATTGAAATTCATCTCAAATAAAAAAGTATCTAGCAGGCCAGTCCAGCAACTTCAGGTACTGTAAGAATTCTTATTGTTGACCCAGTTTTACAACTCAGATTAAACTCTTCCTTTAGTAACATTGGGCACAAATAATTAAAAGTATATACAGTTATCAATATGAATTCTACATAGCATTATTTTTCAAAAGTTCTATGTCGAAATGTACAAACAAACATGAAAAACAAAATGGCTTAAAACTGGATTAATTGTAATAGAATTAGCCAAGTCCTGGCTTAATTTAAACCCTGTTTGTGACAATGGCCCATATCATAATACCAAGGAATGACAAGGGGAAGGAGGGGTTTTTCCCCACAAACGAGAAAGCGTTGTGTTTTGTGTACTACAATCATAAGCTTCTTTGGGAATGAAAAGGAAAATGTGATGTGATTTCGCAGAGATACCCTGTATGACTGGAAACCTGGGATTTCATGTCAGATCAAATCACCTTATTTGTCACATCACTTGACACTTGATAAATATGAGTAAAGGTGTGCAAGTTCACAGCAGCAGCAGTGAAATGCTGTGCATGAAAGTGCAAATAAAACAATTGCACAATAAGAATTGTACTTAAAAAGTAATATACAGTGTTGTAGTAATAAATAATGTGCAAATAAGAGCATATAAATACAAAGCATTGAATGTAATGTAATATGAATGGAAGCACAACCCCATTTCCAAAAAAGTTGGGATGCTGTGTAGAATGTAAATATAAACATTTCAAAGAAGTTGGGACGGCGGCAACAAAAGATCGGAAAAGTTGTGTAATGTTAAACCAAAACACCTGGTTGAATATCTTGCAACTAATTAGGTTAATTGGCAACAGGGCAGTAAGATGATTGGGGTTGTATAGGTGGATTTTCTGAACCTGGACGTCCCAGTACAGACTGACTTTCCTGCTCACTATGTCTTCCTAAAGTGCTTTGTCATTGTACTGATTTCATTGTAATCTTCACAAATGGGGTTTTTGGTTCTCTTCTGAATATCGTAAATATGCATTTCAAGAAAAAAAAATCAAGGCAACACAAAAATCATGATAGGATATAAAAGATGTAAAACTAATTTAGTGAAATAAACCATCTCAGTCTGCTGACAGACTAATGACTGAACCTTATTAAATTTGAATAAACTGGCTTAACTACAAAAACAGTCACGTCCACACTTGCCCCAGTACAAAATAATAATAATAATAATAATAATAAGAAGAAGAAGAATGTTGGGTTTCTGTCTGTGATATTACAGTATATTACAGTAACTCCCTTTTCTCATTTAATATGAATATCTTGAAAAGAAATTCTATTTTCAGAGAAAGTAAGCTATAATTAAATCTCCAATGATGCACAGTTAGTAGTTGACATGCAAGAGGAATATACAATTTTAATATTGAATTAAAGAAATGTTTCAAGGGACTCAACTGTTTGTGGTGTAATGTGACATTGTGCTGCTTTACTGGCTATCATGACTGTAATAAGTGCATTATAAACACAAGATATGAGCATGAATTACTGTGGGTATATAATTCTTTGTTTTTGGCAAGTAGAGCAAAACACGTGAGAATGAGCTAGTGCCATTTCTACTGGTGCCGTAAATTTGGGTGCTGAGTGGCTCAGCAGGCTACAGTAAGTCTCTGTGCCTGCGATCAGCTGTCTCAACCAAACAGTCACATGTCTATGGGCCCTTAAGGAAGGCCCAGAACCCCCAGCTCCAGTGGCCCTGCAGTGGCCCTGACCCTCCACTGTGATCCCCCCCCCCCCCAAGCTATGGAGAGCTTTTACATGTATGTATTCCTTTTACACAATTTTTTTAATACACTGACATTATACTTCTGTGTACTTTAAAAAATATATTTTGCATGTAAACATAATTAAGTACACTGAAGAACACTTGAATAAAAGTATGTCTGTAATCAAATACACTTTAGTACATTTTTTTAGGGATATAACACACTCAATAGACTTTGCTGAAAGTGTATTATTTAAAGTAAATACTTTAATACACTAGTTTTGCACAAGGGTTGTTTTTATATTATTATTATTTTTGTGGTTATTGTTGTTATAAGCACATTTCTTCATTTTTAAAATAAATTATATCGAAGAAAAAGTTGCATCTTTATCAGGAGAAATTTAGAACCGCGCCCGTTTTTATTTGAAATATATTTTTATTTCATTAATGCACAATGATGAATTTCATCCATCTTATTTCCTCAGTGTTTCCTTTTCTGCGCCTTCCCACTGTCTCAGTCCATTGCTGTAAATGAGCAAAAAAGTTAATTGCTAATTAAAAGATTCACGCTGAGTCTTCTGGCATCTGGACTTTGCTACTACTGAGCGTATGCTTTGTACATGTATAAGGCTTGACTTTGGTGCTACAGTAGTTTGTTAGGCAGGGGAGTGTCAATAGTAAGACAAATCACCAAGGACATACTGTATGCTTGAAGCAGACCAGGGATGCAAATGTTGCCATAAACAGGCACTGGTGATTGGCTTCATATGCAACACAGTCTGAAGCTGTGAGTTTTGCTGAGGGGAGGAGTCATGTTTTGGCTCATGTGTAAACAATACAGAACAAGATAACCTTTGCCAGAATTCCAAAGTAGATTATGGCCTCGGTGTTCTTAGTTTTTGAGTGGGAAAAGTGTCCATTACGTAAGGGACATTATATTATTAGATATTCAGTTCAGGTGATGTTTCATAGATCGAGGACACTAACGCTGTATAACCCCATTAGAGCTAATGCTCATGCTTACATTCTCATCTGCCCCCCCGTCAACATTAAGTGCTCTATATGGGTATGAGCCCTACCATCTAGCTGTGAGCTGTGTTTGAAGTTTTCTTATCAAAAATGGCAAAAGTTTTTGCCATTAACGCTATTATTAATTGATGCGTTTTTCACTCCAATTAGTTCGCTCAAGTAATTATGTGTAATGTAATGGTCCATTAAGCGAAACACTTGTCATTCACAAGATTTTGGTGCTGTTTGTAAAGATAAAATTGAAGCAGCTTTCGTAATTGTTCTTGGTTCATATTTAGAAGCGTGTTAACATTATTATTTAATTGGCTGTAACTAATGATCACTTAAACGTTTCAATTAAGCACCTAAGAAAGCAAAAAATATTAATTAGGTTATATACTAATTACTTTGTTTTGTTTTTATGTAAGAAATGAACCAAATAAAATACAAATTAGGTTCAGCATCCCACAGGTTGATGCTCGTCTTTGTGTATGTAACATCTATGTCAATGTTTCCGAAATGCTCAGTGTCTAATTAATCAGTCTAATAAGTCTAATTAACAGATAAATTTCTTTGAACAAAAGTCAGCATTCCAGTGGGGTATCCGCAGCAGGAAAGAAAGAAACTCTAGTTAGGGTCAGGGGAATAAGAAAGACGTCACGTGTGCAGAAGTTACGTATTGAGTTTCTTTTATGAACAAATCCGGAGGGTTGGATCTGGAATGTGGATGAAGTTCAAGCAAATCACATGAGTCAGGGGTACAGTGATGTTAGAACGTTTGTGAACTGAAAAATTATCAGTTCTACATCTCTGATATAAAATAAAGTGAACCAAATAAATCAAATAACACACAAACTCATTGGGTGTGTCACACTTCCCCTTAGGAAGAAACTCTTCCAATGAATTAACCATATATATATATATATATATATATGGTCTGGTAAAAACAACCATTATGATGGTCTTTAATTTAAATTTCCAAAGATGTACCATTCTGACACATCAAAATAAAAATATATAATTTGCATTGATCCTAGAATTGAAACACATGAGGTTTGACCTGTATAAACCTTTGCCGGCCCCCATAATCAGCACATTTGTCATGGGTGCCAGTAGAGTTATAGTTTATGAAAAACCGGTTATTGCCACTTCAAAAGGAGACAGAAATAATGTCTCCTTGAACCCTGGCTTGGCAAACTGCCACCGCTGGCACCTGCAGTTGCGGAATCGGGCACTTTAGTGAGACATATTAGGAAACACATCCATGCACAAAAGAGCTTTGCCACAAACCTTAATATAAATTCACATTTCTCCTAATAAAATAATCAGACTGCTTCACCCTGTCTGCAGACTGTATATATTCAGTTGTAGCCCTATGATTTGTTGTTTGGAGAAACAGGTTCATTGCATTAATGAGCAGGTGTACCTAACATGACCACTGAATGTATTTGTATGCTTTATATATCACCTAATGTTTTATTCTAGTTTTTTAGTATGGGGAGTGGGGGAGGGCATTGTGGTGACTAGAATTGTTGCTTCACACTTCAAGGACTGAAGTTCGAGTCTCTGTCCAGGCTCCATGTGTGCAGGGTTTGCATGTTCTCCCCATGTCGTCGTGGGGTTTCCTCCCAGTACTATGGTTTCTCCCCACAGTCCATAAACATCCTGAAGTGAATTGGAGTGACCAAACTGGGAATGGTGTGCATTGGTATGCTACAATTGGATAGTGCCCCATCCTGGGTTACTCCCTGCCTTGTACCTGTAGCTTCCTGCAGAGGCTCTGGACCCCCATGACCCTGAATAGGCAAGCGGGTACAGAAAATGGATAGACTGATTTTAGTATATAATTAATACATTATATGTATTAATCCCACACATACATGTCCACTACAAACATTTGGTCATTTGTGCAAATATGGTTTTAATATAGACAAAGTATGCTGGAGCGCAGCTCTTCTTCCTTATGTCCAAATCTTCCCACTCCAGAGCCCAGATCTTCTTCCTTATGCCCAAATCTCCCCACTCCAGAGCCCAGCTCTTCTTTCTTATGTCCAAATCTCCCGACTCCAGAGCCCAGCTCCTCTTCCTTATGTCCAAACCCCCCCACCCCAGAGTCCAGCTCCTCTTCCTTATGTCCAAATCTCCCCACTCCAGAACCCAGCTCCTCTTTCTTATGTCCAAATCTCCCCACTCCAGAGCCCAGCCCCTTCGCCTGCAATGTTAGCAATTACATTTTTTTCTTAATGTCCCATAATTTAGTAAAAGATTCCATGTTAATTTTCATTAATAGCTCTGGCCAGACATTCATTTCTCAAGTGGATGAGATATTTTTAAATGACACCTTGATTTCTGTTCCATGTTTCTGTACTTTGACTAATTTTACTTACCTTACAGCTGCAAAAACTTAATTTACTGGCTAGACTCTGTTAGAGGTATGACATGTTTAATCTGTGAATAACCTGACATTTTAATGCATTTTCACTATGACATTATGAATGAATAAGCAAAGAAATTACTTGTAATAATATTTTGATGCGTAAATTTTCATTGACATGCTTTGTTTTAAAAAATTCTAATACAATTTAACCACATGATATGTACAATACCCATATCAAATTGATCACATTTTTAGTTTTTGTGGATTGCTTTAAAGTGGGAACACAACATGCTGATAAATGAACATGCAGCATCTTTAAGACTGTGCTGATAAATACCCTTCCTCTATGATTATGATTTTGTGATTCTTAGCGTATTAGTGACTCTAAAGATATGTCTTATCAAAGTTATTTATTTTCTATTTCCATTTCTCAAACAACATCTTAAGAGATTGCTTTAGAGAGAGCTTCTTAAGTGCGATCTTAATTGGCACTGGAACACCTGATTGGTTGTCATCGATGGCTTGAGAATCCATTATTCCCTCCATGCAGCAACTACTTGACTGCCACATGAGAGAAAGAGGTGTTTTCATAAATATAACACTGAAAGAATCCTTCAAAATATTGCATTAATCAGAACTGAGGAGAAGCTAAAAATCCAATAGAAAATTACAAATTGAATCATCTAACCATGAATATTATTTTTGCCGTTTGAGTGCAAAAACCCGCCTCCCCAGATTGTAGTATCACCAGTTTATTTTTTGCTTGTTTTATAAAACACCTGCGTGCACCATGTTTGCATGTCATTGATATCGGGAGGAGCAATGGCACAACAGCTGAAAGAAGAGTTGCGTTACTGTCTAAACTTATGAGAATGTCCTATGTGCTATTGACTACTAAGGACTATTCCAGGGTGCTTTTTTGTGGAAAATATATTAGGCTTACATGTTAATGAACCTGCAGTGTCAACTCACCCGATGAACTAAATTTTTAATATACTATGACTTAGGCAAATTTAGAGGGGTCAGGGATGTTGGAAATTGGAGGAACGAGTCCACCCTAATATCGCCAGAAGCTCTTTCTCAATTAATAAATAAATACATAATGAGCAGTATGTTCCTCATCTTTCCTTATGAATCTGCATGTTACTGAGGCCAATTCACTGTGCATTCAGAGCACAAGTACGAAACCTAACGATGTGTGTAGTCATGTGTCAGACAAAATAATTTTATCATATGGATGTTATTTTTTAGTTAAGTGATGTTTGGTTATGAAACCGTACCCTTAACGATGTTTGTCTTGTGTTAAATGTGCAGTATGAGCCGACAACAGCAAAAACAGACAGCAGACAGAGGCTCAGACCCACCTTACGAAAGAATATCTTACAGGAGATATACTTAAGTAAGAACGTTTCAGGAAACGTGTTGGAACGTTAAAAGACAACTTAAGGTAGAACTTACGCACAATGTAGCATTAAAAAGGTTTCAGGAAATGCATCCTAGATCTTTGCACTGCAGCATATGTGGTATGTTTGGCACTTTTACTTTCATATAAAATTAAAAACCATATGTAGAAAGATGATCTTGTGAAAAAATATTGTTTTAAGTTTTAGATCAGTACACTGCAGGTTTGGAGACTGAGGCCTGTGTTGCTGAGAGTGGTGCAGTGCTATCACAGCTGTGAAACATTGCGTTTCTGAACCTGCTCTTCCCTATGGTAGATCCAGCTTTGTCCAGTTTTTCCCAGTAAT
Source organism: Isichthys henryi (assembly GCA_026776945.1). Lineage (NCBI taxonomy): Eukaryota > Metazoa > Chordata > Actinopteri > Osteoglossiformes > Mormyridae > Isichthys > Isichthys henryi. The sequence goes on along the minus strand of JAODJX010000042.1, from coordinate 13,749,874 downwards.
CATAATTGAAATCTTTTGATTCCGGGAAAGCTTAGTCTCCTGGGCAGCGATAGCTAAAGCATTGATCATGGAACTGTACCATCCTACTGCGTATGTTTACAGGGTAATATTAGGAGGTCTGGCTCACCTCGATAATCAACCTCTGCATCCCCAAGGTCTGAAGGTAGAGGCAAAATGTGGAGATGATCAGTACATTTTCAGCTGAATACACACATGTATATATTTATACAGAGTTGTCCTCTGTGCCATCTATTTTTGAGGGCAGAGATAGTAAAAGCAGCTTTCTTACTCTTCGTTGCCTCCCTGTCCTTCTCCCCAGTATGGACGTTAAGCTTTGCTGTAGTGGACGATGCCACTCAATGTCAGGGATAATTAGCAGTTACCAGGTGCATCCCGTTAGCATTCTTTACAGGTAGCGTTGCGGATAATCTTGGGGATGCCATGGTTACTGTATGCCTGTAGGGTGCAGATTGGTGACTGCTTGTGCGTTGTGGATTCCCCTTGGGCCATCGCCATACATATCTTCTGTATGTATATAGCTATATGTACAGTGTGTATCTGTTTATATTTGTGTGTGCGTGTATGTGTCGGTTTGCATAGGTGGCTTTTGGAGACCAAAATGTCCTCAAACTGTGGTAAAACCTGAAACTTCCTTACGTTTGGGGTCATTTTTATGATTAATTATCTGAAAATCTGTGAATGCAATTAAAAAAGTAAAAATGCCAACTTATGGTGAGATTTAGGGGTGGATTGGGGTTAAGGGTGTCATTATTGGGGTTGTGGTTTTTTCCATAGAAATGAATGGAAGGTCCCCATTGGATTGGCATGCCAACATGTATGTGTGTATTAGGTTTATATTACATTGTGGGGACCAAATGTCCCCCATAATGTGATAACTACCTGTTATTTTGACGTTGTGCGGGTTATTTTTCAGGTCCCAAGAAAGATCTGTGAATGCAAGCAAAAAACTTAAGGTTGAATCTGGAATCCATGACATTAAGAACCTAGCATGGCTGAAATACTTTGTATTACTTTATAGTAAATTGTGCAATAGCAGTGCTACTGTAGGTTTATGACAGGCTTGGGTCTACAAAGGATTTTAGATAGAATGCATAATAATTTGCTTCTTATGATGTTTATATGGGACGATCCATGTCTGTATACTGCATATGCTTCTATTAAATCTGTCTTATAAACAACATGGTCTATACCACTTTGTAAGGAATTACCGCATAATAGTTACACCAGTGATAAAGAAAATCCCTCAAATACAGGATTATCTGGAGGTTTCTACAGAGACCCAGACAGAACAACATACCGTAAATGGTGATAATCGTAGCTTTCAAAGGCACAGCTAAATTTACATAGCTGTTGATGTGCTTCATGTACACCCACAATCGTCTAAACACAAGACACAGATGCAACCGATAACTTCTGCCATTCATATGTTATGCTGAAACTCTGAAGCATGGGCTATTCTGGATGTCAGTCCTGGTGAAACTTCAATGACCAATCACTATTTTAAATTTCAAAGCAGATAGCCATTACCTAGAAACACTCACTGGAAATGATTCATTTCCACATTTTATGTTATTTGTCATTTTATCTTTCAGAGTCAGAGAGTTCATTATATAAATGTGAGTCAGATATAATTAAACTAACAATTGTGTATTTCTGAAAGAAATAAGAATAACTATCCTTGATTATGCAGTGCCTTCAGCTCTCTTTCTTCTGTCATTGGATGAGGATGTCAGAAGCTCAACAAAACCAAACTTCTTAGCTACTTTTCGTGCTACAAAAAAAAAATCATTAAACTTTGATCTTAATTCACTGACTCACTGGCTATTATTAAAGCGTTAAACGTTTTCTGAAAGCATATTCATTTTTGTCATAGAGTCTGCCTACGTTGTAGGCTGCATGTCTCCTATGTGAATCCAAGTTTTCAATTTTCCAATTCTGATTTAAAGCACTAATTGTAAAAGCACACTGTGAGGTAAAAATGCATATTTCTTTTTTCTCTAAAGTACTAGGCATAGAAATATATTTTGAAAAGCAGAAATGTCTCTGTAGTTCCTCAGTATACTTTTGGAGACAAAGCGAGAGGGGAAGAAAGATAAAGGCATAAGAAGTTAATTAGCCACCCTTGGAAATTGTCGGTCTAAAGATGTAACCACTGAATAAGTATAATGGATTCTTGACAGGAAATTAGTTTAGAACTCAGTAATATTCATGAAGATGAAGAAAAAAATGACAGTGTTTGATATGGTGTCACCAAGCAACCATGCAGTTAGCTGTGCCGTATTTTACCCTCACAAAGGTAACTAATTTCAAACTAGAGTAATGTTAATGTACTTCTTTCAAAAAAAATTTGATGAATTTTTAAACTCGTTTAAATAAAGTCTTCATTTATCATTCAAAGCTCTTGCTCTTCACTCTCTCAACCCCATTTTCATATTTTAAAAACTTTTTGTGGATAATTGCATAATGAAGTAAATTGGGTAAGGTGAAAATCCCATATTTTATAATGTATTTTGTCCACTTCCATTCAAATTTTTAAACATGCAAGACCAAAATAAGTAATGTATTTCTGATCTTTTAGGGCAATATACAGAAATCCCCCAATAATATGCTTTGCATAATGTAACAGGTATAAACCAATTCATCCTACAGTATCATTCTTTTTCTCTCTCCAGTTATGCAGTACTGGAGTCTCCCCCAGCCAGCATAGTAGAGCAGTGAAAATCCTGTAGGGGGGACTAATGCCAGCTGATCACTGACAATTGTTCGCAATGTTCTGTTTTTATATATATATTTTCTGTTCTGTGCGTTGATGTCTAAATACTCATATTGAAAGTGCTCAGTGATTCCAATTCAGATTATTACACTGATTTGTTATTATTCTGGATGAACTAAGCACACACACACACACACATAGACACACACACACACACACACACACCCTTGTGAGGTACTGCATCTTCATTGTACTCCAGTGATTGTTCCCGTCCCCATTTTGGTTAAGTACCTGCACTCCATCCCTGTTTCTGCCTCCTTTTTCTGATATTAGGTTCAGTTTAGAAACCCTGTCTAACCTGCCTGTTTTCTGACCAGTTTCTGTTATTATCTCCGTATTTGGATTTTGACTGAAATTCTGCTGACCTGCCTGTTTTTGATTCTTGCTTCCTGGATATTGGACTACGATTGTGGATAGTATCTTCAAAGATCCATTCTCCTCACCACTACACAATCACACTGTATAGAAATATGAATGACAATGAAGACAGGAAATTATATTTTAATTTGTTTTAAAATCAGTTGATTTAAATAAAATTTTGTTTAACCAAATGCAATTATCTCAGTTGTTGTTGAAAAACATTTTTTTGTACTATAGACATAAAAATAGATTCTGGAGCCACACCAGTTCTCTAACCAACAGGTTAGTGTGACCCACTACAAGCAACAAGTGGAAGAGATCCTTGTGAACAGAAAGTTTGTAACTTCGTAACAGGTTCAAATACAGTAGAACTGTGTTTTCTTTGTGATTTTATTTCAGGAGTTGGACTGGATGTAATAGAACCCAAGATAAAATATCAAACAGGATTTTAATTCATGAATTTATATATTTTTGTCTGAGAAAGAGGGACCGAGGGAGAAAATCGATAGAAATAACCTTGATCACATAACCCCCCCATGGAGACATCCAGAGTGTTACGCTGGCCGAGCTGAAAGGAGGCAGACCCCGAAATGCAGAGACTTGGAGCTTTATTTCTCTGATCGGGTGGAACAAAAGCCAAGAGGGAGACGCTGAATCGTGGTCGAGGGGCAGGCGAGAGTCGGGAACCGTTGAGGTCAGTCAGGCACGAACAGACGAGACGGGGATCCGGGGAGGAGACAGGAGGGTCGGCGAGGAAGCAGGGGACGAGCAGGGAAGGCAGTGAGGTGAGCAGGGAGGACACAGCAGGCAAGACGTAGCAGGAGGACAAAGCACAGAGAAAACGCTCAGTAAGGCACATCACAAGAATGGCAACAATACTTCGCATAGCTTGCTGGGAGAGTTGTGGTTAAGTAGCCGGCCCATCACTTTGTGATCGGTGGCCGGTGCCCTGCCCCGCCTGTGTGGGCGTGACACAGAGGCCATGTGCCATCCCTACACAGCCTATCTATACGACTGATATTAAATTTCTGATAAGTGCATTGAAGTGCTATTGAAGTTTGTACAAATGCAAGTTATAGAAATAAAAAACATACAATTTGGAATGCAATAGGATATGGTTTTAGTTCCCCTAATTAATTAGTGGTGAATGTCTGATTATTTGTACATCAAATAACAGTTTTTAGCTCTGTCTGGTGCTTCAGGATTTGAACAGTTCATTATGGTTCATGTCAACCTCTGTCTCTTTCCCTTACAGTAAAACAGGATAGTGTAAAAATGCGGTTCTGAAACTTCCTGCAATCAAGGACGTCTTTCAGGATGTATACTAATATCTAAAGGGCAAGTGTGGTCAACAAAACATTTGTCATGCATCAGTTGTCCATCTTTCAGGCTTCTTCCACCTCCCAATCTCCACATTTGAGGCGACTTGTGGAATAGACAGTGATTGTAATTTCAATCGATCTTACTGACCTTACCCTGGAAGTCAGCTATTTGCATGTTTTATCCATTTGGACACATTACAATATTACACACAAACGACAGGATTTCTGGAAATTCCTGTCTAATTTGCGGTATGCGGCAGCTAGACTTACTTTTCGGAGGAAATGGGAATCTGCTCTTCAGTAAATGCATTCTTTCATTCTGTTGTTGACATTTTAATGAACCTGTAAAACACCACAATTGAAGTAGAAGAAATAAGAACTTTGGAAAGCTCGAGTTAATGAGAGGACGACTCGAAATGCTTTCCTTTGGTATTCCTTTCTATCCTTCTTCCTTCCTGCTTTTAACATGTAACTCTATTTCAATAACTATATTGAATAACCACATAAAAAATTAAAATATTGTATGGTCTGTATAAATATATATAAAAGATTAAGTTGATATGTATATATATATATATATATATCCAGTACAGGATCATGGGGGGCCTAGAGATTATCCCGGGAAGCATAGGTCGGCATGCCACCTAACTGCATGTCTTTGAACTGTGGGAGGAATCAGGAATACCCAGGAGGATCCCATACACCATGCAGAGAGCAGGACCCTCCAGCCCCAGAGGTGGGAGCTCACACAGCCTCCCACTGAAGCACCTTGCCACCATAAAACATGCTCCTCAGATAACAGATTACAAGCAATATGATTCTTTTTGGTACATTCAGTGCTCTGTGTTTATGATGGCTTGTGAATTAAAAAGTAGAGTTTATTGATTAATCATCGAAAAATACAGTGTATTGATTAATCATTGTTCAAGAGGCTGTATGGAAATGGTTGGGAATTGCTTTTAATCGCTCATTAAGGATGTGAAAGTTTTCTTTCTGCATGCAGGATTTCTTCTTCCTTGTCCCCTAAAGGCATGTATAGAAATCATATTAGCTACTTTTCTGTAATGTTTTCTCCAAGAATTCAGCTCAACATAGAGATTTGGGGTACAGTTCAATGTGTGTTCATGTGTGTGTGTGTGTGTGTGTATGTGTGTGTGTGCGAACGGGTATACCTATCCTTAAGGGGACACAATGTCCCCATAATGTGATAAATATCGTTTTTTTTTCCCTTATGGGGACCGGTTTCCTGGTCCCCATAAGGGAAAACTATTTTATAAAAATCAGTGACAGCTATGAAAAAACTAAAAATGCAAAAACTCTTGTATTTTGCCTGGTTACTTATGGTTATGGTTAGTGAGGGGGGGGGGGGGCAAAATTTTCAATCCTGGAACATGAACAGCTTAAAATGTGTAGTAGAGAAATAAACTACCCAGGAATTTTCTAGTAGAGAAAGCACCTACGTCATCTCACAGCTCAGATTAAGGACAGGGAACTGGACAACACTACAAGGTAATTTTCAAGGTGGGGTTAAGGTGGTTCATTTATTTAATCTGGTGAACAACCACTCATTTCAGATCAATTTAATTAAAACATATTGGTATGTTCTTCATATAATGAAAATGATGCAAAAAATGTGATCTATGTTTTTGTTAATAATTACTGATTAGTGTTACTCATCTGATATCCCATCTTGTGTGTGGAAGAGTATTCAATTATCACCAAGTGAAAAGTGTTCAATGACACTACAATTGTTTGGAGCAGAGGATTAGGAAATATGTTACAGTTCAATGAAATTAAATTGGATATATATGTTCAACAATCAGTGCTCCATATTATTTGTTGCTTCTGTTGGAGATCAGAAACATGTATTTATTTTGCTTTGGTCCAGTCAATGAATATCGACGCCACCCGATATCCATTGTTCTTTGATTTGTCCTGATGAATGGACAGCAATTGTCTAGGAAGGCACAAGATCTTGTTGTCTTAAATTAAAATCAGTTGAAATATTGCTGTGTTTGATCTCAAGATCAGTGTTAATTTCTATATTTAGTAGCAACTTTTTTTTTAACACCTATTGTGAAGTTTCAGTTTCATTATTATTCATTTCTAACAATGACCATGTCAAACCATCTGACAGAAACTGCTTATTTGAATTTATCAGACAATATTTTATAGTCCATCCATCCATCCATCCATCCATCCATCCATCCATCCATCTCCTACCGCTTTTCCGGGTCGGGTCGCAGGGGCAGCAGTCTAAGTAGGGAAACCCAGACTTCCCTCCCCAGCCGCACTTTATCCAGCTCTTCCGGGGGAATCTTGAGGTATTCCCAGGCCAGTCAAGAGACATACTGTAGTCTCTCCAGCGTGTCCTGGGTCTTCCCCAGGGCCTCCTCCCAGTGGGACATGCCCAAAACACCTCACCAGGGAGGCGTCCAGGAGGCATCCTGAGCAGATGCCCGAGCCACCTCGTCTTGCTCCTCTTGTTGCAGAGGAGCAGCGGCCTAGGGTGTCCTGGTGTCTCGACACCAATATTCACTGCTGACCCAACCCTAACAGTTGCATAACAATAACAATTTTTGCCGAGCTTGTTGGGTGCTGGTTTCCACTGGATCGATCGTTCCATCCCCCTCTGGAACCAGGTAAAAATTCATATTTTTACGTTTTTATAGATTTTCAAATTGAAACCATTCTGATCTGCACATGCCTAGTGTAAGAATGTGTAAATGCTCTACAATGGATTGGCATTCCTCATAGGGTGTACAACTTCTTTTTTTCCCTAAGCTGCTGGGGAAAGGCTCAAGACTCAACTGCAATTCTCTGAGTGAAATACTCGGGAAAAATGGCTTTCTTTGTGGCCCTGACTATTCTCAAGCAGCACAAAAATTGACTAGCTGAGTGGTAAGGTCCACGTCAGGTTCCAGGGGTGACGGCAATAATGACGTTATTCACAGGCTGTTCGACAATCGGTCACCTGGGTCTGCAAATCAATGACTCAACAGCCAGTACATTTTTGTTGATGCTAATGTATGTCCTGGTGGTATTCAGTACAGGAAATGTTCATAGTTACAATGTACAAATTGTTCAGGGCATTTCTGTGGTTAGAGAGTTACAGTTACTTTGTGAGGTGAGAAACCAGGGAAGTGCACTGTGAAAAACAGGCCACTGTACAGTAACACAGCCTGGTTCCTGAAGGCACAAGTACAGGCTTTCTTCTGAAGTACTACTCAGGTATGATTTTTGATACATTCTAAGAGTACTTTTATATACAATTATCAGGTTTGTCATCAACTGATTTTCATTCCATCCTACCTATCATGAAAATAAATGCATACACTTGATTCAGTTGAATAATGCAGCAGATGTAGCAAACAGCAGCTGGCATAAACAGTAAGGATGTATGAGGGATAAGCATTGTTAGTGTCCGTCGAATCCTAAACGATCATGTATTTTATCATGCATACCTATTCATTAAAAGAGACATACAGTAAGGACATCCAAGTTAGTAAGCACTCAGGGAGAGCTCTCAAGATCTCTTAAAGCCAGAGGAACTACCAAACATGGCCAAAGCCACATCCATACCCATGCCAGGGTATACACACCCCTTCTGTTGCTGTTTTGAGGCTAAGTGATTCGTGTAAGTTGCCCCATAGGCTGCTACAGTATATAATGTAAACGCAACTGTGAAAGAGTAAAGGCTCACCATGATACACCTCTTCTGCACATCACCTCTTAGAATTAAGGGACAATTTTGCAATGTTAGTGGTAGCAGTGAACTCTTTCCCGCTGAAATGGCAGAGTGACTGCTTTTTCACTTATTTATTTTTTTAGTATAGAGCATGTGTCAAGCATGTGGTCTAAGTTACCTTCATCGTGCTCCTATATCGACCAGGAAAACTAACTGATTTGTGCTGGGGCGGTGGTGCCCACACACTTTACCACATTCTCCCTCTGGCTTCATTTGCTTTTCAGCTTTATTACTACAAAGTCCATCAGTTTGCCTTTACCTCTGCCTTTTACATGCTGACCAATCACATACAGGGTGAAGCATTGGAATGGGAAAGTACTGCACATGATGTGATCGGAAAGAGTTGCTGCACATATAAACCATGCCAGGATATTACAGTATTCAGCTTATAATAAAACCATTCGAAGGTAGTTGCGCATGTTTAAGAACCAGTATGTTTGATGAGTAAAATTTTCTACTTTTTTCATCTTTCAGTGAACATGTATCAATTGAATGGTTGGAACGTGTATTTCAGAATAGCAATGATCTCAAGCTGGTTGTAAAAAAGTATTAGTTGTTTAAGTGCAGATTAGTTCCCTTGGCATCATTGTGTAATTGGCAAGTCTGTGATGGTGAAAGCATTTCTTCTCTGAGTTCCCCTGGTGTCCGCTGTTTGCAGTGTTAACTGGATTGAAACTGAGTCAGGTCTGGCAAACATGCTAACATTAAACTGGAGGATGGGCAGTATATTTGGTTTGTGGCCAGTTGTGGCCACTGTTGTTCTCTCCCTAAGACAGGGGAAAAAATATCACTGAATCAAAATTATGCTTTTTTTCTTTAACCTGTAATGTTCTTCCTAATGCACACTCTTACTGCAAATATTAATTGTAAAATATTCAGGCAATATTAAAACAGCAAAAATACTAATATTAATAGTATTTTTTAGTCCAATTTCACATTTTCACACAGGTCTGTGTGAAACAGCTGTGCAATATAGCTATTAAAATTTGTGTGTAGAATTCTATACATGGAGGGACCTGCATTATCAAGTTTACAGGTCTGAAATGATGCATAGTGTAGTATTCTCTTTTTTTAAACAATATTTTGTCTTTCCTGAAGACAAGTCCTTTGATCACATGCACACACAGACAGACACAGACAATTGAGTAATATGCTTCCTGTAACTTTATAAAATAAGAAAATAGCAATCCAATCAATATATTATTCTGAAAAAAAATGAATTAGGAACATTGTAGTCTATGGGTCATTATTTGGATGAGTTAGATCACCAAAAACACTACATCCTGCAGTGCACATGTTCTACAGTGACTGATTGCTGCAAGAATGCAATTAGTTCATTACTGAATTACTGCTGGTTAATCATCAGCAACTGGTATATGGTAAACATTTCTCTGGAAAATTGTGCTGACAATATAATGCCTTAATCACGATAAATGTTAACCATACTGGAAATGTTAATGTATTTAATTCCAAATGTTTCAAATGAGGTGTTTCATTCATTATGACTATTAATAAGTGATGATAGATAGATAGATAGATAGATAGATAGATAGATAGATAGATAGATAGATAGATAGAAATTCCTTGTATAAAACACTAGTCCTCTTTTATGCTAAACTGATCTTGCTTACAGTATAAGACTTCTTGCTCATTTAAAGCAAGTCATATACAGTCTGGTATTTCTTAAACATTGTGTTTTAAAGAAATCTACTGTATTGTTAAATTCACCTCAGACTGCCAATGCAGTGCTTAAGGTCCAGATTTTTTGACCATAAGGTTTCAAGTCTCTGGAGGGGCACAGTGTATTAATGAGTATGTACCCTGAAAGGCTTCAGTAGAACAATAGTAAATATGTAAATGTAAAACAAAAATGTATAAAACATGTACACTAAAGTAAATGTGTTAACCAATTTAGGTATATCAACTTAGAAAATGATTTTATACATACAGTATTTATATGTGATACTTTTCAGAGTAATCAAAGCTTGCTCAGATAACATATAGATATGCATTCCAAACTGCATCCTAAAACTGACACACACACACACACACACTGCTATATGTAAATATTTTTAAATAATTTTACTGAGAAAATTCGATATAATTAAACAAAGGGTTCTCGCTACAAAAATGTGATACTGACAAGCTTGACAAGGTAAATAATTGAATATGTTTCACTATTTAAGTGATCTGCTTTATAACAAATTGCCAAAGAGCATTTTTATGGCTGTAACGAGGGTATCTTGGATTTTTCTCATTCAGCTCCCTTGGAATTATAATATTTATGAAGAATGCCATGACACAGAATTCAGTCACTATTCCTCAGAGGAGTTATTAAAATGCTTACATTATTAATCCTTCAGCCAATTAACATTTGGTTCATATGGTTTTGTGTGCCATCCGGATGTCATAAGGTTGTACATATGTTCACGTCTTAATTAACTGATTTACCCTTGTGGCTCGGTGACCCTGTTTCACCCCAGAGCATTGTGGATGACATCATTCAGTATTTCATCATCTCATGCCAAGAGGTCAAAAGCTGAGCCTACGACCTATGACTCTGCTAGTGTCCTGAGATGCAACATTCCAGATATATGCATTGCTTGGATCATTATGGCCATTCAGGTTGGGTTATTGGGCAGTAATGCAAACACAAGCTTTCTGTATAAGATGGATCTTCTTCTGCATTTCATCAATGCCATATGGTGACTTTGAGACCCTTCGATTCCTTGGGGTCCCTTGGGGGACATTGTAGTAATACGGGCTTCCCTGTAAAATAAAGCTAATTTGCACACAACCATACATTATGGTAACATTACCCAATAATTTAACAGCCTCATATATCTCGATATACAGGATATCTATTTTAAATGCAATATTATGAACTATTGAAGCTACAGTACACATTTGTTCAGGTTGCTATCGTCCTTTACAATTATGGTTAAGCTCTAGGCAAAGCTACTTTCATAAGTATCTGACCTTTTTGATGAAAAAAAAATGTATAAAACACACTATGTCCAGAAATGCAGAGAAAGAATCATACTTACATTATTTAAACTGAGATGCCACCAGTCATCCATCCATCCATTTTCCAAACCGCTTATCCAGCTCAATTTTGGATCTCCCTCAAAACCTTTTTAGTGAATGATTGAGCTACACCTAGCTTAGACTTTGAGCATTTATTTACTTTCATCCATCCATCCATTTTCCAAACCGCTTATCCTTACTGGGTCGCGGGGGGTCCGGAGCCTATCCTGGAAGCAATGG
>JAODJX010000042.1:13712423-13725807 GCA_026776945.1 Isichthys henryi | reverse complement strand
GACCCAGGCGGAGATTCGAACCCGGGTCTCAGAGGTGTGAGGCAACAGTGCTAACCACTGCACCACCATGCCGCCCCCAAAAACAACAACAAATGAAAAGATACTAATGTTAAGTCATAAGAGAAATATATACCAATATTCATAAAAATGTGTGGTGGGGGCATGTCCGGCTACAAGCGGACACGTGCATGTTTGGGAGGGGTGGGGAAACCCAGAATCAGGCCAGGGGCTACAAGTGGTAGTTGGTTCTGCGAGGGACACTGGCTTCCTGGTGTGATTGTTGTCAGTCATCAGCACCCGTATCTGGTTGAGTCTGTGTCACCAGACAAGACAAGTGCACGGTTCAGTTCTTTTCTCCCTCTCCGTGCCGTCTTGCCTTTTTGTCTCTCCAGACTGATGGCTGGAAATGGGCTGCAGCTGGGTAGCTTTACTAGCCTCCAGCTGTGGATAATCGGGGCTCCCACACCATGGTGCCAAGCTGCCTGTTTGCTGCCGGCGCGGCGCAGCAGCCATGCTGCCACAAGAAGGAACAAATCAATACTCAGAACAAAAACAATACCCCATCCATCCATCTTCCAGCTACTAACCCAATATCTGGTCTGGATGCAAATTTAATCAATACTGAATAATGATTCTCTCATTTGTGTATGTTGCCACACAGAGATGGTGAATGTGGAGATACCGAACTTCATGTTCTTAACGTACCCATGTTTCATGACCTGCAGCTAATCGCTGAACCATCCATCCATCCATCGTTTGTAAAAATGTGTAAATAGAAGCAAGGCTTTGTTTGTTGCTATCCATGAACTATTGTGATGACTGAAAAAAGGCAAATGACATGAGTGATTAAATGAATTGTACCGATTAATTTAAAAAAATGCCTGAGTAGCCCTGAAGTCAGTCTACATTAGGAAAAGACTGAGAAATTTCTAATTTTCAGATCTAACTGGGTTCACACTTCTCGTGTGACTCTCCATCATCATTCCACCCAGTCCAGGGTCATCTTGAAGTGATTCAGCCTTAATAGTGTCAGCACCCCCAGCTATCCTAACCAGGCACAGCTGAATTCCCCTATTATGATGAGGAACTTCAGCTTGTAAGGTGATGAGACAGAGTGATCAGACACTGAATCGCCTCTTTGTTTCCCCCAGCTAATGAAAACTCTAAAAACATTAAGAAGCATTGGTACTGTAAGTGGCTTGGCCCTTATGGAGGTGCTCACCAATCAAGTGTTTATTTTAATGTTTTCCCTAAGTAACTACACGTCTACTTTCTTCACTTTTTTTGTTTATGTGCTTGTTTTGTAACTCCGTACAACTTGTGTCTATGAATTCAATATCCCCACAGTAGATACCATACATCTGCACCAAATGTACCAAGTATACAGTACAGAACATTTTGTGGTATGGTATCAGTTTTTCTTTTCTCATTTATTCTCTCCAAATGGACATACATTTCGTGCTAAAGGCTCTCCTTTCTGACTGTGCTCAAAAAGAATTTTCAACCCTCATCCCTATTAATATTACTCTGTTTCAGAGTGGATGCAGAACAATACCCGCAGTGAAGGAATGCAAAAATGTGAAAGTTGCTCATTTCATTGCACAGATTTATGTCAGTATGTACTTTTTTCTATGTTTTCATATGGCTATAAGCTATTTTAACAACACAGGATTGACAGCTTCATTTTACTTGTAGAACAATAAAAGAAATGATCTGTATTTTCTCCATCTATCTTCTGACCAGTTATATGCCTGTACCCTGTCTCAGGCAGCCTAGAGTACAGGCAGGAGAGCATCTTGGATGAGATGCACACATATGAATGGAATTATGGGCATTTAGAGACAGGACTTAAACTGAAATACATGCCTTTGAGCTGCAGGAGGAAACTAAAGTATCCAGAGGAAAGGAGAGAACATGTAAGCTCCTCAAGAAGAGTAGAGGTTATATTGAACCCCCAACCATGGATGTGATAGGCTACAGTGCCCCTCCCAATACAAAACAGTTTCATTACAAATGCATTTGCTCGCTTGCTTGCTGGGATGTTCTGAAAAAAAAAAATTAGGGGTGAACTGCTAAACATGATTTAAACTGCTTGTTAAAATTCTTGTAAATATTTGACATTACCAAGACCGTTGTTTAGGATCCAACCTAACTTTTGTATTATTCAATGGTTCTCAACTCGGTCCTTGGGAACCCCCAGACGGCCCATGAATTTATTCCCTCTCAGCTCCTTGCCAGACAGTGCACATTATTGCTCCCTCTCAAAAACAGCGAGCAAATATGTGGACTGGCTGGGGTCCCCGAGGACTTTGTTGAGAAATTCACCTACAGTATCAGTGCAGTTGACCTTGGTCAGTAGGATCTTGGTATTAAATTCCTGTGTCTGTTGGTCAGACAGAAAGCCAACCATATCGTCGGGTTAATCAAATACCTGTATTCCCCATAGATTTTATTTGCCTAAAAACCATTTGTACCACTGTACTCCTGAGCTAAGCATTTGATCCAGATTAACTCTCTCAAAGAACTACAACAAATAAATCAGTTTTAATTTTAGAGTGGCTCTGAGACATTTTGGTTTAGAGCTTAAGGTGTTAGAGTATACACTGAAATAAGCTAACAAAAATTATTCCTATTTTATGCAAAAACTACTGTCATTTTACTGATGTGCAGTATAACATCTATGTCTTCAGGTCAGAAATATATGCTGAAATTCATTCAAATATTTCCTAGAGCCTTCAATATTTCAGAATGATATGTAATGTGTACTAGCCTCCTAATTGACAGATTTCTCAAAAGGTTAAAGAAGCGCAACCTTGATTGTGCAATAGGGAAAAAAAATCTATATATTGGCAGAAGTCTTCTTTTTTCTCTGTATCCCGGATCAATCATTTACCTTCAAGGAAACACAAAGAATAACTTATTATGTGCCCAAAAATTAACAGACCTTTTACTCTCACAACTAAAATTGGGTTGTACACGGGTACTTACACAATTGATTATCCTTGTGAGGGCATTGTCTGTGAAACATTCCTTGAAGAACGAAATAAATCTTAGCTTAAATAAGCACAAATAAATCTCCCAAATGTGAAGCATGCTGCTTGAGAAACATAGTCAGTCCAGCCGCTACCTGATGAAAGGAAAAATTATTATTTTGAGCAAGCAGCAAAAGTGAACATATAAATGCATTTTAAAGACTACATACTGTATAAAGCATAAGCAACACACCCAAATACTTCAGACTGCTCTGTGTGGTGTGACTTTCAAAGGCAGCTTTCTTAAGTGGCCCAAGTAAAACTATTTTCTGCTGCCACATTTTGTCCTTCTTGTACACATTTCTGAGGCACAGTGTTGCATATAACCATGGAGTTCACTCTTTGTACCAGTTCTGTTCTAGTCCATGTTAGGCAAAACCACAATAATTCCTTTAATTTTTGTACTAATTATACTCAACTGTACATTGCACTTACACCCAGTTAACTAAATAGGGTAACTATTCGTTAGATGGGTCTAAATGATAAGTGCTGGAAGGTTCTAAATTGCTCCAGCTAAGGTCTGTGCCAATAAAATGCAACTGGGGGACCCTTAAGAGCAAATATGAAAACTGCTTCCAGTGAAAACTTACAGGAATTTTTAAACCAGTAAAGGATTTTGAGCTTTACAAAAATAAATAAATGGAAAATGAAAAATATTCTGAAGATGCACAGTTTCTCTTTCAAGAATGCTGAGACAGTAATTCATGTCTTTAGCAGCTCTGTGCCAGATTACTGTAGTTCTTTATATACTTACAGAATCCCTTCCCAAAACAGAAAAATAGCTCATATTACCCTAGTGCTACAGTATGTGTCATATGTTAGCTTCCAGTATCTTTAATAATCATTTTGTTAATTACTTTTAAAGTCACGCATAGGGTAGCCTCAAAATAAATATTCAGTGCCATTGTCCTATATGATCCTGAACATCCCCTTAGATCTACCAACAAAGCTATTCTTAGGGTCCGGTGTATTACATGTCTAATGAAAGGCAGCTGTTCCTTTGTTGGTAATGCACCTACTGTAGGCTTAGGAGGAATATTCCATTTAGAGCCCGATAGTTTCCTCATTTAAAATACTCTCAATATTCTACTCTGTGTACTACTCTCTTTTGGTATACATTTATGTTATTTTTATTTTCAAGTTTGATATTTAAATTCAAAACTTATTCATATTGTGGATTGTTACGATCGCCGGTGATCGGGTAAGCGCATGGGCAGGCAAGCGGGCAGAAAGTAGGCAAGGAGCCGAGAATCGGGGCAAACGGGGATTTAATAGGGGATTGGAAACACCGGAACGGACCACGGGTACTGACATCGACTAACATCAATGATGGACAAGAAACCAGGGCAAGACACGGACTGAAATAGAGAAGACTGGGCAAAAATGAGTGGACACAGCTGGGCAAGATCAGGGAAGCACACGTGGATAATCAGGAGGTGTGGCATACACGAGGATCGTATGAGCCGGGCATGACAGTGGATATCGCTGAAGTTTTTTTTTTTTTATTCCAGTTTTGTGTTTTCTCTATGAAAGTTCATTAAAATAAAGCCTATAATTATCATTTTTCAGTT
Source organism: Isichthys henryi (assembly GCA_026776945.1). NCBI lineage: Eukaryota > Metazoa > Chordata > Actinopteri > Osteoglossiformes > Mormyridae > Isichthys > Isichthys henryi. Next base: position 13,721,204 of record JAODJX010000042.1, on the reverse strand, counting down.
TGTATAGTTCACATAAATCCTATGCTGCTACAAATTGTAACTTTATGATATTTATTTCAATATCACTACCAGTTTTGTAAATGAGTAAAAGAACAGGTTCCATTCGCCTCTCCTGGAGCCAACACCTTATCGTGGTGGAGGGGTTTACCTGTTCCAATGATCCTGGGAGCTAAGCTGCCCGGGGCTTTATGCCCCTGTAGGGTCACCCAAGGCAAACAGGTCCTGGGTGAGGAACCAGAGGAAGTGCGGCTCATTAGACCCCCTATAATGAGAAACAATATGGATTCACGTTTTCTCTCACCCGGATGCGGGTCACCGGGGCCCCTCCCTGGAGCCAGGCCTGGGGGTGAGGCTCGATGGCGAGGGTCTGGTGGTCAGACCTGCACCCATGGGGCCTGCTCTGACACAGCCCAAAGAAGGCACATGGGTCCCCCCTCCAATGGGCTCACTGCCTGTAGGAGGGGTCAAAGGGGTCGGGTGCAATGTGAGTTGGGCAGTGGCCGAAGACAGGGACCTTGGTGGTCCGATCCTCGGCTGCAGATGCTAACTCTAGGGACATGGAATGTCTCTGGTGGGGAAAGAGTCTTAGCTGGTGCGTGAGGTTGTAAGGTTCCGACTAGATATAGTTGGGCTCACCACGACACATGGCTCGGGCTCTGGAACTAGTCTCCTCGAGGGGGGTTGGACCCTCTTCCACTCTGGAGTTGCTCACGGGGAGATGCGCCGAGCAGGGGTGGGCCTACTTATTGCTCCCTGGCTGGGCACTTGTGCATTGCCCGTGATGGACGAGAGAATAGCCTCCCTTCGCCTTTGAGTGGGGGGACGGGTCCTGACTGTTGTTGGTGCTTATGCGCCAAATGGCAGTTCAGAATACCCAGCCTTTTTGGAGTCCTTGGAAGGGGTATTGGAGAGCGCTTCTCCCGGGGACTCTCTTGTTCTGCTGAGGGAGTTCAATGGTCATGTGGGCAATGACAGTGAGACCTGGAGGGGTGTGATTGGGAGGAACGCCCCCCCCCCCCCGTCTGAAGCCGAGTGGTGTTTTGTTATTGGACTTCAATGCTCGTCATAATGACCTTATCCAATGAACTTGTCTGTGCTTGTCCATAATGAACACCATGATCAAATATAAGGGTGTGCATATGTGCACTTGGCACCAGGACACCCTAGGCCGCAGTTCAATGACGTGGTCATGTCATCAGACTTGCGGCCGCATGTATTGGACATTGGGTGAGGAGAAGGGTGGAGCTGTCAACTGATCACCACCTGGTGATGGGTTGGCTCCGCTGGAGGGGGAGGAAGCCAATCAGACCTGGCAGGCCGAAGCGTATAGTGCAGGTCTGCTGGGAACGTCTGCCGGAATCCCCTGTCAGAAGGAGCTTCAACTCCTACCCCTGGCAGAACTTTGCCTATGTTCCGGGGCAGGAGGGGCTTCCTTATAAAGGCTGTTCGGTCCCTGTACGACCGGTGTCAGAGCTCGGTCCGCATTGTCGGCAGCAAGTTGAACTCGTTTCTGGTGAGGGTTGGACTCCGCCAGGTCTGGCCTTTGTCACCGATTCTGTTTATAACTTTTATGGACAGAATTTCTAGGCACAGCCAGATTGTTGAGGGTGTCTGGTTTGGTGACCTCAGGATTAGGTCTATGCTTTTCGCAGAAGATGTGGTTCTGTTGGTTCCATCCTACCGTGACCTTCAGCTCTAACTGGAGCAGTTAGCAGAAACCACTGGGATGAAAATCAGCACCTCCAAATCCGAGATCATCGTCTTCAGCCAGAAAAGACCGGGGAGGGAGTCCTTCCCCAAGTGGAGGAGTTTAAGTATCTCGGGGTGTTGGTCACGGGTGAGGGAAGGATGGAACGGGAGATCGAGAGGCGGATCGGTGCAACGTCAGCAGTGATGTGGGCGTTGCATTGGTCTGTTATGGTGAAGAAGGAGCTGAGCCGAAAGGCAAAGCTCTCGATTTACCTGTTGATCTACTGTACGTTTCTACCCTCACCTACGGTCATGAGCTGTGGGTAGTGACCGAAAGAACGAGGTCATGAATACAAGTAGCTGAAATGGGTTTCCTCCACAGGGTGGCTGGGCTCTCCCTTAGAGATAGGGTGAGGAGCTCGGTCATTCGGGAGGGATTCAGAGTAGAGCCGCTGCTCCTCTGTATCGAGAGGAGCCAGATGAGGTGGTGTGGGCATCAGGTCAGGATGCCTCCTGGACGCCTCCCTGATGAGGTGTTCCGGGCATGTCCCACTGGGAGGAGGCCCCTGGGAAGACCCAGCACACGCTGGAGGGATTATGTCTCTCGGCTGGCCTGGGAACGCCTCGGGATTCCCCCGGTGGAGCTGGAGAAAGTGGCCGGGGAAGGGGAATTCTGGGTTTCCCTGCTTAGACTGCTGCCCCCGTGACCCGACCCGGAAAAGCGGTAGGAGATGAATGGATGGATGGAGGTTCCATTCGAGTGTCTAATATGTTTCACTTCACCCAACTTGGTGAATTTAGGAAAAGTTGTCTACAAGTAGGATGTCCATGAAGTACACTTATTACTACCGATTGCTACACACACACACACACACACACACACACACACACACACACACACAAAGGTTTGTAATTATATCTTTGTGGGGACTCTCCATTCATTTCTATGGGGAAAACTCTAATCCTAGCATGATGACCTTAACCCTTAACCAAACAAAATATGAGAATTTTTTGGATTTTTAGTCTTTGCTTGCATTCGCAGATCTTTGTGGGGACCTTAAAAATGATTCCCACAATGTCAAAATAACAGGTTTTTATCACATTGTGGGGAACATTTGGTCCCCACAATGTAATATAAACCTAATCCACACACACAGATAGACATACACACACACACGCACACACACACACACGCACACACACAAACAAACAGAATAATCCTTTTCTGCAAAAATAAAAGACTCAATTTGATGCTGCTTATCAGTTTAGCACAACATGGCAAACAAGATATTTAATCTTATAATTTGGTTTATAAGTATAACAAAGTGCGTGATGCCAAACAGATGAATAGGGTTACATAGTCTGAAACATTCCGTCTGGCCCATTCTTACATAACCCCCATACATTGGTGTGTTTTGTTCTTTCCCACCCCTAGTAAAACTCAGATGAAGTCATTTTTCTCACATACTGTATTGAAGAGAACTGTTCATTATCACATTCCAATAATATTCATACTACGCATCACTTTATTCGTGCAATGCCTTGCTTTGGCAATTCAGATTGTAGTGTGCAATTGTTTTCTACTCTCTTTTAAAAGGAAATCTTTGACCTTTGGAAACCATCTCTTCGCTAACAATCATGTTGTAAATATCAGTACCAAATCCAAGTAAAAGATAAATAAAGGTTTGCCAGCTGTCCTAATTATGGTGTTAGGCAGACAGTCTGCAAATCCTTTTTGGATCTTTACTCGATATATTTGTGTGGCAATTATTTTTTCCATTAGTTTTGAGTAAACAATCAAGATTACCACAGACATATCTTTGTATTTCTTACTCCTCTCTGCCTTTAAGGAAAAGTGAATAATGTTATGTTACGGTAAAGTGTGGTACATTACAGGTATTTACGACAATTTGAAAACTTGTAGGTGTATATTCAGTTCATATCAACTAAATTACTTGCATTATATTATTTCCAAATTGCCTGTATTATGTTATTTCCAGATTAGATTAAGTAACCCACATAATGAATTGTGCTTCTCTCGCAGGAATTACTATTCCGCTGGTTGGAAGATTCATTATATGTCCTGTTTTCAAATCAGCTCATATAAAACAGGAGAAAAATATCTCAGTACTTTTCCACCTCATAATAAAGCCTGATTATGGAGTTCCAGGACTTCTAGTAGAGCTGAGGTCTTGGTGCCTCTTAATATAGCTGAATCAGAGTTTAAGTACATTAAACATGCACCATTTGAGTTCTGTACTTTTCTAAATACATATTCCCATTTTCAAATAGCTTAAAACATAAAGTCACTGCATGCAATAAAGAACATCTTTCTATTTTCTAGCCGATTATCCTAGTCAGCATAGCACACTAGTTTGTAAAACACGCTGGATAGGACACCTACAGTGGTTGATAAGGATCAATGTGCTGCAAATTCAGAAAACATTAAATTATGAAAACAAGCGGAAAAATGCAAAACAAGATCTGCAAACAACAAAATGGAAGTGAGCCACAACACAACAGAAGCTTCCGGGGAAAAATGAAATAAGACAGGCCTGTAGTGCTGGCTGGCATACTGAATATATTTTCGAAATGAAATATAGGATGACACAATACTGTTTATAGCGATATATATATTTATTGGGTGTTAAAATTAGGACACTATTAAAAACCCAATAGTATTCTTTCCTGGTTGTAAGCAGCGCGACAGCTTCGGTTGAGACGTTGCACGGAATTCCAGAATTCAAAGCTAAAATCAAGCCATTCAATTAGCGTTTCACAGGGAATTTGATGGAGAGGAAATGTGGAAAATCATTATTTCAAGTGGAATGTAGAAACCAGTCCACCACACAAACGTGCACACACTCACAAACTATGTATGATCTTTCTTATATCAGTTAGCCTAACTGCACGTGCTGACCTCTGAGCCATCATAATTTTTTGGTCTTTTAGAAATTCTAAAACCTGCTCAAAGGTGCACTTGAATAAATAAACAAAACAAATTTAACATAAATAAAAAAGGGAAAAATAACATTTAACAATGATCACACAAAGCAGCATTTGTTGCCTTATCATTTTAAAGAAATGTACTTTCCCTGGAAGACAATTATGGGAAAACAAAACAAAACCCAATGCACAGCCAGCCTACCTAATCACAATTTTAACTGTATTACTATTTACTTGTGCATCTCCATTACCCAGCATTCAGGGAAAAAAATGCAGAACAACAAAGCTAATATATGCACAGCTTTTCTATTACCAAAACTGTCATTCCCAGTAGACAAATGCTGAAAAAAGAAAAAAAAAGTTCAGACTCATGAAAAGAAACTACTTCAAGCCACAGAATGTAAAATTAGATTCCTGAAGTCTGTCAAGAGCAGTGGAGGGAGGGAATAGAGATTCTGGGCGTCGCTGTGAGCTGTTCAATCACAGCAGCGGTCAAGCAGCACCCCTGCGTAGTACTCGACAGGCACCATCTCAATCAGTCATCTCAGAACCTCCCTCAGATCAGGTATGCCCACTGTATTCTATGACCATTAGTGGTGTCAGGTTGTGCCTGCCTCAGACAACCTCACTCTTGTCAAGGATTCAGTTCCCTTGTGAGAGACGATGTCATGCTGTAATGGTGCAAAGCATACAAATATAAAGGCTTGTTCTTTAACAAGAATTGAGATTAAAAGCAGCGATAGGTATACACCCCTGTGCTCCTGAATTTATACTGTAAAACACATAGTGAAAGTAGCTCCTTTGAAATCCTCGATGCTTCCAGCAGCACAGTTGATGTGTCTAATTTTGAAGTCACATTCAAATGTGCAAATGTTCATAGCAAATGTGTTAGACTCCAAAATGATAAAAACACAGTTAGTAAGTATCCACGAGTGATGGACAGCATGTAGTGAAAATGTTTACACTGTCTGTTTCAAAGTACTAAGGCTCTGAATGTCTTTAAGATGAATGTGAGAGATGCTTTATGACTTCTACACACACAACCATGAAAATGGCACATTTCATGCTTAACAGTAAAATGCCTGACTGATTTTTTGTTTTATTTCCTATTATGAGGGGGATGTTCCTGTGAGAAATTGCTCTAAAATGTCAGTACTGCTGGGAGACAAAGGACTACCACCCGTGATGGAAGGTACACAAAAGCTTGGATAAGCACTGGATCTGTTTTCACTACAAGGGCCATATAGTGCATTAGACTCCTTGTGCCGTTATTCCTTCATGCTGCATAATAAAACCTCTGAGCATACCGATTGTTTCTATTCACTGACTGTATCCTAGCAAATAAAAGGATGAATTATTTGTCTGTCACTAAAAGGAACAAAATTTTCTATTTCTCATTATTTCCAGTAAACCCATTCATTCTTGTTCTACAAAACAGAAAACAGCCATCCACATTTCACCCAAGTTCCATAACATTTCTGGATCCAATCCCAGGCACAGGGTACTTGGCAGGGGACACCTTGGATGGGGTGCCAGTTCATTACAAGGTAAACACATAGTCACACTGCGAGGGCAACTTAGCAACATCAGTTCACCTGCCTGCATCTTTTTGGACTGCAGGAGGACAAAGGAGTATCCAGAATGATGTCATGCACAAACACAGAGAAACTCCACATGGACAGTTGGGGGTGTAGAAATCGAACCCGCAACCTTGCAGATCTAATGTGTCGATGTTACCACATGCAAACCATATGTTTATTTTACTGTTTTTACATCATTTGCCCCAGCAAAATAAATATTTTTCACTCCCAAATGTCACCTCCTTTCTCCCTTACTCAGGATGTATTCCAGCATGTCAAGCCTGATCTATGTCCATGCATATTCATAGATATGTGCTGGAGTGACAGCTGGCGCCTCTCAGCTACAGGCACAGGCACATCAGTGGTGCAGGGCAGCCCAGCGGTGCTCTGGACACAAGCAAAACACAACTCAGATACAAAACCTTTTGCATTCTAATTTTGCACTTCATAAACATTATAATCCTCTGCTTTAACAGCTGATATGTGCACCAGACACATTACCCAGAAAAAAAAACCTGGAAAAAGCTGCCATTGTGAGTCAGAATGTACGTCTTTGTCCTTGCCTGCATCTTGTATCAGATGCAAGGCTTTGGCATGCCATTGAGACTATTATGCGCAGCTATATAAATGGTAGATGAAGGAAGGATTCAGTAGGGTAACTCAGTAGGTAGCGCTGATGTCTCAGGTCTCCAGGGCTGGGGGTTGTTGTCTGTGGAGTCGGTATGTTGAATTTGTGAAAAAACCATCTGCTAAATAAAGTAAATGCAAATATTCTCCTTGTGTGGCATGAGTTTCCTCTGGGGACTTTCCTCCCACAGTACAAAGATGTACAGTTAGATTATCTTGCATGACTAAATGGTCCCCATAATATATAATTATGTGAGTGTGTATGTTGGGCCCCACGAATGGCTGGCGTCTCGAGAGTACCCCCCTCTTCATACCTATTTGGAAAGGCTCCAGTCAATCCTGTGACCCTGATAAGGATAATTGGTTATATTATCTTGTATACGAGATGGATATACATAACAACATCTAGGCTGCTGACTTAATGTTTCATGCTTTAAGGTATCTGGAAATGGAAACATGTGTTACTGCACCATATTATTAAGGGAGGTGTAAATACATTGGCAATGTAAACTAAAAGTATATATCTTTTATTTCTATATTTATTTAGAACAGTGTGCAACCATCCAGTGTGTTCACCTCACCTCAGTACCGGTCCTAGCCTATGTGGTGCCCTAGGCGAGAATCACCGCCAGTACTCCCACAGCCCTGAGGCAAAGTGAAACTGGCTGGCTAGTCGGCACCCCCTCAGAAGGTGGCACCCTAGGCAACTGCCTGTATCTCCTATAGCAGGGGTAGGCAATCCTAGCTTGTACCCTACACCACCTAGAATGGGTTCAGATCCCCCGGCATCCCTGTCTTCGGTGTGTGGGAAGATGGATGCATGGATAAAGGAAGATTTGGCTAGATTGTCCAGAGCATTTGTTTTTACTGTACATGATAAAAATGATTCTGTCCTAATACTTTGAAGTCACTCACAGCAAGTGACAACTTTTCAAATGTTGGCAGAAAAAACAATAAAAAGTAAACCAGGGTCAGACAGGAACAATCATCAGATTGCGTTCTACATTTCTGATAGAAGCTCATTATATTCAGACTATCTTTGATTTAGATGGAAAATGTCGTTCTCTGTAATCCTACTGAATAGTTTCAATCTATGCAGTTTCAGTCTCTCTGGGATGACAGAAAAGAAAGCGTCAGGTCAATGAATCACCTGCTAGAAATGTCAAACAAACAATGTGTGTGTGTGTATTGTACTGTCGATGGTATGAAAGGAATGACAGAGAAAATTGAGCACCAGAAACTCAACTGAATTAAAATTGTAGATAGGGGATCTAACTTTCATTGAGAATGTTTTATCCCCAAATCATAAGATGAAGTCTGTGTGTATTACAATGAAAAAAAAAAATCATTCTTAAAGAAAGCAGTGGCGTTTATGAGAGAAGCACTGCATGCTGCTGCAACTTTGGTGAAGGAACATTTTTAAGGTTAAACTGCATATGGAATTGTTTGGTCTTGCTGTACTTTATGCATCTTAAATGTTTTTACTCACTGCTTTTACTTTGAAAAACAATACAGAAATGGAAGAGATTGTACTGCTCCCATTGACGCCCCACCCTCTGTTAATCCCTGCATTGTGTCCGGGATAGGCTCCGCACCATCCAACCCTGCACAGGACAAGAACAGAAAATGGATAGATACTGTAGATGTACTGCATTCTGAATCATTGTCTTATCTTGGGGAAGAAGTGTTGCTTAAGGGCATTATCCATCCATCCATTTTCCAAACCGCTTATCCTACTGGGTCGCGAGGGGTCCGGAGCCTATCCCAGAAACAATGGGCATGAGGCAGGGAACAACCTAGGATGGGGGGCCAGCCCATCGCAGGGCACACTCACACACCATTCACTCACTCACACATGTACTCCTACAGGCAATTTAGCAACTCCAATTAGCCTCAGCATGTCTTTGGACTGTGGGGGGAAACCGGAGTACCCGGAGGA
>JAODJX010000042.1:13696443-13707468 GCA_026776945.1 Isichthys henryi | reverse complement strand
GGGGAGAACATGCAAACTCTGCACACATGTGACCCAGGCGGAGACTCGAACCCGGGTCCCAGAGGTGTGAGGCAACACTACTAACCACTGCACCACCATGCCGCCCCGGTGCTATTTTTAGTCTATTGAAAAAAGGCAATAATGCATCAGTCATGCCACCCTCCAATCATCCTTTATATTGAACTCATTGATACTTAATATGGAGGAATAGAAAAAAAACAATATCAGTGTGTCCTGACTTTCTACATCATTTTAGGAGAAGAACAATGTAAGATTTGCTTTTTAACTTTCTGTTTTCGTACAAAAGATAAGAGTCATATATGTTATCTGATTTCACGTGCACCACCTGCTGGTTATTATGCTCATTCCTTATACCTAATGAATGAATATATATATTCCCCCCACGGCCCCCCCCGCGACCCAGTAGGATAAGCGCTTTGGAAAATGGATGGATGGATGGTTTGAGGAACATGAAAGAGAGTTCAGGGTGTTGACTTGGCCTCCAAATTCTCTAGGTCTGAATCTGATGGAGTATCTGTGAGATGTGCTGAACAAACAAGTCTGATCCATAGAGGCCCCACCTCACAACTTACAGGATTTAAAGGATCTGCTGCTAATGTCTTGGTGCCAGATACCACAGGAGAAAAGTATTAATCTTAGTAGTAAGTGTCTATTTTCTTAGGAAAAAAAATACAATTTAACATTATAATGTATGCAAATTAACAGTAGCTCAATAAAAACCAGGAAGAATTTCTTCTGTTCTTCAAAAAGTTCATATCGTACTGAATGGCTAGAAGACCTCTCCAGGGACCCCCCAGCCATTCTGTGTATTCATTAAATTTCACCACCAGCTCACTTAATTAATTCGCTTAATTAGCCAAAGATGGTATGCTAGTAGTATGTGTGTGTGTGTGTGTGTGTAAGAACGTTGCATGGTCAGATGTGTTTCGATTTCTACTCCCCCATTCAGATGGTAGGGTCAGAATTTGCCATAAACAACATGAAAAGCATGAATCCATCGAACCATGCAGGCTGCCAGTGGTGGTGTAATGGTGTGGGGGGATATTTTCTTGGCACATTTAGACCAACTGAACATCATTTAAATACCACAGCCTACTTCAGTTTTACTGCTGACCATGTCCATCCATTTATGACCACAGGGTGTGCATCTTGCAATGGCTACTTCCAGCAGGATAAAGTGCCATGTCACAAATCTCACTCACCTCTAACTGGTTTCTTGAACATGACAGCGAGAAAGCTGTACTCAAATGGCCTCCACAGTCACCAGATCTCAATCTAATACACCACCTATGGGATGTGGTGAAACGGGAGATTGGCACCATGAAGGTACAGCCAACAAATCTGCAGCGACTGTATGATGCTCTCATCTCAACATGGACCCTGAGGAATGTTTCAAGCACGTTGTTGAATCTATATGCGAGAAAGAATTAAGGCAGTTTTGAAGGCAAAAGGGGGTCCAACCCAGTACTAGCATGGTGTACCTAATAAAGTGCCTGGGGAGTTTTATATTTGTATACTGTCTAATCTTTGCAAAACGTTTCTCATGCTGTGCATATGTGAGTTTGGAGCAAACAGAAACACACACAAGCGGTCTGACTGTCCTTCAGAGCATCAGTATTAATAGTACTGTAGCTTTGACCTTTCTTTTATATCCATTAGGGCCATTTTCTATGACCGGTCAATAAAAAGGTTGATGCTTAAAATGTTTTCTAAACTTTGAGAAATAGAATTATATTTACAATCACGTGGAAAATAAAAGTGTAACATTTCATTATTTATTTGTACACACTATGTGAGCCACAGATGGATGAGCAGGTATATCTCAGGTTTATGTAAAAGCACATGTGGAAAGTCTGTATCTGTCCACGTCTTTTTTCTTCCCTGCTTAGTCAATTGTGTGTGATGAGTGAAGAACATCTGCTGATGAATGTATATTAATAAAGGGAAATATTAGAGCATGTCAGGCAGAACCAAGACATGCTACCCCTGTCTGCATATTTCAATTCAATTTGTATGGCACATATTCAAAACATTACATTGTCTCAAAGTGCTTTACGTTATTCCACCCCAAAATCCCCAGTGAGCAAGCCAGAGATGGCAGTGGCAAGGAAAAACTCCCTAGAAGGAAGAAACCTTGGGAGGAACTAGACTCAAAGGGGGAGCCCATCCTCCAGGGCCCGGGAGAGAAAGTGAAATGAACAAGATGGCAAAATCCTAATTTACAGAGTCAAAATTTAGGTGCTGGCATGCAGGTGATCGTGCTGATTCTGATGGCAGGATGAATAGTGGTACAGCAGCACGGAAGGAAGGAGAGACATCACAGGACAAGGGTGGGCAGACTGGAAGGATGTCACAGGTAGTAGAGGCATCACAGGCAACAATGCAGGCAAAATATCTTGATTTTTTTGGGTCTCCAGGCAGCACACCCCTGGAGGGGTAGGGCAAATTAAAAGTGCATTAGCTAAAGTAGGGGAGATTAGAGGTAGTGCAAACAGTTAGGTGAGAGCAATATGTAAGCTCTGGCAAAAATGGCTGTGGCAGCATTTAGAAAGGATAGTAGGTAGGCTATCCTTGGATGGTTGGATCTCAGGCATGGGGAGTCCCGGAATGTCAGCACAACTCCACAAGGAGTATTTTAACTTTAAGACGTAACTGGAAGCCAGTGATGGGAGCACAGAACAGGGCTAATACGGTAATTTTTTTAGTTTCTGTAAGAACTTGGCTGCTGCATTTTGAAATTAATCTAAGGATCCGGATGGGCAACCAGAAATGAGGGCGTTATAGTAGTCCGGCTTGGAAGTTATAAAGGCATATATTAGTTTATCTGCATGATGGATGGAAAGCATCTTCTGAAGCTTGGCTGTGTTCCATAGATGGTAGAACGCAGTTCTAGTAGTAATTCTTAAGTGAGCATCAAAACATAGATCTGAATCAACCAGAACACCAAGTTCTCTGACCAGTGTTAAGTTGAGTTGTAAGACTAGCAAAGCTGAGGTTGTCAAACTTATTTTGAGCAGCCTTAGGATCAACTAGTAATACTTTCTCTTTTTTCTGTGTTTATTATAAGGATATTTTTGTTTTGCCATCCAACACTAGATGTCTAGTAGACAGTCTTCTAACTGAGAGAGCTTCAATGCATCATCTGGTTTAGCAGATGTATATATAACAATTGAAACCAACACCATGATTTATAATAATCTTTCCAAATGGTAGCACTTATAATGTAAACAGTAGCGGATCTAGCACTGATCCCTGTGGGATACCATATTTGACATTAGTGGCCTTGGAAGATTCATTGTCACTAGTGCTTGTTTGGACTTCGAGAGACTATCTTTCCAGGCAGATCTGAAAACTTCTAGTTTAGTTGAGCGCCATTTGCACTATAGCTCGCGTGAAGCCTGTTTAAACTCAAGTGTATGATCAGAGTACCGGGGGCAGGTTTCTTATCTCTGTGCTTTATTTTCTTAAGTGGAGCTACAAGATCTAGAGCTACAAGATCTACAGTGCCGCGAAACGATTTCACTGTGTTCATAGTTCCCTGCTGAAGTTCATTGTCACTTGGGGCTGTGACATTTGCAAAAAATAATATTAACTTCTTAACTCAACAGTTTAACAGTTGTTGTAGTCCTCAGTGACCCTTGTTGTGTTGCTACAGTTAAATCTGCAAGAGGTGGGGCTGTTGTTTGGAGTACTTACTAGTGCCTGTCTTCAATTCAACCTTACAAACATGGCTTGCAAAAAAGAAAAACTCTTGCTTTTTCTTAAAGTAATGAGAAACAAAAGTGCCTGACATATATTATGTGTAGGTATTAACTGACAAAAATGCCTTATAGCAAGAATCATTTCCCTGTCCTTTTAAACCCTACTCAGACAACAAATTTCAAAGCTTTTCAACTTTCTTCTTTTCAAGCAAACAATATGAAATCCAATTTAGGGACCATTATGTCTTCCACTAATGCAATATGATATTTTTTTCTAATTTAGTTTAAAAGAAAAAAGCACTTAACCAGTCATATTATTAAGTTGCGGCCACTTTGTCTTGGGAAAAAAAAATCTGGAACAAATGGTGTCTGCTGGTGTAATGTTGCTTTTGATTCAGCACCATGAAGAATGTTTTGAGAGGGCAGCTGAAAAACCAAACAAAAATGAAAAATCATTTCATTCAGGATGCTTACAATGGATGTGTAATCATATAAAACAAGAAGGGCTTTTAGGGATAATCAATGCAACTCTACATGTTTCTGCTGTGTTTTGCTGTGTAAGATTATAAAGGGTGATTGAACCCAAAGTCACGAGGGCTTCCAAGTCATTCAGCAGGCATTTATGCTCAACCTAAGGGATGGATGAATCCCATATCTCAGATTACATTTAAGCCTGACCTGTATTATCCATCATTCCATGTCATTGTGAACTGAACTTCAGTGCCATTTTTTTTTCTCCCCTAGTGGCTTAAGTCATCTCAGCAGGTTTCTGGAAAAATGCCTCCCATGGTCTCTGACAGCGGCTGCCTGTGCAGAAGGGAAGTACTGCTCTCCCATCCAGCCCCTGTATAGACTGCCCTATGACAAATGGCTTTCAGTTGACAGGAGCCCCCCTCCCATGAGCTGGGGGCACAGATTCCTAAAAATACACATCAGAATCACAGCTGTGTTTCCTCGAGCTCTTCAACATGTTTTGACTTATTTTGACACTGTATTTAAATATGATAATAAGCTTCTGCATGCTCTATAAACAAATGGGCTAATAGGGATTCAAAGTTTGTCTCACTGACTACAGTCTAAACCAGCTGTTTAAACTGATTACACGGCCGTTAGCCAACCCTTTATTAAAGACAGAATATAAATCTAAGAACATCAATGTCCATCAGACTTATATTGTCACTTTTTTCTCCTCACTTGCTCTCTCACTAGCCGCATCCCTGAAACCCAACATTATTCTGACATACTGCAAATGAGGAAAAGATGGCTACATTCACTTGAAATTTATGAATGAATTGTGACAGGCTCCCTGAAGACTCTAAACTGGCCCCTGGTCATCATCACGTACCATCATCATCACTGTCTACATACACACCACATTTACCTCTACTCACTTCTTCAGCTTGAACTGAAGAAAGAACCATACTATATGTTGTCCTTAAAAAAAATCAAAATCACATTTAACATTTATTAACTATAAAACAAATCTATCGAAAAACAATGGTTCTGTAGAAACAATACATATGATTTCTTTTAATACCACTCTTATTCTCTATTACAAATCCGCCTATGAATCTGTGCGTATGCATGTCATAGAGTCTGATGTCTTTGCATTTAACTGAGAAGAACAGTTGCAGGATTCAATTAGGAGATCACTGTCGCCCTGCTGTCAGGAAATGGACAGATCTTTAAGAGGCTATTACGACTGCTGGAATTATTTATGGCTCTCAGCGTGTTGGTTTGGTTAGCAGAACCATGTAATGTAGGGCTTGGGCACAGAGTGCAAAGATTACTTGTGGTGCTCTATCCCAGGTTGTTTCTTGCTTTGCACCCATAGCCTTTGGGATCAGATCCTCTGCAAGCCTGAATGGGACAACTGCGTACAGAAAATGGATGGATACATGTGAAACATCTTCCAAATAACTATACATGAGAGATTTAGTTTTTGTTAGATAGAGAAATCCTTGTATACCCCATACCTTTTAGTCCCTGTATAGTTTATAAATTGCTGCGTCCTCTTTGGCTCTGTCCCTAGGTAACTCTTCACTGTGAGCTGGAGTCATGCATCTACATTTTATTCATCCATTAAGCCTGCCCAAATTTGGTCTTTAGCATTTTTGTATCTGTGACCATTTTATTTTCTTTATTGTAGATCCCTGTTTTACATGACCCAACTGTTCCAGTAAAATAAAACCCACAATAAACCCAACCTTAAAATGCGAGCTTTGTGTATTTGGATTGTAGTTATTTGTACAGAATTACAATGAAAAATATAATGATCATCACGGATCTAATGACTTCTCATTATCTCTTTGTTGTTAATCAACTACAAATACAAGTCAATCTTCAGTGCATCATCTGCAGCTGATATTTACCAAAACATGTCTTGATTACAGGAGATCATCTGGTGTCATAATAGTATAAGTAGGTTCCTATTTCTCCTGTCATGATACATTAGCTCTTTTTCCCCACCATGGGAGCATCCCAAGGTGAAGATTTTTGTCACAGCGATTGGCAGACACTGCCTCAAGACTGCCAATGCGGTGTCCATTAAAAGATACCTATTGCCACAATCACAAGAAACTATCTACAAAAACCAATTGCTTGTGGCTGTGTGTAGATTCTTCAGTGGCAGTATGATCAAATTTTAATTAGCTTAGCCCCAAGAGAGCCCTTAACTTATCCAGCATTGTCTTACTATTGCAAAAAAAAATATGTGATGTATTTTATCAACCGTATAATATCAGGATACCTACAGTAGATGATCCCTCCTAGAATCTTATTTTTTAGGGATTTTCCTAATACAAATCCTCTGGTATTTATAGGTATTATTACACAATTTATCAACACCAAAATCACATGAACATCATTATTAAAGGCAGTTAACACAATCAGTCATAGACTGGCATTTATGTGACAGCCACTTTACACTAAGCCTTGTTTCAGCAAAGAAGAACAGCTGGTAAGTGAGACTGCCTTACAGTGAACAGGTGACCACTCTGATTAGATCGCATATGATGTCTGATGGATGTATTTGCCTTCTGCTTATTTACACCATCTTTCCAGACGAGGTTTTTTAAAGCTCTGCTATAGTAATAAAAAAGACATAATGCACCCAAAACTCAATTGTTAGTACTGTAGGTAATATGTTGTAGCAATTATCAATCATGCATTTACGGAAATAAATCAGAAAATTATAGAATAACCGTT
Source organism: Isichthys henryi (assembly GCA_026776945.1). Lineage (NCBI taxonomy): Eukaryota > Metazoa > Chordata > Actinopteri > Osteoglossiformes > Mormyridae > Isichthys > Isichthys henryi. Next base: position 13,700,539 of record JAODJX010000042.1, on the reverse strand, counting down.
AAAGGGGATTAGCTCAAATTCAAAATATATATTTCTTGATCTCAAAATCAGAGTAATAACTAATCTGATTCTTCAATTATCCATCCATTGTTATGGCGCAGCATGGTGCAGGTGGGAAAAGGCACTGATCCACTTTGTGGCTCTGAGGCAAGGGGTTTATTAAAGAAACGGAACACGCTGGGGACTACAAAACAAAAGGACCACAAGGGGTCAGAACTAATTGGACAAAACACCAACTAACATGGAACCATAAATCAACATGCTAGGGAAGCCAGGCAACAAAAGGAGCAGGAACTAGAAAAAACCAAGCAGAACATCAACCCACAGTAACATGGGCACAGTAGTTACTGTAACACAATGAATCACAAAGGAGTAAACAAAGGCAAGCACTTTAATACACAGGAACACCTGGGCAAACAAGGAACAGGTGCAACTAAAAATCAATTAACCAATCTATATAGGAACAGGAACAATGAGAAACAGGTGGAACTGGAATCACCAGGTGAGCACGAGGACTAGTGAACTATAAAAATCACCATGGCCAGGAAGCACTAGAGACTAGGGGACATAATTGAGAGCTAACTGGACTAGGAATGACTAAGGGACAAAAATCAAACAGACACAATTAGGGTAGATGATGATTATATGCTTTTTATCAACGGTTTTGGCTATCTGCGCTACTACTGTACTGGATAAATGGAAAAAGATTCGGGAGGCTTTCCGTTCAATTTCTGGATACACATGTCTGTTCAGCTTTGTTAAAAACAAGGATATGGACAAGGATACAGTATTTTTGAGCAGTTATGTTAGGCAAAAATGATTTCCTAATTCTGTCAAGATAAGGAAATTATAATTATCTAATAATGCAAGAGACAGATGTCTATCAATGTGGCCGCTCCACTTCACAGGAAAGAACGTTATGTGTTCTCGCTCCTTTAAAGTACACAGGAAGGTGCTACTGGGTTTTTCTGGCAAGACAGAAACAAGACCTTCCAAGGCGTTAAGGGCTACAGTATCTTCTTTCGGAATTTACATGAAATCATTGATTCTCCAAATATTTGTCTAGATTCATGTTCCCAACACAGTTATGATTCAAGACAAAAATCATTTACAGCAATATTAATATAGGTATAAAAACAAAAGATGATAATAAATTAGTGCAGATGGCATCAATCATAATAGCAATGAGAAAACAGATGGGTTAGGGTGTAGTCCCTGTACTGTATATACTGTATCTGCAGTCACATTAAGTTTCAAACTTTTGCTGTGTATATCTGTAACATGCTGATCATCATGGCCATATTACCAAAGCTAAATCGTAGTAACAGTATATTTATCAATCATACAATGACCCTGTACTGGAAAATGAATTGATGGTTGAATAAATGGACATTTATCAAAGAGCTAAATGCAATACGTTTAGTATAATGAAAATTTCTGTAAATGTGCCAAAGAATCATATTTGTACTTTAATTTATGTTTAAGTTTCAAACCTCCTTTAAATCCTTCATTACACCCCGGTACTTTTACAGTACTATCCTTGTAGAGCTTAACGCATGCAGCAGATTTGCACACAAATCTCATGTGACAGACACTCAGCAACAGCAAGCCACTGCAAAGAAAAGAAGTTCTCCCATGTATCATGTATCCGATGACTAAAAAGAAAAAGACACATAGTTAAAATTGCTTTACATATCTAAGGCGTGTATTACATTGTATCTCACCTTTATATTGCCCAGAAGGACAACAGATGCCGGCAACATGAGGTAGGGTCTGAGAGTACTCACTTAGCCATTCCGTGAGTAATTCAATTTTGCAATTACACTCAAGAACTTGATCCACTGAAAAGCCCCCAAGTAAGTTTCAATCAATACACTTTGACATTTAAGTACCCATTCTAATTTATGCTTCCATGAGTGATTTGAATTAGGAGCCAAAGAATACAATTAAAATGTCTACAGCTCTAGGCACAAATGAAGCATATTGTATAATTTTAAAAGGAAGTTCCCTATGGTGCTACGCCATCTTTTTTTTTTTCTCTACTGCTTATTATGCAAATTCCTTCAACTAAGCAGAGACCATATAGCCAACAAGTGCTTGATTCTTGGCAGAAATGTTTTGATGGAAAACTCAGTTATTTAAAAGCTGTGCCATTGTACCTAGGCGTTACATATGGAAAAGCAATGTTCAGTTGCATCTTTGTGCTATTATACTCATAGAACTTATGACTGACCATTATTGTGATCTTACAATGGTCTAGCATTTTGGCAAGTTCTCTTCAATGACCACCCAAATAATAATTAAACATAGGTGGTTTCACACCGCTGGAACTTTTTTCTGGAACCAGAACCTTTTTCCAGTACCAGGATTTTTTGTGGTGTTTATACTGCAGGAGGCAGTTCTGGAAACCTATTTAATACCTGCTCCAGACTAGGTACTTTCCAGTAGAACATAAACTACTGGGGAGGTGTTTACAGCGGTAGCTTGCTGGTTGGTTGACCACAAGCACTGCCACTCGGAAGTTACACGGAAATGCGGGCAAAAACATAGAAGTAGCTGAGAAAAAATTGCACAGATGAAATTATTCTTGTACCTCAGTTACAATTAATGCATCAATTAATAATTTTTTTGTTTGTGTCTCCATATTTCTGCATCGGAAAATTCAATGGATAACCAATATACTTTTGTCTGAACTTGCGGTGAACTTGCCAGCGCTTATTACCGGGATAATGTTACATTGTTTGTTATTCTGTGGAAAATGAAAGATCCGCTGGCTAGATTTAATAAGAATCATAATCTAGACAAACAAAAATGTAGGTCCTACAAGAATCTACTCTACATAAATTCATCGACTGATCATCACAATCAATCCCCCCACTAACTAACAAATTACTAATAAAACACCTGATTCATCCACCATTGTTTCGGTGTAGTTTCTTATGAAATTGTGTGAGGTTTAGCCATCCTTGTTTCATTATGTGGTACCACAACTTCCTGTTCTGGTTTTTTATGTGTATCTGTCCTTTTGGTTTGTCTCAATAACACCGAGAGGTTACATGCACAGTGAATTTTATTTCCTTGACTTTTTTTAAACCCAGAGGTCTTTTGTTGTCCCAAAGGTCTTTAGTTGTCCCAGTCCTTGAGATTTCCTCATCAGACATGGCTATGCTCCCCAGCTGTTTCAGCTGTGCAATAGGTACATTTGTAGTTTTTTTTACAGAGATGATTTGCCCATGGTTGCTGATATATAGTGTGTTTCTTAAATCTTTAATTTGTCAGAAACTCACTTGACAGGGTAGGGGATTTCAGAGTAATCCTTTTTTATGAAATTCTGTCCAGTCATCCTCATCTTCAACTATGTGAAGCAATTGGGGTAGTGTTTATACACACACACAGTTTTTTGTTTCACTCATTTCTCAATTCATGTCTGTGCGTCTGTGAATATTACATACAGTAAAACCTCGGATTGCGTGTATAATTCCTTCTGGAAACGTGTTCGTAATCCAAAGCACTCATATATCAAGACGAATTTTCCCATTAGAAATAATGGAAACTCAGATGATTCGTTCCACAACCCAAAATATCCATATAAAATAGAGTAATACAAAATATAATGTAAAAATACATTAAAATAAATTAACCTGCACTTTACCTTTGAAAAGAATCGTGGATGGTGTGAGAGACACGTGAGAGAGGAGAAGAGGATGGTTATTTTGTAGGACGACTTTCACTATAACTAACGGAATCACTGCTATCTGTTAGTTCACTGGAATCTTTTTCTTTTTGTGCGACTTTAACAAAGAACCTAACCAATGACAGCTGCTTTTGCCTCCTATTCGATTTTGCAGAAATGTGGACATTGCATTGTTGTTAAACAGATTCATCGCTTGCACTGCTACGCCCTAATTTGGGTGGTGCTTTTCTACTAAATTTTGCCTATACAGCTGAGACTGAGAATGGGAGAGGATTACCCACAATCCCACAGAGAGAGAGAGAGAGAGAGAGAGAGAGAGAGAGAGAGGGGGGGGGGGGGGGGGGGGCCCAACCGCTCAGTTTGTTTTAAGTTTTGGTAGGCAAAAAAAAAAAATTATAAAAA
>JAODJX010000042.1:13658935-13684702 GCA_026776945.1 Isichthys henryi | reverse complement strand
GACCCAGGCGGGGATTTGAACCCAGGTCCCAGAGGTGTGAGGCGACAGTGCTAACCACTGCACCACCATGCCGCCCCTTAAAGCAAACAATTTCTTTTAATTTTATGAATAATGTTATCATTCATTTTACTGTCATTTTCGGTATTTGTGCGTATGTTGAATTTAATGCGACTGACTTCGCTTGAAAGCTCATTAACAGTTTCCTTAACCTGGCTTCAGACAAAATTAGCATCTTTCATGTTGCTCTTTGGGTGGTCCCAAAAACATGTGTTTATCGTCTCCCCCCCTCTCAGTGATTCAGTTCATTCCACGCACAGCACGTGCATCTCCCGGACGGAAAAGATCCCAGCTCTGATCTCCTCTTGAGCACCATTTCCCCTCTTCCCCGCTAATCACACAATGTTTCACCAAGCGGTCTAATGCATGCGTACCCGCTCCTCTCTTCCACTAAGTCCTCCACATTAAACCCTGTCAAATGGTGGTCATAACAGCAGCCTCTTTCCGTAAGTTGTTAGTTCTGTTCCTCTCATGCAAGGAATCAGATGGTGAAAGAGTGATGCAAACAAATAAGCCAAAAAAAGGGTGGCCAACACTAAACGCTGTTTGCTACAGCATCCGTGACCAACAAGCCACCTAAACAGGCCTCAAAATTCTATAAGAGCCGCAGTCCTTGGAAACCTATATCCCGTCTATCTCATATTTCATTTCCTCCCATATGTGCTTCTGTGAAATGGCTTTTTTTATGAAAGGAGCAAGACTCAGCATCTTTGTTTCATCTTGTCCTGTTGTCCCAGAAGACAAATAAAAAATTAAAAGCCTGTGTGTTCAGACATAGATACGAGGGCACAAGAGACTACTGATTAAGGAAGAGAGAGAGAAAGAAGATGTTCCTTTGCCTTATAACAGCACACAAGTATAAAACACAAACGATTTATAGAAAAACTTACTGTAAAATTTTAATGATGTGAAGAAGCTAATTTGGAACTGGGAAGGAGTGCTTTTTGGAGATCCTCCATGCTTCCCAGGCAGAAATAAGGACTCCTGAGAGTTAAGAGCCATTCTCGTCTCACACAAATGCATGCTCAGAGCAAGTCTTAATTGTATAACATTATGTCCAAAAGCTCTCCAGTTGAGGCAGGTATGAAACGACCAATATTAGTACCATTAAATGAAATGCATCCTGGTTAAAAAAATGCGAGTGCATATTACCAAGGTGTGAAAAATGTGTGCGTTCAGCTGACTTTTACAGTCTGTTTAACGGGAAATCGTGCTGCTGGGCTCCAAGGACTTTTTGCTAAGCATTTTAGTTGCGCCCCCTTGGAAAACAGATTGCTCCACAAATTATTTTTTCATGTATGCCTTTTTCTTTTTTTTTCCCTCTATAAACTCAAGTAAGAATAAAATCATAGACGTGACCGATTCTTGCATTATTTTAAAGTCCACGGTCTGTTGAGACATGCGGATGCAAGCACCTAAAAAAGGGGATCTGTGCGTTTGCCAAAGGCAAAAGCCACTATGAGGTACAGTATAATTCACCTTAGATAATCCTATTTACCGGCGACTTGTGTGGTGGATTAATGATTCCCTGGGGAGCAGCCAAGGTCTCAGGGAGGACATTTACAAGTGCAGCATAAACCTGAGCCAAATGGGGCCCACCAATTAGCACATAAACTCTTAGGGGTCAGCAGTAGTGGAGAAAACATAGGATGGACAGGAACTGGACCGTGAAAGACAGGCATGGACAAAGTGTGTTAGCTTTACATTATGCTCCAGGTGCTGATATTATAAACTGTTGTTTTTGCTCATTCTGTCAGATTTGGTTTTAATATCCTTTTCTTGTACAAACAAACATTTTAACCCCAATTGGACCGAACTAGAACCAAGCCCTAGAGCAAATGAAGGTTAAGGGCTTTGCTCAAGGGCCCAATAGTGACACTACTCTGCTAACATCACCATTTGAACCACGACCTTCCAATTACAGGTGCAGCTTCCTAACTGACTGAACCGCACTCCACTCGCAGCCGAATTGGACAAGGACATGTTCTAAAAGCAAACATACACTTGTGTATCCATCCATCTTCCAAAGGCACTTTTCCAGTACAAGATTACAGGGAGCCTAGAGTACAGCACAGGAAGCAGAGGGCGTGAAGCAGGGGATACTCAAGACTGGTTGCCAATCCTTCACAGCACACAGAATCACATAGTGTTAATTCACAGGTTAATTCTAGGTATTTGCAGTTTTTCCCTTTACCATTCTGGTTTGCAGCTTGTATTAACTTTCCACAAACTGCATGATACCTCCACCAAGCACGATGCACCCTCACTCCTGTTAGTATAATACGTCTCCAGTAAGGCCAGAAGAACCATGCTCATGAATGAGTCAAAGTGTCAAATTCCTGGTCACAAGTTCTCTTCCTGTACATCCTGTCCTGTTCTTGTCATCCGAGGACAGAGAGGCAGGCTCCTTTCCAGGTACGGTCCCACCCATCACAGGGCAGAGTAGCTGTCACTCTTTGTCAGAGCAGGCCATTGGCACAACCTGAAATTCACAGCCCAAGATGGACCCTTCCTCCACTGAAAAGAGCTGCTCTTGTCACAATGCAGGTGTTCCATTCTGATCTTCTGTCACTGGAGGTAATAAATCAAGAAGAGTGATAGGAAGTCACTGTGGCTGACACTGCACAGCCTGGCATGTCATGTGTAATGGAAATCATAATGCGCTAGGGAAGTTCCACTAGACCGGGCCTTTTTTTAAGAAAAACTGAAATAGGTCAAACTAAAGTAGAAAGAAAGAAGAATGATGATGCTAGTTTCTTTCTTCCTAATATACAGTATGTTCCAAAAAGTTAGGCATCTGAATTTCTTGTATAAATAAATCCTACGTAGAGTGGTGTGGTGATTCAGTGGGTGTCACTGTTAATATGTTACTGTTAATATCCCATCTAGGGTGAATCCCTGCCTTGTGCACTATTTGGACTGGGCAAGACTTATCCATAGGTTTTATTATATATGCAGGTGGAAGATGGATGGATATAAATTTTAAATATATTTTACATAATCCATGTTTCTGAACCCATTTTATATTTGTATTTCCCCCATTGGGGTCCAGATTGTATGGGTTTTCTCTGCATATTCTTGTGTACTCCTGTTTCCTCCTCCATAACATGTGATTTTGCTAATAAATTGGTCAAAATTGTTGAGGTTGTGACCCGTGATGTGCTAACATTCCAACCCTGCTATCTAATGTCTCTTGTCCTGTTTTTTATAAAATGTATTATCATGATCCTCTTCTAGATAAGCAGTCAGAGAAAAGGGATACGTCCCCGATAATCCTGACATGAGAACATGGCTGGTAGCTAATGAAATGATCCACATTCTTACTATTAATTATGAGACAGCCCAAACACAACATGCCTGTATTCTCTAGGATTAATTGAAACCACGATAACACTTGTTTAAAACATTAATTACTTAAACCAGTGTGATAAAATCCATAACATCTTATCAAGTCAATTTATACATTTGCTATTTTTTTGGATTGCTTCCTACACTTATGTTTTATATCAGTTTTCCATTCATTCTGGGGTAATTGGTCAGATGACACTATTTATGTATCATCATCCTTTTGTTTTGCAGAGAACTAATCACCTGACTGTCAGTGCACATGCAACACCAGGCAGTAATATTACAGTCACATTTTTGACACACAAATGTTTATCAGGCATTGAAGTCTAACTTTCGATTCATTGATACAAACTGAGGTGTGATTTATTAGGCTAATGCAAAATATAGGGCAGGCATTTACACCAGCATTTGGTAGCCTTGTGGGAAAGTAAAATGATCACTTTTGGTTCAGGTCCCAGGAGTGGCTACACTGTATTGCTTATTAAACTGAAGTCATATCTGTACAGTAGATTGCACAGGTGTAGAAATACAATGGTGTTTCTGCTTAAAGGGCCAGTGGTGTGTATAAGAAATTACCTTTTAAGAGAGTTTACCTGCTCCTTTGTTCCACAGTTTATTTCTCTGCTTATTTACAGTAAGGAATCATTCTTCAGCACAGTGGTGTAGTGGTTAGCACTGTTGCATCACACCCCTGAAACCAGGGTTTGAGTTTCCACCATGACTCCATGTGTGTGGAGTTTGAATGGTCTCCCTATGTCATTATGGGGTTTTCACTTAGTACTCCAGCCCCCTCACCCAGTCCAAAAACATGCGGAGGTTAATTAGAGTTACCAAATTGCCCATAGATGTGCGTGTGTGAATGGTGTGTGAGTGTGCCCTGTTATGGGTTGGTGCCCCATCCTGGGTTGTTCCCTGCCTTGTGCCTGTAGCCTCCGGGATAGGCCTTGGTCCCTACTGCGATCCTGCGTAGGATAAGTGGTTACAGAAAATGGATGGATGAATCATTCTTCAATGTTTCGTGCCAGACTTTCTACTGGCTTGAACAATCATGATTATCATTAATAATTTCCAAAATATTCCAAGATTTAATTGAGGAATTTGATACAGTCATGGTGTCAAGACCAAAGTGCATTTAAGTTTTCTGGTCCCATATATCAGGCCTGACCCTAGTCACTTGTTAAATGTGTTTTGCTCTGACTGCAGATAAGTACACTGCATTATTTCATTCCCGACCTCTGATCTTTAATCGACATTTACTAATGTAAGCCACAGAGGTTTAATAAAGGTTAGAACAAGCACATCAAAGTCTTCCATCCGTGCATCTTCTAACCTGATCCTGCTCAGGATCTAACGCCAATTCCAGCAGCATAGGGCAAAAGGCTGATGTATAGGCTGGATGGGCACCAATTCAGAAAAGGACACATACACACCGTCATATTCAACGGGAGATTTAAAGACACCAGTTAAAATGAGTGCATGTCTTTGAACTGTGAGAGGAAACACAAATATCCAGAGGAAATCCACATAACTCCACAAACGAAGAGCAGAATTCGAACCTTCAACCCCGGAGGTGTGAGGCAACAGGGTGCCCCACTGAGACATCAAGCAACCCTACATCAAAGACTCTCTATTCAATAATCTGCTTTAACTCATCAAAGTATAAGATTAAAGACTTTGTGTCTGTTCATTTCCTAATTCAACTCCTAGTAGTTCTGCTCCCTTTTCCAATTTCCTGCTACTTTCCAAGGCTTTTTTATTGCTTTTTGCATAAATATATGGGAGAATGTATGTAGTTTCTTCTTAAAAGGTCAAAGGAATTTATCTGTGATTCTAGTGACAGAATGTGAGAAGAACATTATGGACCATTAAAAGTTAAACTTTGTAGCGAAACAGTTTTGAAATCTATCTCTCTGGCTGTCTGTTTCCGTAGGCTAGCTGAACCTGTGGATTGAAGATGTTTCTGAAATTGTATCAGATTCTCAGATTAATCTTATTATCACGTCCAACTATGGTAAATGACCTTGTGGACCTCATCTGCATTGCTTTATGAGTCTTTCTACTGCAGATATCTTTAAAGGTACATAAAAACTTACCTGCTTTGTCATTTTACTTTCTTTTGTGAAAAGAAACCCTTTACCTGGTCACCCGACGCATGGGATGCATAAGCCAGGCATGACACAAGTGTCTTTGCTATGAGTCCAACTCTGTTGTCATTTTCCCATACAGAGCCCAAATTGTTTATTATTATTATTATTATTATTATTATTATTATTATTATTGTTGTTGTAGTTGTTGTTGTTGTTGGTGGTGGTGGTGGTGTAAAGCTCAGGGAATTCTGCTGCTGCCATAGATGGTCTGCTCATGAGCTCTCACTTCGTGTACAAGCAGATTCATCTTCACTGCAGAGAAACTTTCTTTTCTACTACCTGGCAAATCCACCATTGTAATAGCAATCCGCCAAGATGCAAGTGCACCTGGCTTTTAAAGGGAAGGTGACATGAGACTCTGATTGGTTTTTAGCATTTTATACCCCAAACATTCCCATGACTGATTACAACCCTTTTGGGGAGCTACACCTGTTACACGTTTGACTTGCCTCTTGTTCCTGCCCTTTTATGATTCACTCCAGATGCCTTTCATGTGCTCCCTTATTAGTGCTGGTATGAAATTGCATCCCAGGCCTGTGCTCCCCAGTCCTGTCATTAATTTTTCTGTTCTGGCTGACCTGCATGTTCATTCCAGTTTTGAGATAATCTGCGATCCTGTTGGTTTCCAGCCTCTGTCTTTTGTAATAAAACCTGTTTGTTTTGCCCTCACTCCTGCTCCTGTTGTTTTCATACTGCAACTCGCAACAGTTTGTCTTCCACTGGGGTTCCTCTAGAAATTCTTCTTTTGTCACACAGCCTACGGTAAGTGGAGGGCTATCATAGTCCTACAACATAATGGTGCATCTTTTAGTTGTGCCCCCTCCTCTGCCCCCCCATAGTTTTGGGCATGTATTTTCAATTGTCCTATCCCTAGTTACTGAAATGTAGTTATTAAGAATGGATGCATGTAGTACATGCAGTTCCCAGCAGCAGTGGGTGAGGAAATAATTGTGTCTATCACTTTCGCCCATTCATTTTTTTTCAGTTCTTTTATTCCCTGAAGCAAAAAAATTCTTTGTGTCAACTTTGCTGTAAAACTCAGAACTATACAGGAAAAGAAATGGAAGACTGACACATTGACACAAGTCTTTTAAATTCAAGACCCAGTTCTCTAGCCTTTATTTTCAGGGGATTTAAATTACATCAGCTTGCTTCATTAGACAATGTACTTTCACAGACTTAAGCTTTAAAAGTCACAATTAAATTCCCCTAGCACTCCCAATACTACCTCATTATATTTATCAAAAGATACATTTGGCTCAGCTGAGCATTACCTGACCTGATTTTAAACTGAATAAAAAGGGCAATCATAATAAGTCAGAGAACAAGAACAATATGTATGTGCCAGCTGGCTAATGTCTGAAGACCACATGGAAAGAAATGATTTTTTAAAATAAAAGAAGGCAACTCACTCCGCAAATATTGCTTTAGTTTTTCCTTTTCACTTTTTTTTTTCTTTCTTTCCTGAGTCACTGTGTGTTGTTTGAGGGCATTTGCAAACCAGCTTGTGTGTAGTCCATGAACTGCTGTCTGACTGACACCCCTCATTCTTGACAGGCCTCTGTGGACATCTGAAGATCTTCCAAGCATGCCGTCTGCCATCAGCATATCTTAGAGATCTTCAACGCTGAATGTTCACTTGACAAAGGGAAACTATAGAACCTCTGTGCTCCCCCTAAACACTGATGGCTTCATTTATACATACTGTAGTGCTCAGCCACCTGCATATCCCAGCATGCCTTGTGAATATACTGTATTTAGCCCTAGGTATGTCCTGTAAATAGCCCTTGTATTAATTTGGTATTGTAGATACTTGTGCTGTGCATCTAATTTTTGCGTGTGCGCTTACCTGTGCTTATACTCAGTCCTTGCCTGATCCTTGCGTGTTTCTAGCCATTGTGTAATGATGTAGTGTGTAAGCCTTCCCATCCATTATGGGACCTCCCTGTCTTGCTATGTCGCTTGCATGAGGTCTTTTTAAGGGCTGTCGTACAGAGCAACATTGTGTAAATCTGTCTTCCCATGTCTTTTTGCCGGGACTGTGATACCTCAGTTTGCCCAGCACCACAATATTGTACTAATGACACCCAACTTTCTTCACCCTGCCCCTTCCTTAATTCTGTTGAATGTCAACTGGCACCTTCATTTTTGGTGTCTAGAGTAGTTGACATACGAGTATGCAAGCATAGGAATTGGACCTTGGAACAATGGAAGAAGGTCGCTTCATCCAATAAATCCCATTTTCTGTTTCATGATGTGGACGGGCAGGTACATGTCGAGCATCTGGGATTCATTGGACCAACAACCTTGGTGTATAATGTAATTGCAACAGCATTTTTTTCTTGAAACATCTAAGTGCAGAATTTCAGTGACATCAAGGGCCTACAGTATACTGTAGAACTGGATGCTGTCAGACTGCTCCATTGCCAGGGGATGATGTATCGTATGGGGCAATGTGACGTTATGCCTTTCTTCCATCATCATTCCCACCATGACCTCACTGCAATATCAGCTGCATGAGAAAACAGTAATGACTAATGAAAGTGACAAATAATCACTGAAATGCCACAGGGCGCAAATTCAGTACTATGTCTCTATTCTATATATCATTTTCCATGACTGAAATGCTGGGGCAGCTTGATATGCACTCATTTTCAGAAAGATGAGTTGTGGATTTAAATATTTTAAGGGAATTAACAGTGGGTTACACTCAGAAATTAACAGATAATGTGAAAACCCAAATTTTATTATGACCCAAGGGTTTCAACTCAGAAACCACACTCATTTTGGTGTAAAATCACTGGTTGAAGAGCTTTAAATAAAGAAAGGTTTATCAAGTAGCACCACTTATTCCCTTTTTATTATTAAACCAGCGACGGGGAAGTAGGTTCTTTTTAATCTGCACCTTGGAATTAACCTACAGGTGAGGTTTAAATCAATTTATAAATGAGAACGAGTTCTTTGCTATCTAGTGCACAAGTCTCTAAAATTACCAAGGCTCCCAAAGACCAAAGACAGGAAAACCTCCTGGGAGGCATTTCTGAGTAAATGAAGGACTTGGAGTTTAGATATGAAAAATGCCGGATGTCTTCCCTCCAGTCCTACTTGAGAGTTGGATGCAATCATCGATTTCTAGTGTTTAATAGATGTGTATTATGCATGCTGACTTTGCTTTCCCCAGCCTCTGGGGGAGATTATCAGACACCAAAGTTCTGAGATTCTGCACAGCCGGAACCTACTATCCTAATATTTCCTTCCAAGATAGATCTTTCTTTTTTTATATATAGAATTCTTTAATAATCTGGCAAAATGTAGCCAGTACTAAAGGGATGAAATCTCTTGAATGAATGTTAAAATATGCCTGATTTAAAATAAGATAGCAGGACCTCAAACTGTGCCCATACAGGAAGTGAACACCTACTGTACCCCCCCCCCCCTTCACATAATCCACTTAATTATTGCAATATGTGAATTTAAGCAATTTAAAATTGCTTTTTGAATGATGACATTTACTGGATATAAATGGAACTTTGTGCCTTATAATTCTCTTGTACTAAAGAGTTTTTCTGTAAATGCAAAGGTATATCGGCATATGGTTAATTACCAATGAGGCCAGTTTGGCCAGGGGAACATATTGCAATGAGAACAAGAGGAGAATATGCACAGTCCTCTGAGTCAGTCTTTTTTCTTATAACGACTGTTTCCCTTCTGCCAATCATTACAATTTTCCTCCAGTGCCATGAACATATATCTTTAATGCTGACATACTTCAGAGACTTTTAGTACATTGCTTGTAAGTGCTGACATTGTCGATCCTGTACAGTTTTGATTCTTTGATTCTTTTTCTCAGCTGAATTCACGACCTGGTGAAAAGTAGAGAAATTTGTGAGTAAGACAAACAGAGAGACATTATTTTGCTCTAAAAAAGTCGTGTAATGTTCAGTTTGGAGAGATTAGAGTTGCTCATGCAGATTTACACTACAGTACCTGATCTTCATTCCTGATGTGTCTACAGTATGTATGTCACTGTACTCTGAGTTCATTTTTCCCAGCATCTCTGTACCAAAGGCAATTTCTATGCACCTTCTGCAATTCTTTTGTCCTGCTCCTTCTCTACTTCTCTTCCAGATTCAAATGCCTAATTATACTCTTCCTTAGTGTCCCATGGTTCTGTTCAATGACTCACTAAGTTCTTCCCACAAAGTTCTTCAGACACCAAATGCATTTTTGATAGAAAGACTCTTAATCAGAGACATTTCTCAGAGAAGCCAACAAGGCCATACAAATTTACACCTCAGTAAGGAGCCCCTTTTCCAAATTACATATAGTATGTAATTGGAAAGATACTTTAGTGAAAGTGCATCCATGCGGAACGAAAATAACCAGAAATAATTTGAATTTTAAATATCTGAATAAGTCATTGAGATTAATCATTTAGACTTGATACACGTATTATGCTTCAGTTTTTTTTTTTTTTAGATCAAATGTATTGAAATGACACTTCTTCAGTTACTGGAGAATTTCTCTCTATATAAACACGTCTTACAAAAGACAAATAAATATAGAAAACTACTGAGAATTTATTCACCCATGTAAGAGCTCCTTTGTGTTTCACTATATTTGTGTTGCTTGGAGCCTACATTTATTAAATGAAATCAGTTTCATTTCTGGCATATGCATGCCCACTGGCAAAATACAGTTAACCCCTTTTATGGCAGGAGATCAAGTTCATAATTCTGCCTCCAACACCCCAGAATTGAACCGAAGCTTTTGGGCCACATCAGTCACCAAAAAAAAGCCAAACAGGATTTGAAAGTTCCTCAATGTGTTTACCTATATATATTTCCCCTGTTGAACCATGTGAAATGAGAGTGATAATTTTTATAGCACTCATCCACCTTAGTAGAGCAACAGACTGCGAAGTAGCATGTGTGTTTCCTTATGATGCAAAAGTAGGTGAAGAGCTAGCTTCTCATATGCAGGATGATACGATATATAACTGTTCATTAAGTGCTAGCACCCATTGCATCCCTGCTATAGATTAAAAAGCTTATAATCAACTGATGATTCAACTTTAAGAGGGGTACATGATGACAAAAAATAATTTACAGATGCATTCATTCAAACTAACATCTGAGAGAACTTAAACCTAGAAACTGAAGCCGACATCAGAATTAAACTGCCTATTTGAAGTGACATACAGATGTGTTGTTCCTGCATACCTTAATTTGAACAGTATGTTTACAAAACATGCCCAATTGATCCCTGGGAATGCTCATGACAGATTGTGGTACTGGCCTAGCACCAGTGAAGAACCTGTAGTTCGCCTTGCTCACCCATGGCCATCGCCACCTCATCAGCTCCTGCCTGCTTGCTTACAGCTGTTCCGCCAACCTATGGCTGCCTCGCCGGCTTCTGGCCACCCGGCCCTGGTCTGGGATCCCCACTCTGAGGAGCTGGAATCCCCTCCCCACAGCCCTCATTGGTGTTTCTGGGACCCCCAGAAAGAGCTCGTTGGGAGAGGGGTGCAGTGGCTTCGCCGCTTGACCCATTGAGAGCGTACACATTGGACTCCACACCTGTGCCCACCGCAAGGCTGCTGGTGGTTGTCCAGACCCGCTCCTTGCCATCACTGCCTGGAAGCTGTTGCCAACTTAACACCTGACATGCCAACTGCCACCAGCCAAAACCCATTACTGATTCTCTAGCCATTACCAGTCCAAAGAAAGACATTTCTCTGGAGGAATTTGAGTGGGACCCTCTGGGAATTACCCTAAGTTCCACTCTGTAGGCCTCCATCCAGCTCCTATGATGCACCATTTCCGGGCTCCGGAAGGACCACCGGTGTTGAGGAGTGCCCATAAAGGGGACAGGCCAATTCTCCATCTCCTGAAAAGGTAGGCAGGAACACACTATCTGTGCCAGTTGTGCCATGTCCAATTCCTGCTCTGAAGACCCCATGAGGCCCTCCTATCCCAGTTCCTGCCCCGGTACTGTATCTTCTCTGGTCCAGTAGGTTCCATGTCGCCCTTGAATCCTGAGCAGGCTGTCCTAGCGGCACCCTCTTGTCCCTATCCTGCAGGCCTTCCCAGATCTGCAGGCCCGGAGGCACCTTCCTGCCCTGCATTTCCCATGGTACCCACCTGTTTTTGTCCTGATTCCTTTGGGGTTCCCTGTCCTGTGGGCCCCTCAGCAGCATACAACCCTAGACCTGTGATTCCCTTGGTGCCACCAGGGATAAAATAAGAAACCCACCCCCGGTAAACTGATCATACTCATGCACTTAAACAGGCTTCACGCAAGGTTAAGAACAAATGGTGCTCAACTAAACAAGAAGTTTTCAGATCTGCCTGGAAAGACAACCTCTCTAAGTACAATGAAGCGGTAGTGACTGCTAGTGCCTCCCTGTGTCTCTGTTTGAATCTGTGTCTAGGTTAACACAGAATTCTTCAATGTTAAACTTGCAAATCACACCATCTCTTAAGAGTGATGACTCTATTACATTTTTAATGGTAAAATAACTATTATTAGACAGACCATCCAGTGTTTAGCTACGTACAGCCATCAGCCTTTTGCTAGTCCTTTTCGTACTGATAATGACATCTTTGAATCTGTCTTTCCTATAAAACAATCAGAACTTTTGAGTTGAAATCTGCTACTAGCCTTGTACAGTATATCCAATTCCTACAGAATTCCTCAAGGAGATTGCACCACTGATTAACACTACTCTGTTAAACTATAGGCTTGGATATGTTCCAAAACCTTTTAAAATGGCTGTTATTAGACCTGTCCAAAAGAAACCAAATCTTGGACCTAATGATGTAGGAAACTTCAATCTTCCTTTCATTTCAAAGATCCTGGAAAAGTCATTGTTCGTCAGCTATTTTTTTTTTACAGCAAAATAATGCTAATGAATTACATCATTCTGGCTTTGGACCAAACCATACTACAGAAACAGCTTTAATCAAAGTAATGAATGATTTGCTTATGGGTTCTGACCGTTGCTGTATATCTCTGTTGGAATTTAATAAATGTAACTGCAGCATTCGCTACTGTGGACCATAAAATTCTCTTGGACAGGCTAGAATCTATGGTTACCATTAAGGGGACAGCTCTCTTTTGGTTTTGCTCTTATTTACAGTAACTGATCGTTATCAGTTTGTCCACGTGAACAGTGAATCTTCCAAGGCCACTAAGTTTAAATATGGTATAGAAGTCCTCTGGTATATGTAAATTGTTTTC
Organism: Isichthys henryi; assembly: GCA_026776945.1. Lineage (NCBI taxonomy): Eukaryota > Metazoa > Chordata > Actinopteri > Osteoglossiformes > Mormyridae > Isichthys > Isichthys henryi. The sequence goes on along the minus strand of JAODJX010000042.1, from coordinate 13,671,908 downwards.
TTTATTGATTAATTTAGTTTTGCTTTTTTTTTTGTTTGGTATGTATTTGTAAATTCGGTAGTATCTCTTTAAGAATGTAAGTAAAATGCGGTTGCACACTGCTGTGGGAGAAAGGGAGGATAAGTTAACCGTATTTTTTGTAATGGTGGAACATGTACAGTAGCTAGTTTCTGACATGACTACTCTTTCAGAATGGAAATGTTTAATTTGTCTGGCAAATATGAGAATGACAGATGGATACTGGCTGAATGTCGAGATTAAACCATTTGTGTTTGGAAGAATCAGCAGTAGAAATGTTTTTTTTTGTTAATCCAGCGAAAGCACATTCGGTTGCAGCGACAATAAATATGGAGAACATTGCAGAGTCTACATGTGGTGTCCCACAGGGATCAGTGCTGGGCCTGTTACTGTTCACTTTATATATGCTACTACTTGGTAACATCTTGGTTTCATTGTTATGCTGATGTTAGATGGCAAAAAGATTTCCTTATGTTAAATGCAGAAAAAACTAAATATTGCTAGTTGGTCCCAAGGCTGCTCAAAAATAAGTTTGACAACCTCAAACTCTGTGGTCTTCTTATTCAGTCTAACACATTGGTCAGAGGTCTTGGTGTCCTGGTTGATTCAGATTTATGTTTTGATGCTCATATAAGAAGTATTACTAGAACTGTGTTCTAGCATCTATGGAACATAGAAGAGCATCTTCTGAAGCTTGGCTTTCATGCATGCAGAAAAACTAATACATGCCTTTATACTGTAACTTCCAGGCTGGACTACAGTAATAACCCCCAATCTGGTTGTCCATCCAGATCCTCACATAAACTTCAGCTGGTACACAATGCAGCAGCCAAAGTTCTTACAAAAACTAAAAAACTTGATCATATTAGTCCTTCCCTGTATGACTCTCTGTGTACCGACAATTTGGCCTGAAATACCAGCTACAGTTAAGACTAACCCCTGGCTTTGACTCATCGAGTATGTTTGTTGTAGCGTATGTTCAGTAAGGGGTCACTGGAATTTTCTTTATGTTTTTCGTATGTTTGGTTAGGAAGGTAGCACAAGTGATTATGTTTTGTTTCTTTTGTTTCCTGGTAGGGAAGATGGCTTGGGTTCATTTCATCAACTGTTTTGCTTACTTTGTTGGCCTGGGTCACTCCAGAAGTCAGTACATACACTGTGGTTATCAGTCTTGTAAATACACACTCTTTCTTTGATCCTAGCCCATTTTATGTCCTGTGCCCTTTCTTTCCCCACACCACACACATCCATTCTGTCACTCCCCATACCCCCAGACTGGGGTATGTAACACATACATGTCAAACTTAAGGTACATATAGAGTGCAGGGACCATATTTAGCATCCAGTGCAAAGCAGCGCCAAGTGCGATGCAAGCGTCTTTGCTATCATGAGCCGAACCCAGTTGTCATTTTCCCAATCTGAGCCCACTTCATTTAAAAAGCAAACAAACTTGCACCCACCTTAGTGGCTGTGGACGTTGGTGTTAAAATGAGCTGGAGTCAGGTGCCTTATTGGCGCAATGCTATTCTGAGGCACTAAAAAGCTAATACACTTTTCACCAACAAAACCTTGTCCTACTTTAATGATATAAAACATGCAGTCTGAAGTGCACAGTGCAGTGCAAGTGCACAAGTTCTTGTAGGGCTTGGCCATCCCACTTTTGCTAGCTTAACAGTGGTACAACAGTCAATGTACAGTACCAAGTTCAGAAGAGTTTTACTAGGTTTAGTAATTATTCATGGGTGTGTTTGGGGCATAACTTGGTATACATGTACCAATCAGTGTCATCTCCCATTCCCTTTAAGAGCCAGATGCGCTTGCAACTTGGTGAGTTGTTATTATAATGGAGGACCTGCCAGGTTGTAGAAAAGAATGCTTCTCTATAACGTCTCTCGTCACTCTCATACTGTAAGCACCCGGCTAATAATGGCACGGCCAGTATAAAAGTTTTTAATTCTGTGGAATGTCACAGCTTAAGGAAGACTGAATAAACTACATACTGTAACTACTTAATGTCAAACTAATTAGGGGGAAATCAATTATTTGGCGGTCCTTGTCATTGTAAGTGATCACAATGGGAGCCACTTACCTTTTGCCCGCTGTGACAAATGTAACAAAGTGCTATCATTGGGAAAGAGTCTGGCATTACAGAGCCATGTTCGTTCAGTTTTGAAGGGCCAGACTGCAGTGACATTCACTGCAAGTACAGTACAAGCAAATTTAAACTGACAACTGTACTGCCTGTCCCGCCGGCGCCTGTTCTGCCTGTCCCGCCGGCACCTGTTCTGCCTGTCCCGCCCAAGGCCCCTCTGCCCGCACCTGTGACTATAACCCCTATGACTCCTGTCCCGGTCCCTGACCCCACTCCAGTCCCTCCAGCTCCAGTCCCCGAGGAGGTCCCAGACAACCCGACCACTGCTCCTTTCTCCTTGGAGGTAGAGGAGCTTGAGTGGGACCTCCCTAGTATCTTCCCTTCCCTCGCCCCGGCGCGGTTGACCCCGGCCTGATACCCGCATGTCTGTGTCCCGGAGGGGGAGAGGGCGCAGGGTTAGGGTCCCACCCGCCCTGCCCCCTGGCTCGCCTTAGCTAGGGCTCGGGGGGCGTCTCCTAGTCCTAGGGCTCCTAGTCAGTGGTTGCTTGCATGTCCCCCTCCGAAGCCTCGTCGTCATCCCTTGGCCCCACCTCTGGCTCCTTGTCGGTCGCCTGTGGGTTCCCCCGCTGTGATTCTTCCGTTGCCTATGGGTGCCCCCACTCTGGCGCGTCGGAAGATGTCGCCTAGGCCGGCTGTGGCCTTGCCTTCACCAGTGTCCCCTTCAGCTCCCTCATCATCTCCCCTGATGCCCCCTCCGACTTCCTCCTCATCCCCCCTTCACCTGTCCCTCTCCCTGCCTCCTCAGCCCCTCCGAGGTCCCCTCCTGCTCCGGCCTCCTGGTCGCCAGCGGCCCCTCCGGCTGCTACCCATCGCCCGCTGGGGCTTCCTCGGGCTCCCCTTTCTCCCCCAGCCTTTCCCGTCTCTGTTCCTATGTGTACTCCTTGTTCCTCCTCTGTCTTCTCCTTATCCCTCTGCTCCTCATCCCTTTGTTCCTCCCATGTTCACTCCCAGCCCTTTCGTTCCACCTGTTCCCTCTGTGGCACCTTTCCTCATCTGTCTGTCTGCGTTTCCCATCCTGTCAGGTCTTGTCCCACATCCTGTCTCTGTGCCTATTCTGTGTTTCCATTATGTTCCCTCTACCCCGTTCTATTCTTGTCTTCCAAGTCCCGTATCCCAGTCTCGTCCGTCGCCTCCCCTGAGGTGCGCCCAGAGTGCGTGCCTTTGGGGGGGGGGGGTTCTGTCATGCCCGGCTCGTATGATCCTCGTGTGTGCCACGCCTCCCTGATTATCCACGTGTGCTTCCCTAACCATGCCCAGCTGTATCCTATTGTTTCGCCCTGTCTTATCTATTTCAGTCCATGTCTTGACCTGCTTGTGGTCCATCATTGATGTTAGAATCGTTGCAATGTCCTGTTCTCCCCATAGCCGTCTCTCTCTTAATAAACCCCCAGCTTTCCCCGTCTTTTGCCTGCCTGCCTCTTCATTCCCTGCCTCCTTTCTGCCAGCCTGCCCGTCTGCACCCGCGAAACCTGACAAAAACAAGCAAGTTGTTTTGCTGGAAAACCCACCTGCAATGTATTTCCAGTGCCCTGGCTGAAGGAAGGAGGTTCTCATCCAAGAATTTACGGCACATGGCCCTGTGCATCTCTCCGTTGATGCAGTGCAGCCATCCTGTACCCATGGCAGAAAAACACCCCCAAAGCATTATGCTTCCACCTCCGTATCTGGTGGTAGGGATCGTGTTCCTGGGGTTATAGTCAGCATTCTTTTCCCTCCAAACACGGTGAGTAGAGTTGATGCCAAACAGCTCGATTTTGGTCTCATCTGACCATGTCACATTCGTCCATACCTCATTGGAATTATTCAGGTGTTCACTGGCATACTTCATAAGGGCCTAAACATGGGTCCTCTTGAGTAAGGGCATTTAGCAAGCACTAGAGGATTTCAAACTATAATGGCATAATGAGTTACCAATGATTTTCTTTGTGACTGTGGTCCTTGCTGTTTTGAGATTATTAAAGAGCTACTCCCGTGTAGTTCTGGGGAGATCATTGATGCCACATGAGATGAGATCTTTCTTGGGGCCCAAGACCGAGGATGATTGATAGTATTTTTTGACTTTCTTCCATTTGTGAATAATTGCACCAACACTTGTCACTTTTTCACCAAGCTGCTCACTGATGGTCATGTAGCCCATTCCACCATTGTGAAGGTCAACAATCTTGTCTCTGATGTCCTTAGACGTCTCTTTGGTATTTCCCATGGTGATAAGGTTGAAGATGTAGACAGGATAGTGGCCCAAGAATACTGTTTAACAAAGTCAAATATCTGTTAATATTTAATTAAGTTCTACTTGTGTTGTATTAGTGCACATGTACTTGACACAATTTCTTGCTGGCTTGTAGGGGATCAAATAATTATCTCCCTATATAAATGACAAATTGATCTGTACTTTTTTACATAATGATTTTCCCTTGTTTGTTTTGTTGAAAATCTATCCTCTGATGTTAAAATAAACCTACAATTGAAATGATAGACTTCTCATTTCTTTATACATGGGTGAACTTAGGAATTTAACAGGGGGTCAAATAATTATTTCTGTAAGGCTGCAGACAAGATCATTCTCATTCTGACTGCGACAGATCTTAAACAGGACAGACAAATGTGACCCGTCGCCACGAAATGAGTCTTAAGTTGCACTGGTAGAACTGCACCCATAAGACTCATTTCGTGGTGATGGGTCACAAATATAGAAACTGGTGAGTGGCACCATTCACAAACATAACAAGTCAGACACATAACCAAGGGAGAGACACACAAAAATCAATTAACACACACATAACAAGTCAGACCCTCAAACAAAAATACAATATTCCTTGATATATAAACAGTTGATCAAAGAAATAATTATAAGGTAATATAAGCTATTATTATAAGCTAATTATAAGCTATTTTCTCTGTAAGGCATACAAAGGGGTACAACTGCAGAAAGGGTTTCCATTATCCCCACAGCCATCATAGGTATTAACTTGGCCAATTATACTAGGAACCAAATAAATGTTCCTCATTCTCAACTGCACCTCATTGCAATCGGACTGTTGTACCCAGACAAGGAGAACATAATGAGACATGACAAGCGGGTAACAGTTTATGATAACAACGCTCTTCAAGACTAAGCTTGCATGCCAACTCAGTCAAAAATAAATGTTTGCAAGCATAACTAAAATATCATACTGTCCTTTATCATTTCTAATTTGTAATAATGTGTATGCTTGTGTACATATATGCTAGTCCAGGTGTCAGTGTTATTCAGTCCATTCCAGCCGCACCCTGGCCGTTACGCCGATGCCCTTTAATTGGGTGCTATGGTGTATGAAAGATGTGAGGCAGCCACCATTAACAGGAATGTGTAAACTTGGAAAAGAGCATGCATTTCTATGAAACAATGCAAATATCAAAATACTGTAAGATGAACTGATTGCCTTGTGAACATTGTGGAATCAAAAATAAAAAGATTTAAATTTCACTGTATAGAATTCAGACTGCTATGTAGTCGTGACCTGGAAGTTTGTGTAATTTGCAATTAATCTCCTGGTTATTTCACTAGAGAAAGCTTAGCGGAAGAGCACGTAACTGTCATCTTTTAAATATGTAAGCAAAGAGGGCAAACATAGTCTGAATATCTTGAAAAGAACAAGTTTTTGCAACACAAGCACAATGTTTCCTTGAAATTTCAGTTCTGTGAAAGGGATTTCAAATGTCTATTACGCTAAAATGGTTCGGTCATCTGTGTGAATAAATTGAAAAAATCATCCGATAATCCCCTAAAAATATTAATGGCAATATCTTGGTAACTAATGTAGATGTAAGATCTTAAAGGAACATGATGGGTAGGACTACAGGCAAAGGTTCATATCTGAGCTACAGTATCTGCTGACAGTAACCGTATTTTTATGTAGTAGAACACATTTATACCAAAGGGTGATGTGGGGCAGCTCGCTGCTGCGTAAGCACCTCTTAGACTAGTCAGATATCTGCAGGTTGCCAGCAGTGAGAGAGCTTTGAAGAGACTGGATCAAAGAACCGTACAACCTGCCTCTGAGGCATCCAAGTAGGCCCAGAGCTCTCTGTGACAGCCATGTCGATATACAACTACATTAACCAAATTTCAAGTTTCTTGGAAGAAAATCAAAGCAGAAAGTAATATAAATAAGAGAATTCAAATTTGCTAGGCAAATAATTTTAAGCATTCTATTATCTGCTTCTTTTATGGGACTTCATATCACATTAATAAAATTGCATTGTCAGTTTACTTTCAGAACACAGCACATGGAACACAGTGATGAGAGTACATGAAGATACTCAGGCGGCATGAAGGTCTTGTACATTAAAAACGTGCGTCTTAGTTTGAAATGAATTTTCTCTTGGACTTTTTCAAGAACGTTGAAGAATGAAATGACTTGTTAGACTACCGCTGACAGCTACCCTGAAAGACTTTTCCTCGAGTAAAATCACATTTGAGAAGTATAGGGTGTAATACCTCTTATGTTCTCTGTTCTTGACTTTGTAGAAAAAGAATCTCACTGCCAACATCAGGTGCTAATGTAACATTTCAGAGAAAAAAGAGGAATATGGGATTTCAGCAGATATACAGCTGAAAAATGTGCATCAGTTTGCTAATGGAAAAAGGTCTGTGGAAAGGCCTTATTAATCCATAACATTTGTAATGTAGCTTACAATACTTAATGTTCTTAAACACAAAAGCAAGTAACTGCTCATAATTACAATTGAACAAAACATTGTTATACTGTGTTAACTGTGCCTAACAGCAATCAGGGAGAGACAATATGACTGAGAATACAAGCTAAGCTTATTTCTGTCTAAATTGAATTTGGAACCAGTCAGTTCCATTTCCCACAGACCACATTCAGACACAACACAGGTGTAATAGGTTGCCAAGTCCTCAAACAATATTTATAGTTGTAACATAGAATATAGCAGAACAGCATATAGGAAACAGAAAAGGCATTATAACTTTGAAGTAACTAAATTACAATTACAGACATTACTACAACATTGCATTGTATTTGATTGAATGCTGAACAGTTGTATGTGCAAAAAACTGTTCTAAATAGATATGACAATCTGAACTCTAAAAAACCATGACAGCATACACCAAACATAGAAACTAGTTTTAAGGCAGTGTTTGCCAACTAGGATAAATAGAGGCTTAATAATATAAATGTGAAACATTGTATAAAAAAAACCTAACATCAAAAAATACCACAGACCTAAATCAGCAATATGTGATAAAAATTATGAAATTCAAAGTAGAGGTAAAACCTTGGTTGAAAAATGGACCGGACCAGTGGGGCTAGTGCCTCAGGGCCTTGGGCTAGAGGATACCTTGAAGTGCTAATGGCCATGTGTCACAACAATTATAGTGCAAGCTATACACTATGACTCTCATATGAAATGTGAATTCACCACCAAGGTCCTCTGCATATAGCATAAGAATTGACCACCAGGACCCATTCACCTATACAGCACATATTAACCATCAGCATATACAGTGCAACTTAACCACCACCAGGACACCCAGGACCCTTGGAATATACAAGTGCGTGTCGACCATCAGGGCCTTCTGCATCTACAGTATAGCAAGAGTTGACCACGAGGGCCCCTGAACTTTAGCCGCTTTCATACCGAAGTTCTGGAACCTGGTCTTGGTTTATAAGTTCCTGGGCTATCTCAACCTGAACTTTTGTTCCTCCTGCTCACTTTCATGTGCAGCCTTCATACCACAGGACAAGAACTGGAACCTTTCAGCTAAATAACCATGGAGATGCAAAAATCTCATAGGTTACACATAATTTCATGCGAAATGACACCACCACGCCAAAACTATGGGAGGATAAATATAGTAAGTTGTTTTGTTTGGGGGCGGAGTGTAATCAAAATGGGACGCAGCCTTTTATTTACATTTTACTTATATGACTTGCAATATGTTTATGATTATTATTAAACTGGCCAGCAGATCAATCCTTCATTTTCCACAGAATAAAAAATGTAACGTTATCCCACTAACACACGCTGCCAAGTTTCACTGGTAGCACTGGTGATATTAGGCAAAAGTATATTGGATATAAATTGAATTTTCTGGTGCAGAAATATGGAGAAGCAAGAAAAGAATGTAATAGATGAAGTATTCAATGTAATTGAGGTACAAAAATAATTCCAAATGCTCAATTTTCGCTCCACCACTTATATCTCTTTTCACTGCATTTCTACTTAACTTCTAGCTATTGGTGGTGCTTGTAGTCAACTAATTGACAAGCTATGGCTGTAAGCTCTTCCCTAGTAGTTTGCATTCAAATGGAGTAGGGACTAAAAAAGGGTTCCAGAACTGTCTCCAAGGAACTACAATCGAATTAAAGGCTGAGTTCCTGTGGTGTGAACACAACAAAAAGCCCTGGTTCTGGAAAACGTTATGGTTCCAGAAAAAAGTTCAGTAACACTCTATTTAAGGTCCTGTTTTTAATTATTTTTATTTATTTCATAAAAATAATTATAAAAAGGCATAAAACATGATAGGTGTGTCTATTATACATTATTACTGCCTTATGAAGCTCTCATGTACAATGCACTACTGAATATAGCCATGTTTATAATGCTTTATGGATGCAGTATTATTTGTTATGAATGTGTTTAAAAATTACTAAGAATGTCACCTTAAGTAACGTGTTATTGCAAGTTATCCTCGAGGTCCCCTGGCATATAAAGTGCAAAATGACCACTAGGGCCCACTACAATAACAGCTAACTACCAAGGCCCTCATGGACCCCCCCACCCCCCACACATATGTTGCGAACTGATCACCTGGAGGACTGTGCTCCTTGGTAAGGGCACTGCTAGCACAAAAAGGACACTTCAGAAATGTAGTTGTGAGCTGAGCATCAAGGCCCCCAGGCCCCTATGCCAGCAGTGCAAGCTTAACATCGGGGTCACTGACCCCCATCTTCCATACACTGGCTAGCAGTACACTTTAACAAGACAGTTCATTTAGAATAGCACGGAACTGAAGGATGGTATGCTGCTGATAATCTACTACATGTAGTTATTGGAAAGTTAACATTAGTTTAATTTTTGTATCCAAGACATTAATTTTTAGTAAAGTCACCTCCTTCTTTGACATCGACACAGGCCAATAACCCTAGCTAACTAACTTGTCAGGTAATGTTAGCTAGTCTAAGACATGACAAGCTAGCAAAAATGTCCCTAGTTATGACTTAAATCCCTTAGCTCCAGTGTGACTCTGAAATGTAATGTTAGGCCCTTCTTCACTCACATAGTGTATTAGTTATAATATATAAACATGTTGATGTTCCATTAGGTTCATAGCTACGTGGAAGTGTTCATCACAGCAGGTAGCCAGTTATTAGTGCTAAGTGTAAGACTCTGCGTTTTCATGCTGTGTTGCCATAGTTTCATTGTTAATCCAAAACACGTCTTAGGTAAAATTACCTCCTTCTATCACAGACAAATAATGGCCAATGTTGCTAGCTCGGAAACTTGTCAGATAAAGATAGCTAACTGTAGACCTGACAAGCTACATCATGGAAAGCTATAACGAAACTCAGGTCTTGGTTGTAGAGCAGAACCCAGACCCATTTTTTGATATGAAAGTAGTCTGAAGGGGGGAAAAAAACAGTAAAAATTTAGCAGTATTTCTGCAAGTGAATATCCAATTTCATAGGTTAAATCTTACAAATTATTAATATTGTAACTTGAAAACTCAATTAAAAAGACAATAAAAAAGAATATGAAAATAAGCAGGATGCTAAAGGATAAAAAGGAGACCTGGAGGTTGATAGTCTGTTTATAATTCTCTCTGTAAATCTTTTTCCAATAATAACTTGTGGAAGATCAAAAGGAAGGAGGTTAGTTGTGGATTAACACTGAATTGCATGCTATGGCAACATGCTGGGGGACAGCTGAGGTGACCAATGCAGGTGACTTTATATGGTATAAGCCAGCCACCCACACAAACACACACAGACACAGAAAAAAACAGCGAAAGGACATGACTGAGGAGCCCCCATAGGTTATACTTTTCAACCACCTGAGGTGTATAATTATTAGCAATCATCTATGGCCCATTTTTCTTTTCAAAGAAAATAATGCAGTCGATTTAAAGAATATGGCTGGAGTGTTCTGTGCGAAAGAGGGTTATGCAATGTCAAAGGGTTTTTTTTCTTAGCAAGCAGAACAGATATGGGTACAGCAAGTGAAAGAACGACATGTCATTCTCTATTGAAAATAAGGATTTCTTTGATAATGGTCTGAAGTGGGGTTTGGTACTGTATATAGTAAATGAACTAAACTTCCAACTGCTGATAGTTATCGTGAAGAGTGTTTCTCTAGTTTCACTTATATGTACATTTCAGGAAACAGAAATTAAATTTGATACATGTTTCAGGAAGCAGAGAAAAGCTGCTTCCCAAAAGCAGACCAACACAGGTGAATTCATCACTATGAGGGACTGTGTCAAAATTTGGTCAAAAGCATTATAATTAAAACTGAATGGTAACAGACTGCACAATCACATCTAACGTTTTAATGAATCTGGGGGACAGAGGGAACAGCCAGGGAAATCCTAACTTTGTAGGAAATGATGCTTCTCTTTACCTATGAAAGGTGAACACAAATAAACACTTACATTTTGTGAATAAATAATCTTGTTAATTGGTGCAGTTTTCCTGATTAACAACACGCCTGTTATTGTTGAAGACGCTGTAATATTTTATTACTTGAAAGGAGAATGTAACTCACTACGCTCTTTATCCACTTTTGATTTGCTCAGATGTTGTGAAAATCTGTACTACGGTACTAATTATCCTGATTTTACTACCACTGAGATAATCAAAGATCGAGTATCTGAAGCTGGGTGTTTATAAAAATAAAAACGAGCTACGGAAAAGCAATGAAAAACTTGCAGCTGGAGATATGGTTTTATCTCTAGTGGGAGAATCTGCAGAAGCCTTAAAAACCACAAAAGTTGCCTTCAAACATCGGCTTAAAACTGCACATGACTGTGAGGTTTGTAGCTGAGGTAGCTAAGAAGGACTCAAGTACTCAGTTGCAATGGGTATCATTAATGACAGAGCTGAGGGACTGAGCAAGGTTGAGCAATTAGCAACCAGGATGCGATACACAGAAGCTGGGCCAGGAACCAGAGAACAAGCCAAAAGTCCAAGTCCAATCAATCAAACCAGAAAACCAACACCGAGGAGGAAGAACCAAAGCAAGAAATGAAGCGGTGAGACAGAGCTTGAAAACACTAGGTGTAGGAATGGGTGATTATACTTTGGGGGTGACTGCGAGGATCAGCCTCGCTTATGGTACTGTAGGTACCGGACTGGACCCCTGGGCAGCAGCACACATGGCGTCACATCAGAAATAAATGGAGGTGGTTGCTGGGTCACAAAATTCAGAAATACATCTAACACAGAGAAAATATTACCCAAATGCCTATATGGTTAATCCAGGGCAGGGCGGGTTCTGAACCGGATGCTTGGTATGTGGATGTGTTGAGGGGTGCAAAGGGGTGAAATGGGAAAAATCAAACAATCAATTATGAGCTCAGCTGGAACCAAAAGTAGTATAAAGTGGCTGCCCACAGGGAACTGACACCCATGGAATGGGGTACCATTCTTTCCCCTGAGGAATACAACCATAAAGCCACTTTGGTTTTGTCAGAAATTCACTATCGCTATAGTGGAACAGCTGGCCCATGCTGTTTCATTTGAAATTAGATTATTTTCGGCTTTCCTATCTGGCTATTGAAATACTTGAAGTATCTCCAGCTGGTACAGAATATTTCTATCTAGAACTAAAATGTTTTGCCACTCTCGTACTTAGACTTCTGTTAAAATTTTGAATTGAATAGAAATTAAGTAGTGTTGTACAGGAAGCTCTGCATAGTGTTCTTCTTATTCCATTCAATGATGCCTGTAATTATGTGATCTTCTTTTACAAAGAGCTATAATATGCAGCTGACCCTTCTGCCATATGGATCTTTTTAATCTACATCTCTATTTAGAAATAGACTTATTAGCAAGCCAAACAGCCAATGCTATTGCATTAACGTCGTATGTAATCGTCCGTTCTTCTGCGTCAAACCGTGATTGTTGACTGGGGGCATTCCACTTTCATTTGCATCTATATCATAAATAAATTATACAGCAACTTTTTACTCCTTCTTCGCTTTGCCGTTATCAGACATCCTAATCTGAGCCCAGATCACCGGCGATACCCAGACATCTGGCTTATGATAATACCCAGAAGGCAGATCCATGTGTCAGCCAGATCTAACCTTCAGATCCAGTCCTCTGCATGACCCCTCTCCCATGCCTGCAATCATTAGCAGCCAATAGACTGTCAGACAGATATTCTGATTCTATTTGTGATTTACAGTTTGCACATTTATATTTATATAAATGGACTAGTGAAACTTTTTTTTTTGGCACTGTGCTATATTCATGTAACATTTTAACAGAATTATGTAAGATGCTTGCTACTATATTTTTATATTTGTACAATCCTCGGAGTATTATCACCATTTAATATGTAGTCATATTAACTTAGCATTTCTATATGTTTAATTCTAGGAAATCTGCTGTGGTACTCTGTGTCAATTTCCTTGTGAAAATATATCATGTTGCGAATGTGGCCCATCTTACCCAAGTATGTTTTTACACTCACCTCTAACTATCAGGGAAGTGTTCATCCATCCATTTTCCAAACCGCTTATCCTACTGGGTCGCGGGGGTCCGGAGCCTATCCTGGAAGCAATGGGCACGA
>JAODJX010000042.1:13591879-13642983 GCA_026776945.1 Isichthys henryi | reverse complement strand
GGAAACCCCACGACGACATGGGGAGAACATGCAAACTCCACACACATGTGACCCAGGCGGAGACTCGAACCTGGGACGCAGAGGTGTGAAGCAACAGTGCTGACCACTGCACCACCATGCTGTCCCTGGAAAGAATATTTATGTAATATTTTTTTTAATTATTAGTTTTGTTATTAGTGGAAGATTAAGTATAAACATGTTTCTATTCAGGGTCATTCTGCATTCTTACACCACTTTAGAGATCATTTGTGTCCAGAGGTAAAAACAAACCATTTTCTTGTGCCTCTAGTAATAATTCTATCACCTGAATAATTGTTCTTAGAAATGCATTAGGATGCATTATATGACTATCACCCATTTTATCATATTATAATGTAAATATTTGAATGTTGTGTTCTTACCTGCATCTTGTTCATGGTGTCTAGCTCCAGGACTGCCCCCAGGTTAAGCGGTTGTGTTCAGTGATGGCATTCTGCATAAATAATGATGACAGTATTCAGTCTGCGTATGACAACAAGGAAAAGTATCCATGGCATATCACATTACATCTTTTAACAGAAATTCAGCCAGACACTTCTATAAGTGCTGTTAGCTGCCGTGGGAATATAATGTGTCAGGTGCTTGATGGCATGTAATAGAAATACATGTAAGCAAAGGCTTAGTAACCTAAAAAAAAGGGAAAGAAACTTTGTTGAGCTTCTAATTTATTTAACATGGCTTTTTGCAAAATGCATGTGTCATTATTTGCCAAACTGTGCAGGACCTAAATGTGTCCAGGGGCTTTTAAAAACAGCTGATTATAAACAGAGAGCAAAAGTTTATGTTCTGTAAAATAAAGCTGCTTTGCATCTAGAGAGAACTAGGGTGATGGATGAGTCTGCTCGCAAAATTCTCAGTAAGCTTCCTCTTTTACCTACGTATGGCATTTGGGTATTTTGTCATTAGTTAAAACTACTGTAGACAGGAAACTATGTTTAACAACCACTGGTAGGTGACCAGATCCAGAAATATAACGCTTCAGTTACTGGAATCACTGTTTGAAAATTCCCAGAAATGTTACAAAGTATTTTACATAACTATTCATATTTTGAATGAACTATGATTCCATTAAAAAGGTGAATTACTATTTCCCCACTGAAATTCGATCCAAAACAATATCTTTTCCTCTGTGTATCCTAGTACTGTAGCACTATCCATCATAATCATCACTGCTGAAAGACTTCACTAAACTATTCTGTGCAACCTCCTACAAGTATGCATGCAGTAAAGTTGCCCATAGCAGGTTCATGTATTTAAACAGCCATGTATGTGTTTCTCTGTGTACAACTTCACATAACTGATTACTTTTTTATTCAGAGTAAAGCTTTTGTCCAAAGCAGTAGAGATGTGTGAGAGCAGAATAATGCTGTGTCTGTGGGCCAATGGGGACTGAGCGCCTAATGATGAAATTACTTACCACAGGTACGTAACAAGAACTATATTTTTGTGACCCGTGTGATCATCAACACCACAACACTGACAGTTGTGTCTACAGAACTCTGCACTGACCGACTTTCACTTTCATATTTATATCTGTTTACATATTTACATCTATATTCATATTTATATCTATGTTTCTGTTTTCACTTTTGTACATATATTTCCTATTACATTAACTGTAAACCAGGCCTCATTGTGCAATATCCTGGAGTGCAATATTTCAGCTGCTATTCAGATTAACAATTATACATTCCATTTATATTCAAAACCACACAAATATACTTGCACATTTTATATTTATGTAATATTTTCTTTTTAGTACTTTAAACTAGTTTAATTTGCAGCTTTTTCCCTCTTTTTAACTGATATTTGTTACGTGTGAATGCATCAAAAGGACTGCTACTGAACTTCCGTTATACTCTGCACATGATAATTTCTATGACAATAATAATTCTTACCTTATCTTATCTAACCAGATAATCCTCACCTGCAGAGCCACTTGCCACCCTTCCTGATACTTATCATTAAATTATTAATAGGAAAATGTTTATTCTAATTATGTGTTTTTATTATTGATTATCTTTTCAGTATATCGTAACAGATTGTAACAGCACATTACAAACACTTTCTGGAAATTCTCCACCACAGAAAAAAATAAGCCCCAAACACCACTGCTGAGGTCATTTGCATACCAAAGGAATTAGGTCACCAGTGTTGCCAATGATTATTATAAAATTGATGAAAACATCACGGAATGGAGTGCAATAAACCATACTGTCATCTGAAAACAGCAGTTCACCTCAGAAGTGCAATAATTTTCTCCTATATGTTATATTCACTTAAACAGCCTATTGTACATTCCTTGAAAGCTGAATAATTTATTCAAGTCAGCAATAACCTCATATACTCGTCTCAGTGAGTCAAGAGTCTATATATCTCAGGAGGCACAGGGAATCTTGGAAAGGATGCCAGCCCATCACAAAACACACAATCTCACATCTCATGATTAACTATAGAGTCTGTATAGTCACCTATTCACGTAACGTGATGTTTTTTTAACTGCAGGAGGAATCCACAGTATATAGAGAAAGCTACTGCTAACACATGGAAACAGGATGAATTCATATGGCTACAAGAGGGAATTGAGCCCATTCATCTGTCTTCTAATTACTTATCCTGGTCAGGGGGTATGCTGTTATGTGAGCGTGGTAGAGAAATACTTTAATTTAAAGAGACTCAAGAAACAGAGTCAGCAAACTTAAAAGCATCCCCAGTGTCCTTCCCCAAAGTATAAAACTGTTGGAAATAAGATCCAAAAGAGAACAGAAGGTAGACAGGCTTTTTTTTTTCTCTGAGAAAATCAGAGCTACTTGTAGATGGAATAGAATGGGACAGGTAAGTAAACTGGTTGAACTGGAGAGTGAATGTTGGGGTCGATGATTTGGGCAGAGCAATCCAAAGTCTTAGTCAGGTCACAGAATCCACAAGGATCTAAAAAACCTTGGAGATAAATAACAGGGAGCCAAGACAGTGCTATTTGGAGAGGGGACAATAGTAACAAGAAAACCCAGGAAGAAAAAACAAAATCAGGAATAGCACAATAAAGACAGGCTAGGAAACAATACTTGAGGGGAAGGAACGCCTTGTGAAGGTTAACAAGATCAAACAAAGATCATTAGTTACTGCCTCCCCTCTGCAGCCCAAAGTCCCAGTACCCTAGGTACAGTGTAACTCTGTAGACTGGCAACTCCTTCAAATGGGGCAAGCAAGAAAGCTACCCCAACTGCAGAGCGAACTGATTCCAGACAATGATATGGGGAGAAACAATATACTTAAAAATCGATTAACTGCAAATGACAGCAACTAGGAGTGATAATTCATGGCCAAGTGAGCCAGCTGCTGGAGTTAGAGCCAATGCAGATAACTGAGTAAATTAGACTAAGACAAGTGCATCCATTCTCTAGACACTGTTTTAGGTAATGTCTCAAGCGAACCATAGATCTGTTAACTCAGATCAAGATGGTTCAAAATGGGTGGAAGAAAGTAAATGCACTGACTGGATTGCATGATATGTACATGCTGGTTTTTGGTGTAGTTGATTTTTATTAATTAGGCTTCATTCACTGGCAAAATAAATAGTGAAATTAGTATTAATCTTCATGTAGTGAAGACTCATTGTAATTTTCCAGTCATGCTTGCAAACAAACATATTGCTTGATATGGGACATCACTAGAATGGCAACACTACTCCGCACTGCCTGCTGGGTGAATTGTGGTTAAGTAGCCAACCGTGTGGGCGTGACAGTGCCCCTCCCTTGATAGCCGCCTCCTGGAGGCCGAAAGCGGCGAGGACGGCCCCATGGCCGCAGCACAGGCTTGGAGGGGTGAGTGGCGTGAAAGTCCGAGATGAGAGAGGGGTTGAGAATGTCCGAAGCGGGCACCCAAGACCGTTCCTCCAGTCCGTAGCCCTCGCAATCGACTAGGTATTGCAGGGGCCCGGCCTAATGCCAGGCGTCGAGAAAAGCATGAACCGTGTATGTGGCAGAACCATCGGACAGCGTCGTTGAGGGAGGAGGCATCAGTGTCGACGAGGGATGTAAGGAGCTGTACCGGAAGGTTTTAAGAGGGAAACATGGAAGGTAGGACACATACGGCACACACTGGGGAGCTGAATGCGATACGAAGAGGGTCCGACTCGGTGAAGGATGCAGAAGTGTCCAATGTATCGAGCGGAGAGTTTACGGCACGAGGGTATTTGTAGGTTCCGTGTGGAGAGCTAGACTGCCCTACCCTGTAAGTGGGTCCCGGCTGCCGGCGAAGATCCGGGACACGATGTCCTCTGGGATGCCGTAGTATTGGAATACCCAGGTAAGGAGAAGCTCGGCCAGATCCATCACTGTTGGGAGCTTAGGAAGATCTATTAACCGACACATTTTGGAAAAGTGGTCCACAATGGTGAGGATAACGGTGTTACCTTTGGAGCATGGCAGATCTGTTATGAAATCCAAAAGAGAGAGGGGCTATTAGCTAACCCATACTGCTTCATGAGATACTCAAATTGACCGGTATATGTGATGAAGGATGTCTTCCACTTCTGGCGGAATTGCCAGAAGTCCCTCAGGCTCTGCCAGAAAAGGCAGGGAAAAAGAAAAGGTGGAGAGACTGAAGATAGGAAGACATGTCGGGTGTCTTCCTGGGGTCGTATTGGTCTCTGCTGCCTCCCCTGCTATTTGTCAGGAAGAGCCCCTTCCGATTCTCGACCCAGAACTGTTTTCATGCCCGAGGCCATTGCCACTTCGATGGAGAGGTTGCCCAAAGCCCGCATTGCTGCAACTTTGCCCAGGTCAGCGTCAGTTCTGCTTTGCTGACACCCGAGATTACACCCAAAGTCCGTGCCTTCATTGGTACACGCTTGGTCCGTAAAGCTGCCAGGTCTACAGAGGACGCCATCCCTCGGATCGCCAAGTTCCCTTGTTCCCCCTCCAGTCCCCGTAGTTCCTGTTTCTCCAGTCTCCATGGTTCCTCCTCCTCCAGTCCCCGTTCCCGAGGAGGTCCCTGATCGTCGGACCACTGCTCCTCCCCCCTTGGCGGAGATGGAGGAGGAGCACGAATGGGACCCTTTGGGAATTACCCTGACCACTCCCCCTACGTTTCCCTCCGGAGTGAATCTCCCACCGCTACCCCATCAGGAAAGATCCCGGCCAGGACCTTGTCTCTCAGTATCCCACAGAGGGAGATGACACCTGCGCCAGAATCGGGTCCCGCTCACCCTGCCCTCCGGCTCACCTTCGGTCCCCCTTGCTCTGGCTCGGTGGTCGTCTGTGGTTCCTCTAGCTCCTGCTCGGCTAGTCTGTGGTCCCATCCTCATTTGATCCTCCCATGTGCCATGCCCCCTCATCTATCCCGTGTGGAATCCTCGTGTTACCAGCTGTTTCTCGTTGTCGTTAATTAGTCTGGTTTATATAAGTCTGCGTTATCCCAGTCTGATCATTGACGTCATTATGTTCTTTGTGTTCGATTGTGCTTATCCTTAATAAATCCCTCCTTTCCCCAATTCCTTGGCTCCTGCTACATACCCCTAGGCCTGTGACAGATGCCAACCTTGTAAGTAGTTCCCCGTAGTCGCTTGTGTTCTATGTAAATGTGCTGTGTTATGTCACATGTAGTGCTGAATTTTTATTGTCGTACATAGTGTGTTGATGGGTGTGTGCCCACCATGCGTATTAGGAGTAAATGGGCAATGGTGGCATGGTGAGCAGAGCAAGTGCAAGTGTAAATTAAAACTTAATTAATTTCTTGTACATGGGTGGAGATATTAAAATTTACCTGAGATAATAATTCCTACAATAGTAAGAGTGGGTCAATGAGCCATGTCATATATTATGAGCAGGCTTGAGACGTTGCAGGTTTAACCACTAAGTGGCTTTTACTGCATCATTCGTACTGACAACATACTGTACTCGCACTGCCCACCGTGCCCATGTCCGTAGAAGCTAGACGTATTACCTCATAAAAAAGCAGCATGATTTTTCATGATTTTTCACCTAGCATGATAAGACTAACTGTAAAAAAATCTAACTTTATTGTCTAGGTCCTGAACACAGTACAATACCCCAGATAAAAATGCCCTCTTGAAACTGTATATACTCATATTGGTCAGGTTTTCTTCCTGAAAGTCCTTTAATGCTTAGCAGACATTCCTCTGAGTACTCCACGCTGAGAGGTCTTGGGCTACTGAGATATTCAAGGTGGCAAAGAAGGACTCAAACAGTAAGTTACAGTGGGTATCACCACTGCTGAAGGTGGGACACTAAATGAGGTTGGGCATTTGGTAACCAGGATACAAGACACAGAGCTAAACAAGAAACCATGGAACAAATCAAAGGTTTGGGGAGACGGAGCCTAAGACACCTGGGGCCTGTAGCACAATGCAGGATTTTTGCTTAGCCAGATAAGTTGCCAGATTTAAGGTAGTCTTGGCTGAATGTAAGTGAGCGAAGATAAAGGTCCCAATTTAACATTCTAAAGCACATGGCCTGAAGCATTTAGTGCAGATTCTTTTAGGGCAGGGGTAGTGTACTGGGGTAGTGTCTCATCCACAAACTGCCAGTGTGTGTGCTGGTCTTTGGGATAACCTTTAGGTCAACTGTTCAAACCCAGGTGTGAGAACTCTTCAGCCAATTATTGTAGTCCTCTAATTAGTAATCTAATTAGGTAGTTTCAGTGAAAACCCACATACCCAATGGCCCTTTCTGGATAAGATCCAATGCACATCAATTTATTTTTATTTATATTTACACAGGATTACACAGGATATTTACACATTGTAATTCTAATTCTAATTCTGAAAACCCTGTTTTAGGTTTTGACCAACCCAGTTTTGCTAGTTTAACGGTAGAAATATAGTTGCTGCACCAAGTGCAAGGTCCAAAAGGGTAATTCTTAGTCTTGTAATTAGACTTCATGAGCGAAGCAGGCGGCTGCTTCATTCAAGTGTCACATTCATCATGGGTTTGAGACTGGCTAGTCTCAACCATGTATGTACTGTAATTTCATCATTTATGGATCTTTATTCCACTGTTATGTTTTGGTATATTTTTGTACGGGTTCTTGCTTTGCTCTGTTATTCCCTGTGCATAGTAATGGTCTATATCCTTGTTTGTAGTGTTCTCTGGTGCTGAACCTTTTGGTGTCTGTTGATTGCCCTCACCTGTTCAATGTTCATAGTCGTTAGTGTTTAAACTGCCCACACCTGTCTTTTGTTGAAGCTTGTTGACCCTTCTTGTGTTCCAGTCTTTAGACATACACTGAGTGTGATTGTGCTAGTTACTGTTTTCCTGTGTGTTTAGCTTCTGGGGGGCTCATTTATAAATGCTCTGTACGACCGAAACAACCGTAGACCATTCATATGCACAGTCATATGAAGATTTTGGGATTTATAAAGGACCAATATAAATAAATATACCCTGAAAAAGTTTGCGTATTTAAAAATGGTCGAGAGCAGTACAAAGGTTTAGGAAGAAACAAAAAAAAGCGACATCTAGAGTTCTGAAAGAAATGAGCATCTATGTTGCATTTAGTTTGTTTTAGCCCTTAGTGAAATGTGCTTTATCTGTTTAAATACAGAAACATTTTATTGTATATAGAACTAACATAAGAACATAAGAAAATTACAAACGAGAGCAGGCCATTCGGCCCATCAAACTCGTATGGGGAGAACTTACCCAGGGTTTTAGCTTGCGCTACACTAGCAGGAAGACTATTCCATACTCTTAACTACACGCTGTGTAAAGAAGTCCTTCCTCAAATTCAGTTTCAAATGTTCTCCCACTAATTTCCACTTATGGCCACAAGTTCTAGCATTTAAACCAATATTAAAATAGTCATTTGGCTGAACAGCATCAAAACCTGCTAGAATCTTATATACCTGGATGATGTCCCTCCTTAGTCTCCTTTGCTCGAGGCTAAATAGAATCAGCTCAGCAAACCTCTCCTCATAAAACATTGCTCTAAGACATTTTAAAATATTGGAAGAAACGTTTAATGTCATCCTTAGCCTCCAATGCAGTCTTCCTTTCTACATTCCTCTTGGCGAGTCTGTTGTTATTTTTTAACTCAACCTGTAGACTTTGGTGCTTCACTTTGAAATCATTAGTTATTTTCTATTTGTGGAACAGACACCTGACTTTATTCTTAATTTCTGTAGTAAACACCTTGGTTGCAATTTCCTATTTTTGGTTTTGCTGGAAGCAGGTATGAAGTTCTCTTGCACTTGCAACAATGTGCTTTTAAAAACATTCATCATTTGATTTATTTTTTTAATGAATGTATTTGAATGTATCTACCAATATATTTATTGCGCGGAATCTAAGTTAGATACTTTCACTTTTCAGTATATGCCTAAGTACAGTATACGCACCAACATATGTGTACCTACATGTACAGTTACCCCAGTTTTATAGAAAAGAGGACAGGATTGATTCAACAGGATTTAAAATTTGGCATTTTTTTTTATTTGTCTTTGTTCAGCTTCTTGAATTGACTACATTAACAGCAGCAGTCACACGCTACCATTCAGTTTTTTTTTTGTTACACCAGCAGATGTACTACCAAATAAAATGGTTTGGAGTTCCTCTACTTTGGACACTATAAAGCCTGCACTTCACATTCTGAGATATTCCTTTGTTTCCCTCTTTGTGGCTCCATTGCCTCTGAAATGGCGCTGTAAATGTAGGACGTGCGGACTTATATATACATGTGGCAAATTTCCATTGCCAACGTAGGATAATTATTAGGTGGGAATGGAGTGGTCTCTTAAGTGTATACACATGTTAATGTTTCTAAGATGTGTGGGATTTATAACTCGTCTGATGCATATCGATACACAAGGTTTTATAAATCTGATTTTCTTTTTGTACAAACATTGAGTTCTAGAAAAATTTCCTCTTCTGCGAGAATGTGCAAACATTTTTTATAAATGAGCCCCAATCCCACCCACTAATTTGCTGACATGAAACCAGTGGCTCTCAGAAAACCATTGTTGAAAGACTCACAAAGCCGTGACAGCCATCCTTTACTGAATAGGTTTTTTTTCTCACCAGCCTTTCACTTATAATTCTGCTACTAGTTCAACTTTCATATGCTACCTGGATGCCCTCTTCCCACGGAACTGACAGCTCGACTACCAAGACATGATTTTCAGTTGTTGACCACATGTCAGTTTGAGGCCTCAGTATGGAGTTGCTAAAATCAGTGGGGAATGTTAGCTGCTTATTGAGGTCTACCCTCATTGACCAGTCCTTATCTGTCCTGAGCCGGGCAGTTCTGCACCAGTCGTCAAGCTGTTACTGAGCAGATCATTTGCTTCTGGTGACATTTGGCCTTCTCATTTGCGAAGACTCATGTTCTCAGTGAGGTCTGCAAGCTTCCTGGACACCTGGTCAAGCCTCCACCGGTAATGAACCTCGGCCAAAGTGGTTTGGCAGCTATACAAGATCTAGTGGTGCTTTACCTGAGCTATTGTGCACTGGCTCTGAGCTAAACCATCTTGTCAGATTGGCTGGGCTAGGATGAGTCTCATATGTGGCTTTGATTTAAAAAACTGTCTTGCCTGAGGGATCTTCCACAGGTCTCTCCATCCTATTGACCTTGGGAGAATGTCCTCCCACTCTATCCACTAGCCTTGCTGATGTTGATTAACAGACTTTGTCAAGACTTGAAACGAGACTGTGTCCACTTGACTACCCTTGTGGATTGAGAGGTTGTGAGACTTGGCAGGCTTTATTTTCAGCCTTGCCCAGTATAGCAGTTCTTCCAGTCTCTTTAGCATACAGCTGTTTGCAATAAGTTTGTGACATAATCCATGACGTAATGAAGGGGTGGCAATTGTTGACTTGTACTACTGCACACTCCTCTGGCCATTGTCCTCGTGCCAGTCAAGATGATCTCAAAAGCAGCTGTGAATAAGATAAGTGAGACAGAACATCCCACTGCTACTCCCCTGCCAAGCTGCACCTAGTCAGTTGTACAGTCCTGCAGCGAGTGGCAGATCTTCAAATCTGAATGGTAGCTTTCAAGGATGTTCTGGACAGACACCAATACCCGGAAGAAGTCCAGGGCAAAGTCTGTTAGGTGATGTGGGACAGACTCGTATGCATTCTCCAAGGCCAGCCATACAACAAGAAGGTTCTTTTTCTTTCTCTTGGCAGACTGGATTTGATGCCCAAGTAGTGTTGCATGGTCCATACAACCTGAGAAACCAGAGACTCCATCCTTCTGGCAGCTTGTGTCAGTGAAATTGTTTTGTAGCAGGAACTTGGTCATTCTCTTAACAATCACTGAGAAGAAAATCATTCCTACCACATTCAGCAGTGTGATGCTTCAGAATTGTCCAGTGCTACATGATTCTTGTTCTTTCGGAATCATGATGGCCACAACTCTGCACCACTCAGTTGGGACATTCTGCTGTTTCTAAATCTCCTTCATCAATTTTCATAGTTCTTTCAGGACTTGAGGGTATCTTTTATGGAGCTTGTATGGAATACCATTAGGCGCAGGGACTGAGCTTGACCTTGATCTTCTTACCATGTCCTTCACTTCACTCAGTTTGGTTGGTACAACCTCAGAGTCTATGGCTTGTGCAGTTGCGTGGGGCACACAGCCAAGGGACCCAAGGAGTAGATGCCTTCCTGTGTCTGAGAACTACTTCCTTAAGTGGTTCTCAAGTTCTTCCTTTACCATGACCAGTGTGCTACTCTTTTTCTCCTTTGGAAAGCTTCTGGCCATATTGAACAGGTCTTTTAGGAATTTTGAATGCTGACTTTCTTTATTCTTTCTGATGCATTGAGCCCTCCTAAGTGATGTTAGGCAGCTCTTGACATAATTCCATAGGACTTTCAGACCTTCCCTTTCAAGTTCTCCTGCCTTTTTCCAAAGTCTTGCATAATGCTGTTCGTTCTTTTAAATACTATATGATTTTATGTGATCCAAATCATTTCAGTATTGTTTCTGACTTGCGTGTCTAATTTCTGCGATCTTTTGGCAAGCTCCAAATATATTCCCGTTTAATCGTTCATCGACAACTTATGAATGTGGTTACACACGTGCTGGTGCCTATACTTACTTTGACCTTTCAGTAGTACATATCAAACTTGGATTCCATGCAATATATATGTGCCCTTGAGAGGTAAAGTGGGATATCCCACAAAAACAAAGTTTTGAGAAAATGAGCTCCAAAGTTGAATTTTTTTTTAAAAATCAGTGTGCCTATCCCCTACAATTGATATGTATCATAGGTGGCACAGATCTCGGTATATTTAAAAGATAGATAGACCCTCAATAATTAATATTGGACATTAAACTCATTTTTGACTGACATGTAGGATAGCTGGGGCGGCATCGTGGTGCAGTGGTTAGCACTGTTGCCTCACACCTCTGGGACCTAGGTTCAAGTCTCACCTGGATCACATGTGTGTGGAGTTTGCATGTTCTCCCTATGTCCTTGTGGGGTTTCCTCTGGGTACTCCAGTTTCCCCCCACTGTCCAAAAAGTTGCTAAATTGCCCGTAGGTGTGCATGTGTGAGTGAATGGTGTGTGAGTGTGCCCTGCGACGGGCTGGCTCCCCCATCCTAGGTTGTTCCCTGCCTCGTGCCCATTGCTTCCGGGATAGGCTCCAGGCCCTGCACGACCCACTAGGATAAGCGGTTTGGAAAATGGATGGATGGATTAATATTAGTTGTATATTAGATATAATAAAATGTTTCTGTATTTATTAAAATGTATTTCACCAAGTGTTAAAACAGGAAATGCAACTTAGATGCTCATTTCTATCTTAACTCTAGATGTTGCTTTTCTGTTTCCCCCAAAATGTTTGTATGACTGCTCTAGAACATTCATAAAAATGTGCACATTTTTTTTTCATGGTATGTTTTATTCATGTTTTTCTTTGTAAATCTACAAATCTTTGTTAAAATCTGCATCTGAATGTTTTGCGACAGTTTCATTCACACAAAGCCTTTATAAATGAGCCCCCTGCCTCCTATGCATCTTGTTTGCCTTGTGTTTTCTGCATATGCTCCTCATTGAATCACCCTTAAAAGTTAGTTACTGTTTTGGTTTTCTTCCTGCAGTATTCTGACCTCTCATGGTCCATTTGTTTCCTGGTTTTCCCTTTTGTGTTCATGTATGTTTGTCAAATAAAAATACTCCTTTTTTCCGAGACTCACACTGTCTTTCCGACATGCCCCGGTGCTGTGACAGCCCATGCGCAAAGTGAAAGAGTGCAAGCAGACCATCTCCAGCAACAGGAGGACTGATCTCACTGATCTTTATAAATAACAATAATTACAGTAGTCCCCTCCTCCCCCTTATCTGCGGGCGATACATTCCAACACCTATTGCGGATAGCTGAATCCGTGAATAACAGCGCACCATCCATGAACCCCCTTATATACAGGTAACACAATTTTCATGTGCATACATATTGTAGCGCCCTTCAGGTGGCTCCGCATAATGGAGCATATTACCATATCCTGGCATGCTCACAATCCATGTACATAGCCCTGCTTGTTTTCTTTATTGTAAATACTTATGCTGTTCCCCATTGTGTGTCCCCTTGCCTGTGTCCTGTGTAAATCCTGACAATCTTCGCCTGTCTCTTGTATAAATTACTCACTGTACATGTATCTTACTGTCCAGTGTCTGATCTCCCCGCTTCTCTCCCTTCTGTAGTGTTTCGGTTTTTCGGTCTAACCTGTGTTAGTCCTTTTAAGGGCTCAATAAAGCGGCATTGTTTCCTCTTTTGAAAGAGTCTCATCATTTTTTGCCGGCTATACTGTTGTCACACGTTTTGTAATATCCCCTATCTTTACATAACCTGGAATGAGAAATTTATTCCTTTAAAATTAGTAGGTATTCACCATGGCATTAAATCAGATTCACTACAACCTGAATTTGAATTTAACTGAATCTTAATGCATTAACCTGAACTTGAATTTCATTACCTGAATACTAGTATTTGCATTTGAATGCATTTACCTAACTTGATTTAATGAACTTGAGCTTGATTATGTTTACCTGAACTTATTTTGAATTTATGTTGCTTGTCTAATAATAAAAATTCGAATTTGGGTTGTAAAATTCAGGTTGAGGAAAATTCAGGTTCAAGTTCAGAGAAACAGGGAAAACATCTGGAATACTCAGAAAGTGCAAACGAGTGTACAGTAGATCTAATCAAGCATAATCCTAGTCAATCACAAGACAAGTCACCAGTCATTTGAGATGGGGTTTCCTACATCTATTACCTTAAAACGGTGGCTAATAAGAGGCTGAAAACTCAGAATACACTTACACAATCCAATAGACACATGCAAAAGAAAAAAAAAATTGCAAAATCCGCTCACACCAAGTTTCTAAGGGACAATGTAACTACAGTAGACAAATCATTAGGGCTGGATGGTATATTGATTGTCTACATTATATAGATATATTTTCAAAACATATACTGTAGTGACACAAAACCGTTTATATCAATATGCTTTTATCGTGCATTAAAATTGGGGCTCCAACTTAAATTCGGGTACCTCAAAGTTATCCCGCTAAGTAAAAAATCCGCATTCGTAATACAGGCAACGCGTCGGCTTACTTCAGGAGGTGGTTTACTGGCTGAATCAGCCCGAGGTCTGGAAGGACCCCATGGATTTAAGTTCAGCCAGCCATAGCGGGACTCTGCTGAGCGAGGCACCGCCGCCAGGAAACGAGTACCACTTCCGTGAGGTACATGAAAATCTCCGGCGGCTGACGACGCGGATCACTGAGAGGCGGATCCAGCTACTTACGCAGCTGAGGGAGGACAGTGCCGACCCAACGTCCTCCAGCCCTGCAGCACCCCCAGCTTCGCCGCCCCAAGCCAACAGGAGGAGGAAGATGAAGAAGCAGAAGGAGAGAAGACCGGCGGTAACCCCGACATGGGAGTCTGCTCTCTCTCTGCTGCTTCGCTCCCTGCCGAGTCCAAAAACCGGCAGGGCTTACTCCTGAAATCGCCGCCGCAGGGCAGCCGCCACCTACATCCATGTGGGACGTTATTCCCCAGATCCCCAAGGCTCTTAAAGGGGCAGCGCCCGCTCTTCCGGCACCTGATCTGCCTGTCCTGCCGGCGCCTGATCTGCCTGTCCTGCCAGCGGCGCCTGTGGCTCCCCTCACTGGTCCAGAGTCGGCGGTGCCTGCTCCGCCTGAGTCGCTTGCCACAACCACATCTCCAGCTATTGCTCCACTCCCTGTCCCGCCCGAGCTCCCTGCTGCAGCTGCTGCACCCCCCGAGCCACCGCCTTCGCTTGTTGCACCACCCGAGGCGCCTGTCCTTGCTCCGCCCGCTCCTCCAGTCCCTGCTGCGCCGCCCGAGGCGCCACCTCCTACTTCGCCCAGGCTCCTGCTCCGCCCGTCCTTGCTCCGCCCACTCTGCCTGTCTGTGCTCCACCCAAGACCCCTCTGCCTCCGCCTGCGGCTCCATCCATGCCAGTGACTCCTACCCCTGTGGCCTATGTCCCAGTCCCTTACCCGACTCCAGTTCTCCCAGCACCAGTCCCAGTCCCCAAGGAGGTCCCAGACAGTCTGACCACCTCTCCTTCCTCCTTGAAGGAGGAGGTGCTCGAGTGGGACCCCTCGGGGACCTCCCTAATGACTCCTCTGTCCTCTCCCCGGCGAGGTTGACCCTGGCCAGAACCCAGCCTTTCAGTGTCCCGAAAGGGGAGAGGGGTCAGGGTCCCGCCCGCTCTGCCCCCTGGCTTGCCCTCGCTCACCTTGGCTGGGGGCACCTGTGGGTCCTGTGGCTCCGGTTCAGTCCGGTTCTGGCCTTCTCTGTTTCCTCCTTGTCCCCCTGTTCCTCCTGCCTCTGCTTCTCATCCCTCTGTGCCTCCCGTGTTCACTCCCAGCCCTTTCATTCCTCCGTTCTCTGTTCCCTGTGTGTCTCCTTTTCTTATCTGCCTGTCTGCGTTCCCTGTTCTGTGTCGGGTCCTGTCCTGGTTGCTGCCGTTGTGCTAGTTTTGTCTGTCCGTGCTGTTCCCGGTCCCTCGTTAATGGTTTTGCTCTTGTGTTCCAGGCTCTGTGCCTTGGTCTCATCCTGTCCGACGCTCCCCTTGGGGCACGCCCAGGGTGCGTGCCTTGGGGGGGCGGGTTCAGTCATGACTTGCACGTCCATCTGTGCCATGCCCCCGATCATCCGTGTGTGCTTCCCAGGTTGTGCCCAGCTTTTTCCTGTCCACATCTGAGTCCATATTTCCCAGGTCTATCACTAATGTTAATTCGTCTCCATCAGCGCTGTGTTCCTCTGAATAAACCCTCAAGTCCAGCATTCTCGCCTGCCTGCCTCATCCTTCCCTGCTTCCCGCCTGCCTGTCTACCCGTGATCGTTACACAAATTAATAAATTCAGCAGAATCCTTGGTCTAGATTTAAATTTAGAAGCAGGTTTAAATACCACACATGAACAGGTAGATTGCATCATAAAACATTAAATCTTTATGAGAAAGTTCTGTTTCAGTTGTGGTCATTATGTCTTTGGCATATTTTTCAGGCTTTGTCGTTTTTGTGTTTAGAGGTGCCACAATATTCATTACATGACTTTCTCTCAAACTGTTGATTGATGAAACATTGTTTAAAGTAAGGGTGCTACTTTTCAGACATCATATCTGTAAATATTGTGACAATTCCCAAATAAAAATGTTTCACCTGGTTCATTACACAAGGTGAGTCAGTTGTGGTTTGATAGAATGAGGTTATATCGAAGGATGGAAACATGCTAAAAGTCAGTTCTGTAGGTTATGAGATCTAGAGAGCAATCATGATAGTACATCACAACTGAGATATTCAAGATTTTAGGCTGACGGATTCAAAAATAGATTTATGAATTAATTGCATTTTCCAAATGATTATTAAAATCTTCAATAATTATCAGTGGTGACAATCAATCAATAAAGCCAGATGAATGGCTAGAGGGACTCAAGCAGAACAGTCTGAAAAACAGGAACTACGCCTCTGATTTTCTGCATTTTTTCACATTCAAAAATTTCTCTAATGCAGACTTTTTCATAGTTTATGCTAGTATATAATTAGCTGTTTCATTTGTTTAGTGTTCAGCATACACAAGCATGCAGATTATTGCCCATCTATATAACTAAACCAATCTAAAGGGTGGAAAGTAATCTGATGTAAGTCTACCCTGCCTATGTTATGTCAAGGAAGACTCATGGAATTGACAAATGAGACTAACCAGAAAACCCAAAAAGGACCTTACATAAAAATGGGAACTATGGCAAAGAAGCATCGAGTGAACCACTGTTCAAAAACAGGAACAAATGCTAGTCTCAAATTTGCTGCAGACCACCTGTAGGAATAAAGGGATTACTATAGATTTTGAAAACAATCACTGAAATCTACTCCAATAACTGCATACCAGTAGTTAACTATGGTAGCTAGGTTTAGAGAACTTATTGTAGTCTTGATGCAACAAAGTATCATTAAAGGAAGCATAATTTGTATATAAATATAACGTGTATAACAAATCATCATACATAAGACTGTCATCTATCTGTGAGTTAAAAGTGAAACACAGGCAAGTGAAAATCAGAATGGTTGAAAAACAGGAAACAGTTCTGGGGATTGTTCAGTTGAAGTATTTGTACTGAAAACTCTTTGAAAGAACATTTTGTGATGCATAAATGAGTCGACATTGTTCAGCAAGGATGACCAGCATTTCCCTATAGTGCTGCATGAGATCAACTGCAACTACTGGAAGGGCTGTAGGGGGGTAATTACTTTTTCACTTGGGAGCATTGTACATTGAATCTGTCTTGAGATGAATCATCATTATTCACCCAGATCCCCTTTTACAGTAATCTTTTAGTTGAAAATACGGTAATTTTGTGCAAAAAAGGTGCTAAAGCAACAAAAAGGATGGAACAGAACCTTTTTCCAATGCGCTATATAGAAATAATTGTGGAATAATTCCTTCTGCGTAAATGTAAATGTGTCTGTGGAAGTATGCCTCAACACTAGGAGGTGCTTCTATAGGTATATGAATAAGGGATGTTGTTTGATGAGACTGTATGCAGTATTTGGCTATTGAAATCCCACATCCACTGAAACCACATAAGGCAACTCACTTAAATTCTGATTCTGAAACCAAATGAAAAATGATGGAATCTGAGTGCTTCACTGCCATGGTCTATTGTGGCACTAATTGGCCCCCACTGATAAATAAGACATGACATTTCAAGGGAGACCAACAGAAGTTCCAAGGGCTTGTTGTGCCATATCCAGCTGTCAGATCCACAAAGATCTGATTGAGTGGGAGATCGGGGGGGTCAGGGGGGAGGAGTGCAAAGGGAATAGCAGTGTGAATTCCGAATCATTCTGTGGATGGATGCTGCTCTGGGGTCTTGTTACGGCTCTTCGCAGGCACTTTGCCTCAGGGCTAGATTTTGCTCTCCAGGCCAGAGCTTTGGTGTGACAGCTATCACTTTGCTGCTGGGATGAATCCAGCATTCAGCAGCATTCTTAGCCCTGTAGTGATAAATGGGGATCAGGGGGCAGATTCTGGAGCTACATCTTTCTAGTGCACCACCAAGGAATATAATGACAGTCTCCTGATCTACAATTTATATTCAATATTAGCATTGATCACTTCAGTTTTGCAAATGTCTTTTTGCGGTGCTGATTCTGATTAACCCAGACTGGGATACCTTGCAGTTATTGCTTTTATCAACATGGTACTTTTTAATAATTCACAAAAACAAGGATGATGACAATAAGGGGTACCTGGAAGGCTTTGGCAGCTTGTGTTGATCTTAAACGCAGTGCCAACCCTGCACCCTTCTGAGCTCATTGTAATATCTGGCCATAAATCAGCAGTTGCGGAATCCAGCTGAGTCTACCCTGTTTATAATGCTGGAAGCTCACAGGTGGGGCCCACCAGCTGCAAATAAAGACACCTCGGTGAATTTCACTCTCAGATTTAAGTCATGCATGTACAGCTGTGGGGCAATGACCCCACTGCAGGCAAGATGTCCCAATGGCCTGTCTCCTAACACAGATGCTTCATGTTGTCCTTCTCCCACTGTGTGTCCACACCTCAGTCAGTTGTCTTCTTGCTGAGTTTTAGGAATATGAAGGTGACCAACGCGTCGCTCATGTAAAGTACACATAGAGTTGTAGGTAAACCAGTTTCTAGAAAACTGTGAGTTCAGCCAAAAGTATTCCCTAAACAAGCCTAAATTGAGTGTGTACTATATTTAAAATGAACATGGAGGACCACAGCATGAGCAATGTCTGAGTACAAATAAAATGAAACAGTGCCTGGTTTCCTGATCTTGTTATCAGTCAGTAACCATAAAAATATAGATGCAAGAAGAACAAAAGAAAAAAAAAACAGGCAGCTCATGTTCAGGGAATAAAATTTCTTTTGGAACATTTGATTATTTATAGACTGCGCAGTTGATGCTGTTACAACACTTGTATTGTCTCTGATGAAATACAAATATACTTTATGTACCTGGCTTTCCTAGTAAGCGCACAGGGAAGGTATAACTTAATTCAATGTAGAATTTGGGCCTGCAGTCTGTGTAGTTATATGCACACAGAGAATGAGCATTTGCATGAATAATGGTTAATCCTGGGTAGAAAAATGTAAACTCCTGCTGGGATGCCAGACCTCAGGAACTTCATCAAACTCACTTTATTTAATCAGTCGGAGAACCTCTGAGTCCAATTGGGAACAGACACCACGGGAAGAAGGTAACCAATGGAAATTAGAGCTACTGAGGGGTCTGGTGGCTCCAAAGATAGATGTACAAGTGAGAAAACAAGTGCAGAGTAACAGGGAACAGGAATCAGTAACCAAAAATGACTGGGGCTGGAAACTTTGAAACAGTAATCCAAACAGGAAATTTGAATCAGCTAGGAGATGTGATTATGGCGAATTAGGTAGGTGAATGCAAAATATGACAAGTAAAAGTACAGTAGGATATACCTGTACAGGATTGCCAAGCCCATCCAAACTGAAGAACACTGAACAAGACTAAGACTGAACCCCAAGCAAAGATCACTGCTCTCATCATATAGACCCTGAACCTAGTAATTCCATCTTGGAGTGAGGTCATGAGAAACATCCTTATCTCAGGAGAAGGTGAAATGTTAACAACTGTTGTGATTTGGTTGCAGGCAAAAACCTGCCAAGTGCTTCTCAGAAGTGACACTGCGACAGTGTGTCACACAACTTAACTGTATGTGCAACATTCCAACATTGTTTACATTTACATTGAATGTTAATTTTATCATACCTCACTTTAATTTTTTTTTATTATACTTCAGCATTGTCCTGTATTTATCTGCATTTTATGTAGAGCAGGGAAAATAAGTATTGAACGCATCAACATTTTTCACAGTAAATATATTTCTAATGGGGCTATTGACATGAAATTTATACCAGATGTCGGTAACAAAGTAATCCACACATACAAATTAATCAAAACAAATAAATCCATAAATTAAGTTATGTGTAATAAAGTAAAATGACACTGGGAATAAGTATTGAACAAATTTATTTAATACTTAGTAGTAAAGCCTTTGTGGGTAATGACACCTTCAAGACGCCTCCTGCATGGAGAAGCTTGTCACATGCATTGCTCAGGTGGGATTTTGGCCCATTCTTCCCCACAAACTGTCTTCATATCTGGAAATTTCCTGGGGGTCTCTCCTATGAACTCTGGTCTTCAGTTCTTTCCATAGATTTTCAATTGTATCCAAGTCGTGTGACTGACTGGGCCATTCCAGCAGCTTTATTTGCTTTCTCTGAAACTGATAGAGAGCTTCCTTGGCTCCGTGTTTGGGATCATTGACTTGCTGAAATGTTCACCCTGTTCTCATCTTCAGCACCCTGGTACATGGTAGCAGATTCTTATCAAGAATGTCTCGGTATGTTTCTCCATTCATTCTTCCTTCAATTATATGAAGTTTGCCAGTACCATATTCTGAAAAACAGCCCCACACCACGATGTTCCCACCCCCAAACCTCACTGTTGGTGTGGTCTTTTTGGGGAGCACCTGGTCGTGGTCAGTTTATGGTGAAATTATGTTTTTTCCACTTCCGGATTATGGCCCCAACGGTGCTCACTGGAACATTCGGGAGTTTAGAAATACGTCTGTAACCAAAGCCATCAGTATGTTTTCCAACAATCAGATTGAGAAGGTCCTGGGTGAGCTCTTTGTTTTTACGCATCATGAGAAGCTTCTTGTGTGACACCATGGTGATGAATAACCTTTTTATAGGCCATCAATTAGAACTAAACCAGCTGATATTAATTTGCACTGATAGGGGGCAGGATTGTTTTCTAAATACTGACAGATTTCAGCTGGTTTCTTGGCTTTCCGTGCCTTTTTGCACCTCCTTTTCTTCACGTGTTCAATACTTATTCCCAGTTTCATTTCACTTTATTACACATAACTTTATTTGTTTTGATTTCTTTGTATGTGTGGATTATTTTGGTTGTTACTGACATCATGTAATGTGTCGGTAGGTGTAAATTTCATGTCAATAGCCCCATTAGAAATATATTTACTGTGAAAAATGTTGATGCGTTCAATACTTATTTTCACCGCTGTGTGTATGTGTCTATATATATACACACTGCCCAGTCAAAAAAAGAGTTGCCATTTGAATTTTGCATTGGACTGCCTTTAGCTTTGATTATGGCGTACATTTTCCATGGCATTCTTTTCACAAGTTTATGCAACATCTCTGCATTTAGTTTCATCCATATTTGCATCCATTTCTCACTGAGATCAAAGACTTTCAATGGGGTTAAGGTCAACACTCTGTGGTGGCCAATTCATGTGTGAAAATGATTCTTCATGCTACTGAACCACTCTTTGACAATTCGAGCCTGATGAATCTTGGCATTATCAACCTGGAATATGCCCATGACATCAGGAAAGAAAAAATCCATTCATGATGGATGGAGGGGTAACCTGGCCAGTCAGTAGATTCAGGTGCTCAGCTGACTTCACTTTATTGCTGCATAACATTGCTGAACTGTAATAAGGATCCAGTCATTGGCTTTTTAAGTATTTGCCAATTTAAATTCAAATAGCGACCTTCTTTTTTGGCCAGGCAGTGTATGCGTATATGTGTGTATATACAGTAAAAACAGAACATTCCTTTTTAGTTAATTTCAGGTTTCAGGGTCAAGGAAAGAACAATCATATTATACATAAAGCAAACTTTGAAGATGGCATGACCCTCATCACAAGTTGAGGTCTGGAGGTAGATGCATGTATGGATGGATGGATGGATATTGGAAAATTTGAAGATGATAAAAATATCAACATATGCCAAATGAAAGTCAGAAGGCCTACTTTAAAAATCAATCCTTCCATCCATCCATTTCACATATCACTTATCCAAGGCTGCGGTGATGCTGGAGCCCGTCCAAAGCACGGTTCAGGGATGCATCCTGGACAGGAGGTCAGTCCATCAGAAATATAACACTCTCAAACATTATTCGAGATTCACTGCCTCATCGTGTATCAAATTACACATGAATAATTATTGTGTTTCTGGTTGCACCTGGTACATAGATTTAAGTCATCTATATACCTACACACCTGAAATAATCATGGGTGAGGTGATGTCTTCTCCTCATACATAACAATTGTAGGTTTGACTCCCCCTCCAGCCAGAAGCAGGTGGAGTCTTCAGGATGTTTAAATGATGTATTGTGTGAGTGCATTCACATATGCCTCGCAGGGTTCACTAACATAACAAAGTATTTTATTCTTTTCCTATTTACCTTTTATAGTGAGGAAAAAAAATGCAATTTACACTCAATATGCCGCAAGTCAGTAAGCAAGCAAATAAATTCTGCTTGGCAGCAAATTCCTTCACAATCTTCAGCATCTTCCAAAGCCAGCAAGGCTGCAGAAGCCCCAGGATTATAAATGTTCTAAAGGTTATTTATGTCATTTGATAGTGATCTCATAGTTTTCTTGCAAACTGGTACTTGTGTAATGCAACCTTCATCACACAAGAAAGTAAGCTTCTATGTTTGGTTCTAGCTTTTAGCCAGGTCATGATAGATGTCGCCAATTTCAGCAGACCAACATGGTTTAATATATGAACTCCTCCTGTTGTTGTGTGGTCTGTTGGTTTAATTGAATTCCCCTTGTGTGAATGTAATGGCTGCTGAGTCCATAAAATTATGTGATGATTATCATTGTTCTGGGACTGGACTGCTACAGATAACCCCAGTTCCTTTTCAACATTCTGTTTTCCAGGGCAGCATGAGAATAAACAGAGAAAGATATAGATAAGACTTCTTGGACAAAATATGGGAGCGAAATACTTTAGGACTGTTAATATGTCTGATGCAATTACAAGAATATTATGTCTTGTAACCGCTTTTATGATATATTAAGCATTCTGTTTTGAGGATATTATAATGTTGCCATTCTTTTTAGGGGTCTGAGAAGGACAAACGCATACCTCTGGTCTTTATACAGTATATGTCCCTTTTGTTTTAAAATTGAGACCCCCAGTCTTCCATCCATCTTTTGTCTGTTTATTATGGTCATGGGGGGCCTAGAGCTCAGACAGTATTAGGCATAAGGCTGGGTTATATCCTGGATAGGATTGTAGTCAATCACAGTGCATATACTGTATATAAACACAATCATGATCCATAGGCAATGCAAAAATGCCAGTTAGTCTGGTCTGCTCCCACAGCCCAGGCTCTTAGTTAGTCTATCTTGACAAATTCCACACAAGGTGGGAAGAAACCCCACATACAAGAACTGCAGGAGTTAAACCCCCAAGCCTGCTACCCTTCCCAACTCCATTGGACAATGGCTATGGTGGTGCTGCAATAGCAGTTTGAAAAGAAGACATTATCAACCAACAGTAAGAGTAGATAAAAGTATATTTCCCTCAATCCTGATATCCATGCATAGGTACGAGATGTAAGGCAACAAACACAAAGGGTCTGTAAGCAGGCAGGTTAATGAAGTGCAGCCCATAAAGAACTTCTCAATGGGGGATCCTATGGTCAGATTGCTTTCATGAAAGCCCTATTACTTTTAAAAATGCACTTATAGTGGTACAAAGAACACTGACAATGTTCTACTGGGCAGTGGAAAGTCATCTGGTTAGATGAGTCATCCTTTACCCTGGTTTCAACACACATGCAGATGCATGTAAGAACATACAAACTGGAGTGCTTGTGTACCCCACAGTGAGGGGTTATGTTAGATGTTATTGTTTGTCATTCGCCTTTCTGTCATGGTTCAGGTGCACGGAACACCTCAGAAGGCACTTTAAATGGAAATAAATACACTATAATGTGACTCATCCTGTGCTGAATTGTCTACGCTTGTGGGAGTGCGATCTTCTAGGAGGACGCAAGTAATCAATAAATGGTTTGACAAAGACAAAAACAATAGAATCTGTGTCAGCCAACAGATCTTAACCAAGTTTAAAGTCTCATGGGGGGATCAGAAGTGGTGCTCAAGATAGAAACAAGCTGCTTTTAAGTACACAAACAATGAATTTCTTTTATATTAAAATTAAACCCTGTTTCCCTCAGTATCACTGTCAGACATTTGTAGAGATATATGACATGTTTTGCACACATAAAGTTTAGTACAAAATGGACTGAAACAAATGCACTCCTTTCAAGCTTTTGATTAAACGTCATATCAAAAAGTAGGCCTAAAGATTAAGAATGTGGTATAAATTTCTAAGGATATTTCGCTTGTAAATTCCTTCTAAATGTGCGTAAACCACATGCACAGGCAATTCAAAACACTTATGAGCCTTTTCTGAACAGCCTTCAATAATCTGACACCAAGATGTACATTTATCCAGTACATTTACAATTATCCAATACGCTCGTCTGATCCTCCCATGTGTCTTGCCCCTTCATTACCTCATGTGGAATCCCCGTGCGATCGAGTTGCTGTCATTAGTCCTGTGTATAAGTCTGTGTTTAATTATGTTTCCCCAGTCCGGTCATTAACGTTGTGACGTTTCGTAACGCTGTGTGTATGTGTATTCCTTTGATTAAACCCCATATTCTCCCGACACCTGGAGTCCTGCCTTCCTTACCCGTGCCCCACACACGACATGACAGTCACAGCGTGTCTATCCCTGGGAACAGAAGAAGCAAGGTCTGGCAACAAACACAGGGAATTTAAACACAAAATGATGCATTCAGTGCAATCTTAAGGCACTGGATTCAATATTTTTGAATTGTGGAAGGAAATTGGTGAGAACATGCAAAAATCCACACGGGCAGGAAGCGATTCCACAACTCGCATAGTGTGACATGCATGTTTTTGTGTTTTGGTTAATGACTTAAAGATAAGAAGAGATCAGATGGGAATGGTGGTAGGTGCTAATGGACCTAGAAGATTCATTTGATAAAATGACAGGCCAGAACCCTGGGGTTGAAAGGAAATGTTGTGATACAGAAGGCGCTCCCTTACTCTCTCTTGACGAATTAGCCCAGCTAAGATGCGGTTGCTAGAGGAAATCCGGTTAATTTTTTGCCAGATTTAGATGGATCGCTTTTGTCACTACCATGGAATGAAGAGGCAACTGACTTACATACAGCATGCAGAGTGAGAACAGAAGACAATAGGACTAGCAGCTCTCACATGGTGGAAAGTTCTATGTGTGCAGTGATCCTCCCCCCACCCCAAGGGCTGTGAGGGAAGCCAGCTGAGCTGGCATGTTCTGTCCTTTCTATTTTCTTTTTTATTCCTTATCCTTGGTGTAAGAATGCCTCCGCTTAGTTGCTGAGAGTGTGCCCCAAGAGTGATTTTACGTGAATGAGGGACAGGGCTGGACAGAACTGTGCTGCTTTTTATCCGTAACGTGAACTATATTCATCTTGTATTTTGTTCCCTATCAGAGTTACACTGAATAGACACATTAGCGTGTTAAATATATGCCACAAAAGTATTGTTACACCATTAGCTGCCTATCTTATAGTGCACTAATGGAATTGCTGAGTTTAAAAAGGTCACGTTTAAAAAGATCACGTTTATGTTTGCAAGCATGCGTGTGTGTGTGTGTGTCTGTGTTTGCGCACCAGCCCATTGTGAATAAAGAGGCTGTCACAGTCCAGGGTGGCAGGATAAGCCTGGTTCATTGTTTTGCCCCATTACAGCCTTTCCTTCTATTAAAATGCGGTGGTTGGGCTTTTTTGCCTTGCATACGAAATTGTGGTCGTGAATTGGATTCCAGCATGTAGCGATACATAGTACAGATACTACACTTTATTGAGCAGATTAAACAAACAACATGATCTGATTCTCAGCAAAGACACTTTATTTGATCAGTGGATTGAGATGATTAACATGAGTGTAAATTTGACGTAAAACACTGTGATTATTTTTTTTGATGATTTATTGTTTATGTATAGATTATCCACCTTCAGTTCTTTAAGTGTTCCTTATTAAACATCACACACAAAAAATGTATAATAATAATCATGAAATGTTTCTCTTATTCTATTTAATAATGAGGGACAGTTTTGAGAACAACACCTATAAACATCAAGACCATAAAAAACAGTCATGTCCATAAAAACACATACATGTACCATTCATGTGCATGACTTCCCCCTGAATACTCTGGTTTCCTCCCACAGCCCAAAGACAAGCAGATCGGGCTAATTGTTCTGCCTAATTTATCCATAGAGTGTGCATGTATATGCATGCAATGGACTGGTGTCCTATTCAGGGTGTAGACCTGCCTTGTTCCCTGTGCTGCCTGGGTTAGGCTCTGGGTCCCACATGACCCTGACTGGTACAAGTGGTTATAAGACTAAAACTGAGCCCCATCACTTTAAGGAGGTACTGGGGTCCTCTGCCATAGCTCCATGTGTGGGGATTTTGCAGGTTCCCCCCATAGCATCATGAGGTTTCCTCCACGTACTCCAGTTTCTCCCCACAGTCCAAAAATGTGCTGAGGTTAATTGGAGTTACAAAATTACCAAAAGTGTTCTAATTATAATGAAATCTTAACATACTTTTTAAGATGAAGGCCTTTATTTTCAGGTAATTTAATAAATATCTGAATTTTGAGAACTCACATTTGTCACTATGATATAAATAAACGAAAACAAAGCATGCATTAAGTTGAACAAATACTGTACAATTCTGCAAGGCAATGAAGTAAGCTTGTTTTTACCTGGTAATACTACTATCATGCTAAACCTTAAGATCTACAACAGACATGAATTTGTATAACATCAAGACTACTACCATGACATTATTATTTATTGCAGAAGGAACATTTAATCAGTAAAAATTCATCACCCGTTGACTTCACCTCTCCCGTACTTTGCGTCATCTATAAGTTTTCTGAGTGCTTTAAAACTGTCAACATTATGGGCTGTACTGAAATTGCTTGATTGCTCGGAGCCAAGGAAAATAGCTGGGCTTGTAGCCAATTCATGGTTTTTATGTGACACGACTGAGGCAGAAAGTAGTCAACACTCACACAAGTTAGTATGCTCAGGAGGAAGGCAGATATCACCAGTCTATACACATTAATGGCTAGGTGGGCTGGGAGATGATTAGTGCTGTCAAAAGTGCAATGGAATATGCTGCTTTGAAATAAGAAAATACCTTATACAACTGAATATGCTTTCAAACAGACATTTTTGGATTTTATACCTAAGCAAATGATGAGATATTGCTAATTCAGTTATGTTACATTTAGCTACATGCAAACTTGCATTCACATTGAACAATCCAACATTGATTCTTGTTGGTTGGCACTTTCTGGTCATCACCTTGTATTCAAGGAACTTACTGAAAGTGTTAGCAGTTACAACTGACTAGTGTGGTTACTAGTAACGTTGAAGTAGTGCATAACAGAGCCTGAGGTCTAGCTAAGAGAGTGAGAGTTACTGTAAAGCATTTCCCTGTGTCATGGTCACCGACCTAATTACCTACTGGTCTCCATGGGAATCCATTACTGTTTATATGCCACATCATGCTGATGTTTGATCAGCAACCCCCAAAGATAATGTTGGTTGATAAAATATCAAACATGACACAGTTGCACCTTATTGCGGTGTTTTGCGTGTTGAGACTAAAATGAGTAATAAGGAAATTTTAATTATAAAGAAGTTTATTTCATTATTGAAACTAACTAAATAACCATTAAATAACCATTTCTACATATTTTTTTGTAATGGGCTTGTTTTTCTAATAAGAGCACACTTATGGGTTTTGTGTAGTTGATAACATGTTTCCAGTATGGTGAGATGGTGTTGACACCAATCTCTGTACACCCTCTCTGCGTGGTGTCATGTTTAGTTGTGATTTGGCGATAAGGAGGCCAAGAGGTCTGGAATGACTTGTCTGGTGCTGCTGGGCCTGTGGCTGTGAAATAATGGGGCAGCAGCTCAGTGGAAGAAGAGAGAATGAATAATGGGGCAGCAGCTCAGTGGAAGAAGAGAGAATGACATTCTGTCCATATCATAACAAAGACTGATTTTGATTACTGGGGATCAAAGTTCAAGATACATTTTTACTAGGCGAACTTCTAAAGTCTGTAAAAACCTAATACCACATGTGGAAGACATACCGATAAAGAAAATGAATATGAAACATGTTTTCCCAACAAGCATTGATAAAAGTCATAAAATATGCTATAACGACCATGATTTTTCAAATAGGTAACCTACCTCATATAACTCAAACCAGAATAAGAGGTATGATGAATGGATATGTAGATTTTTATTTTTATAGCTCTGCGATATTATCTCAATAACAATTATGTAATGTAGGATATAAACTAAAAGCTGGCCTATTTAAGAAAATGGTTTGGGGACAATAATTTTGGGGACAATAAGTGTTGAAACTGAGAACTAAGCAATCCTTACGACCTAAAACTTTCCTAGAATTTAATCAGAGGATCCTAAAATGAAGGATGAGGTTCCCGAACCATTTGCCCACGGCACGGCAAACATTTTTATATTCCAGTACCCTGGCGTTGCTGACAAATTTCGCGCTGCCTCAGTGGAGCCCCTCTAGGAAGTACGCGCGGTGCATATTCCGTGCGAGAAAATGTATCTGTATAGCGCATGTATTACCTGTAAAGATCGGAATCATCGGGGTGCTGAAGTTAATGAGACTACCACTGGTCAGTTCATGGTCAAACTAGGACAATACAGGATCATAATCAAACTATTTTGTATCTAGGATGATATTTTCGTCAGGTCATTCGCACAGTCATTGCATGCATCTGTCTTTACCTTCCGTAATTCTGTATCGAAACTACTGTTATTTTTTTCATAAAATCAATTAATACACCAGTTAAACAAATACGCAGGTCTATTAAGTCTAATAATACACGAATTCCAATTCTTAAACGCTAACACAAGATTGTTAAAAGATTTTAAAACGCAGATGGTTTCGTGAAATAGTTTTTTTCTTCCATGTCGACTCTTCTACCTTTTAATAATTTATAAAATCGTTAGCTAAAATGGTATTTGTTAATATAGTTGGATGATGTTACTCTGCATCTATTATTATTATTTTTCAGTCGCTGTTGCGATGTTTCCATGTAGATATGTGCAGTGCACTTCTGTGTGTACGCTACTTCTTGTTCAGAGGGGCTGCTTTCGTTCTTCCAAGCCTGTGCTTCCCACAGCAATCCGTTGGTGAGCGCTCTGGTTGGATGATACATGAATGGTCATTAGGTGCGTTAAGCCGAGCGCTTCCCTTCAGAGCCGTGTAAGCATGGGCATTGGCTCTGCCACTGCACTGCAACGGAAAAGGGGCTCGGCAAAGTTGATCTTAGTACTGCCTGAGAAAGTAAAACACGGCACTTCTCGCCGCTTTCGATCCTGACGTGACGGGCATAGTTCAAAAGGCTAAGGCTTAAAAAGGCTGATAAAAAAAAAATCTACTTTAAACCAAGCGGGATGGAAGGAGCATCGCTGATATACATTTTGTTATAACTATCCGCGAACAATTGGACGAGCAGCTTCAATTTCACTAATAGCCTACACGATGTGTGGAGAAAGAGACACATAACAGAATATAATTCCTCCGGTTTGCCATTTGCTGTTGCCGAAACCGCTGATGATATGTGGTTACGCCTGGAAGAATGGCACCGAGTTTATTTAATAATTTTTCAGCTTTCTATGTGGAATATTCATAGATCTAAAGAGAACGGCTTTTGTACGCTACCTCTTAGTAGTAATAATAATACTGACTCATTTAATGCAGAAATAATCATTAGCTAATATGCGCTACGTTACGCTGATCCTTCCTATTCAACTTCAATACGAGGTGTAGGAGTACCGGGGAAAAGAAGCCACATGCCGTGTTCGTCTCCAGCGGCATCCACCTGCTATCCGTCCGTCTATCCCATCTTGCAAAGTTGGTGACTATCAAGATCTTTGTCGAGGGTCATCAGTATAAAGGAAGCAAAGAAAACTAGGCATTCAAAGTAAAACTACTTTACTCGTGAGCGCTGCCTTTGTTTTTTCCCCCTTTTCTTTTCTTTTTTGTGCCATTTGGAAACATGCGCTAGTGTCTGCGTTTGAAGGATGGGGCTGGGCATAGTCTGCTTTGAGTAACAGTACTCAGAGATCTGGGATTGAATACTTTCATTTGGCACCACTGAAGTTTTTTTTTCTCCATCCAAAATCGTGGATTATTTAGAGGTAGAGCATACACCATAACAACAACCGAAGCATGCGTGGATATTTTGATTTTAAAACCAGTGGAATCGTACCAGGGGCTAAGGACCTGTGAGGAAATTATAACACATTTATAAAGAGGAACAAATATTTAAGAGGAGGTTTCATTATATTACATTTCCCTGACTCGGAGTTTTGTTGGATTTATCATGATGTTCATGAGTATTTTAGGCTACTTGTTTCTATTTGGTAAGTAAATTTGCTTTCCTGTTGATATTCCAACCTTTTTGTATCAATCATTATAATATGAAGAATGGGAAAAAATAAATGGAGTATAATAGCAATCAGTAGGCTAAACATTTAACAAGATAAATCGGCGAGTATGTTACGTTTAGCTATACGTGTCATATTGTACTTGCGTTTGCATGATACACACATTATACAAAAATACTTATTCTGCTAAATGCCCGTCTAGAAAGCTACGTTATTAATTGTAATTACTGTCTATTTTACTACACACTTTTTATTACATTGTGATTTAACTGTAGTATTTTAAAACAAAGCAGAGTGTAACAGCACATATATATATTAAAGGACAATCGTCAAAAACTTGTAGAAATTACACATTCTTTAAAGGAGCTAATTTCTTAAATACCGAAGCATATGCGATACCTGTAAAGGTAGATGCAGCAGCTAAACTGCTGGCTGTAAAATATATTCCTCCTTAAAGGCGAGTACTGCAACAGAAGTGGTTCAGCAGGATCAAGGTCACATGAATTTCAGAAAAGTGAACGTGCATTTATACTCAGATATGTGAAGAGTATGTAGAGCAACATGCTATGGAATGAAATCCATTTGAAACAAGCTGAAATTATGAAGTCGATAGATTTACTTTACTAGATTTTTACTATATCGGAAGGGTTGGTGAAGGTAAGCCGGTGAGTTTACCACGATGAGAACTGCATACTATCCGTACACTTATTCACAACAAGACTAATACCTATAGCCATCCAGTTAAGCTCTCGGCTTCAAACACAATTTATAGAATCATTTGTACTGGGTGTATGTTTTAATTACATACTTATTTAAAATGTAATGTCGCGTTACTATAAACCTTAAAGATTTACCAAATCAAACGGGTAAAGACGATATGCAACAGAATATACTTGTAGTTTCTTT
This sequence comes from Isichthys henryi, assembly GCA_026776945.1. NCBI lineage: Eukaryota > Metazoa > Chordata > Actinopteri > Osteoglossiformes > Mormyridae > Isichthys > Isichthys henryi. The sequence continues at coordinate 13,612,115 of JAODJX010000042.1, read as the reverse complement.
CGTTGGCAGGAGAGAAATTCTTCTGTTCACTTTAGTATTTGTCTGATTTTTTTCACCTCCAGTGGACGGATAACAGCCTCTAGGTGTCGCTAATGTCCAGCAATTTGACTGTTGACGACGTGAATTCGATGCGTTTGCCCTGTAACATTGTAATACAGATGACATTTTTTTTGTTATCATTTTGTTATCATTAGTAATACAAAAAGTTATTTTTCATTATGTTGAAGGTTTTTGTCAACTCACATCAATATTACTTTAATATAAACCAGCATCTGACATATTCACTTTTCTTATTTTTAACCCAAAAGATTAAAAGATTATTCTTAATAAGAGGTATTTTCTTCAAGAATGTCTTTCACACAAATGCATGCATATTGTATCTGTATTTTCCTGAGATATATATGAATTTTACAACAAAACATGAACAATTTGCCAATGAATTTATCTTCTTCGACATGTGGACTCATAAAATTCCTTGCATTCCATTTACTTGATAGAGGTAGAGTAGTTGATAGTTGAGAATTTATCAGCAACCGTGAGAAAAGATGTACATTTGAGCGGCTTTGTCATTGTTGAGCAGTTCATGCATTGGTATCCGCAGCTTCCCCGCTTCTGCCATTGAACACCCTGCAAACCTACAGTACTCTCCTTTTCATGAACTACACCAACAAATGCTTGTGACACACATCTTACTCTAAAGCTGTTTCCATGAGAAATGTGACTTTTAGGTAAAGCTCATTGCCTAAGAGAAACATGACACTCAGAGCAGTCTTGCTTAAGCGTGTGATTTCTGTGGTAAAATGATGTAAAAGTCATGCAAACAAATCACTGAAAAAAAAATCATAGCAAATTGTCCCAATGCTTATATTTTGCTTGTGGTTTTGGAAGCATAATAAATAAATACAATAGCTAAAGCCTCACAGTAAACGCTGCTTTCTGTCTGCATGAAGTGGTGTTTGCAAATTTTTCCTTAATTTCTACAGGGAATGCAAATATGATAATTGGGTTAAATAACTGGGGAGGAAATGGGGCTATAAGGATGTAATACAATAAAGAACTAAATGATAATTCTTAAGCTTAGTGCTAACAGAAGCAATGTTACGCTGACTTGGTGACCCACTTGCTTCATGACTGTAGTATTTTGCTTGCTGACTTCATTTACATCTTCCATTATTAAATTTATTCTGCTTCTCGGAAAACGTTTTTGTTATGACTTAAAATTTTTCTTCCCTAATATGCTATTTATTAGGTCATCTTATCACATGTGTTCTTTTGTTTATGGCAATTTATGTACAGAGGAATCTGTGGCCTCTGGAGATGTTTTCACAGACAGACAGACAGACACACACACACACACAGAGACCTGTACTCATGTCTTTGTGGGGACCGTTCATTAATTTCTATGGGCAAAACCCTAATCTCAGCAATGGCAACCATAACCCCTTCCCAGGCCTAATGGAACGGTCTTTTGGAATTTTTAGTTTTTTTATTGTGCTCGCAGATTTTTAAGAAAATTGAATTTCCCCTTGTGAGAGCCAAAAAAATGGTTCCCCCAATGTAATGTATATCTCACCCACATAATTTTGCAGACATCACTTCAAAATTCAGAGTATAATGTTTAAGATGTTGCCTGTCTGACTGATCTACCTTCCTTTCCCCAGATAAAACGATTAGCTCCTCGGCCAGCTCCTCAGCCTTGTCCGCGTCAGGAACCCATGGCTGGAGGACCCCGGTGGACTGTGTGAAGGCCAGTGACATGTGCAACCAGAGCCCTCAGTGCAGCTGGCGATACCGCATCATGCGCCAGTGCTTGGTGGGCAGGGACCGGAACGCCATGTTGGCCAGCAAGGATTGCCAAGACGCCCTTGAAGTACTGCAGGAGAGCCCTCTGTATGACTGCCGCTGCAAGCGTGGCATGAAGAAAGAGCTACAGTGTCTGCAGAACTACTGGAGCATCCACATGGGCCTGACTGAAGGTAAGACCTGGAAGAGCACCTTGCAGGTTAGCTTTGTATGGGCGCAGTGGTGAGGGGGTTAAGCTCAGGGGTGACATGACACCTCAACCTGGACTTGAATCAGGGTTGGACAGGGATTATAGGATGTGATGGCACAGTATCTGCTTCTGTGGGCACATAGATTCTGGTTTGGGAAGATAATCGCTGTAGTTTAAGTATGGAAGGAACTATAAACAACTTAAATGTACCACATTCACACACGCACACACACACATACACACACACACACTGATATATCTATAGTAGTAATTGACTTCCCATTAAGTCAGACATTTTAAAACCCCCTTGATATATGGACATGCCAGCTATATCAGTTGTCTATCACATAGTGGTAATGCTTCTGAGAGAGCTGTAATCATTTCTCTTCGGTAGTGTTCGGCACAGATTATGAGTGTCAGACAACATCACAATGCGGTTTGATTTATAACCATGAGTCCCAGAAGTCACTTGAAGGAATGACAAAAGGCCCTATTGATAGAGCAGCGAGTAGGAAGCTCTTTAGGCTCTAGTTTAGCCTGTCCTTTCAATGAAATGTTCAGTTTAGCTGGAGTCCGATCTAAATTTTCAGCAGTGGTTTTTAATTCATTCCCCAGGCATTACAGTAAAAATTCTTCTTCGTACTCCTGTTACAGTATGTGCTGCTTTTAGAAACTACATATATGTACTTCTGACCTGCATCGATGCTGCTGATGTAGGTATAATTCCTTTGGTCAGAGGACCCAATTACTCGTCCAACTTTGTACTCTGTGCAGCAGTGCCTTTATTAAAATATGTTCCATGTTTTTTAGTTCAGTATATCTTTTTTATATGCAACTACCAATTCTTACACAAACATTTGCAGTTGTGCCTACCGTGAGACAATCTCAGGTATGCAAATAGCAGTGATTATTAGATGAATAATAAATATCACAAAAAGTTCACCATTTGTAGTGCATGTCAATTGAAGGTGATATAATACGTGCCAGAAGCTTTGGTTGAGAAAATCTCATATGTAGTAGCAGCTTTCCACAGTAAATACTAAAGCACATTGAAATAAAACAGAACAGCAAAACCAGTTAACAAGAGCGATACAATATCTCAAGGCCTTATCCTTCTGAAAGAGGATCAAGCCACATACTGTCCACCTGAAATAGTGGATCTGATACAGCACTTTTCATTGTTGTATGAGGAGCTCTCGTAAAACTCCTAAACCCTAATAGACCACATAGCCAAAAATCTGTATACACATCTCTTTCTGTGGTATTTAACATACTGACGTACAAAAGCTTTTTTTATATTGATTGAAGAGATTAATATTTAAAAGGTGCTAAAGTTTCATCAATGTGAGCACAATTTGGGCCAATCCATAGTGCGGTGAACGTTTCCTGGGGACCATTCACATTTGCAGCTGTCTCCTAGCAATGGTCCTTTCTAAAGTAATGTCACAGAAGGTGTTCCCTGTAGAACCTCTTAAAATCATTTAAAAAGTCACTCTGCAGATGAATGGAAGCTGTGGAAGTGGGTGAGGAGAGAGCATCAGTTCTGGAACGTGAGTGCAGTCAGTAGCAGGGCATTGTAAACAGTGGAGCCTTGGGATAATTGCCTGTTGCGCCTTGAATGCTAGATGGAGGCCCATCAAATAGGTGTCCCCTGCGAGGCTTTTGTGTTTTGCTGTGTTTTTGAAAGCACTTGCTCTGCTATGCACACAAAAACGTTTCACGTCTACTCAGTGTTAAAATGCTGATGTTTGATTACGAATTGAAATCCTCTGTGCCAGATTAACATCAGTGGGGAGGGACGTCCATCATACGCGTCCATGTGATGTCATGTCCCTGAGAGAAAATGTGGATCTCATCTATAATTGCATTTGTTAGGTTGAAAGAAGCGAAAAGACAAATGCATTGTTCAGTTTGACAATAGGGTTGATTTAATTAGCTCACAACATGAGAATCTCAAAGGTACAAAGAAGATAAAAAGCAGTGGGCACCGAACATCTTCGTCTATCCAAGTTCCAGTTCCTCATAATGAGGTAATTAAAACCTATGGATGACTTCTGTTGTCTTTTGCGGAATCCCCACCCTCAAAAGGAATTGGCTATAAGGCTGCAGTAGCCGCGGCATGGTGGAGTAGGTAATGCCCTTCACCCAGGATGCTATGATGCTGCCATTAGGACCATGAGCAATAGCAGCAGTCAGAGACCATTACCCCAACCATCCACACTCATAGAGGGCCTCCAGACCGAGCGGCAATGAGAGGCCACTGCTGTGTGCTTAACTTCTCCTTTGGCTTTTCATTCTTCTGCACTCGCTGGGCTCTAAATCATCCGGTGACGAGTGGAGCGCAGTATTTCTGTGGGAGATCACTAGAGGGATGGGACCAGAATATTGTATAGAAGCGACCAGGCAGTTCCCATGACAGCAGTGGCACTGCGTTAGTCAGTAAATCTCCCCTGAGATGCTTCTTTTTCCCATTACTATACCTTGAGGACATATGCATGGAGCTCATAATCACCAAGCAAACGAATGCAGGAAAAAATGTGTAGTGAGTCAATATGATTGACTGAGAACATTATGATGAGATGTTGCCTTCAATTTATCTGAAATCACCACACTGTACAGTCCAGCAGTATACGACAGGGTGTGACAGTTTTCGCTACTTTCATGCCTGGAGTTCTGGGACAAAGAATCCAAGCTCCGATGGAAGAAACTTGTAGATGCAATCTGAGATCTGTACCAGTGACAGACAACGACCACAAAATATTTTTTTTCCAAAAAAGACATTTACATTTTGGCTGAGGTTGTTATGGTTTAAAATTTAAAGAACAATGTTTAACATAGAGGTGTGTATAGGTTCCACTGTACTATGCTTATGGTTCTAACTATGCTTAGTTAATGTTGCCTAGAAAAGTCTAGCCTTGAGTATGATGAAAAGGTACACAGATGTTTGGAAATCGGCAAAATGACTCTCAATATTGGCAAAAATGTTTCTATGTCTTTGTGTTAACAGCATCTCTTCAGGAGACTGAGTACAAGGCTAATCATGATCACTGAAAAGGGTATGAGTCACATTCCCTGCATTTCGAGTTGGTAAACGAAGCAGATGGACAGATACCTGTTCCTGTAGCCAGAAAAAATATGTTATTTTTGTTTGTGTTCTAGCTGGCTGCTTAGGTGATTATACATAGATACATTTTTTTTTTTAAGTTGGCTACTCAGCCCACAGTCGAGAGAGACAGACCTTTGGATACCATCAGTCAGGTGCATATGTAGATTTTTTTGTTCTGATCTGACCCTCTGCAAATTCCTCGAATAGACATTTCTGATATAGGAGTCGCTGATGAAATACAGACATTGTAAGTTGACATTGGGTCAGAATGCTAATTGAAGTTCTACTTTTTCAAGTGTCAGCGTGTCACTGCAGACAAAGAGCAAACTGTGGCATTTTCATTCTAACATCTGGTTCATCTTCAGAATTCCTGGAAAACAAATTTTGTCTTGCTATATGCTTTTGTATAAAAAAAATGAAATCACTGCAAGTGCTGTGTCATTAGGTTTTGATTCCCCGGGATCCTATTAGAGCAATTTTTCTTAAAATAGTATCATTTAATGGCCGTTTCACAATCACCATAGGTCAACTAAACAGCGTGCCTCTAAACCATTTCCAATGTCTACATAGTAATTTGAATATAATGAATGCACTCGTAATGGAGTCATATATTCAGCTCATAATATCAGTACTGAAGGATCCACAGTTGATATGTTTTATAGGAGGCACTTAGGAATTCTTAGGTCCATTTATCTGGAATTCATTTAGCAAGACGTTATATTGATGCAATTAATCAGAACAAGCAATTATTTTCTAATAAGGCATTCACACTTAAGACATTTTTTTGTACTTAGTCAGGATTTAACTTATGTAAGACCAAACTGGTTTGCAAAAAGAAAAGCAGGAGAAACTAAAAGTCATGAAATTCATATTCAGTTTTATGACATTCTGATAGAGCAGATGTTATTTAGGTGTCTTTCAGACCACCCGTTAAATTGCTCATCCATTAAAATGCAGCCACACTCAATTCTCCAAGCCATTGACAAACCTATAATTATAGTGCATAACCTAGGAGCCAGCATTTATTTAAGAGCCTGTTGTGTTGTTTTACTGCATCCAGAGGAGGTTACATAGATATAACTAACGTACATGCTTGTGGAAGGTTTAGAGTGTTGGTAAAACAACTTCAAAGATAAGTAGTAATTAAGTTATAAATTCACAGACAAACAAACAAACGAGAGATAATCAAATGAAAACAGAAATGCTATTGCCTTATTTTAGTAATTACAGTATTAACTGTGGTACAGTCATGACATTCCAATGGTATGCAATGGGCTTCTCAAAATCGCATGCATGTGCACAGTTGGTTTAGCGCCCTTCCGTGCAGAAGGTGGTATATAGAGACCAGCACAAACAGTCTAACTATGGATTTAATTTGACCTTTTGCTAAGCACCTTTTGCAAAATTACCTGGAAGATATTTAAAAATGTGTAAAATCTTGGGGATGGTCAAATAGCCCAGATGTAATGTAAATGTAGAGTGCTAAATTGGAGAATGTCTTGAAGGTTTAGATCAAAAAAATTATTTAGGGAAGTCTGGATGACAACATTTGTTATGTACATGTCTAAATCTGCTTTTGTCGCAGTTTATTGGTTTCATCAAGTAATTAAGGTATTAATTACCTCATAATTAAGGTATTAAGTACCTTGTTTTAAAAGTACTTTAGCAAAAGTAAAAGGTCTATACATTCAAATCTGTTGATCTTACAAAAAGTAACTTCAGTCCAATTTCTATAACCACTTATCTTATGTAAGGTCTTAGGGGGTCCAGAGTCTATCCCAGAGAATGGAGGCAGACGGTAGGGAACAACCCAGGATGGGGTGCCAACTCATCACAGGATGCACTCACACATACAGCCAATTTGGTAACTTCAATTAAAGATGGTATGTTTTGGGACTGTGGGGGAAACTGGAGTACTCAGACTCGAATGCTGGTTTCAAAGGTGTGAGGTAACAGTGCTAATCACTGCACCACCTTGGCACCCCAAGTTGTTTATTTTACGGTATGTCACCCATGATGGCCTATACATATAATTTACAAGAGCACTGGCAGGAATGTCTATAGGACATTCTACAGGATTATCAAATACTTGCCATTAACTTTGTTGTTTGGCCATGACCTAATTTGGCAGAAAAGAATGTAATATCCACAGGTTCATTTGTGTTGATTTTTTTTAATGATCACCCTTTAATTTGTGACTTTTTGTTTTTATTCCCAGTTCTAAATGGTGAAATTTGGGGTAATTCAATTATGACCTTTACCAAATCTACACACGTGCCCATGACCATGTTCAAACAAGCAAAATAAATGGTAGGATGCTTATTTTTATGTATTTAGAAGATGATTTTATTCAAAGTGACATATAACTGAGAAAACCTTGCTCCAGGGCCCAGTGGTCCTGACCAAAGGAGTTAACTGACAACCTGAGTCCCAACCTGCTGAGCCACACACTGCCCCAATTCACACATTCCACACTTTCAAAAGCAGGGGCGGGACTCAAGCCTTCAGCGCTGGAGATCTGAGGTAACAGCACTAACCACATGTATGTACTACAGAGCAGGCTAACATAGTTTTGTGAAGCATTATGTAGTTCTAGCGAATGTTTATTAAAAAATTGGCTTAGTGGAATTGTGCTAAGTGGTGAGAGTCAGTTTCCAAGACAACAGCTCAGGAAACCAAAGCTATACGTGTGGAAGAATTCTCAGAATTAATCTCAGGATGAAAAAAAAAATGTGTGTCTGCGCGAACATGTGAATTAGTTTTATATTACATTGTGGGGACCAAATGTCCCCCACAATGTGATAAAACGCTGTTATTTTGACATTGTGGAAACCATTTTTCAGGTGCCCACAAAAATCTGTGAATGCAAGCAAAAACCAAAAAATGCTAAAAGTCTTGTTAGGTTAGGGCTGGTTAGGGGGTTAAGGTTGCCATGTTTGAATTAGAATTTTCCCCAAAGAAATGAATGAAGATATAATTACAAACCTGTGTGTGTGTAAATTGAGAGTTCAATTACTTAAGCTTAAGCTAAAATTCAGAATTAGAGACCTCTCTGAACCAACAATCCACATTGGAAAGGTCAATTTACATAGGGTGAGGCTATAAAAATCCGTTCAAAGATTGTGATTTGGAAATGCATTGAATTACTATTATATTTGTGTACTGTAAACAAAAAAAAAAACAGCATAAAAATTTAACACTTATTCATTTAGTGTTTATCATTATCGTTAACAAAAAAGTGATGAGCTTACAAGCTGTTCGTCACATATGCGACCCAATTATCTAAAGCAACCACAAACTCCTTGAGTAAGGAATGGATTATATTCCTAAAGGGGGAAACTGAGTATCAGCCCAGTAAAATTAAATTAACTGGAATGTGTTGAGCACAGAAAGCCTGATTAATGATATAGTTCACTCACCAATCATTCCGGAATTCTAATTAGCCCTGAGTAGAAAAAGGGACAAGTAATTGTGTGTTTTTTTTAATTAAAATTATATCCACTTTTAAAACATACAATGGGACACAGAAATGACTGGTAAATTCAAACTTGGTAATCACAGTCCATTTGTATATCAGTATTTTATTAGTTTGTAAAATTGTAACTGTGGTCATGAAATTAGTAACACTAAAACAAAAGGGAAATGTGAAAAGCAGTGCACATAAATGTAATTACAGTGAAAAGCAGTGCACATAAATGTAATTACAGTTTCCGCTAATCAGACATAATTTGCACAAGAGTTTATCCTTAGTTACAAAACTGCTTATTACGAGGTATCTCAGAAATCAGCCTTTAACCACAGGGCGTAGCCTTTAGCTCATATGGGCATAATGAAATTTTCGAAACTGCACCTTTTCAGTTGCAAGGTATGATATAAACAAAAAAAAAAAACTACTATAAGGTGAGTTTGCATGTTTGCCATGTCCACATGTGGGTTTCCTCATTCTTGCAGATATATCAGGATCTCTAAATTGCCTACAGTATATGGTTATTTGTGTGTCCTTAGATGATCCAATCCAAGGTGTCCCATATGTGGAAGTGGAATAAAATATATGTTTTTGAGCTCCAGGAAGTTTGCCATCTGTGTATTGTCACTCCTGTTCCGGTTACTTCATTTCTTGGGATGTAGATGATCCACCTCCAAAGAGTCCAAATGGTGCTACACCTGCAGTACTCCCACCTGGGCCTTAGACAAGAAGGTGTGAATAGCTATCTGACCACTGTCTCACTTCCTGTTGTTTAATCACAATCTGATCCAAGTTTCATTTAAGCTTTGTACTCGGCAGCATTTCCTAAGTCTGCTCAGAGAGGGCTTCTGGGTACATATGTGAATAAAGGATACATCATTTAACTGTCTGTTTGCGAGAAGTGGCTTTCCTTTCGCATCTGTCTTGTTCCCTGTCTTTCTTGGGATACACAGCAATGGATGTACAGTGGTACCTCGGTATACGTCCTTAATCCGTTCCGGATCCTTGGATTTATACCAAACAGGACGTATACCATACAAATTTTTCCCATAAGAAATAAAGGGAAAATGATTAATCCGTTCCCATGAAAAAAAAAAAAATCATATTGCTATTGGCATAATATACATTGATGGTGTCCTGCACTTGCTCGGGCATGGAGCGGGGAAGCAACACAGGAGCCGGGAAATTGGGCGAACAAGGGATTTTAATAAAAAAACAACAAGGAACACTGTACACCAATGCAGACTTAAATACATTGGACTAATGACAGCAACAAGAAATAGCTGGTAAACACGGGGATTCCACACGAGAGAAGCGGACGAGCGGGGCATGACAGTTGGGGTTGTAAAAACTGTGCTTAATACTAAAATACATAAATACAAAAGCAATTACTCTACATGAAATAAATGAAGAGAGAGTTATAGCGCGGGTTGTGCACTGAATGGTAGCAACTGGCGTACTGACGCTCGTGAGCAGTGGTGGCTTTGACTCAAGAGAGGTAAACCAGGGTAGCACACGGTGTCGTGACTCATTTTGGATTACAACGTGAGTTGTAATCCAAACAAAGGTCGTATACCAAGCAAAATTTTTCGCGTCCAAACAGTACGTATACCAAGTTGGACTTATTCCAAAGCAGATGTATACCGAGGTACCACTGTATACACATACTTTACAGTTCATTTTCTAAACACTCCAAAAAAAATTCTGCATTTTTTGCAAAGTATCTCCAGTTATTCAGCTTGAAAGATATTAAAGTTGTGGTTTTAAAATTTGCCAATTACGTGAATTAGAATTTTTGTGGAACAAAGAGTTAACTACACATGTCTCACTGAAGCAATTCATTATCTTATCTTGAAAATATTTATATGACTCTTTTGAGGCTAGGACCATGGTCTCATTTTTATAACAGAAACTCAGTTAAATCCAGTATATCCAAAAAAAATGTTCCTTAGCATTTATATACATATATTGTACTGCATTTCTTAGATTCCTGCATCCTAATTTGGTATTCCATCTTCCGGAGACCAGACGGGTCTTTACTGTCACCTGCATTTGGCAGAAGCTGAGAATGCAACACATATGATTTACAGTATTTACATCAAGCACATATAGCCTGTCTTGAGGATGATGTGGGACATATTTGATGGCAAACTAACATTCGGTACTTGTAGTAAATATGTCGAATGCGGAAGGTGAACAAAGGCTATCCCATCTGATACGAACCAACAGAAGACCTACAGTACTGTGGTGCAAATAGCAGAAAATTTTGATGATGGTTGCAGGAGTAAAGTCTCACATCGCACAGGGCATCCAGTCCTGCTGTGTATGAAGCTCATCAGTGCATGTTCTCTTTTCTTATAATTTAATAAACACAGCCTTTAACTGCGATATCATTGTCAGGGTAGTATATTTCCTTTGGACATTAGACTTTTTAAAAGCACCTGCTTGAGATTATGTTTATACAATTAAGAAAGAGATTCGACAAACACTCCAGGTGCCTCCATCCCTAAAGGCTACAGTGGAATTGCATCATATTAACATGGAGCTCCTAGGGTCTCACTCAAATTACATTTAAGCAGAACTGCTTTGATCCAACGGTTAATATGAATTTGTGAGGGCACTAACTGTCATGAAGCAATCTTATCATACAGTACAGTATGTCTCCTCCATTTTCAAAAATTAGTTGCCATATTCATTACCTCAGTCTAACATCTTGGAATTTAAAAAAAAAATTCTCCAAGAGGCGTTACGCCTTTCAGAACTGGAATTGTGATTGATTACGTCCATTGTGTTTGGTGTTTTGTCTGTAAGCGTTAATTTTAACCCACTTAATAAATCGACAAATTAATTGGCTAGAAGTGGCTTCCATTTTGCAGAAGAAACATCTGTTTTGCACCACAGAGCATAAGCATTTAGCAGCTAAAATGATATTCAATTCATAGACAGCTCTAGAAACAGCATGAACTGAATCATACTGTTTATTGTGTATCAGCCTGTACTTTGGCAAATGTGTGCTAAAACAAGAGGCATGCTCAAAAGACTTGATGCCGCCAAGTCCATTAGCTTCTGCAGATGTAATAAATCACACAGAGGTTCTCCAATGAAGAATGCAGTGATTAACATTCCCTCATTGAGGCAATACATCAAGTAATTGTTCTGCTACCAATGATTACATTATAATTAACAAAGCAGCATGTAAATTATGTCAGAACTCTTCACATTACGATATGAGTACAAAGCAACAAGTTTCTTCTAGCATATAAGTCATGAGAACAAGTGCTATGTTACAGTATACAAAATGGGCTGTCATTGTGTGGCAACACCCTGCTGATTTATTTGTATATCTTCACTTTCCTTGTAATATCTGATTCTGAGTGATAACTCATGGTTCCATGGCTCTGGAACAATGCATGAATCCTTGCGTGTATATTTAAATGTGCACAACATGCCTAAAAGTTGACTCTGAATTTCAAAAAGAGTGAACAAACTCCTGATTTAAGAACTATACAGGATAACTTCTAATTATTTATCTGTCAAGCTATGTAAATGTCAAGGTAGAGAAATGTTTGCATACCAAGGGGTCAGTTAAAGTCCTCTAACTTAGAACATTTAACAGAAGCTGTGCTGGTTTTTCAGTCTGTGAGGCAAATGTATTGGCTTCACTTTGAATATGAGGGTGGGGGCTGGGGCATACTGCTTTTCTGTTAAGCCGTGTTTGGTGAAGGGAGAAGACCTTATTAGCTGTATTCATAGGAAATGAATCAGCCAGTCCTTGGAGTCTTATGCTTGCTTTCTGTTCATTTCTCCTATTACCGCTGACCTGGTGGTTTGGATCCAACTTACCAAATAAAATTGCATCAATAAATGAAGTTCCATTAGACTCTATATTTCTTCCAGTAGGGTTGCGACGGCCTGTTTTGTACGTCTGCAATTACTGGTGCATTATTATGATAAAGATTAACTTGTGCTACAGTGTATGTAAGATTAAATAAGGTTGCGCAGAATTTTTAAAGTAATGTCAGTGAAAGCGGAATGTAGCTATGAACGGGAGAGGCAAAGGAGGGCTGAGAGACTGGGGTTTTTCAAGACTGATTATAGTCCTTCATCCCTTCATTCCATGATTTGTATAAATAGTTTTTTCACCATTTCCCGTCACCTGGAACACTCACTCAGCTCTGTCCCAGATACAGACAGATGATTGCTTTCATCCTTGACACATCCGGGCTCAGTTAATTTCTCTTGGCGTGCCCAAGGAGCATCTTTCTTTTCCATGTGCGTAGTTTGTGTTCCCCTGATTCTATCCCTATCCACCCCCAGGTTAAGTGATTTTCCATGTCTCTGCATGGTATGGCACATGGGTTAGTACTATGTGAAAGCAAAGTCTTCTTGAAGAAAGAACAGATCTTTCTTTTAAGTATAAGCCAAATAAAAGTAGCTTATAGGTGTAAGAGCTAGGTAAGACCTGCTCCCCCCACCTCTATTATCAGTCTAATGAATCCCAAAGTGCTTAAGTCATGGAGCATTAAATAGACTCCTACATATTAGTAAAGTAAAGTGAGAGGTATCACTCTTAGGTCCTCAGTGGGCCACAAGGCCTGTGGTTGTGCCGCTCTCTTGTGAGACGTTGCAGTAGTGACATGTACACTTAGTGGCGTGTGCACTGAGAGAAGCCGGAGCCCGGGTTTGGTCGGCAGCCTCATCCTCCTACAGGACAGAAAGAACAGACACACAGCTGCCGCTGAGCATGAGGACGACTGATGTCTCAGGAATTTCAAGAGAAAGTAGCATCCCAGGAAGGAGATAATAGTAGTACTATCCATCCATCCATCCATTTTCCAAACCGCTTATCCTTACTGGGTCGCGGGAGGTCCGGAGCCTATCCCAGAAGCAATGGGCACGAGGCAGGGAGCAACCCAGGATGGGGGGCCAGACCATCGCAGGGCACACTCACACACCATTCACTCACACATGCACACCTACCGGCAATTTAGCAACTCCAATTAGCCTTAACATGCTTTTGGACTGTGGGGGGAAATCGGAGTACCTGGAGAAAACCCCACGACGACATGGGGAGAACATGCAAACTCCACACACATGTGACCCAGGTGGAGACTCGAACCCATGTCCCAGAGGTGTGAGGCAACAGTGCTAACCACTGCACCACCATACCTCACCCATAGTAGTACTAGTAATAATAAATTTTATTAAGGGTGCCTTTCAAGGCGATCTGTGAATTAGAGAATCACGAAGCACGAGTGTACGAGGGTTGACTGTATTTGCAACATCTTGAACATATACAGTACAGTACAGTAATGTTTCTCCTATAGGTTATATCTAGAACTGCTGTTTTGCTCTTTGGAAATTCTTGTTAACAGGAATGATAGTGTTGTAATAATCAGTGTAGGAAAGAGCAGCAATAATACATCATTATCATGCAATGGTATTCATGAATTTATATAATTCAAATTACATCATATTAATAGTACTTGATCCTTTTTTTTACACAAAGTGCCCAGAGTAAAACAAACAAAATTCGGTTATTACTTTAGTTTGCCCCATCAGTCTGTTATGTCTTGTCTGTCATATCCGCCTCCCTGACGTGGCCCTCATGAGCCGCGCCTGTTGCTTGTTACCCCTCATTAACCTTAGTATTTAAGTACCTGTTTGACTCGCCAGCCACAGTCCGGTCATTGATGTCACTCCTTCCCCCTTCTTGCCTTCTTGTTTTGACCCCTCACGGTCTCATTTGTTTCTCTGCTCCGATTTAGGTCAGTAAACCCCTTTTGTTCACCAAACGTCTTGCATCTCCTGACACAGTCCAGACTTCTCATAGTGTGCCACATACTTTCCAGGTCTCAAGGTCTTTCTTTCACATTTATTTGCCTTTTATTGGAGATAATAAGTTTCCAAAGAACGTGCCATTCAGGTACTTCTTTACTCCTCACTACATCAGTAAAGTGACAGTGTAGCTGAATGGTTTGCTAGACACATTCAGGGTCATGTGTTTCATTCCCACCCAAGACTCTGGTTCTCTGGGGGGGATATGTATGTATTACATTGTGTTAGGGCAGGGTAGGAGTTAGGGTTCTCATAGAGTAGATTAGGGTTATGCCCACAGAAATGAATAAAGAATCCCCACAAAGATATGGTTACGTAATGCGTGTATGTGTCAGTGTCTGTGTGTGTCTGTGTGTGTTTGTGTGTGTGTATTTTGCCTGTGTATGAGTTTTTTTTCCAGATACTGGTTTCTGCTCAAGGTTAAAAAAAGTGTATGGTTTATTTAATTATCTTTAAATCGTTCATAATGTGTCTGAATTTATGTACTATGATGGACTGGCAACTCATCCACAATGTCCCCTGCTGGGCTGTCTGTGTTTCCTGGGATAGGCTCCAGGCTTGCTGACATTCTGTGCTGGATAAGATATGATGAATGGACCACATCAACAGCTTAATTATTGACCATAAAAAAAACATTCACCAAGTAATAAGAAAAATTAAAACTTAAGTTTTTGTGTATATTGTACAATTTGCTAAGAGTTAAAAATGTTTATATAAAATTCCAATCATTAGGCTTCGGTGTGTTTCTAGCTATCCTATTCATGAAATGTAATCAGTTGTAATTTAAACAGAAGGAGAGCAGTTCTTACTGCTTTACTTTTCAACGGCATTTAAAAAATCTATGAGGAATATTTCAGCAGCTTCTGCTAAATGTCTAAGCCCCCACCACTGGCAGACAAACAGCACCTTGTCTCAGAACGCCTACCAGCTAGGCAAGGAGGTGAGAGGTGCAGGCAGACAAAGGTGTGGACGTGAGACGAGCGAGCGGGGCTGCAATCTCTGGGCTGGGCTTCCCGCGGCTCTTGAAAATAGCCTATCTCCGAGCGATACCATCAGCGCCAGCAGCCTGTTGCGATGGCAGCCGGCACAGTGGCAAAAAGAAAAAAATGGGCTGAGAGCTGAAAATAAGGTCTCGGAGATAAGAAGTTAATAAAAAATGGTTATTATATTTCAGATAAAAACAGTAGCGCAGCACTGATAGTGAGCCAATGCAGACCGAGGGCATTAAATGCGCCTGCTCATAAATGGCACCCGGACGCCCTGCGATAGCTGTCCAGTTTTCAAACCGCTCATCGCGCAATACTCGTAAATCAAATTAAGGCGTAGCTCATGCCAGCTGCTGCACCTACAGAAAGATGGCTAGGCGTTCTAGGGTACGAAAGGAGAGACTGGTGGTGAGGGCTAAGTGTGCGCTTACACCTGACGAACAGCCATCATCTGCCAAAATCACAGTGGCGATTGGATCCTGACTCATTAAAACGTGGTGGGTGGTAGGTGTGCAGTCAAAAACGTCAGCTGCCCATCAAACCGCAAGTGCTTCATTGGTCCTGGCGAGAAAACTAACAGATCCAAGTATGTAGAAGTAAAACAGCATGCCAGCTAACACCATCTTGGACCTCTTTCGTAAAATGATATTGGACTGGTTCCGAAATAAAGTCATATTTCTCGGGGCTGATGTAGAAGCTCATGAGTGGAAGACTCGGACACGGGATATGCTGAATCAGTACTCCTTCATTTATGTTATGAGCTGCATTTTCTTTTTCCATTTTGCTTTATTTGCTGAATTGACAGATGGTATGTAAAGCGCCTCATAGTTTTTACCCATTCAGTATTTAATTATAAGGGCTGGATCCTGTACCCGTACATTACAAGTCCAAAGTAAGCATCTGCTACCTTTATATACTGTAGTTATGGTAATAAAGAAATTGTTATCTACAATATTAAGATTGGCTGCTTTGATCTTGATTAACAGAGACAACGGAAAGCCACAGAGCAAATCACGAATACAGGTTGAATTATCACAACTAATTCAAGCTGTTTTGCGCATATTTTCCTGCTGAGGGTTTATACTACCTTGAGTGGTTTATACTGTAAAAACATTTTTTTCTTATTGGAAATTAACATCTGTTTGAAAAGACATCCATCTCCTGTAAGTGCTTGTCTTATTGGGGATTGCAGGGGGCCCAGAGTCTACAGCACCTCTGGGTGCAAGGAACAGTCCAGAACAGGGCACACTCACATAGGCAATTTGGTAACTTTAAATTAACCTCAGCATGTTTTTGGACTGTGGGGGAGAACCAGAGTACCTAGAGGAAACCCCACGACGACATGGGGAGAACAAGCAAACTCCACACACATGGAGCCAAAACTCAAACCATGGTCCCAGAGGTGTGAGCAACAGTGCTGACCACCGCAGCACTGTACCACCATGCTACGTCAATTGAAAAGCACACTAAATTAAAATGGGGAAAAAAACAGCACGTAACAGCCAGACAGACTCAGTTTATTTTTAAAACGTAAGGGCCATTTATAGTTTGCCTGCTAAAAGGGTAATGAGTTTAGTGGGTTAAAAAATGACAAGTGGGTAAGCATAAGGATTCATTCTAGGAAAGACAAAGAAGCGGATCACTGGCATGTGGTACATCAGCACAGGTTGTGAAAAGTCACTGAAGTTTGATGTTACTCAAATGTTCTTGTGCAACTGAAGAAACTGTAATTTTCTTATTCTACAAAGATGAAGTAAACAATTTAGACAATGACCAGCAAATCAAAAACTAGACATTGACTGTTGCTGTCTGCAGTTGAAGCTAGTAGGGCAGTCATGGGCACATGAACACATACAAATATCTATCTTGCACAGAACAGTTAAAATAAGCTTTAACCCAAGAGCAAGTACGTATATGATTACAAGTATAACTTTTTCCTCATACATCTTTTATTGCCACCAATAGCATTTGACACTTGATAACAGCTCACCTACTTGATTATTCAAAGTGTCAACTACAGATAATTTCACACCACAAACTTCATGCCAGGCACTACATCAGATAATCATATGCTTATATGAAGCACATGTTATGAGTGTAGAGGACTATATGAAACATTGTCATTCATAGGCATATATTCAACTAACCCCCTGCTTGCTGAAACAGTCAGATTTAAGAACCAAATAAATAAAAACCCATTATTTCAGTGAGGTGCACAGTCTCCATGGGGCATCTCTGGGAGGGGGAAGTAAATTTTGCTGCAGGGGCAGGAGGGTTAGGGGGGTAAATTTTGCTGACACGAGAGACTTTCCCCCTCGGTGAGTTTTCACATTTTGTGTGATCATCAGTTATCGAAGGGGGCATTTAAAACATCAAAATTAGCTACTTTCAATCATTCAGGGGCAAGGGGCAGATGCTCGGGCACCTTGAGTCTAACCCTTATTTATTGGTTATTGAACAACTGATTATAACATTGACTAATTCGGAATGACTTCTGGGTCCCTGTACCTGGTACAGACTGGAGTACTCTGTCCTATTTCATTTACTTTTCATAGCTTTGTTGCTAGGGACCGTATCAATGCATGAAAAAATCTGAAAATGGGAGCAACATACAGCAACTCTTTCTGCAGACTGTACTTTATTGTTAACAAATTTCATCGGATTTCATCCATTGGATATAAAATTTCCTGCAGTTCCATTCTTTTGGGAGGCTTCAGTCCAGAATTTCTTCCCCACCTTACCTATGTTAGACTTCTGTCAGACTGAAAATGCAGAACATTTACAAACGAAAAAGATTGTTCTGTGTCCTGCAAGAGCGGCTGTGACTTCTGAGTACTGGATTAGCTAGGGTTGGGGGGGGGGGAGGTTTGGAGATGTGGTGCTGCCAGATAATTTGTGATTAACCCAAACAAGACCTCCTCCCTTCTGACTCAGGGCTGCTTTTCTCAAATCATGATCTGCCAGGACCAGATGTTTTCTGAGAAGATGCTCACTTCCTGTCTCAGAACATCACTAACTAGAATAAGCCATTAGAAGATGGCTGGACACATGCATGTTAGCTAACTGAGCAGCAATTAAAGTATGGTAAAGGTCTTATGCATTGCTAAACAATCGCTGATACATGATTTTTTTTTTTCCCACACAGGGGAGGAGTTTTATGAAACATCTCCATATGAGCCAATGACAATCCACCATTCTGATGTGTTTCGACTGGCATCCATTATCTCAGGTAAGAAGTGTTGTTTTAGCCAGGCTGCCTTATGAAATGGTTGACCCCTTTGATAAATCAATTCCTAGTGCAGGCTGAACTCGCAGCATTTATCAGGATTTTCACTCAGAAGGTTCTGTATAATTTCATATTGAACCAAAGCCAATGCTTTATTCTGTTTACATGTTGTAATCAATCAAGAAATGTAAATGAGATATACAGGTCCTGTACATATACAGTAAATATGATAGTAATAGGTACTTTTGACCAATACTGACATTTATGTCATTATGAAAAATAAAGTAGTGCCATTTCAGTTTTCTGTAATAATAACAATTAATGTATGAAGAGAAAGAGATTTCATGTGGTCCATCACTAATTGAAGCAGCAAATATTAAAAGTTACAAACCTACAAGTAATAATCAATATCAAGGCTTGGAAATACTTTAATGACACGATAAAGGTTTCACATCCTTAATTTATTTTGAAGGATGCTTTTTATTTTATGAAAAATATTTTCTTCAGTAGATTCTCTTGTTTAGTACTAACCATTTCTGTATAAAGCTTTTTTTTCTGCGGCGCACCAGTGAGAATAGTGAGAATATTTCCCGATATTAGAAAACACATTTTGATAATGGATTTGTTTAATTAATATATTGAGGTACACTGATGTTCAAAAATCAATAGAATGATTGCAGTGATATGAAAAAAATAGAGACTGAACGCTAATAGGCTGAACAGTGGTCATTTAAATTTTTAGTCACTAATTTTGAATCATTACTGTCTGCCATCTAAAAACAGACCATTCTGTTTCCTGGCTTAGAACTGAGCTGTACCCTTTGTTTTCCCAACAGTTGCATTAGTATTTATATTATTATTCTCAGTAGCACATCTCCTGTGTGTTTTCATTAACATTTATCACAAGCCCAGTTGCTTCAGTCAACAACAATCAATAGCCACTAGGAATCTCAATGTGGCAGGTTAATACAACCCATGGAAGAATATGATCCTCCTTTGGGGATCCACT
The DNA here is from genome assembly GCA_026776945.1 of Isichthys henryi. Classification (NCBI taxonomy): domain Eukaryota; kingdom Metazoa; phylum Chordata; class Actinopteri; order Osteoglossiformes; family Mormyridae; genus Isichthys; species Isichthys henryi. Next base: position 13,592,491 of record JAODJX010000042.1, on the reverse strand, counting down.
GTGTTGTTCTGTAAGAACCAATGGTCTGCTGGGAATGCCAGCTGAGAAAAGAAAGTGTCTATTAAAGGAATGTTCATTTCCCTACCACCTAGAAGGAGCTAATTCGCCGGTTTTAGCCTAAGAGGGGGCGGACACGAGTAAGCAGATGTGGGGATTGTAGGACATGTGACCCCACAGCCTCTCTTTACGTGATGAGCACGGCCAGCAGAAATAGCAGAAGGGGGAAGCGTGAGGTGAAAATGACAGAGGCTCGAACGGGGGGGGCAGCTCTGAATGGGCCCAGCTCAGCAGGTGCTACTTGAAATGATGCTGGCAGCACATACCATCAATGCTGTGGGCAGGTCCAGCCAAATCTCTGACAGTGCAGCATTGTGGCTAACTATGGCATGGGCTGTTGGAGATGTACGCTAACTATGGCATGGGCTGTTGGAGATGTACGCTAACTATGGCATGGGCTGTTGGAGATGTAAACTAACTATGGCATGGGCTGTTGGAGATGTAAACTAACTATGGCATGGGCTGTTGGAGATGTAAACTAACTATGGCATGGGCTGTTGGAGATGTACGCTAACTATGGCATGGGCTGTTGGAGATGTAAACTAACTATGGCAT
>JAODJX010000042.1:13576816-13588420 GCA_026776945.1 Isichthys henryi | reverse complement strand
TATATATATTTATGCTGCACAAAATACTACATAATATCGATAGCAGTCAAATTTTGACTTAGAAAACACATTATAAAGCTGCTGTTTTGCCTTGAACGAGCAGGAAAAAAAGCTTTAAGATTTAGAAATTTAAAATCAAAGGTTTTGAAAAGGTTTCCTTCATCTTTTCTAGATATCTAGATTCTTTTACGGACAATGTGTCATTTTTTTGTAATCAAGTCTTTATTTTCACATTTTAGGGGGTTGTATTCCAACACTAAACAATTTTAATGTTTATCACTGTACCATGTTAGAAATTTGAGGCTGAAACCATTCAGTTACTATATTTAAAAGAAGCAGAGAATCCTGTGCAATCCTTAGACTCTCTTTGCCAATCCATGTTTGAGAAAACGGATGTGCACTGTAACCAGGATGTAAGGAAAGGCCTTCTGATTCTTTCTGGCACTGCAGTGCAGTCACACTTCCTGAAGTATTGCTTCACTAAATACATATGGATATTATGGAATTGGCTTCATGAACAGGCAGAGATACGGGTAACAAAAAAAGAAGAAAATTAAGCCAAAGAAGAAAATTCTCATCAGCGTTTCTGCCTTTCAAGGAATTCCATTGATTAAGGTGAACTGTGCATTAGGTTCTATCTCTCCATCCATTTTCCTTACCTGCTTGTCCTATGCAGGGTTGTAGGGTTAGGATATTAAAGTTTTTCATTGTTATAATAGGTATGGGAATGCATAGATTCTAATTCCTAGATGTAAATGAGTTACTAATTGGAACTGATGGGGGAAACTGTGTTGACTAGCTATGTTGTCTATCAGCAGGATGTTTGATTTCTTGCTTGCAGATAATGGTTTAAATACTGTATGCATAAGCTGTAAGACATGATCAGTAAAAAAGTCAACAATGAACAGATTTCAGCATGTCGTCTGGAAATAGAGAAATGTGGTGACTATGTATAGTTAGTTATAGGTTTTACGAGACTGCCCTGTCTGACAATCTAGGTAAAAATAAATGTACGAATAAAAGAAATTCACCTCTACCATAAATGGATGGAGGGGTCCAGATATTTCAAAACTGGAGGAGTGGTGAATCAGGTCTTCAACTGCTCAAAGGCAATGTCAGCTTATTCGCTTCTGTTTGAGGAAACCATCTTTACAGGGACATAAGTGGAACAACAACGGAAGTGAAAGTCCAATATGAAATGGTGTCGTGGTATTGAGACAAAGGACTGAAAGGCAGGTGTAAGGAGAACAGAAGGCGCGTTATTAAACCAAAACTAAACAGGGCTTGGAAAATAAACGAGGGGTCAAAAATGGGAAGGCTGGTACTAGGAAGGGCACAAGCACCAGATATTTAGATGTCAATTACCGGACTGGGGCTGACGAGACAACAGGTACTTAAATAAAACTAGGGAGAACAAGCAATAGGGTTGGCTCATCAGGGCCACATGAGGGATAGACAGGAGGGTCAGGCCGACATGACGGGCAGGACGTTACAATGCATGACCTTACAGTAGCATGGCTTCAGACCAGCTCAACTAACTCAGGTTAACCCACTAATCTCACATTGTTTTAATGACTTGTCTTCAAAATTAGTGAGTTTAACCTATAGGTTTTCAACCAAACTTTCTGCCTACCCTGTATCTGAGCACTCTGCTTTCTGAATGGTGTATACCCAGTATCTGAGCACTCTGCTTTCTGAATGGTGTATACCCAGGATTGCAAACAGCTAATGGAGTTGGTTTGCCTTTCCAGTTTCTTGTAAAAAAAAAATATTGAAGGCTCATTTTATGCCAAAATTAAGTAGTTCCAGCTGCGGTAAAACATGTTAGTCAACAGGTCTGTGACTGCAGCTGAGATGAGAGAATTTAGCTTGCTTTGTTGCTCCAGAAGTCCTTGTTTAACTCTTTTCAAAATGGTGTAATTCAGGTCTTCTGGTAAGATGTGTTTCTGCTCTCTATGACAATTTGGCTGAAGTCGGCATACTGCCATTGTGCATAATCTGATAAGGATAAGCAACGAAGAAACACTGCAAAACATAGATGGATCTGTGTATCCACCTTTACCTTAATTCCCTCTAATGTATTTACATTCTCAGAGCCACACAGATTTTACAAGGTTGCCTGATTACTTCTGTGGTGTCCGCCCAACTCTACAGGAATCACACCTTTAAAAATATATTTGAAATTTGCATTTAATATGGTCCTCATGACCACAACACAACATATTTGATCAAAAATACTTCCAAAAATAGTTAAAGCATTTATGAAAAAGAGTGGCTAGGGTAAAAATAATATTGGAGTTTTCCCAGCATAAAATTTGCATTAATTCCTAACTGCAAAAAGACCTCCAGAGGAAATCAAGCCGTTTTTAAGGTTGTGTCTAGGCTGAAACACAACTCAGTTTTCTTCCTTATCTTTACAAACGGCTTTTTACAGCTATTTTGTGATCTTCCCTTGTATTACCATGCAATATTGACGCTGTAACTTAAGTAATGGCACGCGCAGGGAAATGCAGTGAAATGACAGCATTCTAGTTTCCTTAGTACAATACAACCAGGTAGATATGCAGAATATGTAAAAAGAAAAGCTATTCCAAGCTATGCAGATTAACATTGTATCAATTGCAAAGGCAAACTGTATGGCATCTAGGTCTGGACCATAGCTGAAAAATAATATGTCATTATAAAACATTTTAACTTAAAAATATCAGAATAAACAATAATACTGAGTCATCCAACACCCCCCACACACAAAGCAACACAAAACGAGGAATTTAAATTTTTTTGGCGAAAGAAACATGAAAGCATTAAACAGTTTTAACAATGAGATAAAACCTTGCCAACTGGGGTGGGGGCTGATGATTAGTGGTGCTCATCACCATTTTTTTTATCTCTGTGGAAAACAATTGTCGAATTTAATTAGGATTTTAAAATATGTGGTGGACTATCTAAAACTATCTAAAGCAGTTGTTCACAAACTTACAGTGAGCCCTACCCACGTACACCATTATAACGATATATAAACTTTTACATACAGTACACTGATACCTTTGTGTACCATACAAGAGTTAAAAAAATTACAATGTGTGTGCATTGTTTTTTTTGTTACTGTGTAGGCTAGAAGGCTGAATTGAAAGCCAAATCATAAATATTTGTAATCTTGCTTTGTATGCAGTCTAAGCCTATTAAGGCTACACAGTAAAGCAATAATCGCCGGTAAGTCAACGTCAGATACCGACACCGGATCATTTGTCTGATATAGTTGATTACAGATAACATTGTCATACCTCCCATATGACCATGGGGCTTGTGACACACCATGCACTTTACCATTTAACGCAGTGTCGATATTTGATGGGGACTATTTGCCAGTTATCATTGATTACCATTAATATCGTCGTATCACCCATATTGCCATGAGGCTTATAACACACCGTGCACTTTGATTCCAAGAATGAAGACAAAGTGTGTTTTTTTTTTCCCCCCCACTGAGATGTTTTGACCCATGAATCCACTGGAACCTGTATTCAGCTGAGTATAATGTATCATGTTTTAATGACATTACAGTTTAGTGTGTTGGCTTATTCAGGGGTGAGTCTTTCATCAGACTTTCTAAATGAAAGGACATGGAAGAAGAGGAGCATGTCATTTAAATGTCTATTATAATAGCGTTTGCTGACCCTTTGCTACATAGTGGTCACACAGAACAAGAAACTCTAACTGTAAAAAGGAGAAATTTCAAACACACTGAACCAGTGTCATGCCAGTACAAAGACTTACAAAGACGTAGTACAGTACTTATTCCGTTCCATTTTCTGCAGCGCTGTTGACAGCATAATCCTTCCACTTTGGGGGATGATGTGGAATCGCATTGTTTCCCCCCTCTCTGTAAAACTGAAATGGCAGGGCAGGAGTAGAACAGAGCTGTCTCTGTGACACGGCCAGACACATCCCCTGCTGTGCTGTGCTGCTCAGATCATTTGAACTTTGACAGCGCTAGCTTTCTAGCCGCAATTGTGCTACTAGACTGCATTATATACAAAGGGTGTGAGGAAGCTGCCCCCTCAACTGCTGGCAAGACATAAGTTCAGAAGTAAACCTTAAAAACTACATGCAAGTGGGAAAGTACAGAGAGCAGACCTCACTGCTCTGTATGTAATGACATATTACTCCTGTGATCATCATCAAAATAATCTGTCATTTGTGCCAGTCAGTAGGCCTTCTGTTGGTTTGTACTAGACATGATATCCTACGTACACATCGCACATTGACAAGTCCTGGCTGTTAGCCCCCTGTCAGCAGTTCATGGATTTTCCCTTGTCATATCGCTCTCAATAGCTACTGAAAACGGCTACCTGTAAGCACCCCACAAGTCTTGTCGCTTAGGAGATGCTCTGAGCCAATCATCTGGCCTTATTGATTTGGCCCTTGTCAAAGTCACTCAGATCATTACCCCTGCCAATTTATTTAACATTAAACATGTCAACATACAAGTACTGAATGTTAGGTTACCGTGTGATATATCTCAGACCTTCACATATTTTTTTTTATTTTTTTTTTTAACAAGATTATCAACATTTTTCACTTCACCTAGGGGTGGTCAGGGGCATCGGAGGGGCATGGATATCCTGACGGATTTGGGGGCCCCAGCACTTTACAGAGACCTTTATATAATTTTAGAATTTTAGTTGTTTAATGTTGGCGGGGGCGGGGTGGCCTAAGGTGACATTTTATCAGGGGGCCAGAATGTCTAGTTACTGCCCCGGAGGCAGTCTTAAAGTTTCTGCTTGTAGCTGAGTGTAAAACATCACCACGATTTATATACACTGTGGGATAAACTTCAGTTGACTTAAAATTATACCCATCCGTCTATTCATCTTACAACCACTTATCAAGCACAGGGTCACAAGTTACAAGTTGTATATGAACTCATTAATTAAATTCTGCTTACAAATAAATGCAATATTGCCAGTCCGCATGAAGCGTGATTACTTACACAATAGCAGAAAGGATAAAATAGATTAGAGACAAAGAGTCATCAATTTAAAACTAACCTTCAAAAATATTTATTGAAAGTTTGGCAGTGTAATCCTGTACGTCATCAATGGGCAGTGTTGGCTTAATGGTTAGGGAAGTGCACTTCTAATTGAATGATTGCAGGTTTGAATCCCCAACCAGCAATGCACAACTGAGGTACCCACTGCTCCCCGGGTGCTGAGTTACAACACATTTCATTGTTGTGCACTGTGTGCCGTGGTGTGTCAACAATGACAATTAGTCACTAAATTCTATCTCATACAGTGCTCACAGAAAGCTTTGTGATGGCTTAATTCAGTAAAAATGTTGCAATTTTTTGGGGGTTCATTACAAAAGTCCATTAAATATTTGACGTACCTGCTCATTTCATCTACACAGACATATTATTTTTATTAAGTATCATAAATTTTTTGACCTGACTCTTTCAGTTCTTGCAATTGTAGTCAGTGGCTCCCAAAGGAATACTAAATACAAATCTTTGGTGTGTTATGTTAGTACAAAGGAGTTACAAATTAAAACGCACCTAATAAGAACCCAGAACAACTCTTTTTCAACTCCCTTTTGGGTTTCAAGATATTACTTGAAATGAGCATTTTACTTAAAAATACTCGTTAATTCTAATGTGCTATATATTTTTGGAAACAAATTAATAAAGTATCAATTTTTGTTATAAAACTGAATATTTTTACTGAATTAAGCAAACGTCCCAAGATTTTCTGTTAGCACTGTATATAAGTCCTATTTTCTTCTAAAGTCTAACTCATCCCACACTTATGCAGAGCACACACCCACCATCGAAGTTACTTTGACCTTCATTTGACAGGTTCTGTTTTATGGACGCAGTTAACAAGCAATTTCACACCCCATTTACGACCTCTGCTACTCTTGCGGTGGACAATGCACTGAGAAGTCTTCGTACAAAAACTGCTAAAATTGACAGGTCAAACTGTCCACACATAATAAACTCCACAATCTCAGTAAAATTTGCATATATCCATAACTCCGTTTCACTTTGAACGATCAATACTTAAAGATGCTAGAAGTGTTGTTATGTGTATAAAGTGTCTGGTTGGTTTATTTAAATGTGTCATAGAAAAAATATATTTTTCGTATAAAATACCAGTCAACTTTAATAACCGACATGATAGCAACTGTAATTAATAAACATACATTACTGATAAACACTTCAGAGGACCATCTACCATATGCTGTAAATAATTGTGACTATTGCCATAGAAGGAAAATCAATAGTCCAAGGCTGTTTCTCATGCTTATACAGCATTACCCTAAAGCGAGATCCATATATTGCATGGCGACACTATAATTCCCTTTGTGTCTTATTGACTTTTCAGTTCCAACCATTGTTCCATAAATACATATACTGTACAGTACCGGCAGAATTCAAATGAAGGGATCAATAAAGTGGAATATGCCACCACAATGCTAAAATAATCATTGCATCTAATAGAATGTCACCTTCAATGAAATAAACAATTATGCAAAAAAAAAATCTATCAAATTGATTTTTAATGGGGAAAGGTACCTACAAAATAGAGAAGCTTAAAGAAGCTTCTCTGTTTTGAAAGATAATTCTTCATTCATCATAAAAACAAATTGCTGAGATGCAAATCAAAGACATATCTTGAGAATTACCTTGATTTGAAACATATCTAAACAGTGCAGGAAAGACAATGTGTGTATTCTTGACTTTCATGTGACAATTTGTCATTGTTATAATTTTAATCCTTTACATTGACTTTGATTTTTTTTTCAGTCTTAATTGTAATAATCAGACAAGAAATGGTATAGGGCATCTGTAACCTAGCAGTTATGCTTCAGCCTGTTTCCTATTGGTTACCAGCTTGGTTCTGCCTGCATTAAAGCAGGTAATGACAGACATCTTATCCACAGTGGGCTTCAAAAGCCCTCGTTGCTGTTTTTAGGACTAACCGAAAATAGGGTTTGCCTTTGACCATGTTTTCTTTAATGTTCTTTCTTATCTACATATCCCTTATTTCACTGAAGGCCATTAATGGTTTACAGGTCCTGTGATTGCTTTGTTGTCTAAAATAACTCTTGAACTACTGGACTGTCTTTCTTGTTGCGATTCTGTCCCATAGATCCTAATTTCCATCTAGCCCTGAATTACAGCCACTCATACACTTGGCTCACATGACCTGTAGCATAGCCTGGAATATTGCACTTCAATGTCTGGTGTCTAGCAGCGGCAGAAAGGGGCTGAGCGCCACTTAGCTGACAGCCACCTAAAATTTCACAATGTGGAGAACACTGCTAGATTTTCATGGAGCATTCTCTCTCTATAACCTAAGCCAATCATACTTTCATTGAAGAATATTTCCAAGGAAACAAAACTCCAGAAATTACTGATTAAATTGTTGGCATCATTAAAATTGTTCTTAAAGTAGCAATGTAGTCATGGCAGGATTTATTTCAGCAATATATTTTTTTCTTTTTTATATTGATTGGAAGAGGGTTCTATTTACTAAACAAATGTCAGCTTGCCGTTAACTAATCTATCTAGAATAAACCACAGCCACTGAACAACCTCAGGCATATTCTCTAACATAACAATGTACTTCACTAATGAAACTTCAGTTTTACGGCTCTGCATGATATGTTTATTAACAGTATCATTGTGACTCCATGAATCCTGTGGGGAAAAAAATGCATTATGCTGTTACAAAAATGAGGTAGCCTTATTGAGTCAATGCGAGTTCCAATTTCTATGTAATTACAGAAGTTTTATTTACTGTATGTTCCTCACAGTTTTTCACAGTAGCATTCTTAATGTAGCATTAAATTATCATTAATAATGCTCCTGCATTAGTAGCTAAACAAACCGACAGAAATCAAGCTGCCTTTTCTTTTGGGGCTTCTCTTGTTTTATCCTTGTAAAAACGTCACTCTTCAAATGTAAAATAATCCTCAACCAGGCATTTTTTTTATCAATAGTCTCGGAAGATATTGCTTGAAACCAAGAAGCACCAGTCAAGGTCAGAAATGCAATATATAAAGATTCTACTGATCTTTGGAAAATCCAAAAATATTCCTAGCTTTATCAGTCATTAGCTCAGTCATTCTGTTGCAGAGGAAAACATATGGATGTTGTATCTAACATTTAAACAAGGCAATCTATGTACTGTATTTTAAGAGATGATATTCTTAATCAGTGCTCAATTGTTTTTACCCAGTGAGTTTAATAAATCCATAGTCAGATGCACACTAAAGATGGAAGCGGCATTTCTGAATGTGGCACCAATATCCCAGGAAGATCATTTCCCTCTAAGGAAATAAAAGGCTGCCATTCTCAAACAAATTTGACCTTTTGGAATCTTTTCTGAATTGAAATCATTCCCACTCAGCAAAGCATTCTATCCTGCTGAGACTATATCATTCTTACCGCGTTGCCCCTGGACCCATAAGGTAGCGTGTGGCAGAAATGCATTGAGAAATCCATGTATTTGTTGGTCTTCCATAAATAGAATGTTCATTTCAGATTTTGGGTAAAAAGAGGTGAAGAATCTGTCCTGCATCTTCTTGTTCGTTTCATATTTATACATAATCAGCAGCTAAGCTGTGCCTGATGACACTGCTGTGCTACAGACAGCCAGGTGTGCAGACAATAACTGATACTGTATCCAATGTACGTGACATAAAGCTATGCAGATGATTTATTTCTATTTATTGGTTGACTTTTTTTCTAAATTCTATTTTTATATGACAAATAATATTTTTATATGACAAAAAAGCAAAAGTTTACTTAATCCATCCATCTATCCATTTTCTGTAGCCTCTTTTCCAGTTCACGATTGGGGGGGCCGGAGATTATCCTGGAGGCTACAGGTGCAAGGAAAAGCATGCTTAATATTTTATGGAAAAAGTAAAATAAAATGGTGATTGAGCGGTAGGTGTGGGGTTTGGCAAAGCTGCTACACCACAGGCCATATATAAATGTATAATATGTGTAAAATGTGTTTTGGTAATATATTATTCTTTCTTCCATAGTGTAGCACCAGCAGGGCGCATGTCCCAGCATGCCCTGCATGCAGTTGTAAATAGCCCTTGTATTGTTGTGTGATTGTTAATGGTTATATTTCCTTATTGTTGTGTGTGTGTTTACTTGCGTCTTGTGTGTACCCCGTCTGATCCTCGTGTGTAATTAGCTTCTGTAAATTCCCCACCATGTATGCGTCTTACAGTTCGGCGTCTGACAACCTTGTTTTTCCTATGTGTAATTGGTTTTGTTGCTTTTTGGGTGCCTGATGTTGTCCTTGTAAGGACGACTAATAAAGAGTGTGTTTCCCCAGCAAGCGAGTCTCTGTCTCTCTGCTCCTGTGATGCCTCGGTCTGCCCGTCACCACAATTTAGTGTTCTAGGGGAATTAATGTATTTAGAATTGTATCAAGTTAGGATTCAAGACAGTGAGATGATTTTTCCAGTGAGTTTTAACAATTTTCATCTTATCTATGAAATATGTCTTTTGGGTATTAATACTACTTTTATATTCTTACATGATGTTTTTTTTTCTTCTGCAGACTGAAATTTTTCCCGATTTGACATTTCTTGTAGTAGATTTTTGTACTTTGCATGAAAGGGTAAATGAATGCATTATTCCTCACTGTTCCTCATGGATCATTAATACTTTTTCGCTAATGCCAGCATAGGTACCAACTGTTTTTACTATCGAACATATCTGAAAACAAAGCCACAGAGAATTCACAATTTAGAGAAAAGTCTTGCTCAAGTAAATATTTCACCAGCCTACATAACCCTTGTTAAGCTATGTGGTGCTCCAATGGCTGCCCTTTAACACATACAGCATTTGCAAATCAATTGACAGAACAGCTTGCTCTGCAAAAAAAGAATGGTTATAAAAAGCTTTCCATTCAAAAGATCAAAGAGGGTTTATAAAAATTGACAGGAGAAGAAATACATATAATGCTTAAACCTCATTTTATAATCAACCTTTTGTAAGCTGGCTCTTGCTGTACCCCTTTTTCAGGAATCGATTCCACCACGGCAAAAGGGAACCAGTGTCCCGACCAGAGCAAGCCCTGCAACTCCTGCCTGGATGCAGCTAAGGCCTGCAACCTGAATGACACCTGCAAGAAGCAACGCTCCTACTACATCTCTACCTGTAACAAGGAGATGCCTGGCCAGTCGGTGGTGCCATCAGCTACACGGGCAGAGCCCTGTAACCGCAAGCGATGTCACAAAGCCCTGCGTCAGTTCTTTGATCGCGTGCAGACGGAGTACAGCTACCGAATGCTCTTCTGCCCCTGCCAAGACACCGCGTGTGCTGAGAGGAGACGGCAGACGATCGTGCCCTCCTGTGCCTTCGAAGAGAAGGTCAAGCCCAACTGCTTGGAGCTGAGGAAAACCTGCCGGTCTGACCCTCTGTGCAGGTAACTAAAATTTGGTCATATGATGAAAGGCAAAGACATGTTGCAGATCTATGCGTGAAACCCATTTCTGCAGCAGTGACCTGTAAGATAATGTAGTGATCATGAAATGTATTACTTAAATGCATTGTGAAAGCAGAACATTTTCCAGAGTACCCCCATTTAAAGGCATTATTGTCCATTATGCTTACAGTACTATCGTACCTACATCTGAAAACAAGGAACTATTCACATATAATTTGTAGGGTAGGTTGTGGGGCATGACGTTTGCCTGATAGAGATTTCATAGACAATAGGATTGCAAGCTAAAGGGATTTATTTCTTGGCATAGCCATAGAAATTCTAACTAAAATGATGCGAAGAAAATGAAAGCACAACAACCTCTAAGATTTATAACTACATATTCATGACAGTATATATTCTGTAGTAATGCAACATAAGTACCGTTAATTGTATAATTGGGGTCCTCTTTCTGACTGGGGTCCTCTTCTTTGTGTCAGCCTGTCAGTCCTGACTTTTGAAATTAGTCCGCTAAATGGGAGGCAGCTGAGATATATCAGTTGGAAGAAACGGGAGCTAGGCTGACAGTTATTATATATATATATAATATAAATATTTAATGTTTAAAGCATGATGCCAAGTGATGAGGTGCTTAGCATTTTCCTAGTCTAACTGGATTGTAATAATCATCATCATTATCATTATTGTTGCTGTTGTTGATAATAATAATAATAATTATAATTATAATAATGCATCAGACAGCTGGCTTACTCATGGGGATCTGTTCATGAAAGGTTATGTTCAAGAATAAGTCATTGACATCAGAAACTACAGAAAATACATACTTAAAGACAGAAGTATTACAGACAGCACCTTTAGATAGTGTCATAATTCACAGGAGATGATACAGCACAACGCCTCTGGATGCAAACTACTGACACAGACAAACTGTACACACAGACACAATTGGGTTGCCAACATCATACACCAAGAAGTAGCACTAATTCATAAACTAATAGACACACACACACACCATATTACAAATACACCTCGAACACAGTCCTGGAGATACAATTGGGTTGCCAACATCATACACCAAGAAGTAGCACTAATTCATAAACTAATAGACACACACACACACCATATT
>JAODJX010000042.1:13551073-13569255 GCA_026776945.1 Isichthys henryi | reverse complement strand
GACCAGGACTTAAATACACCAGACTAAAGCAACGTAACAAGACACAGCTGGGTACAATCAGGGAATCACACGTGGGACATCAGGGGGCGTGGCACACGGGAGGAGCGGACGAGCGGGGCGTGACAATCACAAAACTGAAAAAAAAGTCTTGAATTTTTGTTTGATTAATTATGGTTAAGATTAGGGCAGGATTGGGGTTGCTTTGTTAGAATTAGGGTTCTGTACCCATAGAAATGAATGCACGGTCCCCACAAAGATAAGAATGCAAACGTGTTTGTATCAAGAGTTTCTAACCTGGGGTCTACAGAGGAGCTGGAGGAGCTCGTCTCTTCGACTGACAAAATGTATTATCAGTTTAGCTGTGGTCTATTTGATGATTGATGATTATACTTTATTGATCCCCATGGGGTAATTCTCTTTTTGCCTCCCCCATCTTGCTCTGTGTAGGTGAGAGCAAGCTTGGCAGTGAAGGGCAGCCACCTGTAGTGACACCCAGGAAGCTGGGGGTTAAGGACCTTGCCCAAGGGCTCACAGTCATGCTGAGGCCAAGCTTGAACTGGTGACCTTCTGATCACTGGTACAGAGGCTTAACCCATGTTATTATGTATAATTCTTGGGAAGTGTTCCTGTCTAGTTGAGGCAATGATGAGAAACACAGCCTGTAACAGTATATCATTTATAACTAATTCAACCACTGGACAGCTAGTGGAGTTTGAACAATATTTTTGGTGTTGCTGTCAATTTCTTGTACCACATGCCCAATAGTATTTATGCTATTTTGCTAGACTGCTTTAATCGCACCGAAAAACCTCTTTAGTTTGTCTACTGTGATGACCTGGCAGAAAGGGTATCATAGCCTTCATCTTTATAATGTGTTGTTTTCCCATATTAAAAAAGAAGAAAAACATAATCAACAAACTTACCATAATGTGCATGTGTCAAAAATATTTCAGCCACAAAACAGTTACCCATAGATAATACTGTGCAATAGTTTTAGGCAGTCAAATGAAATATGTAAAGCTATTTATTTGTGTAATAAGTATATGTTTGCTCAGCACAAAAAACACAATACAACATTAGAATATATGCAAATTAAAGTAAAAATTAAAACTGTTGCCAAAAAGTTACTAATATCTATCTCGATGATTCAACGAACACACTGGTTCCCAAACCTCTCTTCAGGGGCACCTCATTTATTCCTTGTATTTGTTAAATTTCACCACCAGCTCTCTTTATTATTTCATTAGTTTAAATAGTCAATCAGGTATTGAGTAGCCAAAAAGGTGTACAGTACCTTTGGTCGAGTCAACATACATGGGTGTATTGCACAGTTCCTATAAATACTGGGGTGATTTCTAGAGAGGTTTTGAAATGGCTAAGCTAACCCACTTTGACAGACAAAATATTATAGTTTTGCACCAAAATGAAGATCATTTAAACATCATTTTCTTTTATTGCCTAGGTCTTTCGCTCAATACTGTGTTGAATGAAAAACTATGTGTACACTGACCTGTCCAGTCTGGGAATCAGAGATTCAGATTTGTTTGGACAAAAGTTAACAGCCTATGCAAGCTAACAACTTGTCCAAAATAAGAAAACAACACAGCTCTGCTTCATTAGACTGCCAGTGGAGTGGGGCCCAGCATAATTATCAAGTAAACTACAGTTCACTGTGCCCTTTATCTGCTTTCTAAACACTTCTCCCCTGTGCTGTTGTGTTGTGTCATCTTGAACAAAGGTACTTATCATTATTCTCTGTTGCAGAATAAGATGCTGTCCTTCAATGTAATAGACATCTAATTGCCCTAGTATTGAATTCATGAGTTGATTAACTTCACGCTGCTACCTTTCTTACTTGTTTTTGCCTCAAGCTCAAAATAAAAGCTATTTGGTCCAAAAAAGCTTCATACATCTAAACAGATTTTGAACCAGTGGATGAAAATGTATGTTTTTTACACAACATGCAGTTTACTAAAGGCTTTACTAATTAACCAGATTAGGACATTTGAATGTGGCCAAGCCCTTAGGTGTGACATCTGTAGGGTACAATAGGGTAGAGTCTGGAGTAGTGGACTCTGGACCATGAACTTGAATAACAAATTTTAAATATTTCAAGCGGAAAATTGTAATGACAGCTGAGTCATTCTCCCCATTCCCTGGGAGCGATAGGTTGGGAGAACTGAAAATATCGGAAACAGAAATACCCACCCAAGTATAAATATGAGGGGGCTGCATTTACATGGCATGCACCTTCCCTCTGTCATGTGGTGAACAAAGATGTAATTAGCCATGCAAATCATGTATGTCCTGTGAGGTATGATAATTAAATGAAGAATATGCATGCTGGTAATCAGAACAAACAGACAATGTTCCCTAATGAACATTAGGGACCGAAAGGAATATCAAACACCCCAAAACCTGGGGTTCTCTGGTTGCATCAAAAATAACCTTGTCACCTTTGTAAATATAACAAAATCTTATTATAAAAAATTAAGCAATCTTGTTTTTTTAATGTGACTAGTGAGTGCAGGTATTTCTGAGCGAAAAATGAAATGAATGTTTTGTCCACTAACACTGATTTATGCATCCAAGCACACACACATACACACACAGATTTGGTATCTGTATCTTTGTGGGGACTCCCAATTCATTTCTATGGACAAAAAAAACGTAATTCCAGCTATTACAACCTAACTTCCTACCCATCCCTAACCTTAACCATACAGTAAGTAACCAAACAATATTGGCATTTCTAGTTTTTTAATGGCATTCACAATTTTTATTAATAAAATTGAGTTTTATTGAGAAAATCATGTGTTGACAATATCAAAATAAAATCATATTTTTAAATCATATTTTGGTGATATAACTAATATACAGTACCAATCCACGTTGAGTATACTTGCTGGAACCTAGGATTTATTCATGTTTTTCCTCAGGTATTTTTTCTGTAATTACATACAGGAATATATTACAATGTACTAAATTCAAAAGCAGTGCTCACAAAAAAATAGAAATTCATCATTGTTTTCACTTGATAGCTTTACAAACACAGTTGTACCATGAAATCGTCCACTACTGTATGTCATCTCTGCCATCCTGCAGCGACTCCCAAAGAACTAGCGGGCCTTTGGAGTGCATCGCAGTGACTCTTCTATCCAGTTAATTTCATACAAGTTCTAAGGGAGGTCTTGAGACTGGGTCAGCCAGGTCATTAATTTCAGCTGTAGCAATTTCCTGCTTTCCCAGATAGTTCTACCACAATTTTGAGATGTGTTTTGTGTTGCTGCCTTGCTGTAGAATGAAGGATTGCCCCGTTAACTGTGATTCATAATCATAATTGTAAGGCAGCTGGCCGCACAGGACTCTGTGACCCTGCAGCTTTGTCTAAAATATTGGCGTAATGTAGATAAGGAACAAACATCCGATAGTTGTTGATCAAATTGTCAGACAAGCAGTATTACCTGAAAAGGAGCAATCGAAAGGTGGTTCAGGTTCTAATTGTGCATAGAGCACTTCTGACATTAAAATAATTTAAAAAAAACCTCAATCGGTCCCATTCTGTGACTGCTTAGATACTCTCTATATTTAGACATACAGCTGAAACCCCACTGGACTGAGATCCTTGTTAAAGTGTATCTGAGGCAATAAGAAGCATGTCGGATGCATCTCTTCCTCCGGATTTGGCCTTTGCTGTATTTCTTCTCAATTACAGACTTTTGTGAATTTTGTATAACAGAATGTCTCAGGCAGGATGTAATTCTCCCAACAGAACATCCATTCATCTCCAGATGAAAATGTGTAACTGAAAATCTGTCTTGCTCAGTAAGGACTACATTGGTTGTCCGCTTTACAGTTCAAGATTTAACCTCTATCTGTCTTTAAAAAAAAAATTAAAATACGATCAGTAATGAATAAGAAGAATCCTAGATTGATTATTATTTTCTATGGAATGTTCCTGAAAACAAAACGCAAATCCAATTAGAGATAAAAATATCCCTAGAGCCCCGACTAGGATAAGTTGTTAGAGGATGGGTGGATGAAAATACTAAATAATAAATAATTAGGAAGGGGAAAAAAAAATCTGTCTACATGATACTGAAGCGTTGAGTTTCCATGTCAGAGTATATTCCATTCTGTGAAATTACAGGCTCCGTGCTAAAATGTGTGTTCCTATGTAAGGTGACATTTTTCATGCAAAACTGCAATCCTTGTAACCAGACCATACAGTGTCACTGTTGCTCATGCTCTGGCCTCCAAGCGATTCCTTTGAAAACACAAGACACAGGGAGGTTGAGGCCAGGCAAGGTGGAAAAGAATAAAAAAAAAGTCATGTTCGGGAAGAGAGAGATCCCTGCTGATTCACTTCATATCAGTGGGTAGCAGTGATCTGGAAATACAGGGTACCTCCAAGCCGCCATAACTAGATTAACATGTGTAGGTATCGAGACAAAAATAGAAACTGAAATGCAGTAGAGTGCTTTTGAATAAATAATCTTAGATCCCTACTCTGTGACCGGCAAAGAGCTGCAAAACAGTGAACTGTTTATTTAATTCCCATTGTATGTGACTAGGTCAAGACTGGCTGACTTCCACATGAACTGCCAGACGACGCCACACTCCATTACTAACTGTCCAAATGAAAACTACCAGGCTTGTCTGGCCTCTTATATCGGTCTTATAGGTGAGTGATGTGCTTTTTGTGCTTTTCTAATTAACTACCTTTGTTATGTTTCAGGAATGTATACATTTGAAGTAGGAAAAAAGGACTCAGCCTTTTATTTAGTAAAAAGAAAAACATGATGACTTCCAAATAGACCTCTTAAATTTTTCTTAAAGCAAGCTGAGGTGCCCATTTACTGCTAAATGAATGAAGGAGGGCGCATTAGGCAGCACTAGCTGGACTAAAGTGGAACTTTGTTGTTGCCACTGCTGAAGGATCTGACATGACGCCAAACTACGTGGATGCCAGTTACACCAACATCACCATCTCCCCATGGTGCACGTGCCGGGGAAGTGGGAACCAAGAGGAAGAGTGTGAAAAATTCCTGCGAGACTTCAAGGAGAACACCTGTTTACGTGAGTCTAGTGCTATCCAACAACACAACTGCACAAATGTTTTCTGCAGAAAGTTTATATTTGCATGCAGTCAGACTTCAGAATGATTATCCCTCATGAGCACCATTGTTACATACCATAAGAGTAAGTAATGACATGCGGAAAGCATTGCGATAGCAGGTTCTGCAGTATCAAAACAGTAAATCCGAAAAATGGCACTAATACTGTATATATACCATAGATGAATCTTCAACTAGTGGTCCTGAAAGCCATTCCGAGGAGTCTCCAGAAACTTCACAATAATACATGCTCTCATGTGTTCTACATAATGCATGTTATTACACATCAAATACTCAGCTTATTACTCTCCGCTACTCTAACTATACAGTACTTTTAATTGTCTTTGCCTTTTTGCTGCGCGGGCCTTCTATGGCTGAAGAATTTTTAAGACTTTAAGAATTTATTATCGTTTCATGAATTACAATTACAGAATAAACACGGGTAGCCCTGTTGATGTCAGCTTATAGTAATGCACATGGAACAAAACTGAAAAGACCCTGTTCTTATATAGTTTGGTGGCATCAGTCACTAAAAATCTGTGAGCTGAAAAGACAGCACTTTAAATATGACTAAAAGGTGGTATAACAAACACTGTGTAATTACATAATTACATCCTGAAATCAAAAACTCTTTCATATCTTATTAATGTTGGAGGACACATAGTCTGCTTTCAAATGACAGCTATATACAGTAAATGTGTTCCTGTGAAGTGTTGGCTCTACACATGTACATCATGTGAGGGCTCTGCATTCAGATACACCTCCTCTATCTTACATCCACCCTTCTTGATCTCTGTTGTTTGTTTGACTGATGATGTTGTTTTTCCTGTAATGCAGTAAGTTCTGAGTTATGCTAACAACTGTGTAAAGTAGAATGTAAACACCCACTCTGGGAACCATTACATATGTATAATTGACAATTATTGTTCCTTTCTCAATAAGTGACTAACAAACCTGAAAGTGCTCTTTCTGCAGCGTTGAATACTAGCATATCTGTCTGTTAATATTTCATGAAGTACTCATATATAGAGCAGTCTACTGTATATTTATCTGTATAATTTTAAGTGCTTAGCTGTAATATATAGAAAAAGAGAATGGGGGAAATAGCTAATAAACAACACAAGCAACCTAAAGCGGGAACAACTAATAAAATTCCAAGAAATAAAGTGAATATGTTGCAAATGTAACATCCTAAAGTCATTCTTCAGAATAAGGATATTTACTTCTGATAACTGCTAGTTATTCTTAGGCCAGTCATACAAGTTTCTTCAGAACTGTGTGAAACTGAAAATAGTGATCAGAAAAATATGTTTACTCCTGTCTTTATAAATATGGAAAAAGTCAACTAAACATGTATTGCCGAAAGAGAAGATATACCAGAATGCTTTGGACAGATATGTATGTATTTCATGCTCTGGGGACATAAATTAGTAATTAATCTTAATTACTAACACAATTTTGCTTATTTCAGATACATTTGTTCTGACATCTGAAGTTGTGTGAAAAAAGAATTAAAGGATCAATACTTATCTATGTAAATAAGAAAACCTCTGACTTCTAAACAGTTTGATCAACAGTTTTATTTCTGTGAGCCCTGCTGGATATTGAGTACCTAGATAAATGTATAAGGCATTCATGTCTCAGTTTCATTCATGGATGACAGGCTGTTTACACTGTATGGCTGTGGATTACTGTTGATTCATTCTGAGTTCCATGATTTGCCTCTCAGCAGATTTGTTCCCTAATGAATCATTTAACAAAACCTTTGGCAGAGGGCTGGAAACTGTTGACAGACTGTAGAAAATATACCAGAGTTTAACACCAGTATCTCCAGAGAAGTCCAGCGGAACAAATTTGATGATACAAAGCCTCTCTCCACAGGGAATTCTATTCAAGCCTTTGGCTACGGACCAGAAACAGACTCCTTTACTAAGCCAGTTCCAGTCACACCTTCACTGAGTCCTGATGTGGAGCTGGTGAGCCTGTCAGAACCCTCTGTCAACCACAACGATATCAAGCCTGGAGATGACGCTTGCGTTTTCTCTACCTGCGCCAATCTGGTAGATCGTCACTTTGCATCTACCATCTAAAAAGGCTCTCCATACAGCATCTGTGATAATTGCAAAACTACCAAGAACTCAGTAATGCAGTGATGCTTTTTTAAATATAGATACAAGTACAAATGTAATAGAGATAAGTACAAATATTTGCCAAGAAGATACAGCACAACCATCTGCACTTTATAATTAATGCATGCACCTTGAGGCATAGCCTTAACCAAACGTTTATGCAACAGTAATTTATGCCTGTTGCATGTATTGTGCTTTGTTACCTCTCTGATATCACATACCACAACCCTTACTCAACACCCTTACTTAGTAGCTATGAAGCATTTGTTAAGCCTAAAGCACTGGTATATGGTCCATAGCATGTATACTTTTGGAATTTCACAGAATAACTGCACATGTCTTCAAATATGATGAAAATCAGTATGCATCTGCTATTATTTGTATTACAGCCTATATCAGTAAAATATCAATAAAATGCACTTTTAGGCTTTGGCTTTTAACACTTTAGGCATCAGTGCTGAGCATGTCAGGTCCAAAAGCTACAAATCCAGACGACTATTTTGTTTCTACCAACCAGGTGACAGTTACTCTTCATGCTCAGCTGTTTGGTAGAAACAAAATCCTGGTCTGGACCTGAAATGCCCAACTCTGATTTTTTTTTTTTTTTTAGCCTTTTACAGATGGGGATTGTGCCTTTCAAAACATTTTGAACACAAACTTCACTTCAGAATTATTTAAAGAAAGCTGTTTTATATTTTTTCAGTATTAATTATTATTTTGCAGCCTTCAATTTCTTGAGTTTGTCATATTTTTATTGTTGAAAACTTACTCACCAAATTAGTCATTCTTTGGGATTTATTCAATTCAATATTGCGTCTGAATAGTTTTCCAGGGCCAATAAATATGATTTATTTCCCTGTCTAAGCAAACAAGTCTCAAGATACAGTTAAAGAACTGATATGATAAACATTCTCCAAGGTAATTAATCAGGGGATCCTTAAGTTATTGCCTTTTGCAATAACTGCTTTCTAGATATAAGTCATTTAAACATACAAGCATAAAGCCTACTGTCTACCTTCTTGGACCGAACTACTTGAGATTACGCATCAATCTAAAATATGATTAAAAAAATATTTCTATAAACGAAGGAACCATTAAGTGAAATTACAAGTTAACCTAGTCTCTGGAGCATATATTATAGCAGTGAAGGATTTTTAATTTTCTTTTCATAATGTTCATGGTACATGAATTACTCTTGAAATAGGAATGTAATCCGCAGTGAAATCACCCAGTTGTTGAGTACACCTTACATTTACAAGTTACACTGTCACATGATCACTGCGAAAATGACGCACTGAGTGCACTGCTACTTCTTCATTCCGTAGATGCTATTCAGTGATTATGAAAAGGAATAATGGTAAATGATGCATCTTTCACATGGAACTTATCATTGGCACTAAATTTAGTCCAAAACACTATTCTATTACATGTACAAAAATTATTCTGCAATTGACACACAATGATGAGGACTGCAACATGAGGAAATATCAAACAAAATATTATCCAACAGTATGTATTTTGACTACTAATCGGGGAATCAATTAGACACGATACCATATTTATGAAACTCTTCATATTCATGAACATGTACAATTTGATCAGTCCTTCACACATTCAAAGACATTAATTCCTCGACTGAAAGCTATATTTAAAACTTGACTGGTGCTAATTCTAAAGCACAGATTGCCATCTTATATATTAAAGCTATTTTGCTTCTTTATTCCCCTTGGTCCATTTGAAGCATTCCTTATTACATTTATGTTTCCTACCATTCATTCTGGTTGTGCAATAATCATTCACTGTTTGAACTTAACAGCTTTCAGGTTTTGGAACTGAAAGGAAGCATTACAGTATGAATCATTCACCCTCAGTAAACAGCTGCAACACAGTATTTTTTTTCTTGGTGATTTCAAAGATGAATGATCTCAGGCTTTTAAAAAACTGCTGAATCTGGAATTATGTCACAATAAAAAAGATTAGTGTGAGAGTGAGAGTATCAAATCTTTAGCAATAAAACTATATTCAATACTCAGCTTGTTCCAATTCCCTCCCACAGTCATTCCCACTTCATTTAAAGTGGCTTCAGTTGGGAAGGGTTATTCGCACCAGCGATGGTGCCTCTTCAGTTGACGAAACAACAAGAATGAGAGTGAAAAGAAGCTTAAAATACACTCACACATCTATCGTCGTTACTCCATGCAGAGTAGAAGATTTCAGCCTATAGAGCAAGTAAACAGGTTTTACCAAACAGCGGTCTTTCAGCTTTTAAAGCTCTTGCAATATTTATTATACATTAATCAGAGGAAGCAAAACCTTTTGGTACAGCAAGTAACTATGATGATTTTCTAAAATATTTGTACTATATAAATTGATAACGTTCACTTTTAAAGGCTAAAAACTTCAAAATACACACTCTAATCACTCAGATGACAGATACCATTGATGTGTAGACACTGCAAAGCAATCTAGAGAATGAAGATCAGGTCCAAACTATGATGGCTTATATTGTTTTAATAGACCTCCGTCATACGTGAGTCATCAGAGTTCAGACCCAATCTTCATTATTTTCATTCTATAAATGCTAAAATTATTAATTGTCTTCTAATAAGTGCTTTTTAAAATATCCACTACATGAATCTATTACTAAGAGATACTAAAAAAAATACGTCACACATGGCATATATTTGGTGTAAGAGTAATGTCAAATGTAAGAGTAAAGATGTCAGAAATGATTGGGTTGCATGGACCCGATGCACTCTTGTAGCCAGCCCCATACATGCATTACAAGAAGCAAGACCTATCAAATCTGTGTCTTGTATAACAATTGGCAATCAGGCACATTTGAACTGAATGAATGTGCTTTTCTTCTGTCTTCATACTGCTGCCTGCAGCCACATCCTTCCCTCCCAGCATCTCACAATAGTTATCATTGTCTCCTGCTTTGAAAGAAGGATGGAGTTCTAACTGACATTCACAGCAGGGGCTGGTGTCAGCACCCCAAATTTCAAGCCCATAAATCATGCACATGCAGTATTAACAGGTCCCATGTGGGTGAGGGGCAGCCCTCTACTGCCCCGCCACTTCCTTGTTTGTCTACTTTGATGCCCTATATAACGGATGAGCACTGACAGCCCAGCATTAATGTGCCACACAACATACACAGTTTAATAACTTGTAACATTTAAGTTCAATCTTAGAACAGTTTATGCCCTCAATACAGAATGCATCAAAGCGAACAGAGAGGATAAAATACCCTGCAAACCATTTTGTCCTTGCTTTGATGATATCCCCGAGCATCAACCCTGCTACCCCATATTTTTCGCATTGGATGCCGCGCTCTTTCATGTGCTGCAGCTCTCCTTACAGGCTGCTGCGGCCGTCAGCTCTCTCCCCTGTTGCTCGTTTCTGCACTGCTTCTCAGCGGTTTTCTAACTGGTTCGTTGCTGATTCTTCACATTTTATATTTTCCCTTCTCCCTACTGTCGCCTTGTTTCACACCTGTAGCATGGCCACGATTCTCTTCAGTATTTCTCTGTGCTTCTCTATGCATCGTTTCTGCTTCCTGTATGGCTTGTGTTTCTGTACCTAGGCATGGTTTTTGTTGGCCATCTGCAACAGTTACTGTGGCGACTTTGTATTTCATTGGCATTGTTATCATTCTTGTTGTCTGCTGCGCATTGTCGATATGCTTCCTTTTACCCTTATTCTACCAAGTCAATCTGTGTTAATCTTATTTAGATAAAAGATTTTTATTACTACTAAGCTTTTTGCTACTACTCTCCCACCACACACACAGTATCCATCCATTTGTGTTCCAGGAATTTAACATATCCTTCTAAATTAAGCCCTTTCCATGTAAGTTATATCTTTTTAGTTTGATTTCTTATTATCTTTTAATGGCATATCAAAGCATATGATCATAATAACTGTCAATAATGTATTTTTTAATACATTAATGGTAATAATTACATTGTTGGCTGCAGCACCAGCCAATAATGTAATAACATATTATATTATGCACAAAAATTTATTTTGGTTTTCAGTCCAAAATTTTTATTACATTATTGGCAAGTTATTACATTACTGAGTTTTATTACATTAAGAATGGAAAATCATTAAATTATTGGCAGTTATTACATTATTGGCTGCTACAAGGCGTATTGTTGCATAATACCACAACCATACTAGTATATGTGGCTCTCGCAGCGAGACAGCTCCGCTCCTAAGTATCAGACTCCCCGTAGCTTCGTCTACCGGCAAGACCCATCCCATGGCAGTCGCTTTCTGTCGTGCCTGTCAGCACTGCCTACACCACTTTTGCTTCCAGCATCCTATGGGCAGCAGCTGTCATCACCCACAGCTCCGTTGTCTTTGCATACACCTTCAAATTCAGAAGTGTCATTATCCTGGAACGTACAGCATAAGACCCAGCTGTACGCCCCAAATTCGCTCTGGAACACATGCAGTCATTATTGTGGCCAGAATACCTTTGAATTCTCCACCTTTCCTGTTCACATAATGACATGGTCCCTGACGTAGGAATTTCCCCCTTCTTTAGATATCCTGCTGGTCTGAGAGTTTCTGCAAGCTCTGTTGTTTTGGTATTGTTGTGCAAAGCACAGTGCAGGCTCCAGAATATTCCTCCCCCCAGTGCATCCACCTGTTTAGCATCTTCCACATCCTCTCTTCTCTCAGCCTCCCCTGCCTCTCCTGCCTTTGCTACTGCTGCATCGACTCCCTTCCTCCATCTCTTCTGTAGTAGCTGTTTCCTCCTGCTGTTTTTCTGCTTCCTCAGTTGCTTTTTCTACTTCCTCCATCACTACCACTGTTGCCTTCTCCTTCATTTTCTACTGAACTGGACCCACCTGACTGTTCTCCTGCTGTCCTCCACTAAAAACTTTGACTCTTGTATGTGGTTTCTCTCTGTTCTGCTTTGGTTTGTGGTGTCCTCCTGTTATCATCGTTTTGGATGTTTTGGAATCACTTGCCACTACTAACAAGTCCCCTCACCTGTCTTTTTGTTCTTTACATTCAAGTTCAACTGTTTGCAGTGATGACCTTGCATTTGCTTAGGTTACGTTTTGTTTATGTTGAGTTTTTTTTTAATTTTTAAGTTAGAAGTTTGTACATCAAAACATATCTTTGGGGTGTAATTTTCAGGGTACTCCATTCACTTAGATTTAACTTGATATTTTAGATTTAAAATCTCCACAAGGACCCGCATGCATTAAATTGTGTGGACAAATACATACGACAACAGTCTTACTTTCTAACCTCATCAGGATAGCCTGGTAGCTCTATTTTGCTCACTATGCAATTAACCCAAACTTATGCCATATTCAGCTACTCAAGGCTGTACTCTACCTTATCCTGTGAAATAGTGGAGTAAACTCTCAACTTTTGATAGCCAGGTATGTCAATCTTATTTTATTTATTTTTGTTTTTATAAACATCAAGCTAGTTGTGATTTTATCACGATTAACGAAATGATTAGTGAACAGAGTATTAGGGTGGTAGCAGAGCTCTCACTTAATTCTGTGCAGTGATTCAAAAAAGGTGCTCAAACAAGACTGGGTTTACTCAATAAGGAAAGTACAACTCCTGAAAAGAGAAAATGCGAGCACGTCTCTGAAATACTCCACACTGAGCTAAGACAGCATTTGTCATTTTATTTATTTGTAGGTGTGTGTGTTTGTGTGTGTTTATCCTGTTTATCCTGTACTGCATTTTGATGACGGATTTCAATTTTAATTTAAATCAAAAAATTATTGTATAAATTAGCAAGTTCCATAACTTTGGGGGAAATTAGATTCATTTTTACTTATTTTTTTTCAGAGAAGCTCATGAATGTTGCCAAACTTACAAATTAAAATAACACCAAGACGCTGATGATGTATGACTGAACACTGAGCCAAAACTGGAGGTTGATGGTCATACCAATTGCTTTCGCTTGCCTGCTTTCCCAAATTTGGAAAAAAAAAAATTCTTAAGAGAGTGAAATAAAGTGTATTGCAGCAGCATGCAGACAACTGATAAGCATTTCAGAGCTTCATGGGACTGAATCACATACTGTAACATATACACTTGGCACTGATTTAAAGGTTCATTAGATCATTTTTTTCCTTTCCTTCCTTAGAGAGATAGATGGGGAACAAGCAGGAATGGAGCCAGCAAGACACATGTCTAAACACAAATATTAAGTAACCTGACTGATTATAGAATAAAAATACAACAAACGAGAATGCAGCTTTCCAGTATGTGTGTGTGTGTGTATATGTGTGAACGGGTATATCTATCCTTATGGGGACACAATGTCCTCATAACGTGATAACCATTTTTTTTCCCTTATGGGGACCGGTTTCCTGGTCCCCATAAGGAAAAACTCTATTTTATAAAAATCGGTGACTGTTATGAAAAAACTAAAAATGCACAAACTCTTGTATTTTGCATGGTTACTTATGGTTATGGCTAGGGCAGGGTGGGGGTTAAGGTTGTCATAGTTAGCATTAGAATTTTTCCCATAGAAATAAATGAGCGGGCCCCATAAGGATAGGTATACTCGACATGTGCGTGTGTGCGTGTGTGTGTGTGTATGTGTGTGTGTTTAAATGGACCATGTCATTAATTTTTTTTTTTTATTGTGTAAAATTGTGCACGTTGAGCTTTCCTTTATTCATTTGTTTCAGCCCAGATATCTGAATTTCCATGCAGCCAAGTAACTGACATACATTAATATCTGGAGATAAATATGTGTAGGAGCAACTGCAGTCATGGTTGAGTTTGTCAGTAAACACGTTTGAAACTGATATGACTAACAAAACATTATGTGCGGTGTTTTGCACATGTGGAAAAGTGTATGTGTGTGTACATGTGACAGATTATAGCATAATGGTTTCTACATTTTGGCAGATCAAAATCATCGAGAAAAGGAAAAAAATATTATCGAGAGAAAATTTCGGAAGAAAAAATTTAAAATGACATATATGCCTTTCATTCCATGTGGAATATACTGTACTGTATAACGCAAGACCCTCCTTGTTTGAAACAAATAATAGATTCATGTGCATTGTCATTTTTTGTTATATTCTGCAAAAGATAGCAAAGATCTCGAATATTTCCCATAATATCTTCGTGCCTAATAAATATTAATTATAAAGTGAATAATACAATAATTTATTTAATCAGATCTCTATTATTATAACATTAAGTCATCAATAATATTGTGATATAAATGGCATATACAGTACATGTTCAGCTCATGCACTATCATCTGGCATCTGTAGAACCATTTTGTCCCATTTCTGCTTCTTTTTCTCGCACTCAGACTGTGGGCCCAGCTGTAGCTAGGTGACTTAAGATTTCAAGCAGCCTCTATACGCTGCCTGCCCTGCTGTTGTCCCTTATGTATGTGTATGGGCAGAGCACTGAGCATAGTGACAAGGCCTGTGATGGATTAGTGTTCTGTTTCTGGGCAAAGGCAGACGAGACTGAGAGATGGACTGTTCCTGCAGGGATCTGGAGCTATGTCAACAGACATCTGCCACACATCACTGCTCCTGATAATTAATGGGTTTTTAGTAGCTACCATGTTTGTAGCCTTTCCATTTACTTTTTAACAAAAGTGGTTGGGAGGGACAGACTCGTTTCTGCAAAATACCTTGAGTGCAATAAATTGTCAGACTATATCTGCTAAACACAAAATTACTTGCCTACATTAAATATGAAACGTCTGTACTCTGATTCATTTCAAGGCACAATTAATAAAAATGATGAAGTTGTGCATTGTAAAGAAGTATATGCATTGGTGGTTTTATGCAAAACTAATTAAAAAACTGATTTTTGTGCAAATAAAGTTGTTGAAAAAGTCTTAGGAAAGTCTTAGAGAGGCTTGATGAGAAATTGCAGGAATTGCTAGAGGTATCTTGAGAAAAGTAAACAGTAATTGTCTGTTATGAATTATATATAAGAACACATTGTTACAATAACATCACACACATACAAGGCGATATGTGTTAAATTTAAATGCTACATTTAATCTAAATGTTATTAGAAAATCATTCCTATAATTAAGATACTTTTATTCATAGTTACTGTAATTTCAGAATAACATAAGACCACATAAAACCACATTAATTTCTCAGCCTGACAATTAAAATACAAAACGTTTACTAAGAATCTTCTCAGATGTATTAAATCTTAGTTGATGAGGACATACCTTTTATTTTATTAGTCTGTGACTTTCCAAATGTAACTAATTTTTTTTTCACTGAGAATTGAGAATCTTAATTAAAGAATTGCAGTCCTTAAGTTTGCAGAACATTTCTTGTCACATTGTTACTTACATGGATTAGTTCCAAAGGGATTTTATTTTATTTCTTTTTATCCCCATGTCTTTGAAGAAATAAAATGGACCGCTTGCTGAATTTTCCTGAAGGATTTAAGAATTTGCCAAGAAAATCTCGATCCAATTAGTTTATTGTTGAATATCGTGGAAATGAGTAGAAACTTTTGAATTGTATTGTTTTTCAGTTTTTCCTTCCTCTCGATAGATCATACATGGCACTCTGAAGTTTTTGGAATAACGAAGACAATAACAAATGAGCAAATAAATAAATAAATGACACATAATGTAAATGCACATGCAAAGACATGCAGTAGGTTAACGGGCACTTCTGATTTGCTTATTGTGTATGATTGCATTAGAATGCCAACATGAGGTACAATATCTGTGATTTATTTCAGCCTTCTTACCCAATGCTGTATAGTATAGGCTCTAGGCCTCAGCATCACCCTAACCATTACACATGGTTGCAAGATGGATGAACAGAAAAATGTGATTTGTAAAAGTCATTATAACTACAGATTAATTAAACTAAGAACTTACCAATATGGGATTCTGAGGGATTTTTTGAAGAATTGTCAAAATTGTAAGCATTTACTGGTTTATTATACTGTAGCTAGTCTTGAAAAATAAACCTATTTAACTTACAAATCAAAAATATATAAATATATTAACATTGACTTACATTTGGAGAAGGTGGAAATTAATTATGTGAAGTCTTCTTACAAGAAATGGGGTGAGTTTCCAGAAGCCTTCTTAATGCTACGTCGTGCGTAAGTTCTGCCTTTTAACATAGAATGATGTACCGGAAGGCTTCGGGAAACCCAGCCATGGCCTTTGTTTTGTGAATTGTCTATACTACTGCACTTATGTGTCCCCACATTGTTGTGGAAAAGGCTACATCTGGGGACAAATAATGAGCAAAATCACATTAAGCAAATGCTTCTGCAGCTGATACATAGAATATTTTTGCAAATTTTTAGCTGCGTTGTGGCAATATTCAAATATATTGTGTTTCTGTTTTCGCTGGGGAACATAGCAGGAGCTCACCAAGCTCAGAAAGGAATCTGAATATCACATTTCTCTACCCTGGGCAATGCTAGGAAATGCTGCAGTGCAATTTACTTTTAAGCGTGAATTTGTAAATGGGCTCACTTAGAATTTGATGATTATTTATGAGATGGTGCATTTCACTCTGCTTGGCCAACATTAGTAACACCTAAGGTAGTAGAGCTTATTAAAACTTACTTCCATTACTACTTTGAAAATAAATGATGAAGTATCACAGTTACAAGCAAACCCTGTCTAGCTCATTACAATCTTCCTGTTAGCTGCAATGCTGAGATGTAATTTTCAAATCATAAATAAACAATAACCTTGTTTTGGCCAGGTATTTCTGTAGCAATGAAGGTGATTTTCCTGTAATTAAACAGAATTTAGGCAGTACTCTTAGGCAGTACTCCAACATTTGCATGCAAAATATTTAATTCACATCACAGCATACAGTATACAGTACAAGCACTTAAAAATTCTATTTATGTTCTTATCAATCCCATACAGTCCCAGTCAAAAGTTTCACAACACCATATACTGTATTTTAACATTTTTGCTTAAATTCTTGCATTATTTTGGAATGAAATACATAGAAAGGTGCCACAGTGCCAGTCCATTGATTTCTTTAGCAGTTCTGGAGTGAATGCAGAATTAAACCTTGAGTATTTAAGTAGAGTCTTCAATTAACAGAATGCCTAAGGTTTGTACAGCAATTGCTTTGATTTTTTATTGTGTAGGTGGTGTTTGTCCTTTGTTGAATATTTAACTACCATTCTGTAATTTCTTTTTTTTTTGTCTGTAGCCTTGATATGAGTGTGCAGAAATTTAACTGGCAGTGTACATTAATAATGATAATGAGAGCCAGTGTCTCTAAATCACTAACAAACACAGACAGGAATGTTCTCACCTCTTTTCAGCACAAGACTGAGAAGGCTAGACAAATATCTTGTGCCACTGTGGATCTGTGACAGACAGACAGATACAATTGTATTATTTCAGTTAATGAGTGTTTTCCTGCGTAGCTACTCTAAATATAAAATCAATTTTTTCGGTGAAAAATGATTGGTGGCAGTACTGATGTACACAGACCTTTCAGAAGCTCATTTTCAGTGCTAGCTGAGTATGAGAACCATCTTACTTTTCACAAACATCATATTAGCAAAGAAGCATGAAACCTCATACGAAAGTAACTTTTTTCTTTTTTTTTTTTAAAGGAAAATGGACCCAAGTGTAACCTGTCTAATGACTATATGTGCAAAGCTGAGGTAAATAAATTTATTAATAATAAAAAAACCTTACAATAGCATGCTCTTCAAATGCACACAGTTTAATTAGTATTCATATTACACAGTCAGTTTTGAATACTGTCCTTGGGGCAACAGAAGATATACCTGGATTAGATTCACTTCCGGGGCGGCATGGTGGTGCAGTGGATAGCACTGTTGCCTCACACCTCTGGGACCTAGGTTCGAGTCCCCGCCTGGGTCACATGTGTGTGGAGTTTGCATGTTCTCCCCATGTCGTCGTGGGGTTTCCTCCAGG